>JALMGA010000004.1:1215000-1815000 GCA_023333525.1 Aspidoscelis tigris stejnegeri
GCCTTCTGAAAAAGTCCCTCATTTATTTATCTATTTGAATGTTTATTCCACCCTACACCCAAAGGCCTCAGGGTAGGTAACAACATTAAAAACCAGTGAGCATATAAAACCAGCATTAAAACTATGACTGTCTGAATGTGGGCAGGAAAGCCATTTCCTTGTTTAGCCAAAGGGGTGTGTCTTCACAGCTCTCCCGAATGCATGAAGTGAAGATGCAAGACACACCACAGGAGGGAGCCTATTCCACAAACTAGGAGCCACCACTGAATAGGCCCTATCCAGGGTGCCCACCCACTTTGCTGCCAAGGGTGGTAGGACAACTAGGAGTGCCTCCCCTCCAGATCTTAAGGCATGGGCAGGTCAATATCCTTTAGATATTTGGGGCCCAAATCATTTAGGGTCTTATAGGTAAAAGTTATCACCTTGAATTGGGCTTGATAGCAAATTGGCAGCCAGTGCAGCTCTTTTAAGACTGGTGTGATGTGTGTCAAGCCAGCAGTTCCAGTAAGCCACTTAGCAGCTGCATTCTGCACTAGCTGCAGCTTCCAAACCTTCTTCAAGGACAGCTTCATGTGGAGTGCATTACAGTAGTCTGGTCTGGAGGTCACCAGAGCATGGATAACTGTGGCCAAATCATCTCTGTCCATCAAAAGTTCCTAATAAAAACAGTGATGGAATAAGAGGACGGGTCCTGTCCTGGCTTGGTAACTGGGGACAGAGGCTGGCCAGAGATTCCACAGTCAAGAAATGCTCAAAGGCAGGATGACCTCTAGTTGGAAAGGCTGCGAGGAAGTCTTTCCCTGTTTGCAGATAAGGGGATCTTGCAGAGGGCCAAAATGAGCCACGCAGGGACTTCATTGCAGCAGTTCCTGTCCTGGGAGAGATCAGTGTTGGTGGAGAAAAAACAGGCAGGGAGGGGGAGGGGAGGGGACTCCTCAACAGCATGAAGCATTGGGGCAACTTTGGTTGAGGGCGAAATGTCTGAGCACAGGGGGGCTGCCACGTTGGCCAGCCAGCTGACCTTCCACCAGGTTGCCCCCACCACTGATCTGCCTGTGAGATCGCATTCAGGACGGCACCTATGCCTTTCCCCCCAGACCCAGTGCCAAGTGTGCATTTATGCCATGGGACGAAGCCCTGAGGTGTTCGAAGATCCCGAGAGCTACAATCCGCAGCGATGGCTCAAGAAAGAAGGCAACGCCTTCAAGTCCCTGGCCTTTGGCTTTGGGGCTCGGCAGTGTATTGGCCGGCGCCTGGCAGAGGCCGAGATGATGCTCTTCCTCACGCACGTGAGTTGTGGGGCTGAAGGATTGCAAGGGAAACACCACTGGGGGGGGGGGAAGTGCGCGGGCAAGATGCCCAGTTACTGCCTCCAGGTCCGAGTGACAGGCAGGATGCCCCTTAAGGTCATGTGCTGAAGATCCCAGAGGCAATTGGTGGGACAGGATGCTGGACTAGATGGGCTTGGCCTGATCCAGCAGGGCTCCTCTTAATTCATGGAGGGAAAGTGTTTCAGTGCCTACTAGAATTGATAGCTACTTACTGCCTCCGGGTTGGAGAGACAGGCAGGCTGTGACTTGATCCAGCATGGCTCCCCGCATTATTCTTATGGAAGCGCAAGCTCTCTCGGTTGAACGTTGGCTGCATTTACTATTTCAGGTCCTGCGGAACTTCAAGATTGATACAGTCTCCAAGGAAGACATTAAAACGGTCTCTAAGTTAATCCTCATGCCAGAGAAACCACCTCTGCTCACCTTCCAACCCGTTGATTAGGATCGTGGCATTAAGCCACCTGGACCACTGACCCTTTGGCAGTTGGACGGAGGGGGGGCATGCCACCAGACCCATCCAGCCCATGCCCCAGTGTTCCTTTTGGTCACCCTCACACAGATTTGCTACTGCTCATCCAGGGACTGGTGGAATCCTGCCTGTGGATACAATCAGGATGTCTGGAAGAAAACAACTGGAAACCCAAAGCCACTACCCCAGACCCAAGACTTTCCCAGAGTCCCTTCAGTGGGACAAGTGGCTCTACCCCTCCCCTTTGCTCGTTATCTTGGCCCTTGAATTCTGCTTGAGATACGCAGAAGCAACTGGTGGGCCACTGTGTGTAATGGGATGCTGGACTAGATAAGAGAAGCCCTGCTGGATTGGGCCACAGCCTATGTTCTTCTCTGTGACACAGAAATAAATAGTAGAAGCACTTTGTCTGGACAACACTTCTGAGTTGCCTCGGTCAGCGGCGTAGCTAATTCTGCAAAATTTGTTATGAACCTGCGATAGTATTATCCTATGACACTCAAAAATGCTCTTATCTCTTTTTTACTTCTGGGTTCTGGCCAATTCTCCATTGCTCGCATCTTGCCTTCCTCCGGCTTCAAATTGCCATTTCCAATTACATAACCCAAATAGTTTACTTCGGTCATACCAAAGCTACGCTTGGTTGGCTTAAAAGTCAAGCCTGCCGCTGGAGCCCTACTTAGCATGTCATACAGGTGTACTAAGTGAGTCTGCCAATCCCCGCTGAACACCCCTAAGTCACCTATGGAAGCCACTGCATAGGATTTGCACTCCGCAAGGATGTTGTTCATCATCCTTTGGAAGCTTGAGGCGGTGGTTTTCAATCCAAACGCCATCCTTCAGAACGGATAGAATCCCAAGGGAGTAAGTAACAAAGGCTGTTTTCTGCTTGTCAGCATGCTATATGGGTATCTGTCAATACCCTTTGGAGAAATCCAAAGTAGACAAGTAACGTGCTGGTCCCATTTGTTCAACCAGATCAGCCACATGTGGCATAGGAAACATATCTGCCATGGTGTCTTTATCTAGATTTCTGAAATCCAAACAAAATCTGATGGATTGGTCCTTCTTTTTGACCAGTACTGTTGGCAATGACCAACAGCTATCACCTCAAGGTCCAGAATCAATTTGACTTCTTTTTCAATCATCTCAGGGAATCTCCCTGTTAGTCTCTAAGGCTGTGTTGCTATGGGCCTTTGAGTTTCGGTGTCTATCTTATGAACAAACCCTTTAGCAAGTCCAGGTTTGTCCGTGAACATATCCCTGAAGTAGTTTGGTAGGTGTCTGGTCTGTTGGCGCTGACGCTCCAGCAGGCCTTCACCTAACTGCACAGTATCTCCCAGTCCCCAGCTTCATGCACAGGCAGGAATGCATCGTATTCCCCTTCTGCTATCGTGCAGAGAACAAGTTGCTCTCTTACAAGGCTTTAGCGAGTTGACACAGATGCTCGTCCCAGTTCCCAGGATTGCGCATTGCATAGCACTTGACCATCCTTCGCAAAGTCCTATTAAAATTGGGCCATTGGTCTGGGGGCGGCATGGGCTTGAGGCGAGACCACTCACCCCGCACAGCTCCCATAACTTAGCCATCAGTCCTGATGTAAAGGCTGTGCCCAAATCAGAGACGATCTGCTTCGGGAAGCCTACTCTTCAAAAGAATTTGACCAACTCGTTAGCCACATGCTTTGTATCTACCCTTCTCAGGATAACGACTGGCAAAATCAATTATTGCGAGAATGTATTTATAAATGGTCCCACAAGGTCCACACCTTCACACGTGAGTGGAATCTCTATAACAGGTGTGCACTGCAGTTGTGCCTCGATCTTATCTCGCCTACTGCCGACCCTCTGGCATGCATCGCACATCTGACAATATTTTTTGACATCTTGGCTGACCCCTGGCCGAAAGGAATGACCTAAGACCTTTTGCTTTATCTTAGTGACCCCAGGTGTCCACCTAAAGGTTCCTCATGAGCTAACTGGACTATGGAATGGTGGCAGCACCAATTAAGAGGTTCCACTTTGCTGTGGAGCTTCCTCCCGACAGTTTCCCTATACAATAGCCCATCCTTGAGGAAACATCTCTCATGAATTCCCTCTTCGCCCATTATCTCTTCCATGTCAACTTTGCCATATAGCGGCTGTAAAGTCTGATCATTCTGCTGTTCTACCTCAAATTGACTTGGCTGGCTAACACTGCCATCCTCCGTCAACGCAGGTGTCACTGCCTGCTCATGTAGCACTGGCACAAGTTCGCACCCCTCGGTCTGCTCAACTCTGTCATGCTCCAAAAGTTCCATCATCTCAGCACCAGGCTGCCCAGCAAGTCACGATAATTGGTTCCCTACCAAGAGCAGAGTGGGTATCTCTGCACTGGTGGCAAATTCAACAGTACCTGACCACCATCCTGTTTGAATAAGTAGGCTAGCCACCACCATAGAAAAAGCTGGTCTGCCTAATCTTCTTAAGGCAACCTGTTTGTCTGGTACTATGTTTTCCTGGCATACTAGTACAAGTCGAATTATACTTATGGAGGACTCTGTACCATGAAGGGCTTTCATACTTTGACATTTAACCTTTCACTCTCAGCATGAGACTCTCCCTCCACAAACACTAACCCCCTGGTTATTTCTTGAACTTCAGGTTCCTGGGCCTTTACTGTTGGTTGGTTGCACTTGCAATGATTTCACCCCTCTTTTGGGCTAGGTAACACCGGCCCAACTTGTTTCTGGATATAGAAACTACTATGAGTCTCTTTTTTCTTCTCCTTGGCCATAATAATGGCCTTGGGGTACTGAGCCTTAAAGTGACCAGGCTTGAAGCACAAGAAACAGATTTTCTCCTCGACACTGGTGTCACTTGGCCTAGGCTTCACCCACACTGGACCACCACCCTTCTCTGGTGTTCTGCTTGGCACTTTCCTGTCATTGGGGAAGATGTTTGTGTTTTGAGGACTGCTTTCCAATACCATCCCCCCTTGCCCAAACCAGTTCATCTGTGCACTGAGCTGCCTCACTCACTTTTTCACACTTCTTATTTACCGCTATCCAGTGGATATGGTTAGGAAGCAATTGAGTGAACTGCTCCTTAAGTACTAACTCAGCAAATTGTTCTATGGTCTTAACTTGTGGTTCCTTCACTCAGTCCCATAAGTGTCTGACCATGCGAGAAGCAACTTGCATATAGGTTTCACCTTCAGCCTTAGTTATACCCCTGAAGGATTGCCTATAATGTTCAGCAGTGTTAGGAAAATTCCAGACCGCTATGAAAACAATTTGCTGCTCTATCAGCAAATGCTGTTCATATTAGTTTCTTAATAAGCCGAAGGGTCAGAGAGAAAAAGGTTCCTTTTAATTTTGTATGCTGCAGCATAGGAAGTTCGCTTTCCATAACCCCGTCAAAACAAACTTCGAACCTTCCACATTCCAGAACACAATTTATACCTAAACCACAGCTGGTAATTATAATATTCCCGTAACGCCTTCTAAATAGAAAGAGAAATACATATCCGATTTCTCTGACATGCACAATAGAGACAAGTCCAAATGGCTGACTGGTTCAGACCAGTTACTTCTCTGAAGCTCCTTATCAGTTTGTTTTTGCAGACACACTGTCCTTGAAAGTATTCCTCACAGCAGTGAGGTTAAAATGCTATTTAACCCTCTCCCTGAATATATCATAAGATCTAGCTTCATCATCTGTTAAAGAAGCAAGACACGGAGATTGCAGAGAGACTAAATGAATTTTTTGCTTCCGTATTCACGGAGGAAGACAGAAGACACATGCCAGTAGCTGAGCCTGTGTTTTCTGAAGAGTTAAACTGTACAGAAATAACCAAGGAAGAGGTCCTGGCATGTCTTAATAAACTAAATGTTAACAAGTCACCGGGACCAGATGGTATTCATCCAAGAGTCCTTAAGGAACTCAAATGCGAAATTGCCGACCTTCTAGCAAAAATATATAATCTTTCCCTAACATCAGGCTCCGTACCTGAGGACTGGAGGGTAGCAAATGTAACACCAATATTCAAAAAAGGATCCAGGGGTGATCCAGGCAACTACAGACCAGTTAGCTTAACGTCAGTTCCGTGTAAGGTGATGGAAACCATTATTAAAGACAAAATTAGTGTGCATATGGAGCAGCAGGCATTGCTGAACAAAAGCCAGCATGGCTTCTGCAAAGGTAAATCATGCCTCACAAATTTGTTGGAATTCTTTGAGAGTGTCAATAAACACGTGGATAAAGGTGAACCAGTAGACATTGTCTATCTGGACTTTCAGAAGGCTTTTGACAAAGTCCCACATCAAAGGCTACTGAGTAAACTCACCAGCCATGGAATAAAAGGACAGGTTCTGTCCTGGATTTGTGACTGGCTTAAGGGCAGAAAGCAGAGAGTAGTAGTAAACGGCAATTTCTCAGGGTGGAAAGAAGTAAAAAGTGGGGTCCCTCAAGGCTCAGTACTGGGACCAATGCTTTTTAATTTATTCATCAATGATCTAGAAAAAGGGGGTACATAGTAAAATAGCAAAGTTTGCTGATGATACTAAATTATTTAGGGTAGTAAAATCTGAAAGAGATTGCCAAGAGCTCCAGAGGGATCTCTTAGCATTGGGTGAGTGGGCAACCAAGTGGCAAATGTGCTTTAATCTTAACAAGTGTAAAGTAATGCACATTGGGGCCAAGAATCCAAATTACGTCTATAAACTGATGGGGTCTGAGCTTTCTGCAACACGCCAGGAAAGGGATCTCGGGGTTTTGGTGGACAGTTCAATGAAGGTGTCAACCCAGTGTGCGGCAGCAGCAAAAAAAGCAAATTCAATGCTGGGAATAATTAGGAAGGGAATAGAAAATAAGTCAGCAAGTGTCATTTTGCCCCTTTATAAATCTATAGTGAGGCCACATTTGGAATACTGTGTACAATTCTGGTCACCACACCTCAAAAAGGATATTGTGGAACTAGAGAAGGTGCAGAGAAGGGCAACCAGAATGATTAAGGGTCTGGAACACCTCCCTTACGAAACCAGGCTGCAACGTCTAGGCCTCTTCAGTCTGGAGAGACGGCGTTTGAGAGGGGACCTGATTGAAGTATATAAAATTATGCACGGCATAGAAAAGGTGGATAGAGAAAATTTCTTTTCTCTATCGCACAACACTAGAACCAGGGGGCACTCTATGAAGCTGATGGGTAGGAGCGTAAGGTCTGACAGGGGGAAGTATTTCTTCACACAGAGGGTCATCGGCCTATGGAATGTGCTGCCAGAAGAGGTGGTGACAGCTACCAGTCTCGATGGCTTTAAGGTAGGGTTAGACAAATTTATGGATGACAGATGTATCAATGGCTACTAGAACGAATGCCTAGGTGCATCTTTCAGGCTGAGGGGGGGGGGAGGAAATGGGGCGCTTCTAGGGCCATCTGCTGGGACTCGAGAGCAGGAGAAGATTTGTCCTTGTCTCTGCTTGAGATGCCCATGAGCATTTGGTGGGCCACTGTGTGCGACAGGATGCTGGACTAGATGGGCTGTGGCCTGATCCAGCAAGGCTTCTCTTATGTTCTTATGTTCTTATGTTCTTAAGCATAAAGTTCCAAAAGATCATCACTTAATCGGGGTCTAAGATACATCATTCTTTGTTCAAGTGCAACCTCTAATTCCATGCAGATTCTGTCAAAAGCCTCCAAGAAGGATTCGACATCGTTTTAAATGTCCACTGTCCTCGGGCTTGGGTTTCCATCCCCACTAGCCTCTGGATCTACCTCTTGAGCACCTTGCCCCCCTTTGGCCTTCAGGTGCAATGGAGCCAGCTCACGGGCCGTAACCTTTTCTTCCAGGGCCAGCTCCTGAGCCCTAGCTTTTTCACATTCCTCAATAGCTGTCTTTTCCCTAGCCAGTTCCATTTTTTCATGCTCCTCATTAGCAGCTTCTTTGGCTAACTCTAATTCCATTTTGTTCATTTCTCGCTCCACCAGCACAGTCTCTGGCATCACTGGCCTTGCACTCACACTTGGCACTGGGGTTGGCATCTCCTGCACACCCCTGATTTCCATGTCTAATTTCCTGGGTCTGCCCCTTGGACCTTTGCTACTAATTATGTCATGAGATGAATGAACGAATGAATGAGAGTGTGAATGAATGAAAATGGCTAATGAAAAGATGGAGACAAGAAGGCATGATACGGGAGTAACCTTTGCCTTGAAAGGCCAAGCAAAATGTTTCAGAGAACTGCGGACGTGGCAAAAAGGGAAATAACTTGAACTTAAGCACAGGACGCAGTAAAGAAGTCTAACGTGACCTGTTCCTGAAAAGGCATGTGGAAGCTAGTTGACAAGGACAATGTTTTCAAACCATCGGAAAAATACTGTTGCAAGAGTTATGAAACCACGTGGCACTTCTGACTATAAGAAGAGAGATGAGACATTCCATCAGTGTGTTCCTGAACCTGCAGGCAACAGGACTCCCACGGTGTCGTGAAGATGACTGATCACCATCTCCAGCGATACCCATGTGGTCTGAGTATTGGGTGAGTGTGAGAGAGAGAGCTCTCTTGACATCTGATGATTGTATTAGAATAAATGTTACATGAATAGTGCATAGAACCAAATTTGGTGTCTTTGGCATTACTTCAGTCCTCTGTAGTTCCGGGTAGTGTCGCACTAATACCTTATCCTGCATCCAAAGAACCGAGGCCCAATCTGGTCACCACATTACGCTCAGTTGGAGGTCCTACTTGACCCTTCGATACAGCTTTGGCCCCTTTTTTGGCCTTGATGCAGCATGGACCTCCACCTGTACTTAACTCACTGCACTGGCTGTGGTTTCCCTTTTGGTTTCTTACGTTACCAAAATGTTTACCTCAGAAACCAAATTCACCTGGGTGTTGCCTAACTGATCAGTTTCCAACCCGCGACCATATGCTACCCTGAGCGTTTACCACTGGTCATTAAATCTGCCGACCCACTACACTAGTGGCTACAATCACCTAGTACCTTGGGCTCACAGTACACCAGGTTCCTACGTTACACCGAACGTTTCCCTCGGAACCCGTGTCTGCTTGCCCATGTTCCAGTGTCCTTACTCTACCAAAACACACGTACCTCAGGACAGGAATGTAAACAAGCCCTATGCCAGACTTTTCCTGCTCTGCCCAAAGGGTGAAAAAAAAATTCCTTATCTGGTTCTACTAACCAACCCGGTCTAAATGCAGCTGGACCTTACTGGTCCCAAATGTTGCCACCAAACAAGCTGTGACCAAATGGCCATTGGACCTTATTCATCCCGACGCTGCCACCAAGAAAAGCCGGGATGCTTCGGTCCACCCCAGCCCCATGACTCGTACTCCACAGAGCTACGCAGTGAGGAAACGGCTACCAGGCATCACACCCCAACTGCCTCCAATGAGCTGGGACCAGTATATGAACAGAACTATACCGCCCCACAGGCGTCCTGCTCCACTGGCTTGAGATTAAGCCCTCTCCCTGAAGCAGCACAATAAACACCAGTGTAACCCAAACACTAACTGTTTATTTACATAAAGAAATAAACAGTAGAAGCAACGATAAGTCCAATAGTCTTTGAATTGCTTGAAAGTAAATGCTGTTGTAAATAAAATAAAGAAAATAAGCAGCAAATGCAAACTGCCTTCCAGGCTTGCCTCACTCCCGCCGAGCTATCAGCCTGGTCATGCGCCCACACAGTTGCTGGCATGCGCCCTGGTCTTCCCCTAACCTAGAGGCTAGACCCCTTCTATCCCCTGCCCCTCTATACAAAGAGTGAGAGGCCTAGAATCCTGAAGAGTTCAGCCCTGAACGCTCCGCGATCCCTCTCTCACTGGATCTGCAAGAACAGAGACCCCGAGAGCCCTGGACTGCTGGCTTTTATACCCCGCGATATGGTGGGTCTTTGTGCATTTTGGCGGTTTTCATGGCAGCTCCTCCCCTCCTGTCAGTCAAGCTGCTGAAAAGCCTGGGAAACAAGCCCGCAACTGCAGATTGCTCCCTGGAACCATCACTTTCTCAATGTAAGGGTGTCCTGAACAGGCCTGTGGTCAGCACCAGAGAGGGTAAAATGTTGCCTTCCATGATTTGAAGGTGGCACTAGAGACGCACAAACTTGCCAATGTCTGACCAGTTCAAATTGAACCAAAAGGAGCTTGTATGATTCTAACCAGCCAGTGATGTTCAAACAATGTTGACCCGGATGGTTCCATTTGACCCGTTCAGAATTGACCCTCACCTTCCCCCTTACCCATGTTGCCCTATGGTTGTTGTTTTTTAAAAGACAACATCTGCACAATTGTGCCTCTTTTAAGGCAAGACTGGTACAATTGTACAAATGTGGTATGCTTTTCTTAACATTCAGTTTGCAAACTTGCTGAAACCCATTGAGCTTTCAGTTCGAGAGTGACCTGAACCTGGAAAACTGAGATTGGGCCCATCTCTAGGCCGCCCTTCCCGACACAGCCCAGAACGGTGTTTGCTTTTTTCCTGCCACCACATCATACGGCCAACTTGGTCTGCAGGAAATTCATATTTTTCTTTCCTGCACGCGCTGTTAGCCGTCCTGCCTCACCGTTTGGCTCTCCACACTTGTTCCAATGAAATTTCCTTTGGCTACTCTCAGCGCCACTTTCTAGCTACCCCAGCCTGCTTGAAGTGTCCATCCGGATCAATGGGTCCAAAATAACCAGGCCCTCTGACCCAGATCACTTGCAGGTGTGGGCCGCACCAGCACTGTCCGCACTTGACTTTTGCAGCCCCCTCCAAAATTCAGAAGGCTAAGAATGAAGGTTCCTAGCCTCAGGGCCTGGGTGGCGGTGGGAAAATTCATGCTATTGTGCACCACTGAAAACTCCCAGTAGTCCAAGAAACCAGAAGCATGTTGTTTACACGCCTCCTATGCTCTGGGTCGAGGCCCTTGGCCCTACGCTTATGCCAGTTAAATGGTACTATCAGGAATCCGGATTAAGGGCCTCTTTGTTTACACGCCTCCTATGCTCTGGGTCGAGGCCCTTGGCCCTATGCTTATACCAGTTAAATGGTACTATCAGGAATCCAGATTAAGGGCCTCTTCTAGTACAGAGTAGGACCAAGGAAGGGTGGGGTCTCCTTGACCTGCATTAATGTGTCGATGAGGAGGCCCCAAATCCAGACTAGTGTCTCCTAGATCCAGATCAAAGGTAAGTGCAGAAAGGGCCAAAGAACCACACAAGGTCCCACTGCGCATATCACTGGTTGTGATCACAAGTAGGGATGGGGATGAATGTGGGTTTTTTGTTCAATTTGTATCAAATCGAATGCAAGGAAATTTGTATTCGTTTGAATAGATCGCCTTTGAATGTGGCAAGAATCGCATTCAATACAAATGTTCAATTCCATGCGAATCCCATATGAATACATCAAAACATTCAATTCAAATTGAATATCAATCTTTGAATGTTCAAATTCATACGAATTTCAAACGTTACCAATATTCGTGCACATCCCCAATCACAAGGAATCATTCTACAGGCTGCCAAACTCTTTGCTAAGGTCCAGCACACTTCTGTGACCAACTAAGCCAGTAATTGTTATTATCTTTCTAAAAATTAACAGAATTTGTGATAAATCCATCTTGGTTTCTAGCGATTACCGTAATGTTTTTGTGGTGCTTACAGATTTCAGACTTTATGATCTGCCCTGATATTTTCCTCAGTATCGATGTCAGATTAACTGGCCTGTTGTTCTCCAGGACTTCCTTTTTGCAGAGAACATGAACATGTGCCCACCTCTCAGGCGCCTCAGATTTACCCCTCTGGCACAGGGCTGGCACCCCCTGCTTTGCAGAAGGGAAACAGAGAGCTGTGGGGAACAGAATATGCCATCCTCTGGAAGGCTGAAGTGGCAACACTGTGGCTTTCCAGGAGAAAATCTGCCCCATACCCCGAAGCTGCAGCTGTCTGGGGATGAAGGAGGAAAGCCCCAAAGGTTCACCAAGGGGAGGGATAGATGAAAAGTGACTTGCAATATGCAAATAAAACAAAACCACCAACCAGAAACAGTTCAGATGCATTTTCTGCCTTTGCTTTTAGCAAAGTTTCTTTTTAGCACTCTTAAATGGGGGAGGGGGGACAGAGCACTCCTCCCCGCCTTTGCAAAGTAAGGCAAGATAAATAAATGTGATAAATACATCAAAATGCACTTGGGATCTCTGTTTGCTTTGAGGAACCCAGGCATGTTGGGTCAGCTGCCACTCTTTGCCAGTTGGGCCTATGAGAGCTCTTGTGCGTGAGGCCCACGTGACCACAGCCACCCCAGACCTTGCGACGAAACTCTGCCGCAGGGGGCCTCTCTGGTGGGTGGCAGCAGAAAGTCCAGGGGGCATTTTGGTCCATTTTGGCAGTGAAGGTTCGTCCCCCTCTATTTTAGCCGTCCAGCTGTGCATCTGTAAATCATTTGCAAAGAAACTCCAGATCTTGCTTGGTGATCTTCTGGGGCTCTTATTCGAGCCCCTGACAAGGGGCACCATTCAGCCCCAGCACAGGCCAAGGAACGAAAGGTGTCCCCGCCTGACAGAGCCGCAAGCAGGGAAGTATCCGAGGCTTGAGGAAAGCGTGGTCTGGGGTCCTTCTGCCCCTGCCTGCTCCCCTTGAGGCTGCCCCAGGCATTCCGCAGAGGGCTGATCTCACAGGAAACAGCTGCAGCCTGAGGAGCTCCTTGACAGCCCTCTGCCTCTCCCTGTGGAGGGGAAAGAAAAGAGATCCCAAAAAGGATCCCACCCTTGACTGTCTTGGAAAGCAGCAGCAGCAGCAAAGAAGAAGAGCTGCCCCCCACCCCGCTTTCCTCACCCATTTAAGGGGACTCAAAGCGGCTGACAAAGCTTCTATTCTTCTCCCCACAACACAACACCTTGTCGGGGTACATGGGGCTATGGGAGCTCAGAGGACAGCTGTGACTAGCCTAAGGTCACCCTGCTAACTTTGTGGGGGAGGGCGGAACTGAACCTGGTGTTCTCAGATAAAAGTCCGACTCCCTAACCACTAGACCAAAAGGCACCATGAGGCAATGCAGCAGCACCTATCTCCCACACGCTGCTACTTTGCAGGGTCTGCAGCCACGCCCGCACCTTTCCCTATGCCCCACAGGGCTGCCCTGCTGCCTCAGCCTCCCGCACCCTGCTTCAGGCAAAGGCAGGCTGTTCCCCTTTTGGGTCAGGATGAGACCGGCTTCCTCCTGTGAAAGCTGCCTGCTAGGACAGCGGAGAAAAAGGGGCTCGTGCAGGCGGGCTCAGCTGACCGCTTGCAGCCAGCGTGGCAATGGGCACACACAGACTGGCACTCGGGAAGGGGGGGCAGAGGTAAGCAGTTGTGGACACTGAAGTGCTTTGGGACCTGCGAGCATGAGGCTGGGGCCTTTGGCCAAGGCACCTGGTGCGCCCCTAGTCCGCATCTGAGCCATCTGCAGCAGCCTCTGAGTGCATTCCAGGAAATCCAGTGGCTTCAGCTTGACCGCAGAGTCACAGAGCCGGAAAGGTCCTGGAGAAGCTCCAACTCAGCCCCTGCCACATCCGGGAAGCCCAGAGGGAGCCTGTCGTCAGCAGGCGAATCCCCGGTGCCTCTCGCGTGCTTTCGCCCAGCCTGGCGCTAGAAGAGCTGCAGGAGGAACTCAGGGGCCCACTCTAAGGCTGTCTGAGTGACCGCCAAGGCGGCAGCCCCCAGGATGGCCGTGATCCCCCAAACTGCGGCCTTCACCAAGGGGCTGTGTTCCGCCGGGGGGAGGGGACCCGCCTCGGCCTCGCAGAGCATCACGTGCCGCTGGTGTCGAAGGACGGCATCGGGGCGCTGGCATGAAGCAGCCTGCTGGAACTCCGGAAAAGAGCCGACGGCGATGCTGCAGAGGGGAGAGCAGACAAGGATTCAGTCCCCTCCCCAGCCCCACAAAACAGCCACATACCCCTCACAGAACAGGAAGGGAGACACGTGGGATTCATCCAGACCCACCACTGCTCCATTCCTCCAACTGCACAATTGTCTCCTAGCAAAGCGCTGGGCCAACTTAAGCCCTGCCAGAGCCTGCACAGCTGATTTTGGAGAAAGGTGCCCACTGTCATGTGTGAACACCTAATCTGCCTCTTGCCAGAGGTCAGTGGCCTGTTCGAAGCCCTTTGGGGAAAAAGCTCGTCTTGTGCTCCTGTTTGTTTTCACCAGAGATGCCGCTGGATCTCTCCGTCTGGACCCAAAGGGACCGAACGCTTCTCTCCGTTCCGAGCAGACGCCCGCCAGGGCCTGTAGAATGAAGCGTGAACAGCAAGGGGCATCACAGCCAAAGGGGACGGTGCCCAAAGGCGACAGCTGACGGGCAGCCACAGGTTCTGCGCGGACGCTCTCCCTCATGCACGGGGGGGGCAGAGGGCCCATCTGAGGGTCGTGGGAGGCTGGCGGGGGAAGAAACAGCGCAAGTGGGGCAGGAACAGAAGGGGCACAGCAGGCCCATTTCACCCACTTGTCCAGAGGCAGCAGCTGCAGCGTGGAAGGGAAGTGGACCCCCAAACAGAGACCTCAGCATTTATTTGCTTTGTTCAAAACATGGCTGCACCACTTTTCATTAAAAAAATCTCAAAGCCGTTGACAGGTAAAAACAATCAGAACCCTGTTCCTTTCATGGTAAAAAACACCCAGGTGCAGAGTGAGGTCCACAGGGTGGACGGCGGCTCTCGCTTTCTGGAACGCAAAATCCCTCAATGAGCCACACACCTCTAATTTATTTACTTATTTAGTATTTCAACTGAAGGTCCGGTAAAAAGATATATAGAATATTCCTGAAACATATCTGAAATATTATTTCCCTCCCTCCTGGCAGGGAGACAGAGGGAGCTAAACATGAAAAGCTGGGTGAAGAGGTTGCATTAACCAGGTACCAACAGCCATAACACGTAAGATGAAGCGTTTTTAGAATCCCAGGGAAGGTTAAGGGCCACGAGGCCTCCAGCTCCACTCGGGCCCCATCTTCCCCTGCTCTTGGCGGCTGAGCAAAGGAGAGGAAGGAAAAGGTACAGAGTTGCACGCACAGAAAGAAGGTGCAAGCCCCCCTTCCTGGAGGGTAACAGGGGGTCCTGGAAGACAGGAACCTGATCTCCAACAGACCCACCCAGGTGCTCCCGCAATGGCGCTCACCTCTTGCGGAGCTGGAGGGCGGCCTGCTTGGCCAGCTCTGTGTGGGGGAGACGCTGGAAGAGGCGCTGGGCATGGGCAACGAGGGCCTCGTAGGGCAGGTCCTGCGGAATCTGGGAGAGGAGCTGGTGCACGCTGGGCATGTCACAGTCGCAGGACAGCACCTCTTCTTCACGGTAGAGGACAATCTGGAGGAGCAGACGCAGAAGAGGGTGGACACAGAGCCTCCCCACTGAGCTCTGGTCATTGGCTCAGCTGACGCCATACTGCCAAACCCCAACAGGGGGCAGCAGCAGCAGAACATCCCCAGCTGCAGGCTCCCAAGGTGACCACGGGCCCTGTGTGCAGCTTGGCAGGGGTCCCACTGAAAAGACCACGCCCAGCCACATGCAATGACCATGAGTGGACTCGGGGGGAGGGAGGGAGGGAGGGCCTTTGCTGCAGCCCCACAGTCCTCTTGCCCGCAGCCTGACGTACCGCAGCAGCAAAGTAGACGGCCATGAGTGGGTGGGAGGCCAAGAAGAAGTCGTAGAGGCGCAGGATGTGGTGGATGTTGGTCAGGACGTGGCCGTACCAGGTGATCAGCCAGCTCAGGGCAAAGATGGTGCCCACTTCGGCTCTGCAAGGGACGACGAGGACAGGGAACGTGTGGGCCTCCATCACACCAGGCTGAGAAGGCGTCCACAGCGGCCTGGTGAGGCCTCCCAGCTCACATCGCTCCTGCCGTATGCAACCTGAACGCTCTGCTGCTGCCGCTGCCACCACCTCCTTCTCCACCTTTGCAGGCCACGACCCCTGTGGGGCAGGCCCCCCCTACCTTTGCATGAAGCCGTGGAGCCGAGGGCTCTCCCGCTCCAGTATGGGCATGAGGTAGTTGAGGATGTGCTTGGTGCTGTCCATGGTGGGATCCATGAAGTCTCTGGAAAAGGTGGAGGAGATGGTCAGACGCTGAACCCACAAACCCATGGAAGACCTTGTGGCCTCAGGCCAGGGGCCCAAAGGCCAACCTTCAGAGACCCTCTGATGGGACACTTAGCAACACTTCCGGCCCCCACCCCGGCATTCTGTGCTGCTCTAGACATGAACCATACTCTCAAGTTGCCTTAGTAAGTGCTTTTCCTCCAGCCGTGCAAATTGTTTAGTTAGAAAACAAATAAGGCAACACCTGCCCTTCCTCCCTCCCCCCCCCCAGCTGCTTCCTGGCCCGAGGGCCACACACAATACCTGAGGTGCAGCGTGGAGAGCCTCTCCAGCAGCGCCACGGCCAGGCGCTCCCCTGCGACCAAGAGCAGCGTCACAGCAATGTCGTGATACCCTTGGTAGTAGTGCAGCTCAGGGTGAGTCCTCAAGACGTATAGGATCACGTTGGTCAGCTGTTCCTGAAGGACCTGCCGCTGTTCCTCGGACATGCCTGGACACAGAAGGGGAGACCAGAAGGCACACAAATGCAGCGGCTGCTATCGTGGCCACAGCCGTGCAGCAAAACCAGCCCCCAGGTCTCTAAAAGCCTCAGTTCAAACCATATATTCCCAGGACCTAGCAGTGACGTGGATGCAAACTCTGGTTATAGAATCGCACAGCTGGAAGAGACCTCCAGGGCCATCACGTCCAAGCCCTGCTCAATGCAGGGTTTTCCTAAACCATCCCAGGCAGATCTAGGTCCAAGCCGATCGGTTCAGCATCCTGTTCTGCCAGCGGCCATCCCGCCACACAAGGAAGCCCACCAGGAGGACCTGAATCCACAGCTTGCACCTGCTCACAGACTTGGCAGCAGCTCCTCTGGGAGGCAGAAGACCTCCTGCTGCCACCAGGGCTTTCAGGCACAGCCCTGATTTCCACAGATAGAAGGACACCAGAAACTGACACCCCCCATTGCACCTGTGGCCCACCTAGTCTCTCAGCACAGTGGCCAACCAACTGCACCAGGCAGCCCACCGGGAGGACTCGAGCACACACTTTGCCCTGCCCCAGTGTCCCAGGAGCTGGACCTGAGAGGCAGACGGACACCTCCTGTTTTGATGGCCAGGTGGCCGTCAGGGCTAAGGGCTCTTCTTCCAAACCCTGTTTCGCCTCTCAGGCACAGACCACGCAAACAACTCTTGAGGTATCTTGATCTGCCGGGCAGAGAAAGGTGTGCGCATAACTGGCCTGCATAACAATGCAAGAACATCAAAATACAATAACTCCAGCTGCCTTATCACGCTTTACTACTCAGCCACAACAATTGCTATGTCTGTGTGAGACAACAAGTAGAACCATGAGAAAATTATGTGTTTATCTGTAGTTACCGGATTGACCAGTTATGGGCATAGCATAACCCTGCCTGTTCCTCTGTTGTCAAGAGCCCAACACGAGTGTATCTGCTTCTATGCATCTATCTTACTATTGTGTGATATGCAGCAATAGAGAGCAGCAGTTTGCAATTCATCCAGTAGCCATTTAGGCCACGTTGCGCTAAGGCTTATAATAGCCATGATGCTAAATGACCCAGAAGCCGTAGGCTTCCTTTATCTGCCTTTATATTAGTTAAGATATTACAAGCTGTATCCTTGTATTCATATTAGAAATAAGCTGTATATCTGTATTTTATTTCTGATATGCTTGCACCGTGTCCTCACGCATTTATGCAGATCTTACTCACACTCGCTAAGGAACGCAGTCACGTCTCTACAACGTTTGCTTGTGGTTCCAGTGTTCAACCCACATTACGCCGCGCAATTTGCCCAGTGCAATTCTGCTATCTTATCAATAAATCTCAACACCACCCCCTCAAGGACGATGACGCCCTGCCGGACAAGGCCACAGAATGCCAAGCCCCCATAGGCGTCACCCCCGCCCCCAGCAAGACCCAAATACAACAAGGGGATCTTCGCCTTCATGATACGCAATTTATGCTGCTTGTCCTTGGGTGAAGGCCACGCTTCAAGCACCTTCCCAGGGCCTCGACTCCCCCAGAAGTCCCCCCCCAAGCCAGTCTCTCTCTCTCTCTCCCACCACCACATCCACCCCAAAAAGCAAAGCCCCAGATCCCAGCTTGGGCTGCATTGGAGGGGGGGGGAACGGGGGGAACAGAGCTGCAAACCACCACTGCCGATTTTAACCCCAGCTTGAAATGCCTTCATCCTTCTTTGGCCTTTTTTATGTTGGTGGAAGCCTTCCTGGGCTCCTGTTGTAGGCTGGATGGAAAGAGTCACCGCACTCAGGGCCTGCCTGCATGGACCCTTAATCCGGATTAAGGTTCCACAAAGAACACTTCTAGATCACATAGCTCTAACACGTCTAGATCATGTAGATCTGCGCAGCCTTGGAGAAGCATGGGTTGCATCGGCCCTGCCGGTGTGGACGGTGCCAATCCAGAACTTCCAGATCAGCGAGTCCGGTTAATCTCAATCCATTGATCCGGATCGAACAGAGGCAAGCCTAGAAAAGGCCAGCGCTGGCCGGTCAGGAATCATCCTGCCTGGGCTGTCTGTGCAGCCACAAATCATGACTGGGGCTGTGCTGCTCCTGGCACCTCCTGAGCTCTGCCCACGCTGTTCTCCAAGAATCAGACCTAAAGGAAGAGATTTTTATCTCCAGAACAGGAAGAAAACAGACTGGAAGGCATAAACAAGGGGGCACAGTGTCCATGCAGAACTGCAGCGGGTAATGAAGGGCATTGGAGGCCTCTTCCGGTGGCAGGGAGTTCCCCTGGAGGACGAGACAAGGTAGAAGCAAAGAGAGGAGGGGCACCTTGGCTCTAATACAGTGGGCTTGGCACTTGGAGTCACCGTGCCAATTTTGCCTGCCTTCCTGGGGATGATAGTGTCACCCTAACTGCATGGGAAACGCTTCCTTTGAAGGCGGCCACCGTCTGTGCTTTCCGTCCCACAAGCCCCGGGATCTCTGAACCGCAGAGCATCTTCCGTGGTGGCCCCGCGCACTGCAGCGCTTTGGCGAGCGTTTATCAGGGAGATCCAGGGGCGTCCACACAGCGTTGTTTCTGGCAACGGAGAAAGCCCCAGCTTTGACTGAACAGTCTCCTCGTAAGCATCTTATAATTAGGTTACTTTGGCCCAGCAATTAGTTAGCTGCTGCTTTCGGTTTCTCAGGGAAGGAAAAGAGAGGGGAAGTCGCCCCCCCCCCCGGCCGCCCTGCTTCTCTGCTCCTGGTCTTGCTCCGCTTAGGACTGGCTGTTCCTAAGGTTTTGGCTGCCCCCACCCTTTGGGTCCTCGTGGACTAATCAAGGCTCCCGTTTGTTGCGCGCAATTAATCACAGTTCACGGTCAAGGGAGCAACAAAATGGCGGACAAAGGAAGTCAACAAGAAGCAAGAAGCCCCAGCGCCAACCCCCCCCCCCCCCGGGGTGCTACCAGGGTAAGGCAGCTGCAGCCAACATTTAAGGACCCAGATCACACTCCTTGTTTTCCTTGGAGGTTTCTTGCAGCCGCTGCCCCCAACCCCGCCTGCCAAGCCAACCCCGTGCCCTGCCCATCCCTTGCACGCTCACATTTCTACAGCCCCTGCAGGTCTCAGGGTCACAATAAAACCAGCGTGCAAAGAACACTGGGAAATGATCTCTCCGGACTAACAAGAGGCAGGGCCTGAAAGGGCAGGGAAGCTTTTTATTCAGCTGGGGGCCAGGGGAAGCAGGTGCAACATCACTGTGCTTCTAAAGATATACAGCGAAGGGGTCAGAGGCACCTCAGAGGGGAGGTTCTTCCACAGCCATGGGGCCACCACCGAGAAGGTCCCTGCCAGATGCACTCAAACCTTTCACTGCTGACAAAGGGGGACCACCAAGGCGGCTCTCTCCTGCTGACCTCGCTGCTGGGGGAAGAGCGCATGGCGCCCCTTTTAGGTAGTGGTGGCCCAGGCAGCTTGCTTCGGAAAGGTCTCGACAGCAAGCTGTGGGGCAAATGGGAAGGAGATTGGGAAACCAGCTACCAGGAAGCCCCAGGAGGCGTAAGAGAGAAAAGACAAGCGTGTGTCAGGTGAGCAGAAGCTCACTGGTCCCAACGGCGCTCCTTTTGCGGGAAGCTGGGGCTCAGCTCTGGCTCTCCAGAAGTTCCTGAACTAAAATTCCCATGATGCAGCACCAGACATCTGTGGAGCTGCAAGGAATGATGGGAGTTGTAGTTCAGGAACCTCTGGAAGGCAACAGCCGGACACCCCCAACATAACTAATGTCTCATTTCTAATGAAATCAAGGCTGGACCTCAGGCCCACCGGGGAGTCTGTGGCCGCATTTCCAGAATTGGTGCAGGCTTCAGAAAAGCACTCTGCGCATGCTTTAAGACTACTGAGGGGTAGGGACGGGCAAAAATATTCATAACATTCAATTTTGGTACAAATTTGAACATTTGTATACAAATCGAATGTTACGACATTCATACATTGACATTCGTGAAACAGGGAGGAGGGAAAGCAGATGCACCAGTCCCACCTGCAACGGATCCAGAGCGCATTCGACACAGATTGAGAGCGGATTCAGAGTGGATCTGGATGGATTTGACGCTTTCAGAGCACGTATGTTACGGCATACATATCAGATACGTACGGGATACGTATGGGTTCATTTAGGAAGCTCATATGAACTTGCACAAATGCGTTCTTATTGAACAGAATCGCACCGCTCAAAGGGATCTATGCAAATGAATGCAAATTTTCTTACATTCAACTCGAGGTGCATCAAATGCAAAAAGCCCCATTTGCGTGCATCCCTAACGAGGGGAATCTTGGTAATGAAACTTGTAATTTAAAACCAAAAACCACTTCCAGAGCCTGCACGGGCGCCTTGGCGCAAGAAACCCGAGGGCCTTTTCAACGCTGGCCTTCTGGGACGGCCACCCACGCCCCACCCAGGCGCCTCTGCGCACGGCAGAGCCGTTTCCACCCCCGAGTGGCCAAGAGCTGCCAGGATTGCCACGAGCTGTGGAGCGGTACAAACCGAGAGCGCACAGGCTGCTCTCATTACGCCCACATGTACCGTGTCCCTGAGGCTGGGTACTGCGGCCGCAGTGTCACACGTCATGGCGATAAACACAGCAGGAACCTGGTGCGCGGGGCCATTGCTGTGGCAAGGCAGGTGCTGCTGGATGCGAGTGTTCAGACAGGGCCAGCATTCACAGTATAGATGATGCCCACCTGCCCTGACGTTGACTTCCATGGGATGCTGGCCCTGGGACGTCAGGCTGCGTCTCCATAGTCCAGACTCAAGCAGAGGCTGGACCTACTTCTGTCTGGTTTAGGGAATCCTGCACTGAGCAGGGGTTGGGCTAGATGACCGTAGAGGTCCCTTCCAACTCTATGATTCTATAATTCATTAAGAAGCCAGCGTTCCCATTTTGCTGATGTGTTCCTACAGTGCGTACCATGCGGAATCCAAACAAGGGGCCTTGAGCCTATACGCATATTATCAAGCAATGGCAGACCTGGGTCCATGCAGGGCACATGCGTTTCTGTGCCATCAGGCCTGCCATTCCTTTTGGCATTGCCTGAGCTTTTGCTAAAAAGGCATAAGAGAAAGATAGCGGCATGTAGCAAAATTCAAGCTTTGAGGAATTATCTATTACAGAGCAAGAAAAAAAGAGTTGGCTTTTGCAGCCTGCTTTTCTCACGCATTTAAGGGGACTCAAAGCCGCTGACAAACCTTCTGTTTTTCTCCCTACAACAGAGCTGTGGCTAGCCCAAGGTCACCCAGCTGGCTTTGCGAAGAAGAGGCGAATCAAACCCCATGACTGCAAAATATGAGTCCAGCACCCTAACCAGAAGACCAAAAGTCACACCAAAAAACACGTTTTATAGGTACTGTTTGTTCCATGTGCACATTTATAGCCTGCCCTTCCGTCCCAGGATGGGTAACAAACCAAGGAGGGGTCAATCCAGATTATGGTCCCAAAGCCACAAAACCTCTAGGCAGAAGAGTCTCACCAAAGCCACAACACGAGGTTGGTTGTTTCTTCTCCTGCTCTGAACTACCACCAGAGTGCCACACCTCTGCGCCCAGAAGCACATTGCTCCCCAGGGCAAACCAAAGGGGAGCTCAGCCCAGGATGCTCAGCGAATGTGCACGATCAGGGATCCAAAAGCACATTGTTTTGGCAGCCACTGTCTTCACGGCAGCTTCGCCGCTTTCCCCTCTCCCTGCGATCCCACCTGTCTCACCTGGAGGGAATCGGCGTGTGGAGCGGCGCACGTCCAGGAGCACCTGGTTATAATCCTTGTGATTCTGGCGCACATCCCGCCCTGAGGAAGAGATCAGACAGTTAGCGCTGCGCAAAACCAACGCAGACGGGCAGCCAGGTGGGCGCAGAAGGAAACAGTCTCATCAAGACCCCCTGCTGGGCCGAGCCCTCTCTTGCCCCCTTCCTCACCCGCGGCAGAAGCACCGCATGGCGACTGGAGGCGACACGTCTCCACCACCCATTCAAGACCAGCAGGGGACTGCACCTGCTAAGGCCTCCAAACAGGCACCAGGAAGCCCTCAGGAACTCCCACCCAGCATCCTTCTCTCAGGTACTTCAAAAGGTAGAGGGCCTCAGGAATCTCAACCCCAGGACTCAGAGATCAGTAGAGGCTGGCAAAGCCAATATGCCCAGCAGAACACCAAGATTTAGCCAGCAGATACAGTGGAAAGGAAGAAAATAGTATGATGTAACACAGCTCTTCCTCTACTCCAAATGAGGCAGGTAAGAATCCTAGTCAGTCAATAACAGGCCCCAAGCCCCTGGCCAGGGGAAGCACAGGAAGAGCCCTGCTGGATCAGGCCACAGCCCACCCAGTCCATAAGAACCTCAGAGGAGCCCTGCTGGATCAGGCCACAGCCCATCCAGCCCATAAGAACCTCAGAGAAGCCCTGCTGGATCAGGCCACAGCCCACCTAGTCCATAAGAACCTCAGAGGAGCCCTGCTGGATCAGGCCACAGCCCATCCAGCCCATAAGAACCTCAGAGGAGTCCTGCTGGAACAGGCCACAGTGAATCTAGTCCACAAGAACCTCAGAGGAACCCTGCTGGATCAGGCCTCAGCCCATCCGGTCCATAAGAACCTAAGAGGAGCCCTGCTGGATCAGGCCACAGCCCATCCAGTCCATAAGAACCTCAGAGAAGCCCTGCTGGATCAGGCCACAGCCCATCCAGTCCATAAGGACCCAAGAGGAGCCCTGCTGGATCAGGCCTCAGGCCACCTAGTCCATTAGAACCTCAGAGGAGCCCTGCTGGATCAGGCCACAGCCCACCCAGTCCATAAGAACCTCAGAGGAGCCCTGCTGGATCAGGCCACAGCCCACCTAGTCCATAAGAACCTAAGGGGAGCCCTGCTGGATCAGGCCACAGCCCATCCAGTCCATAAGGACCCAAGAGGAGCCCTGCTGGATCAGGCCACAGGCCACCTAGTCCATTAGAACCTCAGAGGAGCCCTGCTGGATCAGGCCACAGCCCATCCAGTCCATAAGAACCTCAGAGGAGCCCTGCTGGACCTGGCCACAGCCCATCCAGTCCATAAGAACCTCAGAGGAGCCCTGTTGGATCAGGCCACAGCCCACCTAGTCCATAAGAATCTCAGAGGAGCCCTGCTGGATCAGGCCGCAGGCCACCTAGTCCATTAGAACCTCAGAGGAGCCCTGCTGGATCAGGCCACAGCCCATCCAGTCCATAAGAACCTCAGAGGAGCCCTGCTGGACCTGGCCACAGCCCATCCAGTCCATAAGAACCTCAGAGGAGCCCTGCTGGATCAGGCCACAGCCCACCTAGTCCATTAGAACCTCAGAGGAGCCCTGCTGGATCAGGCCACAGCCCACCTAGTCCATAAGAACCTCAGAGGAGCCCTGCTGGACCTGGCCACAGCCCATCCAGTCCATAAGAACCTCAGAGGAGCCCTGCTGGATCAGGCCACAGCCCACCTAGTCCATAAGAATCTCAGAGGAGCCCTGCTGGATCAGGCCACAGCCCACCTAGTCCATAAGAACCTCAGAGGAGCCCTGCTGGATCAGGCCACAGCCCACCTAGTCCTTAAGAACTTCAGAGGAGCCCTGCTGGATCAGGCTGCAGCTCATCCAGTCCATAAGAACCTCAGAGGAGCCCTGCTGGGTCAGGCTGCAGCCCATCCAGTCCAGCATCCTGCCTCACACAGTGGCCCTCCAATTGCGCATGGGCATCTCTAGCAGAGACAAGGGTAACACCTTCCCCTTCGGACACAGCTGAGCTGCTCCACCTCGTTCCCTTTTCTGTCCCAGGAATTCTGACCAGCACATCCCTAGAAACACAAAGCTCTGAGAGCAGACCTGAGCAGCCTGCCTCGTGGGGCAGAGAGGAACGACTCTTCTGTGCCGAGTCTGCCTGGGCCTCCGTCTCATGGGGCAGGAGGACAGGTTTTACCCCTTTCCTGATTACCGGGGACTTGGATCGAGTCTGGCAGGCCACAAACTCAGCAGCCACCCTCCCTCGGCCCCAACCCAGAAGGGGTGTCCCAGGCCCTCAAGTCACACCTGGCTTAGGTGGGAGGCTGTAAACATTCACGCCCAGCAGCTTAGGCCACACCTTCCGGCGGATCTCATCCGTAAGCAGTCCACCCTGGCTGGACGCTGCCGCTCGGAGACCCTCGACGTCCACAGGGTCACTCGTGAGGGCTTGATGGATCACCAGGTGCTTCTGCCTCTTCTGCAGGCCAGGTGACACTGTGGAGAAAAGGAAGGACAGGTTGGGTAGATGTGGAATGACCTATCTCAGTGGTAGGCAAACCATGGCTCGGGAGCCACATGTGGCTCTTCAGGCCCTTGAGTGTGGCTCTTCCAGCTTAGCAGTACCCTAATTAAGTTAATAACAGTGTACCTACCTACTTGGAGACTAACTGAAGGGTTGGTGGCATGAGCTATCTTAGACACGTCTACTTCTTCAGATGCTAGGGGGCCCAATGGGCACGTCTCCTTCAGATGCTGGGGGCCCCAATGGGCACGTCTACTTCTTCAGATGCTACAGGGCCCAATGGGCACGTCTCCTTCAGATGCTGGGGGCCCCAATGGGCACGTCTACTTCTTCAGATGCTACGGGGCCCAATGGGCACGTCTGCTTCTTCAGATGCTAGATGTGTTTACGAAAGCTCATGCCACCAACCCTTGTCCTGTTAGCCTCCAAGTGCTACTAACTGGATAGTTCAAAGATGTACACCTGAAGATGTCTACTTCTTCAGGTGTGCCTACCTGTATAGTTCAAGATTTAAAAATTTGGGTCTCAAAAGAAATTTCAATCGTCGTACTGCTGACTCATTGTTTTGCCGACCACTGGCCTACCTGGTCTCCTTCTATCATGGTTTCCTTGTGATCTCTCCTGCAAGACTTCCCACTCAGAGTGGAGAGATGCCAGCAGAAAAGCAACCGGGACTAGGGGTGCGCAGGAATATCTGTAACATTCGTAATTTGTCTGGATTCGGACATTGTACGCGTTATTAAGATCCGTATGAATAGTTTGGACATTTGTGAAGCTGGGAGGTGGGAAAGCGGCTGCGCCAGTCCCATCTGCAACGGAACCAGATCGCATTCGGCATGGATCGAGGGCGGATTAAAAGTGGATTCAGATCAGATTTGACGCTTTCAGAGCGGATACATTACGGGACACATATCCAATATGTATCAGATATTTTGTAGAAACTCATATGAATAAATTTGTATCAAATAGAATCCTACCAATTCAAAGGGGATCTAGTTGAATGGATATGGAGTTTCTAACATTCGATTCGATATGAACCGAACGCTAAGAAGCCCATTCGTCCACATCCCTGACCCAGACCAATCGAGCTTCTCCTTCGTTCCGCTGCATGACTCTTTCACAATGTCAGCCGTGCGCGTCTCCAGCGTCACAGGGCAGCCACACTTGCCTTTCCCAGTGAAGAGATTTGGGATGCTGCAAATATTTGCTGTGGATTAGACTTGGCTGGAGAACGGAAACGGAGGCAGATCCACCTGCGCCGCTTCTGTTGCATTGGGACAGGTAAAGATCAAGGGTGCCGTGAGTTGCGCTGGTTAAGCTGGGCTCTTGCTGTTGCTCTGCAAATTATAGGCCTTCGTTCACTTGCGAGTTTCCTGCCAGAAAACGCCTCCCTTTTCCCCAGAGATGACAAAGCAGCAGAGAACAATTTTGTTTTCTACTGAAGAAGGCAAGCTGTGAGCAATTGTCTCCGAGCAGAAAGGGATGTTTTAGCTATAAATGCAGACTTTTTGCAGACTGAAGCCATTGGGGGGGGGGGGCAATGAAGCTGCTCCCTACTTAAAACTGCCTGGGTTTCTCATTTGCTCATGTAAGAACCCAAAAGGAGCCCTGCTGGATCAGGTCACAGCCCATCTAGTCCAGCATCCTGTCTGACACAGCGGCCCACCAGTTGCCCATGGGCATCTCAAGCAAAGACAAGGGCAAATGATCTCCTGCTCTCAATCCCAGCAAATGGCCTTAGAAGCATCCTGCTTCCCCCACCCCCCAGCCTGAAAGACGTACTTAGGCATCCATTCTAGTAGCCATTGATCCATACATTTCTCTAACCCTTCCTTAAAGCCATCTAGGCTGGTAGCTGCTACCAACTCTTCTGGCAGCCAATTTCATAGACCGATGACCCTCTGGGTGAAGAAATCCTTCCCCTTGTCTGATCCGACTCTTCTACCCATCAGCTTCATAGATGCCCTTGGTTCTAAGTGTTGTGTGACAGAGAAAAGAAATTTTCTCTATCCACCTTTTCTATACCGTGCATAATTTTATATACTTCAATCAGGTCCCCTCTTAAACGCCGTCTCTCCAGACTGAAGAGGCCTAGACGTTGCAGCCTGGTTTCGGAAAGGAGGTGTTCCAGCCCCTTAATCATCCTGGTTGCCCTTTTCTGCACCTTCTCTAGTTCCACAATAACCTTTTTGAGGTGTGGTGACCAGAATTGTACACACTATTCCCAATGTGGCCTCACCATATATTTATAAAGAGGCACAATGACACTTGCTGACTATTTCTATTCCCTTCCTAGTTTTCCTTTTCCATGACTTTAGGAAACACCTGGTCTTCCTTCTTACTCTTTGTTTGCCTTTGTGCTTTTAAATCTGAAGAAGTCTCTTCTGCCTTAGTTTTCCCCAAGGAGTAGATGCTGCTGCTGCCTGGCACCTGGTGGCAACATGTCTGCAGCCACATAATTTGGCTCAGGGCAACACCTTCACCTGGACCACAGCTAAGCTCTCTTACAGCAAGGCCAGCGTTAGGAGAGGTCTTTGGTCTTCAAAGGCACCCGCTGTCAGTCTTTCGGGTAGCCTTCACCAACGCCACGCCCTTCAGATACTGGGACTCCAGCCAGGTGCCTGGCACCCAGGGAGGTTCAAGGCACCCGGGAAGGGCAGCCCAAGGAGGATTGTTGAAAGAGCCGGCAGCAGCTGGATGAAGCCAGATAAGTCCACGAACGCTCCAACCTTCTTTTGGCTGTCATCACAGCGGTCCTACCAGGTGGCTGCGGGTAGATTTCCTTTTAGCCCACCCTGAGGGAAAGGGCCAGGTAGAAATTAACAGTCTTTCACAAGCCTTTCTTTCCCCTGGGCTGGAGGGAAACCGGGCTCAAAATGCTGCCAGGAAAGACTGAAGAAAGAAACAGGTAATTTTAGTTATGATTAGAAGCAAGGAGGGAAGAAGCACCCTCTTCAAGAACTGGGCCTCCTCTGTTCTCTTATCGGCCCAGGGCACACGAGAGCGAGGAGAGGTGATTTTTATACCCCACTTTTCTCACCCCTAAGGAGACTCGAGGTGGCTGACAAACGTTCTGTTCTTCTCCCCACAACAGAACGCCCTGTGAGGTGGGTGGGGCCGTGAGAGTTCAGAAGAGAGCCGTGACTCACCCAAGGTCACCCAGCTGGCTTCATGGAGGAATGCAGAATAACACGTGGTATTCCCAGATAAGAGTCCCGTTTATTTATTTAAATTTAAATTTAGACCAAACCGGCTCACAGGAGGCCCGAGGCAGCATCGACCTCTTGACCTTCTGGGCAATTCAGAAGCAGAAGCAAAGGTAGAGGGTCTCCTTCCTCGCCCCGGGACTGAACAGCCCCCCCTAACTCTGGCATCTTCCACTGGGGGGGGGGAGCCAGGACTCTCACTGCCGGGGCCAAGCACGATCCACCAAATGCCCCCTGCCGCGGCTCCCTGGGGCGCCCCACTCACGAGGAGCAGCTCTGAGCGCGCCCCAGCTGCCTGCCAGGCCGCCTCTGCCCCCTCCCTGGGCTCCGAGGGCGGAAGGGGGAGGGTAGGCGACCCCCGCCCGTCGGCCGCTCCCGGCCGCCTCGCTTGGGCCAGGCGGCCGGGGAAGGGGGCTTTCGACCGGGAACATCCGCACCGGGGAGGCCGGAGGACGCCCGTCCAGCCCCCAGCACCGGCCCGAGAAGACTCTGCCCGCCTGTCAGCCGGCCCCTTCCAGGCGCCCGGCGGGCAGGTGGGGAGGGGGCGCCGAGGCCCCGGTGTCGCCACTGCCCCGCGAGGCCGGGCGCTCGCTCCGGAGCCCGGGCAGGGCGCAGAGCCGCCTTCCACTCGCCCCGCCCCCCGCCGGGCGCCTCGACGGGCTGCAGCGAGGCGGAGGCAAGGGAAGCCGTCCCGGGCGCGTCTCCGTCCCCTCGGCTCACCTCCCGCCGACGAACCCCCGCCGGGACTCCGCTTGCGCCTCCGCCCGCCGCGCATCGCCCGCAGCCCGTCCCGTCGCGTCCCGTCCGCCCGGCTCGCATCAGCTGCGCGTCGCTCCCGCCCCCGCCTCCTCCTCCCGCAGCGGGGGGGGGGCAAGGAAGGCACCGCCTACCGCCCTCCCGATTGGGGCGAGCCTTCCTCGGGCGCCCCATTGGGCCCCGCGCCCGTCCATCAAGCGAATCCCTCGCAAGGCTCGTCGGGAGTCGCAGTCCCCGGGCCTGGGAAGCCAGATTCAGCGCTGCTTCCCCGTCCGCCCGCCGCGCCAGACGCCGAAGAAGACCCGGAGCCCAGGAGCGGCGGCCGGGCGGGCGAGCGGCTTCCAAGCGCTTCCCTTCACCTGGAGCCCCAGGCCCAGCCTCTGCGCCAGGGGACGGATGCGATCCTGGCGGCGGCGGGAGCCACCCTCGCCCTCCTCCCCTTCAGATCCGCCAGCTGCCACGCAGGAATTTGGCTCGTGGGTTCTGGTTCAGGACCCGCCCTCTGCTCCCCACCTGGACAGCTGGGGCTGTGAGGAGAGAGCTGTGACTAGCCCAAGGCCACCCAGCTGGCTTCGTGGAGGAGAATAATTGGTTTTTCTACCCCACTTTCCTCACCCATTCAAGGGGACTCAAAGCAGCTGACACACCTTCTGTTCTTCTCCCCATCACAGACACCTTGTGAGGTGGGTGGGGCTGTGAGAGCTCAGAAGAGAGCTGTGACTTGCCCAGGGTCGCCCAGCTGGCTTCATGGAGGAGAATAATTGGCTTTTCTACCCCACTTTTCTCACCCATTCAAGGGGACTCAAAGCAGCTGACCCACCTTCTGTTCTTTTCCCCATCACAGACACCCTGTGCGAGCTCTCTTCTGAGCTCTCACAGCCCTACCTACCCCACAGGGTGTCTTGTGGGGAGGAACAGAAGGTTTGTCAGCTGCTTTGAGTCCCCTTAAGTGGTTGAGAAAAGCGGGGTAGAAAAGCCAACTTTTCTTCCTCATAAAACCCTCAGGGGTCCCCGCTGGATCAGGCCACACCCGTTTAGCCAAGCATTTTGTTGCAGCCATTGGCCGACTGATTGCCCTGGGGCATCTCAAGCAGAAGACCAGAGGGAAACCTTCACCTGGGGCCTGTTCCCACCCCGCTTTATACCGGAATAGGGGGCTGGCGTCCACATGCTAGTGCAGGCCACAGCACACCTCACGGGAGGCCAGCCAGGGTCCACATTAGCAGGTGGACCACAGACTTCGGGGCCAAGATATACTGCCGGAAAAGGCAAAGAGAAACTGCAAGTGGCGTTTTGGGGCATCCTGGAGGCAGGACTTGGGCATCCAGTCTGGAAGAAGCAGAAGAGTTGGCTTTTCTACCCCTTTCCTCACCCATTCAAGGAGACTCAAAGCGGCTGGCAAACCTGTTCTCCCCACAACAGACACCCTGTGAGGTGGGTGGGGCTGTGAGAAGAGAGCTGTGACTAGCCCAAGGTCACCCAGCTGGCTTCATGGAGGAGAAGAATTGGCTTTTCTACCCCACTTTCCTCACCCATTCAAGGAGACTCAAAGCCGCTGGCAAACCTTCTGTTCTTCTTTCTCCCCACAACAGACACCCTGTGAGGCGGGTGGGCCTATGAGGGCTCAGAAGAGAGCTGTGCCTAGCCCAAGGCCGCCCAGCTGGCTTCACGGAGGAGTGCAGACTGGAGCCTGGCATTCCCCGCTCGGCGTCGGGCTCCGTCCCCACTGGCCAAGGTGCCTCACAGCAGGAGGCCGCCATTCCACGCCCTGCTCCGCCTAACCCTCAAACTGAGGCGGCGAAGGGCGCGGGGCCACCCGGGGAAGGCCGCGTCTGGGCGGGTCCCACGAGCGGCACCTGGCGCCGCGCTCCGCCCGGTTAAAGGCGCCGGGGCGTCCCTGGCCGCCATCCGCGCCCGCCCCGAGTTCCCAGGTCCGTCCCGAACTCAATCCGCGATGGGGATCACGGGGTCTCACGGGCCGCACCGTCTGCACGGAACCAGTGCTAATCCGGATCGAATTTGTCCTGAGGGCGCAGGCCTCCGGATCGGCTCCCGGCCTCGGAGTCCGCGAGGTTTACGGCCGCCGCCAGCCCGGCCGCCGCGCCGGGAGCTAAAGGGTTAAGGCCGCCCCGCCGCTGAGGGGCGCGCGAAGCCGGCGGCGATGCCACTTCCCGGCATGCTCCGGGCGCCCCGCGGCGGGACTCAAAAAGCGCCCGCGGGCCTCGCCCGTCCCCGCCCGCTCGCTCGCTCGCCGCCAGAGAGGCCGGACTACCAGTCCCGTGGTGCTGCGCGCGGCCGCAGCTGCTGGGTGGCCGCCCCTTGGGCTACGGGTGCCGCGAAGCAAAGCTCCTCGCCATGGACGCGGCCTCCTGGACGGCCTCCGAGGGGGCGGGGCCCGCCGCGCAGGCTGCTGCCGGTGCCGGCGCCGAGGAGGACGCGGCGGTCGTCGCGGAGCGGGCGGCGGCGATGGGCCAGCGGGGCGGCGGCGGCGGGACCCCCCAGCGGCGTCGGGCGGCGGCGGCCCCCCCGGCGGGCGTGAAGCGGCCCCGGCGCGGTGGCAGCCCCGAGGCGGGCGAGCCCTGGACGGCGGCGGAGAGCGAGCGGCGCCCCGGGGGAAAGGGTGCCGGGGATGCCGCGGCCGAGACCCCCGACGACGAGCCCGACGCGCACCTCAGGTACCGCCCCGCCCCCCCGCAGCGCCCCGACGGACCCCCTCCCCGGGAGACCCCCGCCCCCCTTCCCCCCCGCCCCGACGGCGGCGCTCCCCCCTCTCTCCCCGGCCCGTCTGCCCCCCGCCGCTGGCCCGGAGGCGACTCCGCTCACGCCCCTCCCTCCCCCGGCGCCTCTCGGGACCGCGGCTTGAGGAGCGACCGACGGACGGACGGGCTGGGGCGGCCCCCTCCCCCCCCCGGCTTTGCCCTTCTGTCCGGCACGACGGACGACCGTCGGGTATTTCGTCGCGCAGCTTCCCCGGATTCGACGGGAGCCTCTGGGGGCGGGGGGCTGCCCAGGAACCCGTGGGCCGCCCCTTCCTTGCTGGCGACCGCCGTGCGCCGCCTGCCGCCGTCGGGGCCGGGACCCTTTGGCGGGCGCCGGCGCAGACGAGGCCCTGCTTTGCTTTGACCTTCATGGTGCGGAGACTTTTCTGGGCTCCGGAGGAAGTTTAAGCCCGTCTATGGGACCTTCGGGTATGGGAGGGATAGAAATGTAAATAAATATGGGAGCCATTCCCTGTCTCTTCCCCCCACCCCACCCCTTGGAAGCCCAGGCAGAGGAGGCAGGCGGCCTTTTATGGCAGTCCAAAGGCCCAACTTCATCACAGCAACAGGTGAGGGGCCGGAGGACCTGCCCTGGTCGCCCTGGGGGCCTTTGCCCCGGGCAGAAATGGCTGCAGCAAGTGGCCCCTGTGAAGCCACAGTGTCCGGCATGTGTCCAAGCGCAGTGCCACGTCGGGGCCAATCAGCCTGGGCCATGGCAGGTCTTTGCAGCCCTCATCGTGGTAACATCACCACAGGAGCCGGGGTGCAACCCTGTCCCTGTCCGGCCCTTGTCCGCCGCCCCCCGCCATGGAGCCTTCTTGAAGGAAGGCCTTGAAACAGGGTGGGCGGCCAGTGGCAGCCCTGACGGTTAAAAGCAGCCCGGCAAGTTGCCATCTTGTGGTGTCCGGGCTGCCGGGTCCGTACGGGCGAAGGGTCTCAAGCCGCCCTGGTCGCAGCCGCCAGCTCCTGGTTTGATGCCCCGGGAAGCAAGATGGGAGACTTGCTGAAAGAAAGAACAAGGATTCCTGCGGGGGGGAATTTGCTCAAAGTTTCTCCTGGGAGCCTGCAATGGTCTCGCATCCCAGGTCCAGCAGTAATCTGTGGGTCGACTTAGAAATGGATCTCCTTAGCGGAGGCCCGATGGCCAGTAGCCGGACCGGGATTGGTATGGGCCGTCCCCGTAGTCAAGGCGCATCGCAGGGCATGTCGTGGAGTGAGTTAGACAGATGTTGCCTGAAGCTTGTCTGGGCCCAAACTTCACCCCCGCCCTCTGCGCCACAACTGTGGGGCTAGTTTTGTGTGCACAGAAAACCTGTGGAGCGCGCCACTGTCCCTCTTCCTGGGAAAAAGTGCAGCAAAGCAGAAGCGAAGGTTTCTGCCTTCAAGGAGCGCACGTTTCTGATGGCGCTTTCGGAACAGCGAGGACTTGCATGGTGATGCACAGCCTGCCTTGCGCTTTCCGCCATTGGTGGATGGGGAGCAGAGCCGGGCCTGAGCTCCTGAGCACCGAGGGGAAGGCTGAATGGGGACTGGAGTGGCGTTTGAGAGGGACCAGACTGAAGTAGAGAAAATCACGCGCAATGTGGGAAAGGTGGATAGAGAAGGAAGAATTATGTTGTGAGCCAGTCTGGTCTAGTGGTCAGGGAGCCGGACTTTTATCTGGGAATACCGGGTTCGATTCCGCCCTCCTCCATGAAGCCAGCTGGGTGACCTTGGGCTAGTCACAGCTCTCCTCTGAGCTCTCACAGCCCCACCCACCTCACGGGGTGTCTGTTGTGGAGAGAAGAACAGAAGGTTTGTCAGCCGCTTTGAATCCTCTTAAACGGGTGAGAAAAGCAGGGTAGAAAAGCCAAGTCGTCTTCTTCCTCCTTCACGAAGCCAGCTGGGTGAGCTTTGGCTAGTCACAGCTCTCTTCTAAGGTCTCACAGCCCCGCCAGCCTCACAGGGTGTTCTGTTGTGGGGGAGAAGAAGGTTTGTCAGCTGCTTTGAGGAGTCTTATTCTTCTTTCCTTCATCTTCATCATCATCCAGCTGATGGGCAGGAGGGCTAGGATTGGCAAAAAGAAAGACTCTTTTGCCCAGACGGTCATGGGACTATGGCATTTGCTGCCAGAAGTGGTAGTGACAGCAACTGGGCTGGGTAGCTTTAAGGAACAGTTAGCCACTGATGCCCATGAATTCGTCTGCTAGAATGGATGCCCAGGTACGTCTTCCAGGCCGGAGAGACGGGCAGAATGCCTCTGAAGGTTGGGGTTTGGGGGCATTCAAGGGCAGATGACACCTTTGTCTTCTGCTCGAGATGCCCAGAAGCCACTGGTGCGCCACTCTGTGCGAGAGACCAGATGCTGGTCTCGAAGGGCTGTGCCTGATCCAGCAGAAGGGCTCCTCTCAGCTTCTCGTGTTCGTTCCTTCTCGGTCCTCCGGCTTGCTGTTCAGAGATGGCGTTTTTCACCCCCACAGGCCTCTTTCCTTCCTTCTTGTGGCTGACGTGTCGTGTCTGCCTTGAGGTCTCAAGCACACGATGTGCTCATATGCAAAGAAGAAGGCGGTGAAAAGGTAGTTAGAGGCCTGTATTTAAGCCCGTCCAGAGGAACTGCGCTTAGACCGGTGCTAGTAGGTGCCCATGTGTCTTATGTATTTATTTATTATTTAATATTTATTATACACAAAGGTCTCAGGGCAGGTAACTGAAACCAGACATATATTTAAACAATAACAGCGTCTGTAAAGTGGGAAGACAGTATATTCCCGTTTAGCCAAAAGCCAGGGCAAAGAGGTGCGTCTTCACCGCCTTCCTGAACATATATAGTGAAGGAGCCCAACACGCCTCAGGGGGGAGACTGTTCCATAGCCTGGGGGCCATCACTGAGAAGACCCTTTCCCGGGTGCCCCCACCTTTTGCAGCTTAGGGTGGTGGGACAACCAAGAGGGCCTCCCCTCCAGATCTTAAGGCACGGGCAAGTCGATGTGGGAGTAGACGTTCCTTTAGATACTTAGATGCTCCCTGTGGCTTCCTGGTGGCTGAGACTGGCTCTCTGGACTTCAGCCCTGAGAGAAAGGCAATAAACTGTGTAGAGACCATCTTGGCTGTGCGTCTTGAAAGCGTGCATTTGGCCGTAGCATGACAGGGGCGCACCTCCCTTTGTAACGCACGTAATCCCTATTGCACAACCTGGTTTCCTTGGCCTTGGGCTGGAAGGCAGATTGCTTTCATCCCTGTAACACCCCCACCCCTTATTGTTAAAGGTTGGTGTTTGCTGTTCTTAAACAGAGTGATTAGGAACTGGATATTGGGATTGGCTTTTAGGAATCCTCTTTCCTTTCAGGCCAGTTCAAGGCCTGTGTCCGCCCCATGGGGCTGGAGAGGGCAGCCTGCCCTTGCTCGTGTGTTTGCAAGTGTGGACGCCTTCTGCCCTTGTTCCAGAGTTTCCATAATCAAGCAGAGCAGCCTATCTTCTGCCCAGTGATTTATTCAGCCTTGGGGGGGCGGGGGGGACGGCTTGCTTTCTCCCCTGTGTTTTATCATGGTTCTTCAATCCTTCCCTGTGAGACTCTTGCCGGACATCAGGCAGAACTCAGGGGCGTCTCCCGTGCAGGAGGAGCCTTACTTCGGACATATCCATGGCAAAGCATCTTCCCAGCTGCCAGAGGGATTTGGCTCTCAAGACCTTCTGCAAGTACACTGCGCTGCCTCCTTTCCTGCCCCTTCACCCCAGCGCCTGGCACTGCCATCATCTCATGATACCACAGTCGTGGCGTCCTTGAATTGTTATAACATCTGGGAGTGGCATCTCAGCCTGACCCCAAGCATCCTCACTCCCTCGTTCTCAGCATTTATTTATTTATATTTATATCCCGCCCGAGGGTCTCTGGGCAGCCTAGAGATTCAGCGCCATGGTACTTTAGAAGAACGCATATTATACCTACACAGGATAACAAGATCAAAGGATTAGCGTAAAACACCATGGCAGTGGCTAACAGTTGACACTGATCCTACTGTGTCCTGAAATAGTTATCTTGTCAGTGGGTGAGGTTTTTTCTTCTTTATTTTATTTTTATTTTATTTAGAATATTTATACCCTGCCCCGTATCCTAAGATCTTTGGGCAGCTTACAATAAAAACCCCACATGCAGCAAAACATTAAATACATACCTCATTAAACAGTATTGAACAGCATAGTTTAAAAGTTGAAATTAAGGTTAAAATAGTGCTTGAGTGAACTAGTGCCAGAAGCCTTAATAAAGAGCCAGGCCCTTACTTGATGTCTGAAAGTTAGAAGGGTGGGTGCTAACCGGGCCTCCAGAGGAAGGGCCTTTCACAAGTGGGGTGCCACAGCTGAGAAGGCCCTGCCTCATCTCCCAACACAGTGGATTTCTCTAACTGGTGGGACATGGAAGAGCCTCCTCCAGCAGATCTTAAATCTCAGGCTGGTCAATATAAGAGTATTGAGGTCCCAAGCCTTTTAAGGCTTTAAAAGTCATTACCAGCACCTTGAATTCGGATCGGAAGCGTATAGACAGCCAATATTTCCTCCTCGAGTTGATGACAAGGGGTAAAAGGCAGGAGAGATCTTCTAGGTGCCGAGGGAGAGTTGAGGGCTGTTGGTCCTGGGGAGGCACCGAAGTGAGCAAAAGTAGAACAGAAATGCAGCCTTGAACTTGGAGCTTTTCTGTATGTTGGCGAATCTTTGCAGGGCAAACGGCCACCTTGTGCTCCGAAGGGGCATGATTTGGGATGTGCTGCACCCAGGATGGCACCCATGGGGCAGGGGGACATTGGGCAGGTGTGGCTTCATTGGAGCTAAGCAGGGTGGTGCCCAGAGTGGCATCTTCCAGAGGTCTTAGGATATCCTGCCCAGTGTGCCAGAGAAATGGGGGGGGGGGGCAGGTGCGACAGATGTTCCAGGGGTTGAGGCAGGTGGGACCTTTTGGGGAGAGAGGAGCTTTGGCTGGAAGGGAAGGATTTACAAAGCCTTTTGTAGCAGAAATGCTGGAATTTGGGCTACAGTGGAGGAGAGGGGTATCAATGGGTTCTAGGATGGATGCCCAGATATCTCCTCCAGGTTGGGGAAGACAGGCAGGAGGCCTCTCAAGGCCATTGGCAGGGAGAGGAGAGCAGGTGAAGGTTTTGCCTTTGCCTGCTGCTTGAGGTGTGCAGAAGAAATTGGTGGCCAGTGGATGATGATGATGGTAGTGATACTAACTCTAACCCTAACCCTTTCACCAAGGGATAGTACAGGGTTAAAAATTATAGAAATAGTAATAACATAGCAATAAAACAGTCCAATAATAATCAGAACAATATTAACATCTAATAAAATAACAATAAATTTGTGACTCATCATTTCATCAGTTTGAGATGAATATTATCCCCTAAAATAGGAATATAAATTTAATCATGTTTTAATAAAGGAAGAATCTCAGACCCTTTTGAAATTGAACCAGATCTTCTTCTAATCTCTGGACTTGTGAGAGATTATTCCAAAGGTGAGGAACTAAGTCTTGGGAGACTCGTAGTTTAGAAGTTGCAATGTGAGTTTGAGGAACTGCTTTGCCTGTAGAGTTTCTAGCTGAGATGCACCATGAAAGATACTGGGTAGGAGACAAGATCCTGGACTGGTTGGGCTGTGGCCTGATCCAGCAGGGCTCCCCTTGGGTTCTTATGCCTGTGGGCAGTGAGACCATTGGAAAGTGCAGTCTTTCTCTTGGGAACAGCGGTTACCTCCATGCCTCAGTCTGTAATACTTCTCTGCCCCAAGGAGAGGGCAATCCAGCAGCTACAGTTTTGGCTTCTGCCTTTCTGCTGTAGAGCTGCCCAGTGAATAGGTGGTGGTTTTACCAGTCTGGGAGGTGGATCAGCGCTAGTTCTCTCTAGCAGCAGCTTTCAGCCGGCTGGCCGCTCCCACTCCACAAACAGGCCAGGTGCCCTTTGTCTAGGTGATCAGAGAGCGTTTTTTCTCTTTGGAGCATGGCAGGTACACCTGGCTGGCAGGAGGCTGGGTGGGAGGGGGATTTCATGCCGTGATGCCTTGCCTGCCTGCCTCGCTCAGGTCATCTGTTTGCCAGAAACTCCCGAGGAAAGCGACCTGCAGACTTTGCAGGGGACACAGTGGCCAAGGGGGTGTTGCCAGCGCTAAGGACAAATTGCCGTTTCTGGAATTTTCATTTTGGAGGGTTTGGCCAGCAGAATAATCAGTAATAGGAAGGCTATATTAAAGGCCATTTGCATGCGACTTCTCAGAAGTGGTGGCTTTTGGGAGGGGATTCTGGGCTGGCGTGAGTCCAGCGAAGGTCTTCGGCCCAGAGCAGCCGGAGGGCCCTGGGTCGGCCACAGGTGTCACAGCTGCCGGAGTTACAGCAGCTGAGCATAGGACTAGAAGCTGCTGCCTTGGAGGAATGCGCAGGGCCCCTTGGAGGCACGGTGGCGGTGGTGCCAGGTTGTCTTCTGGCCCGGGGGGTGGGGGGTGGGGGGTGGGGAGGTTCTGCATTGCTGTGATCAAAGAACGACGGGGCAGGGGAGGGGGCTTGTCTGCTCAGGCGGCATGTTAGCCGCACCTGTCCGTTCAAAGGTTTGTGAGACCAGCTGCCGCTGCTGCTGAGGATGAGCGTGCTTGGTCTCTGGTCTCTCCCCATCGCTGTGCTTCTTAGTGTTACTGCCAGCAGGGCCTTTCCTGCAGCCCCGTTCTGAGGCCGGAGTGTCTTCAGGACTTCCTTCCTGGTGATTCTCATGCGCTCAGACGGAAGGACCTCCCGTCTTGGCAGCCTTTCGCCTTCTCTGACTGGCCAGGATGGGCTTGCCTGGGGTCCTCCAGCCACGCTGGGCTGCTAGTCTGTCCACCCTGAGTGCCACGGTCCTGTTGAGTGGACGGCTTGGTAGCCTCACGGGGGGCCAGTTGGCATGACTGGGGAGGCATGCATGGAGCTGGAAAAGCTGCCGGGCTCAGTGGGATGGTTTTTCTGGAAAAGAACAGCAGCAGGAAGTAATCCCCGTGTCACTCTGACTGTCTTCCAGGAAAGTATGTCATGCTGCCCTTTTCACTGAAGGGTAGAATAAGTTGCCACAAAAATCCAGCCGGCAGAATCCAATCTGGCTGATATGTCTAGCTGAATGGAGCGCAGGAGTGAAGTAACTTCATTTGAGGGCCATAATCGCCCAGGGTGAGGTCCTGTGGTCAGGCTCATCCCATCCCATCCCGTCCATCTATTAGGAAATCCAGCTGGAGAAATCCAGGCAAGCTAGGGAGTGATGTTTCTGCTTTCCAAGCCGCCCTTGACTGAGGTTTAAGGAAGAGACAGGTTCTGTTAACTAATGTTTTGTGGCAGAATTCTCCAAGATTGAAGTAAAGATGAGTCATGCTTAAGTAAATTGTACACTTGGCAGAATCCACTGCTAAAAAAAAGGAAACGCCCGAATCACCCATTAGATCTCAGTGAACAAAAGGTTCATGTTGAAAATCTTTAATGATATAAATTGTGCAGAACATTGAGAGCAAAATGACGTCTCCGTGGTGAATGGAAGCCAAAATTATCCACCAGTTGAGGGATGGATTTCTAGTCACCTGGGCTAGAAATAAAAAAAAGTAAAAAACTGAAATTGCAGGTGGACCCAACTGGCGTGAATCATCACAGCATCGCATAATGTGACTCAGTACGGTGTCTGACCCCCACGTGACTCTGTGTCCCCCCGACAATGTCTGCCATGCACCTGTGGTTCCCTCATGCTGGACCTATGCTGGGTTAATGACCTTCTGCAACCCTGCCTGGCTCTCCTTGTGCAACCACCCGTCTCCCGGGATCTTCTCCATGCTCTTGAGACTGTGCTGGGAGACACTTCCAACCTTCTTGTGGCAGCAGGAACGGAGGTGCTGTCCTGGAGGAACTGGACTGCCTGGGCAACCTGAATGACCCCCAGGTCCCCCTGCCTGGTGCTACCAGGAATGGCAAGAGCACTAGCAAAATGCAAAACTAGCGAAGGGTCAGTCAGGACAGATAAGGAGAGGGTCCTGTCTGTGGCCCCCACCTGCAGAACCGTCCCGGTTGGGGCTTGTCTGTGGTTGCCCCTCAGGGCCCCTGTGGTCACTCTCATTTGCACCAAAGCAGGTGAGATGGCTTCACAGTCGCTCGTGCTTCCTAACTGGACAGACTGATATCCCTGCTGCTAAGTGACTTGGGGTTATTCTGGGGTGCTTAAGGGTTCCTTAGATTTCTTTGAGCAGTAGATATGCAATAAAGAAGAACCTAAGAGGAGCCTTTTGGCTGGATCAGGCCACAGCCCATCCAGTCCAGCGTCCTGTCACACACAGTGGCCCACCAATTGCCCATGGGCATCTCAAGCAGAGACAAGGGCAAACCTTCTCCTGCTCTCCAATCCCAGCAAATGGCCTTAGAAGTATCCTGCTAGTCCACGCAGCCTGAAAGATGTACTGAACCATCCACTCTAGTAGCCATTGGTACATCTGTCATGCATAAATTTCTCTAATCTTTCCTAGAAGGCACCTGGGCTGGGTGCTGTTACCGCCTCCTCTGGAAGCAAATTCCATAGACCGATGGTGCTCTGGGTGAAGAAATCCTTCCCCTTGTGTAATCTGACTCTCCAACCCATCAGCTTCCTCCCACCTAGTTCTAGGTCAGTGATGGCCAACCTATGACACACGTGTCACAGGTGACGTGCCAAGCCCTTTCAGGTGGCACACCTGGTCACCCTGGCACCTGGGCATGTAGTGCTTGCTTGTTCTTGAAGTGTACAAAATACCAACTTTCAATTGAAGATTCAGCAAATGTAAAGAATTATTTGTTTTTGCTTTTAATAAAATACATATATCAAAAATATAACTTTTTTGCTAGAGCTACAAATATCATAAAATTATGGATATTTCTAGATGTGACACAGCACCCGAGTTAAGTGAGGTTTCTTGCAAATTCTGACACACCAAGCTCAAAAGGTTTACCATCACTGTTCTAGGTCATTCCAGCAGCACTTCAACTGAACCATACATCTATAAGAGGTCCTTTTATGGACATGTCAGACTTAAGCAGCTGGAAATATAGCTGCCATAGAGATCAGAGAGGCTGATTGATGGATTCCTGTACTTGGCATTAGGAACTGCCAAAGAGGTCCCCGCATCGCCCAGAAAGCATTTAGGGATTCCGTTTGCACAGGTCTTTGTTTCTTAGCAACTCTGTGTTCATTCATTCACCACTGAGTTCCCTGTGCATATCATACCACAGCTGTTTCCACAGATTGTTTACCTCCTGCTGCTGCCTAGGAATCAAAGAGGGTGAATCACGTGTGGAGAAAAGGTGTGTAGGACATGCAACTCTTACTGGGTTCTTATCTTTGTAATCCTGATCAATTCGGACTGCATTATTTCATTCTGGGACGGTTCTAGTGTATGTGAAGATAAGTGGGGTTTGTCTGGCAGCAAGTAGAGATCAAAAATGGTTGAATTTTAGCTATCTGGATAGAAGAAAAAGTAGAAGAGTTGGCTTTTCTACCCCACATTCCTTACTCATTTAAGGGAACTCAAAGCAGCTGACAAACTTTCTGTTCTTCTCCCCACAACCGACACCCTGTGAGGTAGGTGAGGCTGCGAGAGTTCGGAAGAGAGCTGTGACTAGCCCAAGGTCACCCAGCTGGCTTCATGGAGGAGAGCGGAGTCAAACCCAGTATTCCAAGATAAGAGACTGGCTCTCTGCCCATTAACACCATTCTGCACCACCTATCCAACATTTTGTACAATCTTCTTTTATCCTGGCTGCAGTATGCCTACTAGGTTTAGAGCTGGTTAATTTGCTCCAGTCTCTGATGTTCAGGTTCTTCCCCATGTCAGGCTTCAGAGTCCAACTTCATCAGCTTGTGAATTCTAGGGCTTTTGGGCTTTGTGGAAGATAGGCTCAAAACCAAATGGTGTTTTTGTGGCTATCAAGTTCAGAAGAAAAGGCAAGGGACGGGGTCTCTAGGCGGGGTTGTCCTCTTCCGGCAGGAGGCTTTGCCTAGCAATCGCTGTGGTTTCTGGGCGCCTCCAAGGCCGGGCTGAGCAGTTTTGCTGGTCTGTCGTCTTTGCTAAGAGGCAGTGACTCCAAATAGCTTGAAGAAAGGATTAGGTGAATTCCGGGATGACAGGGGCGTCAATGGCTACTGGAACGGGTCCCTAGGTACTTCCTCCAGCTTGGAGAGATGGACAGGATGCCGCCAAAGCCGTTTGCAGGGAGCTGAGAGCGTGTGGACGTTTTGCCCTTGCCTCTGCTTGTGATGCCCAGAAGCAACTGGTGGGTTACTGGGTGAGGCAGAGCGCTGGACCAGATGGGCTTTGGCCTCATCCAGCACAAAGGCTCCTCTATGTTCTTAAGAACATCTTTTCCGGTCACAGGGGGTGGTGCAGGACCAGGCCTGCAGCCTGAATGAGCTTGGCCTCCTGAGCCAAAGAGGCGCCATCCCAGAATCCTCCTGAAGGCTTCTTGTAGGGATGTGCACAAGTGTTTTTTTTTTCATTCGAATTCGACTCGAATCGAATATCCAAGAATTCAGTTTGGTTCAAATGTTTAAAATCCGAATATCTGAAAATCAGATTAGAATCTGCAACATTCAAGTCAGTTCGTTCGAATGTTAGATTTGTATTTAAAGATGCAAATGTCGACAACATTTGTGTCTGTTATACAAATCTGTGCGCATTCCATATGCATCCCGTTTTATCCCCCATTATAAGTGATTTTAGAGTGGGCTATAAAATGCTTAGTGGGTTGAGAAGCCTGAAGGCAATGTAGAGGTTTCTATAGAGTGGGGTTGATCTCTCAGGAACGCAGCCTGGATCATCAGATCGCTTTGTGGGATCTGATCGTAGAATCATAGAGTTGGAAGGGACCTCTGGGGCCACCAAGTCCAAGCCCCTGACTGTCGTTCCAGAATGGATGGTCAGAATGCAGCTGACCCTATTTGCCCTCCTCTTAGTTGGGGGTTGATGAAGTCCCCTGTGATACTGAATTAAGCAAGGGGCTGCCTGCCTGCTGGGTGGCATCTCGCCTGGGTAGGTCTTGCCTTGCAGGTAAAACTGTTTAACATTCACGTTTGGTTTCCACAGACTACCTTGTAGTGCAAAATCATGTCATGCAAGTTGCCTCCACCTATTAAAATGAGGGCGTTGAGGGACCCTGGAGGTCCAACCTGCCAGTGGAAGTCAGGGCGTCCTCGGAAGGTGAAAGACAATGTTGAAGCTTCCAGGATCACGTGAAACAAAGGAAGTTGCACTTTGCAAGCTTTGAAAAGGCAAAGCTGTGATAAATAAAGGCCTGCTGTGTTCATAAGAACCTAAGAGGAGCCCTGCTGGATCAGCCAGAGGCCGTCTGGTCCAGCATATTTGGTCTCACACAGTGGCCCACCAATTGCTTCTGGGCTTCTCAAGCAAAACCTTCACCTGCTCTCCGTTCCCTACAAAGTGCCTTCACAGATATCCTGTCTGTCACTCCAACCTGGAGTAGCTGTCCTTTCTGGTAGCTCCTGAAACACCTGTCCTCCATGAATCTGTCTAATAATCCTCTCTTAAAGACGCCCAGGCTGTCGCCACCTCTTCCTCGGTATCTGCAGTCTGGAGCCCAGAGATCTAGACCCTGGGCCTGGTGCTCTTCAGCTTCTTGGGGGACGGAATTTTGGGGGAGCTGGAATCCTTACCGTATTTGTGGGCAGCAGTGCCAGACTGGGAAGGATAAGCAAAAAGACTCGCTCCAAATCCAGTGTGATCCTGATAGGCTGAAAACCACAGAATGAAACCGAACCCAGTCTTTTCATCACTCTGATGCTGGCGAGTTCCCACGTTGAGTACGCTGCGCACCTCTGGGGCTTCAAGGGGGATTCAGATGAGTCAGAACAAGTTCAGACAAATTTAGGGAGGCTTTGCCTTGAAAAGAGAGAGATGGGACAGTGAAAACCCACTTCAAATTCCTCTGATAGTGTTGCAGACAAAGGGCCTGAAGCGTGCTCTTTACCGCCACACAATGAATGATTAGGAGTAATAGAACGAGGTTGTTCTTGAGTGCCATTGAACTGGCTCTTGTTCCCAGTAGGTTTTATGGGCATCCCTATGCAGTTTTCTTGGCAGGAATGCAGCAGTGGTTTGCCGTTACCTGTTTCTGAGTGACATGTGACTCTCGGTTTCCCAGGAAGTTGCTAGAGGCAGTCCCCGTGTTGCTGTTTGTGTGGTTTTCATGAAACAAGCTTGGCTCTTATGGGAACCACTGCAGGTTTCTTGGCAGAGTTACAGAGGTGGTTTGCTATTGTTTGCATTCGTTGAGATGCTGTGCTCTGCTGCTCAGGAGTCAGGCAGGCAGCCTGGAGGGAGAGACCAAGGGGAGGCTGGGATTGGACTTGTGACCCTCTGTTTTCCAGGCGGATCACCGTGAGCTGCAGCCATTCCTTGAATGAGGTCCCAGCATGGTATTTTCCAGTTCTTTATAGGAGGATGAATTTACAAAGAGAGAGGGGGAAACCTCCTTCCCTGGATCCTTTAGACAGGGTCTTTAAAAATCTAAGAGCCTATCATTCTTTGAGGGTTTGGCAACCTATTGCTCTCCAGAGCCTATTCGCACTACGGCCTCTAGTGCACAAGTAGTGCACTAGTAGTGAACCTCTGGTGAAGGGCATCTGCATGGGGAGGAAGCTGTTATGGCCTCCAAGCATTCCTGCCCTCACCAGGAGTGCACTAATCGTTGATTAGGTGTGGAGCGTGAAATTGTGCTCCATCGTTAACCATCCTTACCCAAAAGCTTATCTCGGGCGTCCAGGGCAGCGACCGTTCGCTCTCCTCCTTGTGCTCTGGGGTCATCGGAGGTGTGCAGGCACACTGGCACCTCAGACAACCATAGACGCAAGTGCACGTGCCCAGAGTGTCCACGTCCATGGAGGGTGCTGCAGCCAAAATGGCGGCACCCAGAGAACGACCCGGCCCGGATTGAATAAAGCCAGTATTCGATCCTGGGGGCGGGGAATGGCCAAAGTTGCCTGGTGCTCCACATGCGAATGTAGTCCACGCTGGTTAATCGCGCTCCTTTCCCGTCTAGCAGATGGGGAAGGAAGTGCGAAAGCCCCCCAGCTAAAGGGGGCTATGGCCTTCGTCTAAGCTTTTGGCTATACTAGACAGGACGAACCCCAGTCCATGAATGAAGCAGAAACTACAGGAAAAGAATTTCTGAACTGCTGTGCCGGGAGCACTTTGATAATTTGCAAATAGGCTCCAGAATGCTGAGAATCCCCGAAGGCTTCCATTGGCTTGCAGAGCTCCTGGCCTCTTTGCTATGTGAGCAGCCCCAGCTGCATGGCGGGGAGGGGTGGGGAGGGGAGGGTGGTTCTGCACCAGATGTGCTGAGCAATAGCTGTGGTTTCCAGGCTGGCTGTCAAAGGCAGGCCCACCCAACCATCTTTCCTTGGTGGCTCATAGTGTATAGGCAACCTTATGTCTGGGGAGGCTTCTTTCTGCACAGCTGTATGTATGTCTTCAGATAGGCTGGGTTGTGCCATCGCTTATACCACCTCTGGCGGCTGCAAATGTCCCAGGCTGCAACATCTGCTCCAGGGGTTAAGCTGCCGGTGGATCAGCCGTGGCTCTGGGCAAAACCTCACGAAGCAGCCCTGTGGCACTTTTTGGGGGCCACTTCTGTGCCTCAGAGCTCTTTGGGGGCCAGTCGTACGGGCATGTTGGATCCAAGGGTTTTCCAGCAGGAAGCCGCTTTTAAAGAGAGGCTCTCTGGCTTTTTCTTGGCTGTTGTCTTTGTGAGCCTGGGCAGATAGCAGGCGAGAGGTCCCAGAATGGGAAGAGGTGTCCTGAGGAGGAAACACACTCTTCCATGAAGCCAGCTGGGAGGCCTTGGGCTAGTCACAGCTCTCTTCTGAGCTCTCTTAGGCCCACCTACCTCACTGGGTGTCTGTTGTGGGGAGAAGAACAGAAGGTTTGTCAGCTGCTCTGAGTCCCCTAAAGGGTGAGAAAAGTGGGGTAGAAAAGCCTACTCTTCTCCTTCCTCCCCCATGAATCCAGCTGGGTGACCTTGGGCTAGTCACAGTTCTCTTCTGAGCTCTCTCAGCCCCACTTACCTCAAAGGATGTGTGTTGTGGGGAGAAGAACAGAAGGTTTGCCAGCCACTTAAAGGGTGATAGAATTGGGATAGAAAAGCCAACTCCTCTTCCTCTTCAGCTGGCAGTGCCCCTTCTGCATAGTTCCACAGCCCCTGAATGTAGCTGGCAGCCCCTTGGGGCCGCTGCTCTCAGATGAAGTGTCCTTTGGCCAGGAGGCAAATTTGAGCCCCCAGGGACGGCCGGGGAAGTGGACTCCAGCAGAGCCCAGGGGGCTTAAACTCTGCTCAGCCCCTTTTAGTTTGCCAAAGAGATTTGGGCTCCTTGTTGATCCCTGGGTAGATCCCTGCACGGTCCCTGTGGATCCTGTCCTGGAGGGAGGATGGGAAGGTCAGGATTGATGAATGACTTCCAGAGCAGCCAAGCGATTGCGATAAGAGGATTGCCCAAGCGGATTACGGGGCTGTGATCAAGGCTCGCTTGTGGTTTAATTCCTGGAATTAAGGAACCTCCTCCGGCTAGGTGAAAGGGATCACCTGTGAAGCAGGCAGGAGATTCTGGAGCTCTGCAGGAGGGCAGAGTGTCAAGAGGGAGAGGCTGGAAATGCCTTTGCTAAGGCAGGAGTAAAGTGCAGAATCAGCTCATGGGGTTTTTCTTTAACCAAAGGAAGCCTGAGCTGCACTGGGGCTCTTGGAGCTGCTGATGGACACTGAGAAGGAACAGAGGTGGCCGTTGCATGTGAGGAAGTGTTGACAGGCTCTTAAGGCCGCTGCCTGATGGGAACTTGTGGTTTCCCAGAGGTTGCCCAGTTCCCGTTCTGGTTGCCTCTGGCCGTTGCCTGTGTGTCTCGTGGGCTGCCAGAAGCAGGAGTCCGGGGCCTCACTCCTGCTGGGGTGTGGAGAGATGGGATGGTGGAGGACACAGCTGGGGCCTGATCTGAGCACTGTGGGGACGAGACCTCGGGGTCAGGGGGTGCTGGTCAGCAGCATTGTGTTGGCGGCTGTTCTGATCTCCAGGACAGCTCCGGCCCATTTCCACCTCAGTCTCAAGGCCCCTTGGGTGCTGCTGACTCACACCCAGCTTTCTCCCACTCATCAGAGCTGCGTGCACCTGGGGATGGGAGCGGCACCTGTGAAATCCCTAATAAGGCCGGGATCATTGGGTAGACCCCATCTTTGGAGGGGCACGGGGCGACCGGCTGCAGATGGGGCCTGCCACCCCCACCCCGGCGCAGGCTAGAAATGCGTCTGCGCCATATTCGTCTCTGGCACTGCCCCCCCCCCCGTGCCCGACCCAGCAAGGAATGCCCGTGAGCCGATTGGCTCCCTTAGCACAGCATCCCACAGCCTGCGAGTGTCTCACCGGAACTGCCTTTACTTTTAAATGCTCCAGAAACTGCAAACTGCTGCAGGATTCTCCCGCTCTGTCCAAAGCCCGTCAGGGCCGTTCCCTGGCTGCTCCATCAGCTGCTGGTTCAGGCGTCAGTACTGGCCTGAAAGTTCAAGGCCTATTTCTAGCAGCGCCCCTGGTGGGAATCTGGTGGGGAGGGGTTGGAGGGGGGTTACCTGCCTGTGATGTGCCTTGAGGTGGCCCTATTGGGGGGGGGGGCTCCAAGGGACCTTCAGAGTAAAGCTCTGCTCCTGGTGCAGAAGACCCATCGCCTGGGAACCCTTCTTTCTGCCTGCAAGTATGTTCATCCATAGGGGCTTTTGCCAAGGACTGCTGGGGGCCAATTCATTCTCTTGGGGGCTGGGGGGGGGCTTTCAGTGTGATGGGCAGCTGTAGGCCATATCTGCAGGGCAAGGAGAGGGACCTGCTGGGAATTCATTGTGCTTCCTGAGTGCAGAGCTCCTACCCAGCGACGGACCGTCCGTTCCTTTCACGGGTTCCATGAGGCACAGAGGGCAGGCCCTTTGCAGGGTTCTAGGATTGCTAGAGTATTTGGGGGCTGGTTCCCAATCATGGCGTTTGTGTATTATATTGAGCCCTTGGGCTGCACAGGCGGCAGCCTGCTTAACATAAAGAGCATAAGAGGAGCCTTCCTGCTGGATCAGGCCACAGCCCATCTGGTCCAGAGGAAGAAGAGTAAGAGTTGGCTTTTCTACCCCGCTTTTCTCACCCATTTAAGGGGACTTAAAGCAGCTGACAAACCTTCTGTTCTTCTCCCCACAACAGACACCCTGTGAGGTGGATGGGGCTGTGAGAGCTCAGAAGAGAGCTGTGGCTAGCCCAAGGTCACCCAGCTGGCTTCATGGGGGAGGGCAGAATCAAAGCCAGTATTCCCAGATAAGAGTCCAGCTCCTTAACTACTAGACCAAACTGGCTCACTGGGTCAGGCCACAGCCCATCTAGTCCATAAGACTCTAAGAGGAGCCTTCCTGTTGGATCAGGCCACAGCCCATCTAGTCCAGCATTCTGTCTCACTCAGCGGCCCCCTAGTTTCCCATGGGCATCTCAAGCAGAGACAAGGGCAAACCTTCTCCTGCTCTTGAATCCCAGCAAATGGCCTTAGAGGCCTCCTGCTTCTTCCCACAGCCAGAAGGATACTTAGGCATCCATTCTAGTAGCCACTGATACATCTGTCATCCATTCATGGTCCCCGCCTCCTTCCTCGGTTTGCATCCCCTTGCACTCTGCGTGCGGCTCTTGGCCCAGCGGCTTCTTCTAACCCTCCCCCCTCTCTCTTTCCTCCAGGTGCCACAGACTTCAGGAGTCCCTGCTCAGCTCTGACAGCGGCTTCAGCAACTACCGGGGTCTGTTAAACTGGAGTGTGGTCATGCTGGTGAGTAGCCAGGGTCATCAAATGCTCCCGACTCCTTGCTCCTAGGTTGGTTCTTGCCCATCGGGGGTGGCTGCCGGTGTCTGATCGAGGGGCCCTTTGGCCTGGGGCGAGCAAGGCCTTTGTCCACCACATGGAGAAACAGGGTGTGGCCTTCCTGGCTGCACAGAGAGGCCATTGTGCCCTCACCTGACCGGGCAGTTGTGCCCTTCAGTTTGTGCCATGTTCATGCTAGCGCAGTGCTTTATTCTGTGAAGACATTGCCTTCTTTTGCGGTGCGCTGGCATCTGAGTGGCTCGGGCACTTCTGGAGAGCCTGTGTTTCCTGATGCGGGTTAGTTTGGGATCCCGAGGTGATGTGGGGCAGGATTTGTGGCCTTGGTGGCGGCTGCGTAGTGGCTTTGGAGATCCAGCACTGGGGAGGCTGCCGGAATGCCAAGCTCCATTTGGGAGCTCCCAGGATCCTCTCTGGTGGCTGCTTCTGGGACTCTAGACGAGGGAACCACCTAGCCTGCAGTCCCAGATCCCTTGACCCAGTGCAGTGGGTGAAATGTGCCCCTCCTGCCCGTGAGGCAGGTTTCTTGTGGCCAGCGTGGGCTCAGGAATGCAGCTGGGGAGGAATGAAGATGACGACCCGCCCTGGGCTCAGGGGCTTGCAACCCTCCTCAGCCTACAAAGGGGGTCATCGACCTGTGTCTTTGTCTTCTGCTGTTCTGGCACAAAACTGGCCTTGATGTGCCAGATTAAATGTGGCAGCCCCGACTCTTAACCCGGTGGTGCTTTCTGTGTCTGCAAAGCTACGTAGCAAGGAGGCGCTCAAGGCAGGAAGAACTGGGATTCTTGTGGCAGAAGGGAGGGGTCCTGCCTCTCACAGTGGGCCACGGCTGGCTGCGGATGGATCTGGCACCGGTTCCGGTTGCCCCGAATGGGTAGTGTGCGGGAGGAGGCAGGGGCAGCTGGCAGGCCTTGCTGTCCTGGAGGAGGAGTCAAAAGCTGTGGAGAGGGGAGGCTGAGCAGATCCGGCTGCCGGCCCCTCTGGGTTCTTCCCAGCAGAGCTGATCCTCATCTGCTTGAGGCGGCGCATTTTGGTGCCCCTAGGACAGCCGAGAGGAGGCTCGTCGTCTTGGCTTCCAACCATTTTAAAGTGCCATCGTGGCCTTGGGAGCCGTACTGAACACCTGACGCATTGGCCCCCCATGCAGAAAGGAAATCCCGATGCATTTGTCTGGAAGCTGATACCTGCCGACTCTGTCTGGACCCGGGAGAGCGTGGGCGGTGCACCCTTTTAGCGGTTCGCCTTTCTCATGGGGTGGTGGGCAGGGGGGTGATGTGCCAGGCAGAAGCCCCCTGACGACTTCCTGAGCAGCGTTTCGGTTTGCCACAGGCCAGCACCCTGGTTCAGAGAGAGCAGAGGGAGGCTTCCAGGGTGGGGCTTCCTTCGCCCCTCCTTTGCAGCCCCCCAGGTGAGAAAGTGACTTTTGGGAATGCGGCAGCCAAGCCCTGGATTTGTTGGCAGCCCCCTTTGGATTTAGGGACGGGCGAGTGGAGTGGAGGGGGCCAAGAGGGCTGCCCTGGCGGCGTGCTGGGGAGGGGAACAACTGCCTTGATATTCCGAGATTCTGCTGCCACCACCTCCTTCAGGTGCCTTGGTGGGTGCAGGTGACCCGAGCGTGAGCCGAAGTCCCAAGTGAACGGGAGCGTGCGACAGCCCCCTGCTTGCCCTCTGAGCTCTGCCACATGGTACTTGCTGCACTCGGGGCTCTGCTGGCCCAGCTGGGCAGGTACGAAAACTCCCCTTCAGGTGCCTGCTGTTCCCCTTGGCGGGGAGATGAGGCCTTTCCTGCTCCTCGTGTGGCAACCAGAGTGGTTTTGTCTCTCCGCAGAGGCACACCGGATAGGAGCGTGACTGCGCCCTCCCCACTGCTAGAGGGTGGGCATGAAGGTGGTTCTGATAGGTCAGCTGCCCAGGTGCTTGTTATGGCGAGAGGGGGGCGCTCCAGGCACTTTCCCCCAAAGGAGTACTGCTCGCCCTTTGTGGGGAGAGCGCTGGGCCACCTCCCTTAAAGCCAGCTGCCACGTCGGCCCCATTTAGAGTGGAGAGCCAGGTCTCGGGCCGCGGCTGGCTGGCTTTAGGATCCCCAACGGGCGAGCGGGCAAACCTTGGGTTCCTGCTGGGTGAAGTCGGGGCAGTACGTGGCGTGCCTGGGGGGACTGGTCCTCTTAGGGTCCTGTGGCATGCGTCCTTCCAGGGACAAAAGCCACGGCCGTCATGCCACCCTGTCCTTGGGGCAGGTCTGGCTGAGTCAGCAGCTGCCTCCGGTCTCTGGCTGATCTCACCTTTGCCCAGATTAATCTGCAAGGTCTCTTCCGCTTACGCAACGTGCCTCTTTCTTCTCCGCTTCCTCCTTTGCCAGCGATTGCTTCAGAGCGCTTCCTTGCACTTCTGTGGGGAGGCCGGAGGTGTCTTCGTCCTCTGGTGGTGGGAGCAGTGAATGCAGGAGAGCAGGGATCCCGGCGTGTACCAAGGGGCCCAGGGGATCATCCCACGGGCAGAGCAGGCTGGAGCCTGCCTTGTCGGTAGAGGGGGGCTGAGCGTGCGTCTCCGGGCGCCCTGCCTGCCCTCTCCTGAAGGCCTTTGGTTGCTGCCGCAAGCCCTCCTGCCACCCCGAAAGCTCAGGTGGCGCAGGGAATCCCTTCTGCTGGCCGTTCTGGTTGCTGTTCCTTAAATAGACCCTGCTGTCAGGATGCATCGTGCAAACGGGCCTCCAGTTGCCCCGTGGGATTGGTGCAAGGGGCCGCGCTGTCCCTCTGGCCCTGGCGAGGCTCTTCTGGGTCTCTGCTTCTCATCCGGTTGTCAGCAGAGAGCAGCCGACGCCAGCTGCGGTCCCCAGGCACGGTGCCTTTAAAAAGAGGCCGGGGCAATCCGCACGTTGGCTTGTTCATGCGCACCAGATAAGGTGACACGTGGGGGTTATTGCTGGGGGGTTTTAAGACATCCAAAGCTGTGTGAGACTCTGAAATTATGAGCCCTTTAAGATGACCAAGGCAGACATGGCTCCCTGGGCAGGTTGGCTGAGAAACGGGTTAGGACAAGCCCGGCCCAGCTGTCCGTGCAGTTTTCTTGGCAATGGTATGCAAGTGGTTTGCTGCTCCCTTCTCTGGGGGAGTTGTTAGGGACTGGAGTCCAGGGGTGCCCTGACCTGTGTTTTGGCAAAGGGTGGCAGAGACCCAGGACACATGGGTGCTTTCCCTGTTAGTCTTGCCCCCCCCCTTGTGAGTCAGCCCAAAATGTGCAACCTCAGAAGCCACAGCCAAAGACTCCTTGCAGAAGCCAAAGGGCGCAGGTGCAAGCCTTCCTGCACCCTCTCTGGCTCTTTCTTGCTGGGGCTCCTACTGCCAGAGATCCCCCTTAAGAATGACCCCCCCCCCAAAGCACCTCAATGCTCTCCTCCTTTTGCAGACCTCCAGCTGGTGCTCCAAGGGTGAACCAATGCAAGGAGGGTAGGAACTGGGCCAGAACCAGACTGCAACATGGGTGTCCCCCCCCCCCGCTCTTCCCTTGTCTTTGGCTGTGGCTCCTGTGCCAACCCAGTGGGGGGCGATCCATGCTGGAGGGCTGCCCGCACAGGGGGCTAAGATGGCAGCAGCCACCCATTCGCAAAGTGGGGAAGTTCCCTGCGTCTCTGGGGCTCCGTATGGGAAGGGCGACAGTGTCGAAGAGAGTCCGGGCTCTTAGGCAAAGGACCTCCCAGTCCCTGGCCTCTGCTGCCGTTAGCATCAATTTGGCACATCCCCATTGAGGCCTGCAGACCAGGCGGTTGACCGTGGGGAACTTTCCGATAAGGTGAAGTTCTGGCTTTGCACGGTCCCTGCAGGCTCCTGAGAAAAGCCTTCTTCAGGCTCTGCCATGGGGTCTCCCTCAGGGTCCGTAGGATCTTAAAGCCGGAAGGCTCAACAGCGCCCTTTCTGCACTAGGCCTTATTCCAGGACATGGCTTGGAGTCTAGACCAAGGTCTCCGTGGCAGATGCTCCCTGCCCAGCCCCTGCTCCTGGCACCTTTCTTAGGTCGTGATTTCCAGGGTCAAACTGTTAGCGCGGTCAGGAACTTATGTCCAACTGGAATTCACCTTAATTTCATTATTTCTGCTTCCTGAGATGGAGGCGAATTGGCCATTCCTGTTGCTGTTGCTTCTTTCATACGGGCTTCATGGCTGCCCCCGCGATCGTGCCTGGAGATGCTTCAGAGCAGTCTTGGATGAATTGGTGGAAGGCAGGGCCCTCCGTGCCGCTGGCCTAGTTGTCGCTGCAGCTGCCTCTCTTCCTGGAGGCAGGATGCCTCCCAAGGCCAGCTGCTTGGGTGCTGTGATGCAGGCCAAAGGGCCGTGCTCTTGTCTCGCCCCCAGCCCTCCGTTTGCAGCTGGCTGAGTGCGGTGGAAGCAGCTGCCGGACTAAGCAGCCCCTGGGCTGATCCAACAGGCCATGTCACGCGTCCTTCTCTTTCTTGGCCTTTGTTGAACCACAGTTGAACCATCTCGTCTGCTGGATGGCTGCTGTTCTTCCAGGAGATGCCATCCGGGCAAGGAATGAAGCAAACGCCCATGCAGGGCTGAAGTAGCGTTTAGTTTCATCCTCTCCTTGGCACGAGTCCTCCTGCCACCTGGCGTGAGGCTCTGTTGGTCAAGGGGGCCCAGGTTGCTCTCCGAAGTGGGCAGCTGTGTTCCCGCCAAGAGCCGCCTGCTGGGTTGGCAACAGATCCCCCTCTTCATAGCTCCCTTTTCTGTCCAGCAGGCTTTGCAGGGGCAAGCAGGTGGGCGCTGCCTCTTTTTTGCTCTTTTTAATGCCTTTCTCTTCTCCACAGATCCTGAACAATGCCCGCCTCTTCCTAGAGAACCTGCTCAAGTGAGTTACAGGTCCTTCTCTCCTTGGTGGGGTCTGGCCAGCGCTGGTGAGGGGGATCCCTCTGGAGCACACAGCTGTTGCAGGCGGGAGGGGTGGCACCTCTTTCCAGGGCATTTCCAAGTGTGCCTGACATGGAAGCAACCTGGGCTCAGAGTTCTGTTTTTCTGACATAGCAATAGCCCAGGATTTTGCCTCTGTATGCTGGGACTAGGCGGGAATTGCCACGGATCTGTGTGGCAATCCCAGGGTCATACAGAGGTATTCCCAGGCCGTAGAGGCTGTCCGGGAACAGCTCAAGATTGCAGGTTGAATGGTGAGCTCTGGACAATGGTTCCTGCCTGGGTGGAAGTGCGGTTCCTTGACCGTTACTCCCTGAAGGGGCTTTCAATGCCCAGGTGGGTCTGAGGCTTGCTGGCCCTACTGGCTGGAGCCCTTCATCTGCTGGCTTTGCCTTTATATGTTGTCTTAGAAAAACCCAGGCCTGAAGGGATCTTTTCACTCTGCAGGTTAATGAAGGGCAGTGGGGTTTTGGAGCGGCATGGTACTGCCACCAAGTGGCCAAAAGGGCATTGTGTTCTCTGTTGCCAGAGCGAGCTGGAGCTTGCCTGAACCTGAGGTGCAGTTTTCTTCAGCGCAGGCTCCCACAGCCATTCCCTTGATGAGAGTTGCAGGGGAGAGCTCTGTGCAGCTCAGCAGGGACATTTGCGGAGATTGGCTTCCGACAGGCCTAAGCTTTCTCCCCCCAAGCAGAGTTTTTAAATCTTTGTGCAGTTTGTACCCTTTCAGAATACTGATGTTGTCTGAATTGGCTGCTAAGTCAGTTAATGCACACACTCACTGAAGAGGGTTTGCGCTCTCAAATTCTTTGACGTTTCCCCTTCTCTTTGAAAGGGCTGCCCAACCCTGAGAGGGGACTTCTAAAGTCTCCGGATTCTTCTTCTCCTCTTTCTCTTGGGGTGCAATCAGACAGGGTTTGCAAACAGTTGTCTCAATATGCAGGTGAGAACCTGCCTTATTTTGCCACCCTGCAGCCTACGTTTGCCTCCACATCAGGCAACACCTACCCTGACTATGGGTGTTTATATAGCTTCTTGTCTAACCCACCTTAAAGAAAGAGATGCCTTTAGAGCTGTTAAATCCTGAATGGTGAAGAGGCAATTTTTCTGAGATTTCAGGACAGAGAAAGGTGAATGCAGGGGGGAAATGCCTGCCATTTCAGACTCAGTTTGCCAGTGTGTACCTCTTTAAAGCGTGCCTGATCACACCTTTGGTTTATCTTCCTGGTTCCCTACAGACATCTTTCTTCCTTCTCCATGCAAGGGCCTTGGGAAACCTGCAGCCCCTTGGTTTTATTTTATTTTTACCCTACTCTGTACTGAAGGCCCTCAGGGCAGATCATAATAAAATTGTTATCAAAGCAGATTAGATTGACTAACACGTTGCTAGAGCCTTCCTGGGGAGAGGATATTGCTTCCCTCAGCCAAAGGTGTGGCTCATCAGTCATCTGAACACATATAATGAGGATGCCTGATGCTGATAAGGCAGAGTGGGTCACATCTGTGTGCCTTGGGGTTCTTCCTTTCGCGGTACTTTTGTGGCGGTGGCTTCAGACCCAGTGGAGGTGGCTAATGCCTTTCCAGCCCGCAGGATGCTATCTTTGCCCATGAGCTTTAACATTCAACCTGTGCATCCACAGCTGAGGAAGGGTTGCTCTGCAAAAGGTCCTCTGTGTGGCTACGATGCCTCCTGCACCACAGGATTCCATGGACACAGAATTTGAGGCCCTGATACAGTGAGACCGGTTCGCTTTTGATCTTCCGGCTGTGTCTCCAGGAATGTCTGTTTATTGAACAAAAGGCCTTGCAGATCCTCCTGGGAAATCATTGGAATGAAGTCTGTTGGGGGGAAAGGATTGACTGCCGTTGTCTGGACGGTCCTCACCAGTCCAGGTGACCTCAGGCTAGAGTCCGGGATGTGTGTCTGCCATGATTCTTCTCTCTTCAGGTACGGCATCCTGGTGGATCCCATCCAGGTTATCTCGCTGTTCCTGAAGGACCCCTACAGCTGGCCATCTCCGTGCCTTGTTATTGGTGAGCTTGGCTGTTCAGTCTGTTTTGTTTTCCCTCTAGGGGGGTGGAAAAGGACTTCTGACCTTGTTCCTTCAGAGGTCTTATCTCTGGGAATCTTGAGGCCTCCTTGCCCGATGAGAAATGCCCTCTGGGCGCATGTAGTCCAGTGGCAACCAGTTGCCCATAGAAGCCCAGAATGATGGCAGATGAGTGGGCCTGGGCCTTTGCGCAGCCTGTTGGCAGTGCTCCAGGGCGGAGGGCTAGCAGCCATTGGTCGCTTTGTCGACTGTGAACTGGACCCAATTGTTTTGAAGTTGGTGGAGCCACATGGCAGGGGAAGGGGAAGGGGGAAGAGCCTCTCCTTCTCCCCCTTCTCTGCACCGCTGCCTCCAGCAGTCCCTGCTCTCTTGCCTCCTGCGTATGCACAAGGGCAAAAGGGCTGAACCGGCCATGGGGCAAGGGGCCTTTTTGCACCCTTGCTTCCTGGGGAGCGGTGCATTGCGGGCGCCAGCTCTCCCCATAACCTTGCCGGCACATCTGAGCTTTGGCGAGGCGCAAACGGCTGCCATTATGGCAGTGAGGCGCACACAGGGCTGTGCCTGGCGGCGTTGGCCATAGATGTAGAACGGTTAGAGGGCTGAGTGTTTAAGGGCACATTGCCGGTCTGCCTCTGGAGCAGTGGATGACCCAAAGAAGGACTTTGGCCCCCACATCTCTTAGCTGTAAGCTGGGTGAGGCTGGGGCAGCTTTCAAGGGCTCTCTGAGAAGCCAAGCTAACTTCGGGGCCTGACAGGATTCCCGTGTTCAGGTGCCCCACCCAGGGCTCACCGTCACCTTTGTCTTTTCCTCTAGTGGCCAATGTGTTTGCGGTGGCAGCTCTGCACATAGAGAAGAGGCTGGCGGCGGTAAGGGCAGATTGGGGCCTGAAGCTTGCTCGGAAACCCACGTGCGAATCCCCCAAGAGACCAAAGCGTTTCAGGCGTTGTCTCGCTTTGGTCCTGTTTGCCATCTAAGCCCTTGGCCTCTTTGTGCCCCGAGGAGGCCAGAGGGCAGCAATGCCGGGCAAAGGTCGGGTGCACATCTCTCCTGCTCTTCACAGGGTTCGTGGTCGGAGCGCACTGGGACTGTCCTCCACACCCTCAACCTTCTGACGGTCCTGTGCTTCCCCGCAGTCGTGGTCTTGGTAGTCGCCTCCATCACGCCCGGTAAGCGTTGAGCCCCTGGCGTGGTATGCGCGCGTGTGTGAGAGAGAGCGGGAGCCTGAGAATGGTCTGCCAGCACTGAGGACCTCGGTGGCTGTGAGGCGCAACTGCCCTGTGGCTCCCCTAGCAGTCAGCTAAGTTGGAGGTGATGCAGGTAGGTTAGCCGGAGACCAGGCGTTTGTAAAGCTGCGTGCACTTCCAGCCCCTCTGGCTCTCCCGTCCAGGGAGCAGAAAGCCAGTGGCCTGGTCTCTCTGGGCTGCCCGAGCAGCTTTATGGTGGGGCTGCTCTGCTGGAAGTGGCTACTGGTTTGGCCTTGTGGTTAGAGGGTCAGGCTCGTATCTGAAGGTTGCCGCAAAGTGACCAGGTTCTTTTAGAGATTCAGAGCAGCAAAAGTGTCCTTGTGGACAGAGGCACCCATAAGACAGGGAATGCCAGGTCTGGATTTTTGCACTGTTCATGTAGCTGTCATTTTATATAAACATGTAATACACTTGGTACCGAGACTCACTCACTCACTCACTCACTCACTCACTCACTCACTCACTCACTCACTCACTCACTCACTCACTCACTCACTCACTCACTCACTCTCGCATACTTACAAGCCCTTCTCAAGAACTGGTCAGTTTCTTGCAGACAGCAGGTGCCCATAGCAGCTGATTCGAGGCACCCCATACTACAGCAAATCGTCCTTTTATATTGTCTCAGTCCCCTGTTTCCCGTAGTTATTTTGGCTTGCAGTTCCCCTGATTCACAGTTGGCTTTTGGGGAACACCTTATCAGGTCTCTATTGCCGCACTTAATGCTTTTGCACAACCCATAAAAGAGTCCTCGCCTTGTGTACCAAACGGTCATTTGATCGGGCATTGCGTCAAGAGTTCATTTTCTTTGGGCTTTTTCTTTTATTCTCTTCTCATTCACTCATCACGAGGTCTCCCAGTTCTGTCCTGCACTCCTCCAAGAAACCTGCTGGGTGACTTTGGGCTAGTCATAGCCCTATCGACCTTACAGGGTGTCTGTCTGTGGGGAGAAGAACAGAATGTTTGTCAGCCACTTTGAGTCCCCTTAAATGGGAGAGAAAAGCGAGGTACAAAAGCTGACTCCTCCTCCTCCTCCTCTCTCCCCCTGCCCCTTGGGGCCTCCATTGCCTGGCTGCCCCCAGTCCCCGAGTTTTCCTGGGCAAGAGGGACTTGGAAGCCTGGCAGAGCGGTGGGTAATGAGACCGAGCTGCTTTCGGCGGGGGGGGGGGGGTGTCTTTTGGCCAGGTGTGGGAGCTGGGCTAAGACGAGAAGGGTCGTCCTTGGAGCCAGGAGCTCTGAGCCTCGCCTGCTTAAGCCTCTCTTGCAGTTCTGCCCTTTGAGGTGCCCCTTCTCAGGAGGAAGACCTTGGATTGAACCGGAGGCTTTGTGCGCACGGGGCTCTTCCGCTCCCCCTGCAGAGGTGGTCAGGGAGCTGAAGGGCAGCCTGTGTCTCCCCACCGTACCAGCCCTCCCCTTCAAGACTGTCCCTGCAGGCCCACAACTGCTGTGAGTCTGACCTGCCCCCAGGACAGAGCTGCCTGCCGGAAGCCCTGCCCAAGGAGGGAACCTTGCCATCTCTCCTGAGGGTGGCCTAGCGGTGCCAGCCTAGACCCCTCTGCCCTCCGGGTGGCTCTCCAACCTGGCTGGGTACAGCCGTCTTGGAGGAGGTGAGTCTTTGGGGGACACGGGCCCTTGGTCAGCCGCTCTGGACTCCACTTGGCCTCAGCTGCCTCAGTTATGTGTGTGTGTGAGAGAGAGAGAGAGAGAGTGTGTTTGGCTTCTTTTGCAATATTTTGAATGATGTGCAATTTTTATAATGTGTATTGATCATTATTTTGCATTGAGTATTTTCTGTTTGTTGTCGGGCAAATTTTCTTTTGGAGAATGAAAAAAGCAAACCTCGTTCCCCCTCTGTCTCTGCCTCCACAGTGGGGGCCGTGTTTGCTCTTGCCATTCACACCATCGTCTTCCTCAAGCTCTTCTCCTTCAGGGATGTTAACCTGTGGTGCCGGCAGGCCCGGCAAGCGAAGCCTCTCCAAGGCCGCGCCGGTGAGTCCTGTCCCTGGGGGAAAGGAGGGGGAACCATGCCGGAAGACCCAGGAGGCGGCACCTGATGGAGGGGGTGGGGCGGGGAAGCAAACGTGGCTGCCGAAAGCAGCGCTAGGAAACAGCAGTTCCTATAGGGTTCCTTAAAAGGGACACTTGGCCTCTAGCTTGAAACTGCAGGTTGCAAAATTGTGTTGCGACCCTGTTGGCATGAATTGAGAAATCAGCAGTGGCTGGAACTGGGGTTGGCACCCCTCCCTCTTAGCATGACTTGTATAACCCAGATGTTTGCCAGGATGGGGCCCCCATATTGCATGAGGGACAGATTGAAGAATCATGGAAACGTCTAGGGTCATCCAGCCCAACCCCCTGCTCAGTGCAGGATTCCCTGAACCATCCCAGACAGATGTAGGTCCGGCCTCTGCCTGAAGACCTCCAGCAAAGGAGAACCCACTACGTCCCGTGGTGACCTATGCCATTGACAGATGGTCCTCACTGTTAGGAAGTTTTCCCTAATATCTAATCTGTATTGACCCCCTTGGAGTTTCATCCCCTTGTTTCTATTCCTCCCGTCTTGTCTAAGTGGGGAAAGTAGAATTGGTTCACAATTTGGGTGGTCCCTGTACCTCCGAACGGCCTTGGGCTTGAATTTAAGAACCTAAAAGGAGCTCTGCTGGATGAGGCCACAGTCCATCCATTCCATAAGAATCTCAGAGGAGCCCTGCTGGATCAGGCCACAGCTCATCTAGTCCAGCATCCCGTTTCACACAGTGGCCCACCAGTCACCCACGGTCATCTCAAGCAGAGACGAGAGCAAACCTTCTCCTGCCCTCGAATCCCAGTAAATGGCCTTAGAGACATCATGTGAAATTGGGGGGGGGGGGGAATGAGGGAGGTGGGTGTCCTCTGAAGGCTGCAAAGCTCCACTTTCTGTTGGGGCAACAATGGTAAAGGAACAAAGTGGACTGATGCGCTTTCTCCTTTTGGTTTTAGCCTCTGGGCCACAGAAAGCGAATGGGGACATGGGCCCAAAAGTCGTGTCTTACCCAGCAAACCTGACCTATAGAGGTAATTCTAGAGGGCTGGGGGAACCCCTTGTGGCTTTGCCTTGCTGGCAGGCCCTGTACTTCTCCACCTGGTAGGCCCTGAGTGTATCAGTTCTCCCCCCCCCCCCCGCCCAGGCCAGGGTGGGGTCTTGCTTTTGTCCGCCCTCATCGCCCCTTCCCTCCTCCCTGCAGATTTGTACTACTTTCTCTTTGCACCGACCTTATGCTACGAGCTGAACTTCCCTCGCTCCCCACGCGTCCGCAAGCGCTTCCTGCTGCGAAGACTCCTTGAGATGGTGAGTTTGCCCCCGTGTCTTTTTACCCCGTTTGTCAGCGCTGCCCTGGCGTGGGAGCGAGGCCAGGATCCCAGGGGCGCACGCAGGCCGTTTGCTAGAGAGGTGCCAGGGGGAATGCTCTTTTGCGCCCCCCCCCCCCCCGCCAGAAGCCCAGTCCTGTGGGGCCTCAGGCAAATCTACAGTGGCAGAAGCATTTCTGGCCCATGGGTGACTCAGTGGGGAGGCCGTACCCTAATAAATTAGGCTCTTAAAATTCTCCTCTCGGAGGTCTCACTAGAGACTGGTGGAACCGGAGGGGGTTTCCTTCTGCAGGGCCCTCTTCTTTGTCTCTTTAGCCCAGCGAGGTCTTTGATGGCTGCTAGTCAGGCTCTGACGTTTCATGGAGCGCCTCTGCTGCCTCCCCCACAAAGAAATGCTGCTGAGGATCCCCCGTAGGATCTCTTGCATGCTCTGTTCGGAGGCTCAGTGGTATTGCAAGCAGCCTGGAAAGAGGGGTTTGCTGGTTCAGTCCCCAGCCTCTCCCAAAAAGTGGGCAATGGCAACCCACTTCTGTATCCCTGCCAAAAAACCTGCATGGAGGCGCCCATGGAGTCCGAGAGGGGCTGTAGCTCAGAGGTGTAGCGCAAACAGCCTAGAGGTAGAGGTGCCTGTGCTTTCAACCAGAAATTGGCCAAGACTCGCTGCTCCGTTACCTTGGCTCCAGCCAGGGACCGCTGACTTCCTGTCTGAATTACAGTCGGGGAGGGGTGGGAATGCTTCAGCCCCCTCTCTGCTTCCCCTGGAGAAGGGAGGGCAAGAAATGCGCTCAGGGGAGCACTGCTAGAGAACTAGCAAGAGGGGGCAGTGATTTGGGAGCCCGTGGAGGAGGAGGAATGAAACGGCCCAGCTGGCCTGCAGAGGAGTGTCCCAGGGCCTTGGCCTGGTCACGGGTTGTGAGCTAATGCCGCCATCTTTTCTTTTAGCTTTTCCTCCTCCAGCTGTTGGTGGGACTGATTCAGCAGGTAAGTGTGCCTGAACTGAGTCCAGGTGGGCTGCTCTTGGGACGGCAACAGGGACTCGGAGTGGGAGCAGAGGAGCAAGCAGGAAGGTGCTGCCAGGGTTTGGCAAGCTGCATAAAGCAGGGTTTTGGGCTCTTGCTGCTCTTCTGCCTTGTCTTCGAAAATGCTACTGCCTAAGAGGCTGTGATGCAGCCTTCAGGGTCCAGGAAAGATAAGAACCTAAGAGGAGCCCCATTGGATCAGGCCACAGCCTATCTAGTCCAGCATCCCATCTCACACAGTGGCCCACCAATTGCCCACGGGCATCTCAAGCAGAGACAAGAGCAAACCTTCTCATAAGAACCTAAGAGGAGCCTTGTTGGATGAAGTCACAGCCCGTCTAGTCCAGCATCCCATCTCACACAGTGGCCCACCGATTGCCCACGGGCATCTCAAGCAGAGACAAGAGCAAACCTTCTCATAAGAACCTAAGAGGAGCCCCATTGGATCAGGCCACAGCCTATCTAGTCCAGCATCCCATCTCACACAGTGGCCCACCAATTGCCCACGGGCATCTCAAGCAGAGACTAGGGCAACCTTCTCCTGCTCTCGAATCCCAGCAAGTGACCTTAGAGGCCTCCTGCTTGTCCCCACAGACTGAAAGATGTATTTAGGCATCCATTCCAGTAGCCATTGATCCATGTTTGCACCTGTGGCCATTTCCTTGTGCCTTTCACCTGGCCATGGAGTCTCACATCTGGCATCTGTCTATGCTTTGCCAGTCTTTGTGGATGGGCACTGAAAGGGCAGTGGTGTGTGGGCAGAATCTCACTTGACCTGTGGTGGATCTTCCCCTCTTGGGCAAATTGACGGGGAGGGCGGTGGCTGTCCAGGCACTTGGAGGGAGCAGTTTTTATGGATTCTTAGGCCACATTCTGGCACTGAAATTGCCTGGATGGGCCTGACTGGAGGGCAGAAGCTACAGCCTTCATCCTAATCTGGTACTGGTGTTTCTGCCTCTCGCTCTGGCTTTGGGCGCTGCAAGAGAAGGTTAGCAGCGTATCTGCTCCTTTCGCCGCGTGATCGTTCTAGGAAACGGTTGTGGGCAGTCAGGATGCGCACGAATATTCGTAACATTTGGAATTTGTACGAATTCAAACCTTTGTATATGAACTGAACGTCAGAACAGAATTTCTACATTGACATTTGTATTTGTACGGATGTTTTAGAACATTCATATGAAGCTTCAGAACATCCGTGAACCTGGGAGGTGGGAAAGCAGCTGTGCCAGTCGCATCTGCAGTGGCTCCAGAGTGCATTTGACATGGATTGAGAGCAGATTCAAAGTAGATTCGAGGCGGATTTGACACTGTCAGAGCAGATATGTTATGGGATGCATATCAGATATGTATACATTTGTATCAGATACTCGTATAGAATAAAATCCCACCTTTTCCTACCTTCGATCCCATTTGTTCACCTCCCTAATGGGCAGCCTCTGCAGTGCCCCATGACAGGCGGCTGTGGGCCCCCCAGGGATCTCTTGCCTTCCACCTTAGTGAGTGAAGCCGCCGAGAACAGTTCCTGGGGGAAGTGCGGAGTCGTCAGTCGGGAAACGGCCCACAGCGCTGGCTTTGTTTCTTCTAGGCCAGGAGAGGCCTCTGGGGCATGAATATTCAAAATATTTTTTATTCGTACAAATAATATGGACGTTCTTATATGTACGGATACGTACGCATTGCATATGTGTTTGTATCCGTTTGAATGTCCAGACATTCATTTTTCTTTATTCGTACAAATTCATATATTGTTTGCTACAAATCGAATGTCAAATTGCATTTGCGCGCACTTTGTGGTAGTGATGGCTGCATGGAGGCTGAACGAGGACTGAGCATTAATCCTGCTTTGGAAAGGGTGGGGGTCCACCTGGGGGAGCAGGCTGGCCATTAGGAAGCGGGCTGGATTCCACATGAATGTCCAGCTCTGACCTTTCTCGCCTCAGCAGCCCATGCTGACTTATTCCGGTGCTTTTACCTGGGGCTTCCCCTGAAGGTTCTACAGAAGCCAAGCCTAGTAGAAAATACAGCTGCTATGCTATTGATACAGGTTTACCATGGGCTCTCAAGAGGGCAGGAGAGTTAGGACCAATAAGGAGGAAACTATTTTTTCACCCAGAAGGTCATCAGCCTGTGGAATTTGCTGCCAGAAGAGGTGGTAACAGCAACCAGCCTAGTTGGCTTTAAGCTCATGGATGACAGGTGTTATCAATGGCTACTAGAATGGATGCCCAGGAATATTCTCCAGGCTGGGGAGACAGGCAGGATGCCTCTAAAGGCCATTTGCTGGGATTTGAGAGCCGGTGAAGGTTTTGCCTTCGTCTTCTGCTTGAGACGCTCAGGAGCAATTGGTGGGCCACCTCATGAAATGGGATGCTGGACTAGATGAGCTGTGGCCTGGTCCAGCAGGGCTCCTCTTAGGCTCTTATGTTCCCTTGCGAGTTCATGCTTCTTTCCCCACTCTTATGTCCTGAGGTTTCAAGGCCTGTTTCAGTTATTTAAAACTTAGGAAACTTAAAAGTATTCCCTAAACATTTTCATCCAGTGGCTAGTCATCTGAAATATGTGTTATGGTGGCCTGTGGTGTAGCTCAGAGGGAAGACCGTTGCACAGCCAGGAGGCTTTGATGGGAAAAGGCTTCTCAGATGCCTACACCTTGGGCTTCTGAGGGCAGTGGCACCACCCAGAGGATCTCTCCAGGTGATCTCAGCCCTCAGGCAGGCATCCCGTGGGCACAGTTTTCATTAGCCTTATCCAGGGGTATTTCTGTGCTGCAGAACGTAAGCATCTCTCTTTGAACAAAGAAGGCTAAACTATAGAAGTTATTGTGCCTTGTATGATTGGGCTGGATGACCTCGGGGTTTATTCCTAGCCTATGAATCTGATAAATGTCTTCTTCTTCCAGTGGATGGTCCCCACAATACAGAACTCCATGAAGCCTTTCCGGGTGAGCTCCTGTGAGGGTAATCTCGTGGGAAGGGGCGTGGGTTGAAATACGAAGGATCTTGGGAAAGGAGAAGGAAGTCTTCCGAATGGGCAACTCCAGATTATTGTAACATGCAGAGTCTGTGGGCAGCCCAGGGCTCTTCATCCATTTCCACCACTTGCCAGCAGCCTAGAGGGAGCCCCCCCCCCAAGCATTCCATCTAAAGCTTTCTTAGAGGGACGGAAGGCAAGCGTGTGATACAGCAGCCACCTGCCAAGGGGTCTCAGCTGCTCCAGCTTGCCTGGATGTCCCATTCTGCAAGCAGCTGGGTCAAGGGGGCAAGTTTATCTGGCTCAATGTAGTGGGCAGGTATGGGTGGAACAGAAGCTGAGATGGCTGGTGTTGGTCTCTCTTTGCAGGACATGAACTACTCCAGGATTATTGAGCGTCTCCTGAAACTGGCTGTACGTATTGCCCATCAGTCACCTTTCCAGACCTTCTAGGCGAACCCTGCACTAGCAGTCCAGTCCTGCCGGTCCTCCAGGGTTCGTGGTGCCTGGGAACCAGACAGAGATGCCTCCTTGGGGACATAAAGCCACCACTTCTCTGAAGCAGGGCGGGTTTGGTTGGCTCCTGGGTAGGAGGGCTTCCTGAACACCGTCTTGGGGTTCCAGGATGGAAGAACGGTTGGAATCATACAAAATCATCACATAATAACAGTGAAGTTGTCATGGTCCCACATCAGGGCTAAAGGCCGATCCTGCTTGTTGTGGTAACGGCATAAGAGTAGCGGCGGGGTCTCCTTTGAAGTGTTCCTCGCAGCTCCGTATCAGTCTCGGTCGGGGCACTGATATGGGTCTCCGTGTTGTCCCATCTGGCAGGTCCCCAACCATCTCATCTGGCTTATCTTCTTCTACTGGTTCTTCCACTCCAGCCTCAATTTGATTGCAGAGGTCATGCAGTTTGGAGATCGGGAGTTCTACAGGGACTGGTGGTGAGTGGACCTTGGGAGGAGGGCAGGAAAAGTGCCACAGGCAGCAGCCTTTGGGGAGGAGGGAGCCCACAACCTGGATTTTGGAGTCTAGAGCTTTTTTCCTACCCAGTTCTGGTTGAAGGAACTATGCTTATGTTTGCTTTTGCAATATAAAATGTGGATTCCTTGCTTGCTTTCCTTTTCCTTGGCGTTCCACCTACAGCCGCCTCTTAATACTTGTATCGTGTCCAGCATGAGGAGGGATCCAACATAAAGAATAAATGTTTTGGATTCTGCAGCGTTTCTGTTGAGATAGTTGTTAGCCTCTCCCCTGACTTTGTGACACCAAAGGAAGCATCTAACGGTTTCTCCTCTTTTCTTTAGGAACTCAGAGTCCATAACTTACTTTTGGCAGAACTGGAATATCCCTGTCCATAAATGGTGCTTGAGGTATATCGCCATTAATTACGAGCTTTTGGCATGCAAAGCGGCTTTTGAAGTCACTCAGATTTGCGGGGGATTGGATGACACACTTGGGATTAATCCAGAGGAAGTGTTCAGACGACCGTCTCTTCTGTTTCTTTTGAATTAGTTTCAGTGATTGCACCTTGAGGATACGGGCAAGCTGCCCCCGGGATCTTTGGATGATAAAAGCTACCGAGCGAGGCATGACCGGGGGGCTCCGGGAAGCAGTGAGTGCCTCCTTGGGGGATGGGATGGTCCCACTGGCTCTCAAAGAGGCAGTGGTGCATCCCCTCCACAACAGGTCCTTCCTGGATCCAGAAACTGTAAATAACTATTATGCAGTGACTAACATGCTCTTGGAGAAGGTCACGGCTGTTCAACTGCAGGCATGCTTGGAAGAAACTGATTATCTAGACCCATTTCAATCTGACTTCAGGCCCAGTTATGTCATGGAAACTGCCTTGGTCCCCTGGTTGATGACCTTCTCCAGGGGGAATGCAACCCTGTTGGTTCTCCTGGATCTCTCAGCAGCTTTTGATACCATTGAGTATGATATCCTGGGAAGCTTTGGGAGCGGGAGGCACTTTATTGTGTTGCTTCTGTCTTCAAGACTGATGCCAGAGTGGCCGAGGGACATCCTGGGAAGTCACTTGTAGGGTTCCTAAGGGGTGAAGCTTCCTTTATTTTTCTCTCCAGCCCTGTACCCAAAAGTCTCAGTACGGGTCAGATTGGAACCATCAAACTGACTGAAATATTAACAGAGCTTGAAAATTAATAGGGGAAGCTGTTTCTTCAGCCAAAGGCCAGGTAGATAGGTGTATCTGTCCTGCTCTTCTCAGAAGAGTGTCAAAGCAGACAACAAATGTGCTGCACATCTTAGCAGGGAAATAACTCGGTGTATGACATACTTCTTAGTTATCTTACTGGTATTATTTTGGGGCTGTTATGCTGTGTTCTGGGAACCTAAGCTTTCTGATATTATCCATCTCCAAAGGATTTTGCTCTTGGAAGAGTCCAAAGCAACTGGACTCTTTTGACTCTTCCAAGAGCAGATCCTCTTAAATGGATATTGCAGCTGTAACCGAAAGTTTAGGTTCTCAGAAGAAACTCGGAAGATGGCTTAACAACCCCCAAAATGCTACAAATAAGATTGAAACCAGTCATGAAAACCTACATACAACCAGGAAGTGCACAGGTTGTTCATTTTTCATGTAGAATTTTTCCAAGCTGGACATATAATCTGTTCCCTTAGTAGATGTCCCGTAATCCAGATTTCATCTTGAGCTCTGGGGTTCCTAAGGATGGAATCTGTTCATTTAGGAACTATAGGGATATGAAGATTGAGTCCTGATTGATAAGGAACCTTCAAGTGGAGCAATTGAGCGCTAATGTTTCTGTTTTCTCGGGCAGTCTTGAAATGGCTTGCCGATATTACTGGAGAGGTACACGCTAATAAATACATCTGGGCCGCAATACGTATCTTTTGTTAGGTTTACGGTGTGCGGCGTTCATCATGCAGCTCCTTCTTTCCTCTGGGCTTCCAGCTAGGAGGGACGTGGGGAGGTGAGGAACATTTGGAAATCCGTGAATAAGCCAGCTGTCACTTGAGGCAGAGCGTGCGGGAAAAATTAAGTCTGTTCTGCTTCGCTCCATTTTCCAGAAGAACCACTTTCAGCAAGTCCAGTGTTTTATTCTGGAGTAACGCAGCAGTGTGTGTCTCCTGTGTGCATTTTTAGGCACTTCTACAAGCCCATGATCAAGAGGGGTGCTGGAAAATGGACTGCCCAGACCGCTGTATTCTTTGCTTCCGCCTTCTTCCATGAGGTTAGTAGCTGCCCCTGGACAGATGCGATCCAGTGGTCTCATTCTCCCGCTCCAGACTCCAAACTCAAGCACTGAGCTGCTTCTCAGAGGTTTTCTTGGTCACTTGCCAGTAATCTGCCAGGAGATGGCCGAGTCAGACTGAGAAATGGCTAACACAGCACAGCACGGGTTCTACTCTGTTACCGGCATTTGTTCCCTGTCCTTTTCTAAACGTCCAGTAGCCAGTGATGTAAAAAAAGCGATCCGTACCACAAATGATTAGATCCTTAAGATGCTGGATAAATAAGGATTTTGGCTGGTACGGAGGAAGCACCCAGCGGGAGCGGAGCAGTCCTAGCATTGCAGCCATCTTTCCTGCCGGGCCAATCACTCTTCTCTGGACTGATGCTTTTTGTGTTTTCTTTCTGCCACCCTTCCCTAGTACCTGGTGAGCGTCCCGTTAAAGATGTTCCGGCTTTGGGCATTCATGGGCATGATGGCACAGGTAAGGATGGAAAGCAAGATGCCAGATCCTGTGGGGCAGCCTGGGTCTTTGGGGTGGACTGTGGCTTACTGTACCCTTCCAAGCAGATGCACAGGTGTGGCCTCCAGGTGTGGCCTCTTCTGTTTTGGCTATTGTACCCAGTTCCCTGGAGGTCAAACTTGTTGCCCTGCCCTAGATGGTGCCAGGACACAGTCAGAAGGGTTGTGATTGCAAGGCCCTGGGCTCGCTCTTCTGAAACGAGAGCCTGGTTCTCCTTGGCTGTTCTGGAAACGCGACTTCTCGACCTGCGAAACAGGCCGGTTGCTTCCACAGCGTACCTGACGGTCTTTGATTCACCTGCCTCTCTGCTCTTGCCCTTGCAATGAAAGCTAAACTCTTCTTTCTCTCTCCCCCCCCCCCCCCCGCAAGATCCCTCTTGCCTGGTTTGTGGGAAGGTTTCTCCGGGGCAACTACGGGAACGCTGCCGTGTGGATCTCCTTGATTATCGGGCAGCCGATTGCCGTCCTGATGTACGTACATGACTATTACGTGCTGAACTCTGAAGGGCGGCAGTGACGCTCCCCTGTGGTCTTGTCCGCACACCGCGATCCACAGGCGGCCGGGGGACACAGGACAGCCCAGCCTAGTTGCCGTCCTCTGGCGGTTCCTCCGCTCCCTCCAGCACCAGCACGGGTGGAGATGTTCCTGCCGTCGTCTCTCCTCTTGGAAGTTGCCTTGTGCAATCAACGCGTGGGTGTGCTTGTGGTGTGTGTGTGTCTGTGACACGGCTTTTTGTCAGATACTCCCAAGTGTGAACTTTGATCAATGCAATAAATCTTCGGCGCGTGCGCCCGGGATTCCCAGCTGCGCCTCAAGCAGACCCGACGCTTGTGGCCGCGCCCTGGGCATTGTTCCTTCCAGCTTTACCTCCGTGTGGCTTGGGGGGGGGCAGCCGCCCTTGACTCCTGGAGCCAGTTCTGAATGAAGGCAGCTTGGGCCACATCTCACATATTGGGGTGATGCGGCCTCTCCCTTTGTGGAGGGACCTGAGCTTATCGGGGGGAGCGGCCATGGGATTTGGGCAAAGGAAGCTCCCCCCCCTCCACTTGGTGCTGTCCTCCTGGCACTTCCAAGGACTCTTCCGTCCGGTTTGAGGCCGTCGGTTACTCGCCCTGCCCCTGCAGTTCCTCTGCAACGGAGGGGCGGTTTCTCCTTGGCCTTGATGTGGGACTCACACTCCTGGTCTGGTGGGCTCTTGTAGCTCCCACAGTGGCAGAAGCAGTGGCCGCCTGTCCTGGTGGACCTTGATTGAACTCACCGTCGTTTAGAGCTGCCTCAGTTCTTCACCGTCTCCTACCTGCACTCCACCCTGGCTGGGAGAGAGCTGAGCTCCAGCCGGCTGTGCGCTGGAAGGCTTTCCCAGGCGTCACAGTTCCTTGGTACCTCAACCTTTAAGGTGAATAGTTGGGATAATACTTGGTTGTACATAGGCCTACCACGTTTTGTCAACCCAGCAACTTTTTAGAGTTTGCAGAATGTATCCGTCCAACACAAAAGTGATTAAAGCATATTTTCCAAAAGGTCCCTGTGTATGTGCTTGAGACGTCCACACAGTTCGAGTTACAGGAAGACTCTGGAGCAGGTAGATAGCCCCGGCTTGTGCTAAGGATTCCTTCCTTTGGCAGTGCCTGTCTTAAGAGCTGGTGAGCTAGTTTCTTCGCCGTAAGTCTGAGCAGAGCAAAGCCGAAGTATAAACAGTGTTTGATTTTTTTTTTAAAAAATGATGGATCGTTTGCCTTTCTCTGCATCTCAGGAGGCTGCCAACTGGCTTACTTCCAATGCAGAACTCAATCCTGATGGCTGAGAATCTCAAAAGGCTTAGCTAAAGGAACAGTTCTGCCTTCGTCCAGAGAGTGATCTTAGAACCTCAGAGGAGCCCTGCTGGATCAGGCCACAGCCCATCTGGTCCCACATGGTGGCCCACCAGTTGCCCATGGACATCTCAAGCAGACAAGGGCAACCTGCTATCCAACCCCAGCAAATGGCCTTAGAGGCATCCTGCTTGTCCCCACGGCCTGAAAGATGTGCTTAGGCATCGGTTCTCAGCCACTGATACACCTTTCCTCCAGGATCTTGTCTAACCCTTCCCTCAAGCCATCTAGGCTGGCTGCTGGACTTGGAACCCAGTGCTGCACAGGGTCTCCGTCTTCCATTTATTGCCCCACATCCTGCCCGTCACTGCTTCCAGGCAGCGACTGAGGAGCTCAGCTGCCGCTCCTGAGTCAGAAGGAACGGAGAGGTAGACTTGGGTGTCATCAGCATAATGATGGCACCTCACTCCAGAACTCCTGATGACCTCTCAGTGGCTTCATGTAGATTTTAAAAAGCATAGGAGACAAGACCGACCCCTGGGGAGCTCCACAGGAGTTCACAGGGCATCGAACTAAAGTCTCCCACTACTACCCTCTGGGACCTGCCCTGGAGATGGGAAGAGAACTACTCTAAAGCAGAGCCAGCCAATTCCTGCAGCTGTTCTGGTAGGACACCGTGGTCAACGGTATCAAAGGCCATTGAGAGGTCAGAAGCACCATTGTGGGGCCTCCCTGCCGGGGCTGTCGCAGGTACCCGGGGCAACCCCACCATAGCCTCGGTTTCTCTGGAGGAGCCGGGACGGGATGCCAACCTGTGGGCGCGTCTTCAGCCGCTCTGGCGCACCGACATCCCCGCTCGGCCCCCGAGCCCCAGACGGTCGTCCCGTCACAGCGAAAGCGGAAGGGCCGGCGCCGCTCTCGCCTTCTCCAGCGACAGTGCTTTACCTCCCCTGTCGGAGGAAGCGGACGTCACGGCTCCGTCCACCTGGCCGGCCACATAGCCGGATGTGGGCATCCCAAGCGTGACCCAGTGCCAGTGGCCACGGTGCTGTCCAAGCAGGGCAAGGAGGGCCGATGCCAGGGGGGCACGACCACTGACCCAGGGAGGGGCAGTCCAGGCTCCGCGGCAGGCAGTCCAGGCTCCGCTCGCCCGTGGGTGGCGGTCGCTGCCTCCCGCTCTTCCGGGGCAAGGGCTCCGTATATAGGCCCGCCGTGTTTCTATGCCGCCCTGCGCCCCAAGGTCCCGGGGCGGGGAGCCACGCAATCCAGCACGTTAAGAAACAGCCCGATGGCCGTTATAAGAGGGGGGGTAAAGCGGGGGGGCACCGGGCCAGCCCCGCCGTCGCCCGCGTCTCCTCTCCCCCCCAAGACCCCCGCCCGCCCAGGCTGGGGAGGGGGCTGGGCCCGGCTGTAGTGGCGGGGAGTTCCAAGGGCCTCCAGCCAGCAGCTTCAGGCCTGGCCTTGGGCGAGGGGGAGCCCGGCCGGCCGCCCCCCCCCCACACTGTTCTCTCCTCCCTGGAAGACCCCGCCCGCCCGGAGGCCTTAGAGGCGCGACCCTCCCCCCGCCCACCCGCGCCTTCGGAGGGGGCGTCGTCGGCGGGCAGGCCCCGCCCCCCTCGCGCGCTCCCCCCCCCCACGGACCCGGGAGGCGGAAGCGGCGGCGGCCCGGCCGGGCCCCTGCATTAAAGCCCAGCGCCCCCTGCCGGCCCGGCGGCGCGAGCGAGGCGCCTCTGCCGCTGAGCTCCTCTCGCCGCCGCCGCCGCCGCCGCCATATTGTCCCCCCCACCGCCCCCAGTGCACGGGGAGAGGCCAGCGGCGCCCCCCGCCGACTTCCCCGCCCCTCCCGGAAGGAGCGAGCGGACCCGGCCGGCCGGGTGGGTGGGAGAGCCACGCCCGCCCCCCGCCCGCGGCCGGAGCGGCTGCTCGGCCAGGTAAACGGGGGGCGGCGGCGGCCCTGGCGGTCGGGCGGGGCGTCCTGTGGGGCGGAGGGAGCTAAGGGGGGGCGCTGCTGGCGTGGGGGTTCCGCGAGGGGTGGGGAGGGGGTTGGCGGCAGGGGGCTCGGAGACGGGGGTCGGCCGGGGGGGGTTCGTGGCCGCCGCCTTTGCCTCCCCTAGCGTCGGGGTGGGGTGGGGTGGGGTGCTCTGCCGGCCGGCCGGCTCCCCTCCCCCCCGGAGGGCCCCTTGGGAGGGCGGGCCTGGCCCCGCTGGCCTTGCAGGGCCTCCTTGGGTGGGGGCCCCGCCCGGGCGTCTGGCCCGCCGCCTAGTACGGGCCCCGCCCCGCCGCCCTGGAGCCCATGAAGCCAGCAGCAGCTGCCTGCAGGCCGTGACCCGGGACGCATTCACACGGGCGGAGGAGACACGCAACTGCCTTCTGCGACAGGCGCGGAGCCTCTTCTGGCGGGGCAAAGGACGACGACGACGCCGGGTTTTCGGGGGGAGGGAAGGCGGGCGGGCGGGCGGGCGCCCGTGGTGGGCGGCGAGGGCGAGGCGGGCGGGCGGGCGCCCCGTTGCGAGGGCCGCCCGTCGCTGCTTCCGCCGCAGGTGCGCGATTGCGGGCGGGCAGTCAGCGGTCCGAAGCGCAGCGGGGCCGGTCAGGAGTCCGTGCGGGGTGTGCGCGTGTTGCGCGTGGGGTAAACGGGCTGCGAGTCCCCGCGCGGCTGCGAAGGTGCCGCCACGGCCAGGTGGCGCCCAGCGGCGCAGGTGTGCTCAGCCGCCAGGTGTCAAAGGCCGGCGGGTCACCTGGCCCGGATTCCTCCAACCTGGGCAGGGTAGTGACCACGGGGCGAACTTCCTGGGTGCCGCCCGCTCCTTTGCCAGAGGCTGAGCCGCTCTCGGGACCCATAAAAGTGAAGCCGGGCGCGGGGCCCATCTTCAGGTGGGGGCCACGCCAAGCCCGGGGTGTCCGTAGTTTGACCATTTGACCGATCCAGGCTTACCGAGGTGCTGGGCTTATTGGCGTTTGTCACCTTCCTGATGCCGGTGGCCTCCGGACAGGTCACGGTCGTTGAAAGCAGCATGCAGAATCCCTGGCCAGTGGTGGGAAGGACACCCCCGGCCGCGCCGGTTGGGATGGAAGAGAAGGTTTGGATCGGTTCGTGGGAGGCAGGGCTGGCTGGAGACTCTGACCCTTCCCTGGGCGGCCGGACTAGAAGGCCGTGGATCTATCCTCCTGTGGGGTGTTAGTTAGGTTCTTCTGTTCACCGGAGTTGGGCTGTCGGTGACCATTAGGCCTGATGGCAGGAGGGGGTGGCCTCCCCCCAGGGGCAGCTGCTGGGAGAATGCGTGGTGGTGGGCTTCCTTGTGCAACTAGGAGAAGACCGCTGCACTGGATGGCCTGTGGGTCCAGTCTCTGGGCAACATCTTGGGTTCTCCTCTTCGCGGAAGTCAGGCAATTGGTGGCCATTGGCCCTGATGGCGGGAGACGGTCTGTCCCTGCAGTCCAGACGCTGAGAGCCTGCAAGCAGGGCAGGTTGTGGGGCCGTGTCCTGCCAGAGGGCTTCCCTGGACCCCTGCTGCACTAGATGGGCCGTGGGCCTGATCCAGCAGGGATATCTTAGGTTCTTGGATTTCCTGGAGTCAGGGCATCAGCAGCCATTGGTCCTGAGGGCAGCAGGAAGTGGCCAGCCTCCCAAGGGCAGCTGCTGGGAGAATGTGAACAGGACAAGCCCTGGGCTCCTGGTGTCCTGCTGGTGGGTTCCCTGGTGCAGCTGCTTCACCACTGGGCTGCTGACCTGGGTGGGCCACAGGCCAAGTCCAGGCGTGGCAAAATCTTGGGTTCTTAACGTGGGCAGATAGTTCTATAAGATCAGGATGAAGACAAGAATATTGTCCCGTTTGACCGATTTTTCCCAGTTTCCCAGAGTGGTTGTCTGAGTTGGAGCCTTTTCCTCCTCTTGCTTGTGGATGGGGCCAGCGTGTTTCCCTGCCCGCCCGCCCGCCCGCCCCCCATGTCTGTCTCCAGAGAAGTTGTGGGCAGTTGGGTCAAGTGTCTTCCCGCCTGGGAGTGAAGGGAAGCGGAGGCTGCACTGAAGGGGAAGTTCTTGGCCTTTGGGCGAAGATCAAGGGTGGTACGTTGTGCCCCTTCTTCGGGCAGTGGATGAGGGTCTGCCGCCCTCGCTCTTCTGGTTGCTTTGCTTTGCATTTTGGTGCTTTGGGCCCCCAGCAAGGGGCCATGTGGGTTGTGGGCCCTCTTTGAGTATTCCATGCTCTGGAACTGGGGTTCTTCCTGGGAGGCAGGGAGAGAGAGGAGCCTGTCATGGGCCTTGGCACATCTGCCAGGGGCATGGGCTGGAGTACACAGTGGCCCAGCCCTCACTCACAGAACTTGTTTGGTCTAGTGGTTAGGGAGCCGGACTCTCATCTGGGAATCCCGGGTTTGATTCCGCACTCCTCCATGAAGCCAGCTGGGTGGCCTTGGGCTGGTTGCAGCTCTCTTCTGAGCTCTCAAAGCCCCACCTGCCTCACAGGATGTCTGTTGAGAGGAGAAGAACAGAAGGTTTGTCAGCAGCTTTGAGTCTCCTTAAATGGGTGAGAAAAGCAAGGTAGAAAAGCCAGCTCGTCGTCGTCTTCTGGTGTCTAACAACTTTTGGCTGTAAGAACATCTTCCCCATTGGTAGACAGGAGTTTTAGAAACACGGTTTTCATAGGTCCAGTTTTGCAGGGTTAGCAAAAAAATGAACTTTCTCTTATGGTGCCTGTTGAAGCTCAGCTTGGGAGACTGAGCAGCCCCAAGGCCAGTGGTTTCTGCTCCAGCTGGTCTTAGAATGGAATTCACTGCACCATCACGGCCATCAGCTCTGGGGACCTCAAAGGGAAATGAGGGGATAACGCTCCCAGGTGCTGCTGGTGTAAAAGCAACATTTTGGACAGCCAGGACAATCAGAGATCAGAATCTTTCTTCACACGCAAAGGAAGAGCAGAGAGGCAGGTAACTCTGTCTCTCAACAGGTACCACGAAAATGGTGTTTTTATCGAGAGTGGGAAGCAGCCGTCACTCTACACTTGTTCTCAAGACAGGAAGGAGCTAGCGAACCCCAGAGTTTAAAAAACCCCGTAGTAATTTCAATTTCAACACACATTTCAACACTTGATATTTCTGTAGAATGTTTGTGCAGGCCTAAGACCCCTGATATGGGAGTGGGTTGCGTTTGTGATGCGCGTGCTCTGTTTGCCCTCTGCGTTCCTAGCAGTTTCAGTGGAACACAACTTAATTTTCTGGAACATTTAAGCAACAGGGTCAGAAGTAGTTTACTGGAGCATATGGGCAGTGAAGGTCAAGCAGATCTTTGAGCCATTTAATAAGAAAGAGAGATGGGTACTGACTCCTCCCAGAATCCTTTGGGAACCAGTTGGCACCCTTATTGGCCCGTGCGCCCACAATTCCTCCCTTTGACACTATTTTTGAGTGTCACTCATCCCAGCGATATCTTCACAATGAATTGGTTCAGTATCGCCCAGAGCTTGGGATCATTAAAGGCCTCTGGCTGCCATTCAGGATCATTTAACAATCTCCATCTTGTAGCAACGTTTCAGGTAGGTGTTTCTTTTGTCTCGTAGTACCAGGACTGTGGTGGTGTTCCTTTTTTGTCATGCTAAGGCTGAATACCTTAGGATAGGGCTAGTCAAACCACGGCTGAGGAGCCACATGTGGCTCTTTGGCCCCTTGAGTGTGGCTCTTCCAGCTTAGGAGTACCCTAATTAAGCTAATATCAGTGTACCTACCTATATAGTGGTAAGTTTTTAAAATTTGGCTCTCAAAAGAAATTTCAGCCGTCGTACTGTTGGTATTTGGCTCTGTTGACTAATGAGTTTGCCAACCACGGCCTTAGGATACAGTGCCAGCGTCAGTCTAAGTGGCGTATGTCAGACTAGGACAAGATAGTTTTGTGGCACCTGTGGATTGGCGGTGGCGTTCCCTCAAGTCCAGTTGCTGGGACCGTGAGTTGGGGAGTCCTGCTCACGGGCTTTCCTTAGGCCCCTGTTTGGCCCCCGTCCAGGGCTGTGGAACTAGGAGGGACTCTGATCTTACCCAGCTGGTTCACCTGATGCTTTTTCAGAGATGTTCTCCTAGGCTTGATCCTGCGATATCCTGCCTGCACGACTCTTGTGTTCAGCCCTGCGGGTACGCCTCTTCCTTGGCAGCCTATATCAGGGCTGCTCAGCTGTTGTTCCTTCAGATGTTCCTGAGCCACCATATCCGGCATCCCAGAACACCTGGAGCCCACAGGCTGAGCTGTTGTGCTCTATGTTGTGCTTTTTTGCAGATCCTAGTACCTGGTTTTGCGTGGGAAGTGCATGGTTTTATAGTAGGCTTGGGTTGAAGGCTTGTTGGAAGATGAGGTAAAACAGTAAAGATGCCCAGAACTGCAGCTAGGTGCTTCATCTTGCAAGCTGTATGGAACCTAGGAGTAATGAGAAGCTGGATGAGCACTAGGGAAATCACACAGAGAACTTAGCTTCTCGCTCCTCCATGCGGACACTGCCGCTATTTCCACATCTGTGGGTAGGGCAGCACCAGGCCTGCATATGACCTCGTGATGTGCAGCTTGATTTCCAGATCACTCACCTGGGTCTTTCCACACTTGGCCCAGTAGTAAGTCCAGGGAATGCTCCCAGATGTAGCATCCACTTTGGGAACAGCTGTTTCTGCACCAGAAATGGCTCCTCCTGTGCTGGAGCATTCCCCAGAGTAGCTACGCGCGCACCATGCACTGACTTGCCTTCCCTAGCGCCAGAGCCGATGCGCCTGCACCTGCTGCGCCAGGCAGGTGTGCTGATGTGTCATGTGATGTGCCACACAAGCATGTGCACATGGTGCCCTGAGACCATCTGCACTGGAAGTGGGTATCTGGGCGCATGGGGGGTGGGATCACGTGTACTAAGCATTCTCAAGTGCTTAGTCCGCACTTTGCTTCCCGTAGTCTGCAAGCAAAGTGCGAACTCCCCCCTGGGCTTTACCGCACTTTGATCTGGTCAGACCACAGTCTGGTAGAGGCTTACTCTGTGGGAAGGTCTGGGCAGTGCTGACAGGTGCAGAGGTAGAGGGAACCCAGAGAAAGTGTCTGCATTATTTTGGCCTCAAAGGATGAGATTGATGCTGGACACGGCACTTGCGCCTCTTCTGGCTGCTGGAGTCCTTGGAACCTTTTCCACCTGCTTGGGTGCTAATCTACCTGCCCGTGCATTGAGATCTCAAAGCGTTCCCTTCTTGTAGTTCCTTCTCTTGCAGAGGTACGAGGCATAGGGACATGCAAGAGGGCCTTTTCTGTGGTGGCCCCTAAGCTCTGGAATAGCCTCCCTCTTGAGGTTCGTCAGGCGCCTACGCTGTATAGTTTTCAGCACCTGGTGAAAACGTGTCTTTTCACCCAGGCTTTTCCATTTAAATAGCTTCCTCAGGGTGCTGTCCTGTTAGCAAGGGAGGGGTGATATTTTTAATCATGTTTTAATATTTGATATGTTTTATTCTTATTGTAACCTGCCCTGGGACCATCTGAAATAAAATAAATACCACACAGGCAGGCGGCCTTGACTCAGGCGTCCGACAATTGCTCCATTTGACTTTCCCTCTTTGTTTTAGACTCTGCGTGATCTGCTGATGTCCGTGGACTTCACGAAGCCCGTGCGCGCTCAGGATGGCCAAACAATTAAGGCATAACTGATCGGTGGTAAGGACTCCTGGATCGGCGCTCTTCCTGAACACTATAAAAACACTTCCTTGGAATTAGATCAGGGGCCAGAAACCTTTGTCCAGACGATCGCCAGTGGCTTTGGACTGCCAGATGTTCACCTTTGCTCAGTCTGTGTTGTCGGTGGTCAGCAGAGCTCAGCTTGAGCGGTCCCTTTCCCACTCTGCAGAGAGATTTTTAACATCCAGCTCACACGGAATCCCCTCGTATTCTAAACTTCTCAATATTCCTCCTTCCCCCCCATACTTATTTATTTATTATTTCTATCCCGCCCTATCCCCAAAGGTCTCAGGGCGGGTAACAACCTTTAAAACAACAAATTGCAAACCTGTATATATTTAAAACGCTAATATGCATAAAAGCACTTAAAAGATTCAGCATATACGAAACAATATTCTAAATATTAAAATTAGTATCAGCAGTGGGGGGAAAGTATAATCACTTCAGCCAAGGGCCAGGGCAAAGAGGTGCGTCTTCACCACCTTCCTGAATATATACAGAGAAGGGGCATGATCCACCTCCAGGAGGAGACTATTCCATAACCTGGGGGCCATTACCAAAGGTCTTGGGGCAGGTCACAATAAAATCCATTTGAAAACAGATCAAGTAAGTTAGTTTTATGCTCACCTAGGTAGGAAAGGCGTCTGCTGTGAATCTGGTTCAGGAAAGCCTTTGGACTTTCCTTTTAGTTGCTTTGGTTCTTTTGTTTGTGAAGGATGCAAACCTAAGAGGGGCCCTGCTGGATCAGGCCACAGCCCATCTGGTCCATTAGATCCTAAGAGGAGCTCTGCTGGATTGGGCCACAGCCCATCTGGTCCATTAGATCCTAAGAGGAGCTCTGCTGGATTGGGCCACAGCCCATCTAGTCTAGCATCCTGTCACACACAGTGGCCCATCAGTTCCCCATGGGCATCTCAAGCAGAGACAAGGACAAGCCTTCTCCTGCTCTCCAATCCCAGCAAATGGCTTTAGAGGCCTCCTGCTTGTCCCCCCAGCCTGAAAGGTGTACTTAGGCATCCATTCTAGTAGCCGTTGATACATCTGTCATCCATGGATTTGTCTAACCCTTCCTTAAGCCATCTAGGCTGGTAGCTGTCAGCGCCTCTTCTGGCAGCCAGTTCCATAGATGGATAACCCTCTGGGTGAAGAAGTCCTTCCCCTTGTCTGACCTGACTCTCCTACCCATCAGCTTCATAGGTGCCCTCTGGTCCTAGGGTTGCGTGATATCCACCTTTTCTATACCATGAATGATTTTATATTCTTCCATCCGGTCCCCACTTGAACATGGCCTTTCCAAGCTGAAGAGCCCAGACGTTGCAGCCTGGTTTCGTAAGGGATTTTGTTCCAGCCCCTTAATCATTCTGGTTGCCCTTCTCTGCACCTTTTCCAGTTCCTCAATATCCGTTTTTGAGGTGCGGCGACCAGAATTGCCAATGATAGAGGGATTTATACAGAGGCAAAATGACGCTTGCTACAGGTTCCAGTGCTCGTTTTGTTCTCCCGTAGAGTAGAGTTCCTAAAGTGTGCCCGGGTTTGGGGGGTGGGGAGAAGATCACGCTTCAGAACAAACCCAACAGGGTCACCTGCTGTTCTTTCAGGGACGGGGCGATGCTGTGAAGTAATACCTGGTTCTCGGGAAGCCCCGCTGCATTTCTTCTCCTGAGCTGGATGGATACCTGCTGACGCCGTGGGAGCACCTGGCCGCAACACCTCCTGAGCTGTTTGCACCCCTTCCCCTCTGGGATGCTGTATGTGCCTTGCGCTGCCTCCGGTGGGACGGTTCCCAGTTGCTTCGGAGCTACAGCTTAACGAAGGCTCGAGGTGGGAGTCTCTGGCCCGGAGCAGCGCAGCTTCCGTGCGCGGCCCTTTTTCTTGTGTCGGCTGGTGCTGCTCGCCAACCTGATCCGGACGCTCGTGCCGTGCTTGAGCCCAGGTGTCCCGGGGCTGTTAGGCAAGGGCTGGCTTTGGGTGTCCCCGAGGCATCCTGAGACCAGCTTCCGAAAGAGGGATTCCGAAAGCACAAGCAGCGTTCGCTGACCGTTTGGAATGGGTGGCGGGTCCCAGCAGCTGGCCTGTGCCCACAGACTCAGGAGCAGAGGGCCAGTTTGGTCTAGTGGTTAAGGAGCCGGACTCTTATCTGGGAGCACCAGGTTTGATCACGCCCTCCCCCATGAAGCCAGTTGGGTGACCTTGGGCTAGTCACAGCTCCCTCCTGATCTCTCACAGCCCCACCTACCCCACAGGGTGTCTGCTGTGGGGAGAAGAACAGAAGCTTTGTCAGTCGCTTTGAGACCCCTTAAATGGGTGAGAAAAGCAGGGTAGAAAAGCCAACCCTCCTCCTCCTCCTCCTCCTTCTTCTTCTTCTTCTTCTTCTTCTTCTTCTGCTCCTCCTTTCACTGAACTCCAGGCTTGGACTTGGCTGAAGCTCAGCTTGGAAGGGGCTCTGAGGTCCCGGGGTCAGGATCGGCCCCTGGTTGGGAGCAGCTTCATCCCAGTGCCTGCTGACCAGTTTCTCAGCCTGCTTTGCTTTAACGCCCTCAAGATACACTTGTTCCAGGCCTCATCATTTGGGATCTGGGCTTGGTAGAGTTGTCGCTTTTTCCCACATTCAACTACAGTTCCCATCATGCCCAGCGTTGTTTCTGCTCCCTGCCATCCTGGGGGTTGTAGTGCAGCAGCCTTCGCAAGCGAACAAAGCCGGGCATCCAAAGGCCCCCTGCTTCAGCCAGCATCCTTTCAAGCTGGGGTGGGGTGGGGGTGATGGCTGTATGAGGAGCCCCGGTCAGTCATGGTCCTGATCCTGTGGTCAGAAGTTGCATTAGTCCAGCAGTTGCATTAATGAAATCCCAAGTTCAGGCGCTCGCCAGGTGTGATGAGTTGCGTTTTTTCTAAATCCACCGAGATCTTCTGTTGTTTCTGGAATATTTTAGCTGGTCAGGTTTTATCCTCAGATCCAGGAACACTCAGGGCGAGGCAGTCGGAGGGCTCAGTGTGCACGAGTGCTGATGTACCGCATTTATGTTCGTTCGTTTGCATTTTGATCCCCCCCCCTGCCCCCGCCAAAGGCCAGGGCAGAGAGGTGCACCTTCACAGCTCGTCTAAATGCATAGAGTGAAGGTGCCTGGTGCACCTCAGGAAGGAGACCATTCCACAGTCTGGGAGCCACCACTGAAAAGGCCCTATCACAGGTGCCCACCCCTTTTGCTGCTGTGAGTGGCAGTACAACCAGGAGGGCCTCCCCTCCGTATCTTAGGGCACGGGCAGGTCGATATGGAAGAGGGTGTGACTTTAAATATTCGGGGCCCAGGTCATTCTACCAGCTCTTGCTTCTGCTCTGCTCTGCTCTGCTCTCCATCCATCCTTTTGCATCCCTTATTTTATTTTGTGCACACTAAACTAATTTGAAAGTGAGGAGGAGAGAACGCCAGGCAGGCTTGAATAAAGTGTGTGTGTCTGTTTGTCCGTTTGTAGCGAGTTATGGGGGGAACCGCCCTCCTTCTCCTTTTATTCCTGTGCTTGGAAGGTCCAGTCTTATCCTCACCTGCCTCTTCCCCCTTTCTTTGCCGCCAGAGCAATTGCGGTGCTGAACTTCCCTGTGGGGGGGCAGCATGTCGGGCCCCGTGCCAAGCCGTGCCAGAGTCTACGCCGATGTGAACACACAGAGACCCCGTGAATATTGGGACTACGAATCTCACGTGGTGGAATGGGGGTAGGCTGGCCCTGCATTTACTGGGATTTGGCTGGAGTGCCCTCTCTGGTTTTTAAGCTGCCCTGGGGGGAGGGGGAGCGGCCTTTGAAGGAGCCAGTCTTGCCAGAGTGCCAGCTGCATGTTAACATGAGTCACAGCCCTGGGCTGCCAGCCGGCCCAGATCCAGGCATCACACGTGGGCACAGGGAGAGGTTGAGAAAAAGGAGTTGGATTCTCCACTTGCAACGGATTACCTGATACCACCTTGGCAGTGATTTCACATCTTTGCAGCCATGGACTGTGGAAAGGAGGCTGCAGATCGGTGAAGAGGGCTGGGCTGATGGGGGTGAGGGAACAGACCTCTGCTGGTGCCCTGTGGCAGGAAGATGGCAGGGGCAATGAGCACAGAAGAGACCATGCCGTGTCTGTTCTGTGTCTGCCTTACTGCCTCTGACAGATGGGAAGCCCTGACCCATCTGCTCCACCTGGCAAAATAGGCCACAGCCCACCCAGTCCAGCATCTCATCTCATACAGTGAGCCACCAATTGCTTTTGGGCATTCTGGAGCAAATGGTGGGGGCAAAACCTCCAGCTGCTCTTGAGTCCCTAAAATGGCCTTTAGAGGCATCCTGCCTGTCTTTCCATCCCAGAGGCAATACCTTGGCATCAGTTCTTGTCCTAGGACCTGTTCACACTTGGCTTTATTCAGGAATATATCCTAGAATAGAGGCCTCCAAGTGAGACCTGCCAAAGTTGGCATTGGCATGCAGACAACGGACCTCTGTCCTGGGATATACTCCAGACAAAGGTCAAGTGTGAACAGGCCCCTAGACTATAAGAACATAAGGGGAGCCGTGCTGGATCAGGCCACAGTGCATCTAGTCCAGTATCCTGTCTCACATAGGGCCCACCCGTTGCCCATGGGCATCTCCAGCAGAAAATAAGGGCAAACTCTTCACCTGCTCTTGAATTCCTGCAAATGGCCTTCACAGGCATCCTGTCTGCCTCCCTAGCCTGGAAGATGTACCTGGGCATCCATTCTAGTAGCCATTGAGACGTTTGTCCTCTGAATTTGCCTTTATCTTAAAAGATGGCACGGATGCTGGAGCGGTATCCTGAGTGGAGGGGATGTGTAAGATGATCTTTAATGTCTCCTACACATTGACAATTCTGAGGTTAAATGAGTGCTGAAAGGACATACTTGCAGAAGGGAATAACTTTTCAATTGATTTTTGAGGAATACTCTGGCTTATTGAGGGAAAGATTGAAACAGTAATGGGTGAACATAGGTAGAATTCTGACCTTCCTGGACCTGGTGGGGGCAGCTGAGCAGCCATTCGGCACTGGTTTCTGCCAGCAACTTGGTTTTCTTCTTCCTTCTTGCTCCTCCTCCTCTTCCAGCAACCAAGATGACTACCAGCTTGTGCGTAAACTGGGCCGTGGCAAATACAGTGAGGTCTTTGAAGCCATCAATATTACCAACAATGAGAAAGTTGTGGTGAAGATCCTCAAGGTGAGTCTCTGAGTCACGTTTCTCCAGGTGGAACTGGCCCAGGTACTGGGTCCAGCCTCAGTTCCCAGCGGTCCTTACAAGATCGTTGTTGTAAAAGACCATTGTGTAAACGTGAGCTTGTGTGCTGGGTTTCACCTGCCCCAGGGCTTTTATTATAGGCAGCTAGGAGTGCCTGCTGTGATAGCTGCCCTCTTTGGTTTGTGTATCGGGGCAGACCGCTCTCTGGAGCTCCTGAAGATCTCAGCAGTGCCATTAAACTCCATTATATGCTATGGAAGCCTCAGAACTGGCAGAGGCCCAGCTGGGGCTCTGGGGAGTCTGTTGGGGTTCTCCTCCTCAGCTGTCAACTTCTCCCTGCCCCGAAATTTTCAGTGACGTTTCAAGAGAAGAGCGACGCGAAATGGAGGTCTGCCTGGAGCACTGCTTACGACTGTGCAAAGTCTTCTGCAGTTAGGCGGTTAGCATTTCCCAGCTGGATCAGGCCGCAGCCTGTCTCACACAGCCTCCTTCTCCTGCCCATAAGCTCTTTATAATCCTTTAGTAAGGAGATCTGAGCGCTCAGCGGCTTTGGGGAGCGGGGATGCCGTTTCTTGGCTTGGATGGTGCCAGTTGGGCTTTTCATGGCGCGGCAGGGCAGAGTGCTGGAGGACAAAGGGGCGAACAGAACAGGCGACGTGGTGGGGCCCTCTGGGCTTCAGGTGGCTTGACGCTTCTGGCAGTTTGCAGACTACCTGGATTGCAGTGGGTATTCAGGAAGAGGAGAGAGACGATTGTGCCTGAGGTCAAGGAACACTGCTTGGGCTGGAGGCAGGGTCTTAGAGGGTCAGCGCTGTAGGGTAACTTCCTCCCTCCCTCCCTCCTTTCAGCCAGTGAAAAAGAAGAAAATAAAACGTGAGATTAAGATCCTGGAGAACCTGCGTGGCGGCCCCAATATCATCAGCCTCCTTGACATCGTCAAAGACCCTGTGGTAAGGCGCCTGCCGCTGTGCTGGCACAAAGGCCCCTTTGCCCCTGCAGTTGACCAGAAGGAGAGGCGGAGAGGCGGCAGGCAGGCAGAGTGGGGCGGGCGAGGCCTCCTCCCTTCTCTCTTTGGCTTCCAGAGCGTGTCTCTGCCGAGGCATCGGTCCTTGGACTGGGATCTTCCAGGGGACAGACGGAGCGAGGGGATCTCTGAGTCTCTCTGGCTCTGGAGGCGCCATCTTGGCTGTCCTGGGATTCTCCTGGTTCCTGCCTGTGAGGCGCTGTGCTCTTGCCCGCCTGGGTGGCTCTTAAGGGAAACTGAGGGGCCCGGTGGGTGTCGCCTTCCCCCCTGTGACCAGGCTCGGCCTCTGGGGCTCCTCTGGCCTTGGTAGAACACTGGTCGTGGCCGTCGTGTTGCCTCTGGAGGGACCTGAAGGCACCTCGGTCGGTGCTTCCGTGCTTCCTCTGGCCTCCTGCCGGTGTTCGGGTAAGAGCAGCGCCGTGGCTGCCTCGTCTTTTGCGCAGTTTGCCTGATGGTGTCCTGGGTCGCCTCCTCCTGCGGCCGCTGCCTGGCCAAGCTCCCGTGCCCCGCAGATGATGGGTACGAGAGGTGAAGGGGAAGCGGCCCTTCCTTGCCTTTGCCCTGGGGCAGTTGGGGGGCAGTTGGACGCTCCTCTTCCTCCTCGGCTTTCTCTTCTCTCCTGGGGGGCGCACTAACTCTGCTCCTTCTCCCTCATGCAGTCCAGGACCCCTGCCCTGGTCTTTGAGCATGTCAACAATACAGATTTTAAGGTGAGTGGCACCCCCTGGAGGGCCTGCAGTCCTTCTGGCACCGTGCTCGGGATCTGGAAGGCGGTGGGCAGCTTAGGGTGTCTCTTGCGTCCAGCAGAGCCACTTGGCCTTAAGCCCAGGCCTGCCCCTGCCCTACCTGTGGCCAGAACGACCGAGGGGACGGGGCAGTTATTTTGCACTCCTCACCTTGTTGGCTGCTTGTGGCGGTTGCCTGCCAGTGACCTTGAGGTAGTCACAGCTCTCTTCTGAGCCCTCACAGCCCCACCTGCCTCATGGGGTGTCTGTTTTGGGGAGAAGAACAGAAGGCTTGTCAGCAGTTTTGGCTCCCCTTGAATGCATGAGAAAGGTGGGTCAAAAAACTGTCTCCTCTTCTTCTTACAAGAGGGGAGACATGCGAACAGTATGGGCAGGTCTTCCCTTACGTGGTCTAGTGATTAGGGAGCCGAACTCATATCTGGTTTGATTCTGCAATCCTCCATGAAGCCAGCTGGGTGACCTTGGGCTAGTCACAGCTCTCTTCTGAGCTCCCGCAGTCCCACCTACCTCACAGGATTTTCTGTTGCGGAGAGAGGAACAGAAGGTTTGTCAGGCACTTTGGGTCCCCTTAAATCGGTGAGGAAAGCAGAGTAGAAAAGCCAACTCTTCTTAATTTCTTCTGCAATCCCTGTTGCAGGACTTTTCCTTCTTTGGGCCAGATATCCTGTCTCTAGACCAGCATGAGCCTTGCAGCAAAGAGGTCTTGGGTAGAAAGACTTCAGGGAATGAGAAAGCCCCCCCCCCCCCCGGCAGTGCTCAAGGGGCGCCATCTTCCTTCTCCAGCTAAGCAAACAGTAAAAGGACCCAAAACCAGTACATTAGAGAAAGTTCTTCAAGAGGTCCAGCTGGGTAGAAGCCCAGGCTTTATGCCTCTACCATGAACCAGATGGCCAACCTGGAACTCTCAAACTCTGCGCCCCTCGCGTGGTTCCGGATCTGCCTGGAGCCTAGATCTGTTCTAGTGTGCTTAGCATGGGGGGCGGAGAGGTGCTGGACCAGAGCCTGGCCATCCTGACATATCCTCTCTTCTCACCCCCAGCAATTGTACCAGACGCTGTCGGACTTCGACATCCGGTTCTACATGTACGAAATCCTGAAGGTAAGGACCGGGGGAGGGGGAGGGCGTGCCTGCTGCATTCGTGACGCCCACGGAGGGGCTTCTCTTGGCTCAGCCTTGGCCTCTATGACAGGAGGACGGGGAAGGCCTCCATCCCTGGTGGCCTCTGTCCCTGCTCCATTCTGCAGCCCCTGTGTCCAGCTCAAGGAGCGCTCCTTGGCCAGGGGCCTTGGAGAGCAGCTGCAGCCAGAGTGGGTGGGAGGGGGCTGCTCGGAGGGCTTGTGGCTGCCTTCTGGAGGCCCCTGAGGTGCCAGCCCCAGCCCTGCCCCCTCGCCACACCTTTGTCCTGAGGACCTGTGTGTGTGTCTGCACAGGAGCCCTGAGAGGTAGTTTATTTCATGAAGTTTCACGGCCATGTGATGACCTGACCATGAATGATGCTGGTGTTAAGCCAGAACCCAGGCTCCACCCCCAGCAGTGTGGCCGCCCTAGCGGGAAGAGCTGGGCTGGACTTTAGATCTCACTTTCTCACTGGAGACCCCCACTCCAGAAGGGTCTCCCCTTTCCCCTGGTACAGCCTTGCCCCACCCATGGCGCAGCCTGCCAGAAGAAGCACCCAGCAACTCCAGCAGAGGCTCTTTCGCCTGCGTCTCTTCAGGAGGAAGGCAGCCAGGGGGTTCTGTCCACATGCCACAACCCCAAGCGACGCTCACCGTGACCCCATATATGAAAGCAAACATCCCTTCAGCAAGTCCAGCAAGGTAGCAGTAGCACTTGGAGGCTAACAAGAGAAGCGTTGGTGGCATGAGCTTTCGTAGACACGTCTCCTTCTTCAGATGCTAGGGGGCCCAAATGGCCCCCCCAGCATCTGAAGGAGATGTGCCCATGGGCCCCCCTGGCATCTGAAGAAGTAGATGTGCCCATTGGCCCCCCTGGCATCTGAAGAAGTAGATGTGCCCATTGGGCCCCCTGGCATCTGAAGAAGTAGATGTGCCCATTGGGCCCCCTGGCATCTGAAGAAGTAGATGTGCCCATGGGCCCCCCTGGCATCTGAAGAAGTAGATGTGCCCATTGGGCCCCCTGGCATCTGAAGAAGTAGATGTGCCCATTGGGCCCCCTGGCATCTGAAGAAGTAGATGTGCCCATGGGCCCCCCTGGCATCTGAAGAAGTAGATGTGCCCATTGGGCCCCCTGGCATCTGAAGAAGTAGATGTGCTCATTGGGCCCCCTGGCATCTGTAGAAGTAGATGTGCCCATGGGCCCCCCTGGCATCTGAAGAAGTAGACGCGCCTACGAAAGCTCATGCCACCAACCCTTCTCCTGTTAGTCTCCAAGTGCTACTGACTACCTTGCTGGACTTTTCGAATTAGACTAACGCAGCTGTTTCTCTCATACTTCAACATCCAAGAACTAGGGATGGGCGCGGATATTTGTAATATTCAATATTTTACAGATTCGTACACGAATGTTACGATATCTATTTATTCTAATCAGTTTGCATCCCGCCCTTCTGAGTCCGGGTACTGGCTCAGCACCAGCAGCATACATGGGCATTCATAATCATATGAATTCTTTGGAATGGCGAGGTGGGAACGCAGTTGCGACAGTCACATCTGCAGCGCGTCCAGAGTGCATTTGACGTGGATTGAGAGCGGATTCAAAGTGGATTGAGGGCAGATTTGACACTTTCAGAGCGGATTGTACAAATACATTCACATCACATGGAGCCCTACTGCGTTTGAAGGGGATCTCTTTGAATAAATACGGATTTTCTTACATTCGATTTGATACAGTTTGGGTGCAGGAAAACCCGTTTGTGTTTGTCGCTACCAAGACCCCTTTCCCTGCCTCCGTCTCTGTCGCCTTGCTGCCTCCTCGGTCAAAGCTCAAGGCATAAGCAGCCAGGTCGAGGGCGTTGAGCCCTTGACCGCTGCCCAGCGTCCCCCTCCTTCGCTGTGCCTTAATGCCGTGTGCTCCAAGCTGCAGCAGGACGGGGAATCCGACAGAGGGGCAGTTGAGGCCCCCCAGAGCTACTGCGTCCAGCAGCCATCGACCGGCATAGCCCACCTTGGTCTGAGCCCCTGTGAGCTCGGCCTCCCCGAGCCTGATCTCTGCTGAAGTTGCCAAATAGCTTTGGACGCTTACATTGGAGGCCTGGAGATAATATTCACCTGCTCCAGGTGTTTTGCCTCCAGCACTTGACCCTGGTCTTTAGCTCTGGATCTCAGTTACGCTAAAACATTAATGGGCAAGCTCGTTTTGGGACAGAGGCACAATGCTTAACGATCCCGCGGTGCCACGAAACGGCTCAGAGACAGTAATTCCTCTTTTCAGTCTCTTTTGCGCTTCCCTCCTGCCGCAAGTTCAGGCCCAGTTTGCAGTGTGCTTTGTCAGGCTTCCACGAGGATCACACTGGGAACACAGGTGGAATAGGTTGTGCATTTGCAAAGACACATCAGTGGGCGAAACTGCAGTGAGGATTGGGCTTGTGAAAAGCTCTCATTGATTCCCCCCCTCTTCTGTGGGGCCTGACCTGTTACGCTAGGAACCTCAGAGGAGCCACGCTGGATCAGGCCACAGCCCATCCAGTCCAGTTTCCTGTCTCACACAGTGGCCCATCTGTTGCTTTGGGCACCTCAAGCAGAAGGCAAAGGCAAAACCTTCATCTGCTCTCAAATCCCTGCAGGTGGCCTTTAGATAGAGACATCTACTAGGCCGGTTTGGTCTAGTGGTTAGGGAGCTGGGCTCCTATCTGGGAATACCTGGTTCGATTCCGCCCTCCGCCACCAAGCCAGCTGGGTGACCCTGGGCTAGTCACAGCTCTCTTCTGAGCTCTCACAGCCCCACCTATCTCACAGGGTGTCTCGTGTGGGGAGAAGAATAGAAGGTTTGACAGCCGCTTTGAGTCCCCTTAAATGGGTGAGAAAAGTGAGGTAGAAAAGCCAACTCTTCTTCTCCGGCCTGGAGGCAGTACCTAGGCATCCATTCTAGTAGCCATTGACACACCTGTCCTCCGTGAATTTGCTCAACCCTGTAGAACCTGAGAGGACGCCCACTGGATCAGGCCAAGCCCCTGGCGTCCAGCGTCCAGTCCCACACAGTGGCCCACCCATTGCTCCTGGGCGTCTCAAGCAGAAGACAAGGGCAAGCCTTCACCTGCTTTTGACTTCCTGTGGACGGCCTGTGGAGGCCTCCCTGTTTGCGTCATGCCAAGGGTGTCCTGGACTGTCTGTACATGGCTGCCTTCTCTCTCTTCTATCTCTTCCTGCCCCCACAGGCACTGGATTACTGCCACAGCATGGGGGTTATGCACCGGGACGTCAAGCCACATAATGTGATGATCGACCACGAGCACCGGAAGGTAAGTCCGTCTTCAGGGGTGCTCTCAGGCCCCAGAGGTGAACCGCAGTTTGCGTGGAGCAACGTGGCCGATTCCTCTGGCTGCTGCGTCACGGTTGGCTCTTGGTTGCCGCCTTGTGGAATCTGTACTGGGAATGTTATTCGAATTCAGACGTGGACATTTGTACGAATACGAATATTTTGGAACATTCATGAAATGGGGAGGTGGGAAAGCCCCAGGTGCAGTGGATCCAGAGTGAATTCAACATGGTTTGAGAGTGGATTCAGGGCGGATTTGACACTTTCAGAGCGGACGTGTTCAGGGATACGTATCATATACGTACGTGTTCGAATCGTATGTTTGTTTATTCACATTGGATAAAATCCTGCCTCCTTTGGAGGGGGTCCATTCGAACGAACATGGATTTTCTTCCGTTCGATTTGTTACGAACCAAATGCAGAAAACCCCGTTTGTGCCCATCCCTGATCTGTGACATTTTTGAAGCCACGATGGAAGCAGTTTGTCGTTGCTGCCTTTGTTCTCGCAGGCCACCCTGTAGCACCTGCTAGTCAACCGTTCAGCAGGCCTCACCCTGATTAGCTTGGCAGGGAGCAGCCTGTGTGCTGAGTCCGCGTTAGCAGCCTCAGACGGTTTGGAGAAGCACGCATTCCCAAGAATAGTTGCCCTGCCGTTTGGAAAGTTGCCATTTGTAGGCCTCACTCAAGACATAATGCTTGTTCCTGCCAGGGGGTCTCCGGATGTGTAACAACATTTAATTTAAGATATTAAATCAATAACAGTATGTTTTAATAGCATCTGCAATTGGAAAGGGAGATTCATCTTCACTGCCTTCCTAATCATATACAGTGAAGTAGCCTGACACACCTCAAGGGGGAGACTATTCCATAGCTGGGGGCCGTCACTGAGAAGGCCCTCTCCCGAGTGCCCACCCCCCTAGCTGCTGAGGGTGATGGGACAACCAGACCTTAAGGCACAGGCAGTTCAATATGGGAATAGGTGTTCCTTTAGATACTTGGGGCCCGAGCAATTTTGGGCTTTGCAAGTCAGAATTAACACCTTGAATTTGGGTCAGTAGTGATGGGGTGATGTGCGTCCAGCCAGCTGTCCTGGTCAGCAGTCTAGCAGCTGCATTCTGCGACAGCTGTAGCTTCCAAACCGTCATGTCTACTTTGGTCTAGTGGTTAGGGAGCTGGACTCTTTCCTGGGAATACTGGGTTTGATTCCGGACTCCTGCACGAAGCCAGCTGGGTGACCTTGGGCTAGTCACAGCTCTCTTCTGAGTTCTCATAGCCCCACCTACCATACAGGGTGTCTGTTGTGGGGAGAAGAACAGAAGGATTGTCAGCCACTTAGAGTCTCCTTAAGCGGGTGAGAAAGGTGGGGTAGAAAAGCCAACCCTTCTTCTTCTTTAAGGGCAGCCCCTTGTAGAGTGCATTACAATAGTCCAGTCTGGAGTTCCTCCCCTGTACCTGGTGTGGGGGTCTTCCTTGCTTTACTGGCCAGTGAGGACGTTGCGGCCGTGAAGGTCTTTCCGTCCTGATCGGTTTGCCCTGGGAGTCTATGCTTGCACGGCAAATGGCTGTCACTGCTGGTGCTTTGAAGCCGGAGGAAGCCGGAAGGTGCCCTGCTGACTGCCAGAAACACCCACAAGGGGCCACTGGAAGAAGAAAACCCTCTTTCCTTAGCAATGGGAAGTGAATAGATTAATAACTGAATCTCGACCAACGAGAGCTGGAATTGGGAAAGACGAGTCAGTGGGAACAAGATGCAGGATAAACTAAAAGGTAGCAAAGGATGAGTTTCTATCCGAGAGCAGGACCGGTAGAAGTCGGGCCTTAATTTATTTATATTTCTTATATTTCTATACTGCCCTCCACTCGAAGGTCTCAGGGCAGGGCCCTTAAAACCCTTGGTTTCTCAGCAAAGGGCTTGGCCTTTTTTTCAAGAGCTTTATGCCCTTACCTGTAGGTTTCCTGTGTACCTGGGTAAGGTGAGTGGCTCCTCCTCCTGCGCGTGCTGGGTGCTTGTGAGCGTGTTCCAGAGGCAGCACCTGGCCTCCTAGAGCGGGCACAGTGTTCCCACCAGGTGCTTCCCTCTCCCTGGATGGGCGGCTGCGTCTTGGCTGCCAGGAGGGGGCGCCTCAGTTTCTCAGGTGCGCCGCTCTTTGCTTTCTCCCCCCCCCCCCCCCCCGGCTGCAGCTGCGTCTGATCGACTGGGGCCTGGCGGAGTTCTATCACCCTGGCCAGGAGTACAACGTGCGCGTGGCCTCCCGCTACTTCAAGGGACCGGAGCTTCTGGTGGACTACCAGGTATGGCAGCCGTGGCTGTGCCCTTGCGGGATCCGTGGGGCGTGGCGAGAGCACAGGCCATCTCTCCTGGGTAGAAGAGGGCTGGAGGCTGCTTTCCACCAACGGGGGCCCTTTAGCCACGGCCACCAGAAAACTGTGTTCCGACCAGCAGCAGAGCTCTGGCCGTGTTCTGGGTTGCCCTTTGGGGCCTGGGGAGGACCCCCCGGGTCTCCTTCCGTGGGCCCAGGGTTCTTTCTGCTGCCCCTTTTGCAGATGTATGACTACAGCCTGGACATGTGGAGCCTGGGCTGCATGTTGGCCAGTATGATCTTCCGCAAGGAGCCCTTCTTCCACGGCCACGACAACTACGACCAGGTGAGAGCGCCTGGGCCACGGGGCCCTTTCCTCCTGCCCCCACGGGCAGTTGTGGGCAAGGTGGCTCCCGGTGCCCGCCTTCTGTCTCCCAGGATCTCCCTGGCTTCCTAAAGGAGCTCACTCAGAAATACTCTGGCGCCTTCCAGTATAATAATAATAATAATAATAATAATAATAATAATAATAATAATAATAATAATAATAATAATAATAATAATATTTATTTGTATACCGCCCTGTGGCGAACCAATCCGGGCGGTTGACAACAATAAATATAAAAACATCATATAAGAATAAAACATTATGGTCCCTCCCCCCCCTTAAAAAGTATTAAACAATATGACAAATTAAAATACAGTATCAAAAATATAAGACAAAATATAAAACATAATTAAATGGGCTAACAGCCCTAATATCCCTCCGGAGCTCCTCAACCAACATTTATTATGGGTCCACGAGGGGAATGAGGGGGTCAGGAAGCCCGAGCTGGGATGGTTTATCTAGGGAAAATTAATCTGGAAAGGCCTGCCGGAAGAGAGCCGTCTTGACACACTGGGATCTCTGGCTGGGATCCTCCAGGGACCCCAGGGGCTGGAGACCATTAGGCCTGCCTGCCTGCCTCTCCCTTCAGGCTCTAGGGTGGAGGCATCTCCTCCCCTGCTGTGCCTCCTAGGGCAGCAGGCAGTGGCTGTCCAAGGGGTTGTGATCCAGCCTGGGCCAGAGGAGTGGCCCTGATGTGGTTGACCACTGGGCACGTCCTGCGCAGCTGAGGCTGCAGAGGTACTGGCCACTGTCCTTTCCACTCAAGCCCTTTCCCTCCCTCCCCAGCTGGTGCGGATTGCCAAGGTGCTGGGCACGGAGGACCTCTACGACTACATCGACAAGTACAACATCGAGCTGGACCCTCGCTTCAACGATATCCTGGGCAGGTCAGTGTGGGTGGCCGGGGAGCGTGTCTCACCAGCTCTGTGGGTGGTGGGCATTGCGGCTGTAGCTGCTGCCAGCCCCTTCCCTCAGCGCTGTGCAGGAAGCGGCCTGGTGCTTGGTCTGTGGGTACGGCCAGCCGGCTGACGGGGGCCTGCCTGCCTGCCTCCCTCCCTCCAGACACTCGCGCAAGCGGTGGGAGCGCTTTGTGCACAGCGAGAACCAGCACCTGGTCAGCACAGAAGCCCTGGACTTCCTGGACAAGCTGCTGCGCTACGACCACCAGACCCGGCTCACTGCGCGGGAGGCCATGGAGCACCCGTACTTCTGTGCGTCGCCTTCCCAATCCCCTCCCTGGCCCCCTTGGTGCAGTGCCACTGTGGACTGAGCTACTCCCCTGGTCACTGGCTGAGGGGGTGTGTGCCCCCTCCTGGGTGGTGGGTGTGAAGCTGCCCATCCAGGTGCCTCTTGCTGCCCTGGAACAGGACAGGCTCCCAGGCCCTGCTGCGGTGCCCCCTTTCAGGCCGCTGGGGTTTCTTCACACTTCGGCGGCCTTTGAGCCTCTGGCGCCTGGACGTTCCAGGGAGCCAGCCTTGGCTCCGTCGCTAGCCAGCCCTTCTGCTGGAGGCAGACCGGGCCAGCAGGGTGAACTGGTCATCTGAAGGCCTTGTGCTCTTCCACGCAGATCCGATCGTGAAAGACCCGGCCAGGATGGTCCCTTCCACTGTGCTCTCGTCGGCTAACACGCCCGTCAGCTCCGCCAGCATGCTGGCAGGTTGGTCTGTGGGGACGCGGCGCTGGGTCCTGCGAGGCTGCCGAAGGGGGTGCTCAGCCTTGCGCCGTCCTCCCTGAGGCAGAGGAGGGCGGGGTGGGACAGGCTGGGAGGGTTCTGCACCTGCTTGTTCTGGCTGTGACTCCTTCTCCCCCTTTGCCCCGTGCCCAGGGATCGCCTCCATGTCCGCCTCTCAGCCCATCGGCAGCCTGGCGGCCTCGCCTGTGATCTCCTCCCCGAACGCGCTGGGTTCGCCAGTCCCCGCCGCCGCCGGAGCGCAGCCCTGACCTCGCCGCGGCCGCCACTGCCGCCTCCGGCTCTGAGCACCGCCAAGCCCCACCGCCTTGACCCTCCCCGCCTGCCTCGGCAAGGGGCCGTTGCTCACCCAGCGCAGGTGGGGGGGGGGTGGCCAGGCTGCGTTGGAGCGTGGGGGCTGTCCCCGGAACCTGAATTTTTTTGTTTTGTTTTGTTTGTTCTGTTGCGTATCTCAAAGAGCCAAGCCTGGGCTGCGGCCGCTGCTCTTCCTCCTCTGTGCGGCCACAAGCGTTGACTCTGGCGACGGGCGGGGGCTTCTCTGTGCTCTGTGTCGAGTAACGTCAGCTGCATTCTTCCCATGAGGGCCGTGGTTAGTGATGCAACTACAATGTAGGCACCTAAACGGAGAATAAAATTTATTTTCTATGTCCGTAACACAGCGGTGTGCCCGCCGGCTCATTTGGGGTGAGCAGGGGCTTGGACTCGAAGACCCTAGAGGTCCTTTCCAACTCGAGGGGGCGACGGCCGTGGCGGAAGCTGGGAGATGGGGGGCGTGAGGGTGGGTGTTGCTTGAGGGCATTACACGGCTGCCTTCCCTACGGCTTTCTTCCAACTCAAAAGAGTCGCACTGGCTGCTAATTTGCTACTGAGCCAATTCAAGGCGCTAACTCTGACTTCCAAGGCCCTAAATGACTTGGGCCCCAAATATCTAAAGGAACGCCTTCTCCCATACCGACCTGTCCGTGTCTTAAGAGCCGGAGGGGAGGCCCTCCTGGTTGTCCCACCAGCCTCAGCAGCAAAATGGGTGGGCACGCACCTGGGAGAGGGGCTTCTCAGTGGTGGCCCCCAAGCTATGGAATAATTTCCCTCTTGAGGTGTGTCAGGCTCACTCACTGTACATGTTCAGGAAGGCACTGAAGACGCACCTCTTTGCTCTGGCCTTTGGCTAAATGGGGACAGCTTTTCCCTTCCCACTTGTAGCCATTACTAGTTATTTGCAGGCGCTATTCCTTAAAATTATAGTTTTAATGTATCCGATTTGGATTTTAAATGTTGTTACCCGCCCTGAGACCTTCAGGTAAAGGGTGGGATGGATAGATGGACAGACAGACAGACAGACAGACAAGCCAGCCAGCCAGCCAGTCAGCCAGCAAGCTGAAAGACGGGCAAACAAGAAAGTTAAATCTTCTGACCGTTGAGCAGAGAGTTATCAGAAACCTCCAAAGGTGGGTACTTGGCCATAGCGGCAGTTGATGGCTTGGGCTGGCACTCCTTGGAGGATTTGGTTGACGGTGGCCCTTTGCTGCTTTCACGTGGGGGGGGGGTGTCTTGATCTGTGGCCAGTTTTATTGGGACAGTCTGCTGCTATGTGGCCTTCACTCCCACAGTTCATCCACAGGCCTCGGGATCTCCTGCGGCTCCTTTCCTCAGCGGTGGGCTGACTGGGCTGGGGTGGGGAGTGCTTGGGTTGACCAACACTGCCGTGGCAGCCAGGAAGCTCCAGCAGGAGGGTCTCAGGGCTTTGTTGGTGATTTGGAGGACAGCCAGGCTTCTACCTCAGCACGCCACTCATTGTATCCATCCTTCAAGCGCGTGGAAGTTGGTGTGTACAGCCCACCTTTTACGTTCCACCTCAGCCAGCGGCATTTGAAATTCCAGGCCGTTCACAGCCACCATATCTGCAAGGAGCACTGGACCACATCATCCCAGCACATGGGATCACCGTGTCCTGAGCTGAGCCTTGAACCTGCGCCTTTCATTGCTCTGTTAGATTCCACAAGGGGAGCTCAGTGCAGCTTCTTGCAGGCCGCCAGACTCAGTAATGAACGCCAGTGGCCAAGTAGAGACCGGACCAGACTATCTGGGCACTTGCAGAGCTCCGCTGGACCCAAGGTGACAGCCGCAAGCTGTGTAGAGGCCAAACACCAGGCAGCCCTCTGTGAAGCATTACTGGTCTTCCACATTGGAGCATTGGCTGGCATTGAGGGAGTTCTCTGGAAATGAACGGCTAGAACTGTGGCTTCAGTTGTGCTGTGGATTCTTCATGGGCACCCAGGGTCCTGGCAGGTCCATTGCACTTGTTCCCATATGGCACCATGGGCATAATGCAGACATTCAGACATAAGAACACAGGCAGAGCTCTAGTGAATCAGGCCACAGCCCATCTAGCCCAGCATCCCATCCCCCACAGTGGCCCATCATGTGCCTCTGGGCATCTTGAAGCAGAAGACAAAACGTTCACCTCTCAGATCCCTGCAAATGGCCACTAGCAGCATCCTAAGAACAAGAGAGACAAGAGATCCCTTTGGATCCCTTTCACTTTTTACCTTCCTGGACAATTTGGTCTCATCAGCAGACTTTGCTATTTCGCTGCTGAGCCCTTCTTCTAGCTCGCTGGTGAATAAAACAGAGCAGCACAGTCCCCACATGCTGAGACCACACGGTCCAGCGCTTCTGGCAGGTCAGTTGACGGGCTCCACTGTTTACTTCCACTCCATGCGTTGCTCCTTCTGTTCTGGGCGTCAGAACCCTCAGAGTCCTCCCCTCTCCCTGTGCCAGCGCCAATGAGAGTGTGGATTTTAGATCCAGCAGGGTGCCAAAAAAAACCACCTTTTTGAAAACAAATGTTGATCTAAACTCTTAACATTCAAACTACTTGGCAGGAGCACAAGGGCATGGGCATTTCCTCCTATCATGGTTCTGCAACACAAGAAAAACCCCACCATTAAAATCACACACCCGTTACACAACAATCAAAAGCCACAACGAGCAGGCCGGGCACCAGATTTCTCTTTGCTGGTCTCCAGGTAGGGCACCGGCTCAACAGTGCCCCCCAAGTTGCAGACTAGGGCTTTGGGTGGCATGCACTAAGTGGGCAAATCCTCTGGAACTGGCAGGAAGTCGCATAGCATTTTTCTGTTACAAAAGTTACAGGCTGGGGGGACACGCAGGAGGCCTGAGGGCATTTGCTGGGATCCAAGAGCAGGTGAAGGTTTGCCCTTGTCTCTGCTTGAGATGGGGAGCCGTGGAGGTGGGGGAGCAGGCTTTAATAGTAAGTGTAAACACACTCCCTCGCCCCCCTCCAAAAAGGAGGTAGATTAGATGCACCAAAAGGAGCGGAGAGCTAAGAGTTCTGTGGAGGAGGCTCAGGTCGATTGTGGAGAAAGGTGTGATGGTCTGAGGACAACTAATAATCTAGGTGTGACCAGGACTGGTGTTAAAGAACAGGCTGGCCTGTCTTAGACGTGTGTGACCAGGGCCCAGGTTAGAGAAACAGGCAATAGTAATAAACAGCCAGTTCTCAGGGTGGAAAGAGGTGAAAAGTGGGGTCCCCCAAGGTTCATTGTTGGGACCAATGCTTTTTAATTTATTCATCAATGATCTAGAAGAAGGGGTACATAGTAAAATAGCAAAGTTCCAAGAGCTCCAGAGGGATCTCTTGGCATTGGGTGAGTGGGCAACCAAGTGGCAAATGTGCTTTAATCTTAAGTGCAAAGATGAATTCAATGCTGGGAATAATTAGGAAGGGAATAGGAAACATTTCTGTATTGCACAACACTAGAACCAGGGGTCCCTCTATGAAGGTGATGGGCAGGAGAGTCGGATCAGACAAGGGGAAGGATTTCTTCACCCAGAGGGTCATCAGTCTATGGAATTGGCTGCCAGAAGAGGTGGTGACAGCAGTCAGCCTGGATGGCTTTAAGGAAGGATTGGACAAATTTGTGGATGACAGGTGGATCAATGGCTACTAGAATGGATGCCTAGGTGCATCTTTCAGGATGGGGAGAGAGGCAGGATGCCTCTAGGGCCATTTGTTAGGATTCGAGAGCCAGAGGAGGTTTGCCCTTGTCTCTGAGATGCCCATGGGCAGTTGGTGGGCCACTGTGAGAAAGGGTGCTGAACTAGATGGACTGAGGCCTGATTCAGCAGGGCGCCTCTTAGGTTCTCATGTTCTTATAATTCCTCCCTCCCCTATAAACCAACATTTTATTTTCCCCCTCTTCCCCCTCCCCTACCAGTCCATTCTCTGATTATTCTATTTCTTTTGAGAAATCTTTCATCATCCTTTCCTTCTCTTCCTTGACCCTTTTTGCTCCTGATATTATAGAACAGCCAAGCACTTTTATTCCTTTATTTCTTTATCCTTTGAACTTCTTATCTCAAATACAAATAATTCCCATAGGTAGTATTTCCATCTCTCCCTTGTCCGTCTGCCTTTGTTTTTTTGCCCATAAATTATGGTTTGTCTGGCTGCCAATAGAAATAATTTCAACAGTGAATCTTTGTTTCCTAATTTCCTTATTTCTTCTTAAGAAAAACATTTCCTGCACACTTTCAATTGGTTGCTGTTATGACCTATTTGGTTTCTTTCAATCTCCTTTTGCGTTGCATCTGTGACACCATTTAGAGGTTTATTGTGGTCATATCCTGCCCCTCACCTGAACATCCCAGGACAGGTTGCAACAGTGAGTGAGTGAGTGAGTGAGTGAGTGAGTGAGTGAGTGAGTGAGTGAGTGAGTGAGTGAGTGAGTGAATCAGACCAGAAGTACAAAACACATTTAGATAACACAATATATGGTTATAAACAGTTAAAATCTTTGGAGCAGTAAAGAAATAAAAATATTTTCTGTACTGAGCATTCAATATTGGTATTTTTGGGGTGTTTTTCCACTGTCACTAAAAGTACCCATTAAGTACCCATTAATAAGTACATAATGGCATTTTTGTACCACAGTAAAAAGCATAACCAAAAGTTAGTTGAAAGCATAACTGTAAGAGCAGATTATTCCCTTCCTTGGCCACCACAGATTAGTGGAGGTGTGTGCATGGGCATGACAGTGGGCACCCCCCACTCGCAAGCGGCTCAAAATTTTCTCCCAATTCAGGTCGACTTGTCTCAATCACTTTCAGATCAACCAATCCTGGAGGAGGGAAAAGCCTTTTAATTTCACTGCTATTATATGGCTTAACAGTCAACAGATTGCCAGGGTCTGATCGCTGTGGCCTGATCCAGCAGGGCTCCTCTTGTGTTCTTATGGACCAGATGGGCTGTGGCCTGATCCAGCATGGCTCCTCTTAGATTCTTATGGACCAGATGGGCTGTGGCCTGATCCAGCGGGGCTCCTCTGAGGTACTTATGGACCAGATGAACCGTGGCCTGATCCAGCATGGCTCCTCTTAGGTTCTTTGGGACTAGATGAGCCATGGCCTGATCCAGCATGGCTCCTCTTAGGTTCTTATGGACCAGATGGGCTGTGGCCTGATCCAGCAGGGCTCCTCTGAGGTTCTTAGGGACTAGATGGGCTGTGGCCTGATCCTGCAGGGCTCCTCATAGGGTCTTTTGGACTAGATGGGCTGTGGCCTGATCCAGCGGGGCTCCTCTGAGGTACTTATGGACCAGATGAACCGTGGCCTGATCCAGCATGGCTCCTCTTAGGTTCTTTGGGACTAGATGAGCCATGGCCTGATCCAGCATGGCTCCTCTTAGGTTCTTATGGACTAGATGGGCTGTGGCCTGACCCAGCAGGGCTCCTCTGGGGTTCTTATGGACTAGATGGGCTGTGGCCTGACCCAGCAGGGCTCCTCTTGGGTTCTTATGGACTAGATGGGCTGTGGCCTGACCCAGCAGGGCTCCTCTTGGGTTCTTATGGACTAGATGGGCTGTGGCCTGATCCAGCAGGGCTCCTCTGAGGTTCTTATGGACCAGATGGGCTGTGGCCTGATCCAGCATGGCTCCTCTTAGATTCTTATGGACCAGATGGGCTGTGGCCTGATCCAGCAGGGCTCCTCTGAGGTTCTTAGGGACCAGATGGGCTGTGGCCTGATCCAGCAGGGCTCCTCTGCGGTTCTTAGGGACTAGATGGGCTGTGGCCTGATCCAGCAGGGCTCCTTTGAGGTTCTTATGGACTAGATGGGCTGTGGCCTGATCCAGCAGGGCTCCTCCTAGGTTCATATGGACTAGACGGGCTGTGGCCTGATCCAGCAGGGCTCCTCTTAGGTTCTTATGGACTAGATGGGCTGTGGCCTGATCCAGCAGGGCTCCTCTGAGGTTCTTATGGACTAGATGGGCTGTGGCCTGATCCAGCAGGGCTCCTCTGAGGTTCTTATGGACTAGATGGGCTGTGGCCTGATCCAGCAGGGCTCCTCTGAGGTTCTTATGGACTAGATGGGCTGTGGCCTGATCCAGCAGGGCTCCTCTGAGGTTCTTATGGACTAGATGGGCTGTGGCCTGATCCAGCAGGGCTCCTCTGAGGTTCTTAGGGACTAGATGGGCTGTGGCCTGATCCAGCATGGCTCCTCTTAGGTTCTTATGGACCAGATGGGCTGTGGCCTGATCCTGCAGGGCTCCTATGAGGTTCTCATGCTCTTATGAATCTTCAGTTGAACCTGGAGACCCATGAAACGTTAGGTGGCAGATGTTATCCTATCATCAAACTGCAGGCTGAAGGGTGTTTATGTGTAACCTTTGAAAGGAAGGTGGGATATAAACACAATATAAAGACAGAAGGATACAAATCAGCCACACTGACTTCTGCTTCTTACCCCATTGGAAGTGTGGGTAGTCATGATTAAGTGCCGTCCTCTAAAGAAGACATAGGAACAAAACAGAACCATGGCTGAAAGAGCATGAAACCTCAAGGCCCTGGATGAATGGTTGCAGCACTGGCCACCTCCAAGCCGCTGTTCCCTTCCTTCAAGTGCCAGGTGGTGTTGAGACAAGGAAATAAGATACAGTCTCTCAAGCTCTGTTGACTTTCTCAGGCTGCACCGGGGTGGAGCTACAAGGAATCCCAGAAAACTGAGGAAACAGTTAAGGCTACCCTGGCCATGACTTTGTGGGCACCTCCAGCGCCCTGGCCACACTAGCAGTTTAGGACAATCTCAAATCGTCTTCAGGTCATGTTACTCACATGATTTTTACTCAATTTGTTTCCAAAGCCGGCGGATCCCCATTAGACTGTTCTAACAGGAGTCCTCTTTTCCAGAGGACTCGGCCCCTCCTGGCATCCCAGGCCACCTTGCATCCTGGCATTCTTGCTCAGTCTGAGTGGTGGGTGTTGGTGGCTGAAGGAGGCTGAACCGTGCCATGGGAGGGGTCCAGTCTTTCCTTCGGCCAAGGCCTAGGGGAGGGCAGCATGCATGAAGTACGATCCCTCTATCTAGTGTTTTTCCACAAATTTATTATTATTATTTTAATTGATTGCACAGAGAAGAAAAGCACATAAAAAAAGAAGGGAGGCATGGAGGTGGTGGAGCAGGCTTAAAAAAGAACCGCAAACACACACCTTGCCTCCCTTGAGTGACACAGTGACATCTAATAAGAAAGGAGGAAGATTTGATGCAGCAGCAAAAGGGGTGGAGAGCCAAGAGCTCCATGGAGGAAGCTCAGGTTGATCATGGAGAAAGGTGCAAGTGATGCAGCCCAGAGCGAGGACGGCCTGAGGATGACCTATAACAATCTAGGTGTGAACAGAACTGGTACGACCTCAGTTCAAAGTATGAACCAGGATGTCCTGTCTCATATAGGCGTCACCAGGACCCAGGAAGGATCTTGGATGTGAGGTATCCACACTTGGTGGGATAAGATGCCCACTGATGAGCCCAGTTTTGCACCCAGAAACTGATAATTTGCTAACACCCTTTAGTTTTATTAAGACAGGCAAAATTTTCACCTGTTCCCAAATTTCAGCTAATGGCCCTTAGGAGCATCCTTCCTGTCTCTCCAACCTGGAGGTGATACCTAGCCATCCATTCTAGTAGCCATTAGCATCCCCTCAACGACTTAAAAAGGAGCTAATTCTGGGCATGACCTGGTAATGCCCAAAGATTTCTATTAGCATGACTCCAAAATGTCAGAATACCTTCAAATAAGATAACAAAATGTAGAAAGAATATTGACTAATTTTTTTTCTTTAATGGCCAAAAGCAGACAATTAACACACTATGAAATATATTCAACCACCATCTAAGCTCACCAAAGGGGAATTTATGGGAAGCTGTCAGTTCATATCTTGAAGAATACGCTGAACATGAAGAAAGCGTGGAAATACAATACAGCGTGAAGTATTCCAAATGAAACTTAGAATGGACAGACTAATTCAATGGGCTGTTAATCCTGAGATTAAAGAAATAAGGTTGAAAGCAAATGATAGACAGTGTTTGACTCCCATTAGAATGACAAACAAGCAGAAATTAGAAAACCAAATGCTGGTGTGGGTGCAGAGGTGCCCAATGGTGAAGGAATTTGGATAAAGTTTGCAAAAGAAGTCAAAACAATATTAGACATACAATGAAATGTGAATTCAGATTTTGTCGTGATCTGGCTTCACGACCTGAATCCAAGGGCTCTGGGAAGCAGGGGGGAGCAGCAAGGTAGCTGCTCTGATCGGGCAACAGCCAGGAAGCTGCTCCGATTGCTGGGTGTTACAATAGATAATCCTGGGCTCCTGACCGGCTCGAGTCCCAGAGATCAACTATGTATTAATGGCTGACCCAATTAGGCAAGAAAAATGGGGAGGGGAAATAAGGCTGGAGACAGAGATACAGGGTCTCATATACTGCCTCTCTAGTCAGTTCTTGTGAGTGTGTGTAGTAATACTTCAGCCAAGTCAGACCTGAAGAAACCAGTTTCCTTTGACAAGAAACAGGAATTTGTCCATAAATAACAGGAATCAGTCTGTACAGAATAAAGCAAAAGCAAATATTTAAGAGAGACTTTAATTGAAGAGGTCATGTTTATTTTGTGTTTGTAACCAGTAAAGCCTTTGAAAACCTAAGAAGTTTGTGACAATTCCTTTCTTTTGGCTGTATTCCCGAGGGACAGAGGGTCTTACTACACCGGGAGTTTTTTGGCATTGCCCCTGGGACAAAACAGTAATTATCATTAGAAATGTGGTACTTGAAACTTTCAGAACTATTGATAGATGACTATGCTTGGGACAGATTTCATAAAATTATAATTTCCCCCTCCCCTATAAGCCAGCATTTTATTTTCCCCCTCTTTTCCCTCCCCTAACAATCCATTCTCCAATTGTTTCTTTTTTTCTTTTGCCCTCTCTCATCATCCCTTTTCTTCCCTGACCATTTTAGCTAAGTCCCCCAAATCAGCCCAAATTTCTTTGTATTTTATTCTTTTATCTCTTTATTCTTTCATCTATATCTCAAATACAAATAATATTTCTATCTCCCTGTTGTCCATCTGCCTTTGTTTTTCAACCTATAAATTATGGTTTGTCTTGCTGCTGATAAAAATAATTTGCACAGTAAATCTTTGTTTTTTAATTTCCCTATTTCTTCTTAAGAAAAACCTTTCCTGCATGTGTTCAAACAGCTGGCTGTTATTAGCTGTTCTATTTATTTTTCAGGGTCTGAGGGCAAGTTGCAACAGTGAATGAACGAACAAGTTTATTAGATGGCCATAAACCAGAAGTACAAAACATATTTAATTAATACAATGTAAGGTAAAATCTTTGGAACATTAATGAAATAAAATATTTTCTCTATTGAGCAGCCAAAATTAACATGTTTTATAATAGATGTGCTAAAAACCTATCTGTTAAAATTATTGACCATTTGTATTCTTAATTTTAAGAGAGTTAAAACATCATTAAAATACAACATAAAAGCCAATACAGTATAACACGGAAAACATAATTAAAGTACAGTTAATATATATATAAAAACCTGTTTTTGCTTGTTGTCTCTCTATGGGGACCCCATCCCACAGACTGGCAGATTTGTGGCTCCCGTTTGATAGATTTAAAGGACGGCATCACATTAAAACCCTATTTGCTATGCTCCTCAATATTACTTTTAGAACTCCTTTTAAAAAATTATTTACATTTTTTTACATACATATACAATATCTTAGGTAGTATCTTAAATAATGTTACAATATAAATGTAAACAAGATAATCATTCCATCTCAATCTTACAACTTTAAATAAAAATATGAATGTAAAGCTCTCCCCAAAATAGAACAAACTAATCCTTAATTCAGACTTAAGAATTTAGTTAATACCCTCTTTCAATTTATTATTTATGTGAGATCTAGCAATGTATAAGTATATATCCTCCCAACCATTTTCAACTGGGCTTCTTATATTTCCCCGCATATATCTAAGCCTCTTTTGTCTCTATATATTATATTTAAATTGATCCATAATATAATGATACCGAGTATCAGATTTACATTTTTCCGTTGTTTTCCAAGAAACAGCTATAGTGGATAAGGCAGCTTTCATTAATTGTTCCAACATATACTTTTTATTTTCTTGAATATTCTGTCTTTTATATAGCTGTAATAAAGCCATTTCTGGGTACATTTTGACATACCCATTATTTCTTTAATCTTTTTGAATACCACATTCCAAAAAGGAATGATTTGGGGGCATAGCCACCATATATGATAGTATGTTCCCTTTAGACCACATCATCTCCAACAGTGAGAAGTAACACTCCAGATCTTGTATGCTAATTGTGAATGGCATTTTGTATGCCATTTTGATATTATATTTATTGTTGTTAACCGCCCGGATTGGTTCGCCACAGGGCGGTATACAAATAAATATTATTATTATTATTATTATTATTATTATTATTATTATTATTATTATTATTATTATTATTATTATTATTATTATTATTATTATTATTATTATTATTATTATTATTATTATTATTATTATTATTATTATTAATTTCATAAATAATTCCTTATTCCTCAATTGTTTTATTTGTGCTATTTCTCCTATTTTTTTTCTTTATCTCATTTCTGGTCATATTAATATCAAGCTGCCGTGATCCTGCTGTAGTTTCTATTATGATACTCTGAGGAGAGCCACGGCTCTGCTCCACCTCAATCTGGGGAGGGCCACGACTGCCCCACCCCAACCTGTGATGGCCCTTTCCTACGAAGCCAAATCCTTAGACCATCTGGCTGTGAGTAAGATGAAGCTGAAGCGATGGTCTGGGTAGAAAAGAGGCCCTTTGTCTCCAAAGGACGATATTTATTGATCCCTGTCGTAAAACTAAGCAGGGTCAGTTAATGACGTGTTACAATATCATTGGTCAGTTTAAACGGCGCGTTACAATACAATTGGTCAGCCAAAGTGGTCTGACCGCTTACATCATCTTTGCTGGACACAGTATAGTGACGTTATCAAAATGCAACCCAAGCCCACATGGTAGAAAGCCCATGCCAGATCAGATTTCCTGCATTCCTAAGATGCTTCCCTTATCTTTGTGCCAACTCGTACCAGGAGTCTGTTATTCCTTACTGCCTGTCAGTAAATTTCCACTAGGCCTTAAAGCTAGCTAGTCTACTGACTAAAATGGATCTCCACATCTCCTCCTTTCTTTTGTTTTAAGTTGGTGCAGAATTCCGGAGGGATCTTCATGGTCACCTTCTTCATCCCCACAGGACGGTCAGGTGTTTCGGGTTCATCTTCATCCGTGGCTTGCATCAGCATAGCGGAGTGCTTCTGTATAGTTGCCTCTGCAATGCTCTGCATAGCGGATCGAATTATTGGCATCAGACAAGGTAGCATCATTAGTCCTATTAGGCAAAAGGCTGCAAAAAATATTGCTTGTTTCCAGTTTCTAAATATTCCTCCGAGGAAACCGCCGTCATCTAATATTCCAGTCCATGTTTGGACTGGGACATGTGCAGTTTGTATCATTCTCTGCGTAATTTGTGCAACAATTTCACCACTTTCATCAACCTGAATACAACAATTAGACAAATTAAATTTTCCGCATACCCCCCCTTCCTTTGCTAGCAAGTAGTCGAGGGCAAGACGATTTTGCATAATATAAGTTCTTGACAATACACTTTCCTTGGCCAATTGATTGAGTGCCTCTGAGGTCTCATTAGTAATAATTTCGACCACGGCCTGTAATCGAATTATTCGATTCAACATGTATATAGGGGTCCTATATCCGTAGCTGTAATCAACAGCCCAACTGGCAGGATCGTAATACTGAATAATGCGCTCTGGCGGCCATTCCTCGTCCTTCCAGTTCCCTATTTTTATATTCGAGGCGATTACGGCCCGCCGTTCTCTTATATTCCCATATACCGGTACTCCTAGGTATTGTTTTTTGGTCAGGGGCAGTAAAAAGAAGGATGGCTGTGTCACCCCTAACACACACGAGCCGTACCATCCCGCGGGCAACTTGCTATATGCATAGTTGCCACATATCCAGTACAACCCATCCGGGGAAGTCCATATCAACGCGTCACTTTCAGGATCCTGTAGAAAGGATAGTTGTGTAATTCTTGCTAATTCATATTCTGGCTGTGTTATATTGGATGCAGATTCCCATGTCTTGTTTTTCCATACCCCTAAACAGCGTAAGTTTCCCATAAAATTTGTTCTGGTAGGGCTGTGGTCTCTGGAGAAGCATACCCTTCCCACTAAATTAGTGGTGATTTCCCATGTTTCATTGGATGCCTCTTTATATGTAAAGTTATGTTGGTTTGCTACAATATCTGTGTAATTTACCTCTTGGGCATACCATGGCCATCGGTCAGCAATCCCTGTTCCTCCGCACACAAAACAATTTTTCACTAGTAGCTGCTTGGCTATTTGTTGAGCTAGGCTGAGGAACATGTTCTGTGCTTTGGGGGGAACCGGAAGACTGTTTATTCTTTGCATTTCATTATGAAAGGTCCAAAATACTTTGCTTGGTGTGGAAGTGTATCTGGTCTTGCTAAATTTTACTATTATGTAGCCATACGGGTCTTTGCCAGTACCGTCTATACCTATACCCATTTTATAATATTCATCCCGGACTTCTTGAGCCAAGTCTTTATGCAAACACAAAGGAACACAATTCTCATGAGCACAATTCTTGGTTGCCGAGGGGGTTGTCATGGTGATCTTGTTAGGACCCCTCCCATTCCCATCTTTTGTGTACCAGTAGAGCGCTCTTTGATTTTTAACGTAACGAAAATACTGCCCTGGGGCCCCTAAGTTCAAAAATAAATACCTTTCTTGGCTTGAATATTTTCGCTGCCATTCCAGCGAGCCGCACTTGATCCCTATATCCGACTTTGGGCCTTGGCCCATTCTTATGGCTTTGCAAACGTCAAAACAGACTGTTATTTGTACACCAGTTGATTGAGATCGTGTTATGTTATGTGCTATATACCCATTGGACCTTTGTGCGTGCTGAAAGAATGCTTTTGCTTGAACTGATTCATTTCCTGCTTTGCTGTACCTCCCTCCCTTGTATGCATAAACATAAACTGTCCCTGTCAGAGGCCCTAAAGCTTTAGGATCGTAGCATACAATATTTTTTCCTTGAAAACACCTTGAAAACTCTGTGTCATTGTGATAGCACGGCTCTAAACTTGTTGCATTACAGTCTGGCTTGACGGAGAAGTACAGCAAGGTGTTTGTGATCTGTGTGCCTGTTTGAGTTCGCATGATGCAGTCTGTACATTGCTGCTTCGTTTCCCTTCTTAGTCTTTTTACCTTTGTATTTGTTCTTGTGAATGAGTGTAATTGCCCTAGTGGATCTGTTCCTATCACCTGTATACTGTGTTTTCGATAAATCTTTCCTCTGAACCACTGATAGCATTCAAATACCCGCCCCCCTTCATAATCCACCTTAATTTTCAATTGACTGTTGCATTGGTTTTCAACTTTTATCCCTTTGTTAGCACGGATCCACATAGTCACACATAGCTCCTTAGTTTCTCCTCTGTCATATGGACAGTGCAGAACTGCCCAAGTGCCTTTGGTCTGAATCATGACAAATTCCTTCTGCTCCCATAGTGGCAGGGATGCACGTCCAGCCTCATATGGTATTGACAAGACACCCTCCCTTGGTTTTTGTTCCCAATTTTTCCCAGTAGTCAACGATAGGAGCATAAGGAGTGTGATGGTGACTTGTAGAACCGTATTCACCCATTCCTCCCCCCTGTAATTCTTCCTTGTATTCGTGCATGATGATAGCTGTCGCGAGGTCATCTTCCTCTGTGTGATTTGGCTTGTTGAAAGAGTGTTGCTCCGAATAGATAACCGTGGGTGTGAGGTGCAGTGTGGATCTTCTGATAGAATATGTCACGATATATTATTTCAACCAGTACTCAATAAGGAATATGACACAAAAACAACACAGAGCACAGTGTACCCGCACCCTAATCAGTAGGTGCAGCGAAAACAGCAGCAGGCCCTGCAAGGGCAGGGACAGAACCAGCACACTCGAAAAGAAAGCCAATTTCTGACAGGCTGACGTCCTGGTCCTGTTCTGGAGAGGGCTTGCCCTGGTATGGTTTTATGCAGCGTCCTGGGACCCACAAAACTCCTTCTGCCGTTTGAACAGCTGCGTAGCCTCGCCCCCACGTTAACAGATCAGCCGGACCTTTCCAGGTAGGATCTGGGAGTTGCCTGTACAACACAAGAGGGTGGGGAGAGACTTCTCTATTCCTAAAATATCTGTCAGCTGCAGAAGTTGGGTGAGAAGAACCAGTCAAATTCTTGAAATTCAAGGTATACAGTGCTATAGCTAATTTGTTCTGAATTTCGGGTAAGGAGGGGACATTTCCTCCTTTCTTTTGTTTGTCAAGCATCAATTTCAAACTCAAATTGGCTCTTTCTACAATCGCTTGCCCCTGAGAGTTATAAGGAATGCCAAATTTGTGTATAACTCCCCAATTAGAGCAAAACTCAGCAAAATTTTTACTTACATAGGCGGGAGCATTGTCAGTTTTGATCTGTTCTGGAGTGCCCAGTGTAGAGAAGGCACGTACACAATGATTAATGACGTGCTTGTGGGCCTCCCCTCTCTGGGCAGTGGCAAAAATGAATCCTGAGTATGTGTCTATAGTCACATGAAGATACTTCCAGGGGGCAAAAGCTGCATACTGTGTAACATCCATCTGCCATATCTCATTGCGCTTAAGCCCTCTGGGGTTTACTCCAAGAGGTAGAGCCTTGTCTTGTCTGCTACAAGTTGGACATTGCTGAATTATGGCTGTAGCCTCAGTTCTAGGAATTTTAAATTCCTTAGCTAACGCCTTTGCATTTTGATGAAAAAAGTCATGGCTTTTCCCTGGGGAGTCTAATGCAAAGACCTGCCGGGTGGCTAGATCAGCTTTATTATTCCCCTCAGTCAGTGGCCCTGGGAAAGGCTGGTGGCTCCTAATGTGTGCCACAAAATATGGTTGGCATCGCTGTTCTAACATTTCCTGTAATTGTAAAAAGAGGGTTAGCAAGGCTGAATCCCCAATAGGGGAGACATAGCTGTCAAAAATGTGGAGAATCACCATATGTACGTACAGGGAATCTACGATCAGATTTAAAGGAACATCCTTGTGATTTTTGAAAGCCAAAATAGATGCAGCCAATTCAGATTTTTGTGCTGAGGTCTGTGGGTCTGTCTGGAAAGTTTTCCACTGACCTCCTTCACAGTAAGCATAAGCTCCCCTGGTTTTTGACCCATCTGCAAAAACGGTTAACGCTCCTAAAATTGGCTGTTCACGATGAAAATTTACCATTCGAATGGGAACTTGAGTGAGGAGCGCTATCCTAGCATCTGCAGGTAAATGATACTTTATTTTGTTTTGAAAATTTGCTAATGCCCACTTCAGCTCATCAGAGTGCTTAAAATATTGTTCCCATTTAGGTAGAGGCAAGGGAACAAATAGACTCATGGGATCTGAACCTTGCAAGGTCAGGCACCTATCTCTGAGTTTAAAAATCAGTTCAGAGAGTAGGGACTCCCTTGAAGAGATTGTTTTTTTAGGTGTATTTGGCAAATGGATCCACTCTATGATGAGCAATTTTTTCTGCACTACCTGGAGCACTATTCCAGTGGGTAGGCGTTCTGTGTTAAGAATTGCAGCAGACAAATTCTCTGTAGGGTCCTTTCTGTCTACCCACTGGCTGGCCATAAGTTGTCTTATTTGTTGCATCACATTTAATTCTTTGGTCCCCAACGTGATAATTGAGGCTGGTTCCTTTCCACCACCCAGGAGAGCAAAAAGAGGCTGTAGGAGGGTGGTAGATATGCCTATTGATGAACGTGCCCAATTGATAATTCCCAGGTACTTCTGTAATTGTACTAAAGTACACTGAGTAAATTCCCCTATTTCTGGAATTACAGGCTTAACTTTTGTCTCTAATATTTTGTTTCCTAGATATAGAAAGGGTTCTTGCCTTTGAATCTTTTCTGGTGCAATCTGAAACCCTCCTCTCTGCAATCCAGCTGTTAATTCTTTTTCTATCCCCAGAATGGTATGGTCACTCCCCCTGGTGGCCAATCATTTATCGTCAGATGATACGTTGTGGCAAGGTTTTCTAGCAAGCCTTGAGTATAGTTACTGCCAAGGCCATATTGTGCGATGGCATTTTTAATTTCTTTTATTTGTGCGAAAGGTAGCGCTTCATAGACAGGGTTCGCACCTGTGAACGAGATTGGATACATGCCTATCAGTTCTAGATCTTCCTCAGTTAAATTTGGGCTGTTTTTTGCTGCTAATATCCCTGAATCCAAAGAGCCAAGAAGATCAGATCGTGGCTCAAGCCCTGATTTTAACCCCAATTCTGATACCCTTTCTTCGTAACTAGGTGGGGGGGGCTCTCCTTTTATTTGAGAAGGGGCTGAGGGGGAAGTTAAATTCTCAGCAACACTTCCCAACATGACTGATGGGTGCTCTTTCTGGTCTTGATTATGGTAATGGCGTAAGGCAGTCATTACAGCCTTCCACACTATGAGAATTTTTACAGGCGCGTGTGGTTCCGCATGCAAATAATCCCCAATCTTTGACCATGCATCTAATTTAATTGAGCCCCTTAGTGGGTATGCTGGGCATTCTTGCCACACATATCCCATAAATTTCGTAAGTTCTCCCCTTGATGGAAAGCAGCCATTAGCTTTTAAAGCAAATTTAGAAATCCCAACCACATGTCCAATTTCCTGTACGTGGGCTATCTGTTCCTTGGACAGTTTTGATCCCATACTTACCTGCGCAGCGTAAGTGATGAGACGGTTGGGGGCGCTCAGGGTCCGTAGCTCGGGTCCCCTTACGCCGACTCCCTTCAGTGTATTTCAGCGAAAAATCACGTCGGGGTACACCACTTGAGGAGAGCCACGGCTCTGCTCCACCTCAATCTGGGGAGGGCCACGACTGCCCCACCCCAACCTGTGATGGCCCTTTCCTACGAAGCCAAATCCTTAGACCATCTGGCTGCGAGTAAGATGAAGCTGAAGCGATGGTCTGGGTAGAAAAGAGGCCCTTTGTCTCCAAAGGACGATATTTATTGATCCCTGTCGTAAAACTAAGCAGGGTCAGTTAATGACGTGTTACAATATCATTGGTCAGTTTAAACGGCGCGTTACAATACAATTGGTCAGCCAAAGTGGTCTGACCGCTTACATCATCTTTGCTGGACACAGTATAGTGACGTTATCAAAATGCAACCCAAGCCCACATGGTAGAAAGCCCATGCCAGATCAGATTTCCTGCATTCCTAAGATGCTTCCCTTATCTTTGTGCCAACTCGTACCAGGAGTCTGTTATTCCTTACTGCCTGTCAGTAAATTTCCACTAGGCCTTAAAGCTAGCTAGTCTACTGACTAAAATGGATCTCCACAATACTCCATTATTGGTTAGTATTTTATATACGGTTCCTGTGTGATATATTTAAACTATCAGATGAAAGCCCTATTTGCTGCACTCTTCAATATTACTCTTAGAACTCCTTATTGCCAAGTTGCATTTATTCTGCCTGAGTTTATGTTCCTTCCTGTTCTCTTCATTAAGACAAGCCTTCCATTTTCTAAATGAGATTTTATTGGTTGTAATGCCTTCCCTTGCTGCCCTTGTGAACCACACTGGTGGCCTCTTAAACCTGCCAGACCTCTGCGTGAGATGGGCTGGGGTCTGAATCTGCAGAACTTCTCTTAATTCCTGGGGGACAAGTGTATCAATGGGCTATTAGAATGGCTTTTTGTGTTCTGCTTGAGGTGCCCATAAGTAATTGATGTGTCTCCTCCCCATCTGCTCTGTCTCTCCAAAGGTTCTGTGTTGAATCTTTGAGAAGGTTCAGTTGTGCAACTTCATCCATGGTTGCCCCAAACCAAGGAAGAAGCCATACATGGAGAGGCAGGTGTGGACTAAGAGAAGAACCGCCCAGTATGAGTGGATATAACTAGGAGCACATGGGAGATTTGTGGCTGAGCAGGAAACAGAGATCATCTCTCTCCGGTTTCTAACTGGCTGGCAAGTCTGTTCTTCTCCTATTCCCAAGAACTCAGGTAAAGGTGAGTTGAGCGTCTACTGGAACAAAGTAACCAGAACCTTGATGCTTGCATTGTGCGAGGGGTGAGAAATAATCCCCAAATCTGGTTCTGAGAAGGTCTTGCTTCAGTTCACAGGAGATCTTGGAGGTGTCCAGGGGCCTTCTGCACTTGGCCCCATAGTGGCCTTCTAGCACACTCCACTGGAAGGCGCCACTTCTGTGCAGGAGCACACTGGAAGGTAGCTACACATGGAGCTTGATTTCATGCCCCATACGTGCACTTACCTTCAGCAGAGACGCCCTTTCCTGTCTCTGGCAAGCACGCTGGTGCATCACTTGATGTGCTGGCACCAGAGCACCTGAGTGTGTGTCACTCTTGTCCCAGTGCTGGTGCTGGATTCCAGAGAGGGGGTGGTGGCCCCTAAGTGGCTGGGGACATGGCGGGAGGGAATGCATGTACTGGATGTGAATTCAGATGTACTGGATGGGACAGGACGTGAGGGGTCTCGCCTTCTTCTGGCATGTCTTTGCAGGAAGGTTCTTCTCAAATACCTGAGTGTCACCCCAAACCCTTTGTCTTTTTCCGCTCTTACCTGGCCTCCAGGTGTTTGGACCTGAACAGGAACAGAAAGGGCAGACAGAGGCAGGTGAGGAACCAGCATTGCAGAAAACCCAGTCGTAAGGAATCGATATTATGGGAAATCTGCATCATGGGTGGACTTTCCCTGATACTCATGTTCCCAACTCCCAGTCATCTAATCCAGGACTATCTTGCGAATGCCACAGGCCAATCTGTGCGGCATTCCTAGTAAAATCACAAGTTTTAGCCTGTGTCCGGAAGCCTCCGGAGTCTTTGTCAAGGGAAGCAGAAGGTTGTGCCCCACCTTCCACCACCAGGTGCGCTTCTGCCTGAGCTTCCAAAAGAAAGCGGAGCAACAACCATGATAGACAATCTCTAACTGGCTCCAGCTGTTCTTCTTTTTGATAGGAGTGGATTAAACGTGTCGTTCTGGCATTCCCAGGGAAAACCCATTTATGCCCCGAATAACTACAGCGAGGAAAAGCGGCTTCCATAGGAAAAGGGCATTTGCAGGGAGGGATCAGCAGGCTAAGGTGTAAACAGCATCAATAAATATAAGGCTGCAGTCACCCCCCCCCCCCACTTCACAGTCCATCTCTGCGAAGGACATGGAATCCAGGCTGGTTTGGCCTACAGTGGCTTGTTACTCCAACCAGGCTGCGGCCACCTGCCTGCCCCTGAGCCTGATGAAAGGTGAGCCTCAGAATAATGGGGGGGGAGCGTCAATTAGGGGAGGCATACAAGGTAGGGGGACAAGGCAGGCTGGGTGGCTCAGCACAGTGGGGGTCCAGCAGGGGGAGCTTCAGTGTGGGAGGGCTCAGGGGAGCAACTCATGGTAGGGGGTGAGGGTGCAACTCTTCATGGCATGAAAGGCTCAAAGCGGAAGTGGGTGGGGGGAGGTGTCCTGCCACCCCCCACAGCATAACATTTACTAGCCACCACAGGGAACATGGGTGGTGCCCACCCTGCTCCACACTCTGCTCTGGGATAATCCACACAGCAGATCGCCTCAGTCAGGGAAGGAAAGTCTGCAGAAAGAACGGAGAAAGACTTTCACTCCTGACCCGCCTGGACCCAGGACGGCCTCCGTCCAAGCACAAGTGGTGTAAATAAATATTTTCCGCCTTTCCTCAAGACGGCCGATGTAGGTAAACACAATGCTGTAAAATGCTTGCGATGCGATTGTAAAACAAGCATTGAAACTCACTGTGATGGAATCTGGAGACATAGGGAGTTTTTCCACTGTCACTAGAAGTACCCATTAAGTACCCATTAATGGGTACAAAAATGCCATTACATACCCATTAATGGGCACTTAATGGGTACTTCTAGTGACAGTGGAAAAACACCCCTAATTGGTTGCCGGGCAAAAAGGACTTTCCTGAGTTTTGTGGGAGAGATAAAGGCCCCTCGCTCAGCATGGGAAGGCAGGTTGGGTGTTGCCTTGAAGAAACATGTTGTCCTTTCCATTGGAATGTAACTGTTTCAGCCAGCAGATTCCTCTGCCATTAGTGGAGCCAAGATGATCCATCAGTGTGAGGCATCAGGGTTTTGTGCCTCCCATCCAGGGCTGATTCAGAGGCATTATGGGCCCCTGAAGGGTCTTCTGCCCTCTTTCTGGGGGAGGCTCCCCATGGCTGCTTTCCTCTCGGTCACCTGCTTCCTTGCTCTTTTCTAGCATGTCCCTCAGTTGGTTCATCGCGTTGGTTCTCCTGGTGGGGCAGGCGGAGGCCCAGAACTGTATCCGGGTCCCCAAAGGTAAGAGATGGGGCCCATGAATCCCTGTTTTCAAGAGACACCTTAAGAGGTCCAGCCTTATTTGAAGCCATTGAGATTCCACAAGCAGGCAGGGAAGAAGGTCATTGTGGAAACGGCCATCATTCAGATCTCTCCGGCTCTGTGCTTTCTTCTGCCTCTCCAAGCCAACCAGGTGACCAAGGGGTCATGGCCACAACATGCCAGGCCCATCTGCCCTCCACTGTCTGACAGAGTCTGCCCAGTTGTGGTCTGAGCCCTGCAACCCTCCTTAAGAATTTGAATCCAAGAGGGAGGGAGAGATCTTCACTCTCTGATCCTTTTGAGCTGTCTCACAGCAGTTGTTTTTCACTGTGTGTGTGTGCTTTTGTGCTTTCTTGTGTGTGCGTGTGTGTGTGTGTGTGTGCCATTAAGATCCCTGATAGAACCATAGGACAGGGGAAATCCCAAGATACTCAAGTGCAGAGAATCTGCACCAATGTACCAGACCATCCCTTGCAAGGACAGCTGTGGAGCACTAGAAAGCTTCTCTGACTTTCCCTGTCCAGATGTAACACTTTGTGTTTCTCCCTCTTTCAGCCCATGGTTGGTTTGTCCAGGTCTTTTGGAATCCTCTCCTTCTCCCCTCCTAGCGTTGTGTCAGTTGCAGATCCATTGGCCTTCGGCTGCACTCTTTTGACTTCCCATCTCATGGTCGTTGCGTATCTGCATATTGGGATGCCCATGAATTTCTTTTGTGTTCAGTTAGTATCAAATTGGACGCAAGAAAGTTCATACTCGTTCGCATAAATCCCCTTGAATTCGAATTGCATACGAATGTTCTAACATTTGAATTCAAATGTCTGAATTTTGCTGAATTCATATGCATTTTGAATGTGGTGACTGCACATCCCTAGTATACATAGCAGAACTGGTGGGGGAGGTGAGGGCTCATGCGCTCATGCGTGGGCATATAATTCCTCAATAAACCCTTCAGAACATGTCAGGACCAGCGCAAAAATATCCCTGCTCTATGCATGCTTCTGAGCATGTACAGAATGCTGGGGTATACATAGTGCTTTGCCCCAGCTTAGTTTCTGGGTTCATGCTCAGCATGCTGTGCCAAAAAGACACACCGAGGTAGGCGCAACTGTTGTAGTGAATGACGCAGAAGTGAAAATAGAGGTGGATTGTTGAAGACTGAAATTCTTTACTAGATTACACAGTTGCTTATACAGTGGTACCTTGACATACGAGTTTAATTCGTTCCGTAACCTTGCTCTTATGTCAAATCGCTCGTATCTCAAAGCAATTTTCCCATTAATCCATTCCAGCTCCCAAAACACCACCTCAGTTGTTTTTGTTATGTACTGTACTGTATTTACATACTCGTATCTCAAATCTTGCTCTCATCTCAAAGCAAAATATCACTCGCTCGGCGGCTTGTATCTCAAAACACTTGTATGTCAGGGCACTTGTATGTCGAGGTACCACTGTACCTCTTTGCTCAGGATACATTGTTATTGGTAAAAACCGGATAGAATTGGTTAGAAAGGGAGAGCATTCAGTTGCGCTCGCACGTGGTGAACTACTTGCGTAAACCCCGTCCTTCAGCATGGTGCATGCGTATGCCCTAGAAAGATTAGAAGGGTTGGCATGCTCCGAGCGCTTCCTTATGCTGAGGTTTGCCATCCAAGCACAGGAATGGTACTAGTTTTGCCTAGAGAGATCAGAAGGGTCGACGTGCTCTGGAATGCTTTTTCCACTGAGGTCAAACAACTCTCTTTATCGCTAGTAAGTAGGGAAACCAGGAGACGTTTTGCAAGACTTTGACAGCAACCTTTATACACACAGTTGTAGTTTACAACCGACATGGATGGTTCCATTTGTGTGAGTGCAGCATAATTCTACACCACATGCCTTGCTCACATGGTCACACCTCTCTGCTCATCCACTTCCTAATGAGTATGCCAGCTACAGTCCTACAGGTTAATGAGCATTTTCCTGACCCTCCTAACACTGCTGGGTGAAACTAAAGATTAAGTTTCTTTGGTGGACCTTCTACACCATTCCTGATAGTGCCGCATTGCTTACCTTGACCAAGATCTAGGGCTGTGCACAAATATCCGTAACATTCAAAATTCATCCAAATTCGGCTGAATTCAGACATTCAAATTTGAATCAACAGTTGGCACACTAGAAGGCTGACATTCGAATCTGCACCAAATGTTTCAATACATTCATATGAGCCTTCATATGGGATTTGTGTGGGATTGAACATTTGTATTAAACTCGAATCCCAGTGCATTCGAAGGGGATCTATTTGAACGAATAGGGGGAAGAACAATCATAGAATCATAGAATCATAGAATGGTAGAGTTGGAGGGGACCTCTTGGGTCATCGAGTCCAACCCCCTGCTCAAGGCAGGATCTCCTAAACCATCTCAGACAGATGGCCGTCCAGTCTCTGCTTGAAGACCTCCATCGAAGGGGAACCAACCACCTCCCGTGGCAGCCTGTTCCACTGGTTGATCACTCTTACTGTTAGAAATTTTTTCCTAACATCTAAACTAAATCTTTTCCCCTGCAGTTTCACCCCATTATTTCTAGTCCTTCCTTGAGAGAGTGAGAACAGGGCTGATCCCTCTGCCTTGTGACAACCCTTGAGGTATTTGTAGACAGCTATCATGTCTCCTCTCAGTCTTCTTTTTGGTAGACTAAACATTCCTAGTTCCTTAAGCCGTTCCTCATAGGACATGGTTTGCAGACCGTTCACCATCTTGGTAGCTCTCCTTTGAACCTGCTCCAGCTTGTCAGCGTCTTTTTTAAACTGGGGTGACCAGAACTGGACACAGTACTCCAGATGAGGTCTGACCAAGGTAGAGTAGAGGGGGATAATAACTTCACGTGATCTGGACTCTATGCTTCTCCTAATACACCCCAGGATTGCGTTTGCCTTTTTTGCAGCTGCCTCGCACTGTTGACTCATGTTCAGTTGATGATCTACCAGGACACCCAAGTCTTTTTCACATGTGCTGCTGCTCAGCCGAATTCCTCCCATTGTATATGTGCTTTTTTCATTTTTCTTGCCCAGGTGCAGAACCTTGCATTTTTCTTTGTTAAATACCATTTTATTAGTTGCAGCCCATTGTTCGAGTTTCTCTAAATCTTTTTGAATCCTCTCTCTCTCTTCTCTGTTTGCAATCCCCCCTAGCTTTGTGTCATCAGCAAATTTGATCAGTTTCCCTTCAACTCCCTCGTCCAGATCGTTTATAAAAACATTAAACATAACTGGGTCCAGGACAGAACCTTGTGGTACTCCACTTGACACTTCCTTCCATTTGGATGTGCAGCCATTTAAAGCCACTCTTTGAGTACGATTACTAAGCCAGTTTTGAACCCACCTTATAGTTGCCTTGTCAAACCCATATTTGATCAATTTTTCAATGAGGATCGCATGAGACACTTTGTCGAATGCTTTGTTGAAATCAAGAAATACTATGTCTACTGCATTTCCTTGATCAACCCATTCAGTGATTTTGTCATAAAATGAAATCAAGTTAGTCTGACACGACTTGTTTGATACAAACCCATGTTGACTACTGTTAATTATTGAATTCCTATCCAAATGCTGACATATGTGTTGTTTAATAATTTGTTCGAGAATCTTTCCTGGTATTGAAGTCAGGCTAACAGGCCTGTAGTTCCCTGGGTCTACCTTCTTCCCTTTTTTGAAGATAGGAACAACGTTTGCCCTTCTCCAATCATCTGGGACTTCTCCTGTTCTCCATGACTTCTCAAAGACTACAGCAAGTGGTTCAGCAATTACCTCTGCTAATTCCATCTGGACCTGGGGACTTAAATTCATTTAAGTTAGCTAAGCGTTCCCTTACTCTCTCAGTGTTGATTTTGTGTCTTGATTCTCCTAGTCCTTCATCAGTACAGTGAAGGACTGTTGCATGTACATTATCCCTCTTGGAAAAAACAGATGCAAAATAGGAGTTCAGAATCTCTGCCTTCTCAAGATCACTTTCGATCACTTCTCCATTCTCTCCCTGCAGACTTCCCAAAACCTCTTTGACTTTTCTTTTGCTGTTGACATATCCCCAAAACCCTTTTTTATTGTTTTTAGTCTCTCTTGCAAGCCTCAGTTCATTTTTAGCTTTAGCTTTTCTGATACTTGCCCTGCAGATTGTACTGATTTCATTATATTCCTCCTTAGATATGTATCCCTCCTTCCATTTCTTAAACATTTCTTTTTTCTTTTTTATCAAGTTTTTAAGTTCTAGGTTTATCCACCCTGGTCTCTTTAGATGTTTTCCATTCTTCCTTCTTTGAGGAATTGTTAATGATTGCGCTTCTAATATTGCATTTCTCAAAATATCCCATCCTTCTTGGACATTTCTATCCTTTAGTACATTTAACCATTTGATCCCTCCTAACCTCCTCCGGAGTCCATCAAAATCCGCCCTCCTGAAGTCCAACTTTGAAGTCTGAGTCCTCTCATGCTTTCCTTCCCTTATTATCCAGAATTCAAGGATAACATGATCGCTGCCTCCCAATGCCCCAGAAACTCTGATATCCTCAACCATTTCCTCTCTGTTGGTAAGAATTAGATCAAGGATAGCCAATCTTCTTGTTTCCTCCACCACCTTTTGGTACATGAAATTGTCAGCGAGAGAGGATAAGAACTTATTAGACTTGTGACTTTTTCCTGAGTGAGATTCCCAACAAATGTCTGGGTAGTTAAAGTCTCCCATAATCACTATGTCATGCTTTCGTGAAAGTTTAGCCATCTGGTCTAGGAAGAGGTCATCCATATCTTCTGTTTGTCCAGGGGGCCTGTAATAGACTCCTACAATGGTATCCTTTCTGTTGCTCTCTCCTTGAATTCTTACCCATACCGATTCTACTGAGCTTCCACTCTCTGAAACTTGAACCTCTGAGGAGACAATTTATTTTTTAACATACAGCGCAACACCCCCTCCTCTTTTGTTAAGTCTGTTTCGCAGAAACAAGTTGTAGCCTTCAATGTTTGTGTTCCATTCATGTGTGTTATCCCACCAGGTTTCCGTAATACCTATGACATCATATTTATCTACCTGGGTCAGGATCTCCAGCTCCCCTTTTTTATTTCTCATGCTTTGGGCATTGGTGTAGAGGCATTTTAGTTTGTAATTGATATCTATTGCGAGCTTGCCTCCTCTGTTTTCCTTACAAAATTTATGCATTTCTGGGAGTAAGAATATCGCCTGGTTTGATTGACTTGAGTATTTTTGCTTGACTTTTTGTTACCCTTCCCCTTTTGTTTTAGTTTAAAGCTCTCCTAATAACGTGCATCTCCACCAAGATCTGTTTGCATACAGTATTAGGAGCCTTATGAACAGCAGAAATGAATCCATAGGAGCCGTACTGATGATGAATGTGCAATGGAGAGCGCTAGGGGTTCGACAGTATAGTGACGCACTTCCAATGACAGCACTTGTGGGAGACAGGGCTGTGAGTGGGAGGATCCTCTTGCATTACGAAGCACCTTGGTGCACCTTGCAGGAAAGGACAAGAAATGCACTGGAATTCGGTCTCTGCTGACCTCTCCCTGCGGGTCAAGCAAGGCTCCATCCCTCATATCCCCAGCCGTAAGTGGCCTTGAGCGCTGGTTGTGGGTCCAAGGGCCATTTGACAGGGCACATCGCTGGATGCCAGGTGTGCACAGGCACTTGGGGGTCACAAACCCCTGTTGCTTAGGTGGGACATTTAATCTCTATGTAGACCTAGAACCAAGAAGCAGAATACAAGTGTATTTAAAGGCCCTCTCCTCACCCTTTTCTATGCTCTTGGCATTCAAGGATTCAACCTGGCCAGAGGCCGCCCAGCGTGCCAGTCCTCCATTTACCCAGGTACGATCATTGGAACAGCCAATAAAGCTGTGGATGGGGATTGCAGTGGACACTGGGCCAAAGAGGGCTCTTGCGCACACACCATGGCCGACAACAACCCTTGGTGGTACGTGGATTTGGGCTCCTCCCATGCCATTGCCTCAGTGATCGTCTACAACCGTCGGGACTGCTGCAGCGAGAGGCTCCAGGGAGCCGAGGTCCGTGTGGGCAATTCCGTGGCCGAAGGTGGCTTGGCCAACAGACTGTGAGTGCCACTTGTCTCTCCTGTTCTCGTGGGCTCGCGATCACTTGCTGGCTGATATCCAATGAGGAGACAAGCAGGGCGAGGGTGGTGGTGGTGGTTGGGGGAGGCAAGGCCTGGAGATCCTTCAGCTCCTTTTCCTCACGCAATGGATTGACTTTTCTCCCAACAGGTGTGGCACCATTGACGATATCACCAATTCTCCCATTACTGTCAACTGCAATTGGCTCAAGGGCCGCTATGTGTTCATCCGAATTCCTCGCCTGTCAACTTATCTAACGCTGTGTGAAGTGGAAGTCTACGGTGTGGCATCCGAAAGACAGTGTTAGACCAATTAGCCGAGGGCTGGTAAAGCTGGTGTCAACAACAGCCATTTCCCAATAAACACTTTTGAATGAGTAGAAACCCCTTCGCCTCCTCTTGCTGTTTCCTGTGTCCTGAGAGCCAAGAACAGATGTCTTTTGTCTGCCACATTCTCCAGGTTGTAAAAGCAATGAAGTGGTTTGGCTGGGGGAATTACTCTTCCAGCGGTTCTAGTTGGGTTTTTGGCTGGGCTGGAGTCTCACGAATAGGGGAAAGGGAAGGAGTTCTGACGCAGAAATAATACAAATTTGACAGGCGAAGGTTTTGCCTTTGACTTGAGACACCCGAAGCGGTTGGTGGGCCACCGTGTGACACAGCAAGATCCTCTTATATTCTTATGGCAATCTTAATTTGAACAAAATCAGAAAAACAAATTATTTTGGGGCTTCAGTAACTGGCAGGCAGCGTAAGGCAGTTAAGCTGTAACTAAACTAAAGCATAAAAGAAGAAAGAAAGGGGCATCAGGTTTTCTCAGAATCCAAAGGCTTCTCTTCATAAATGGAGAAGAAAAAGGGAGGAACCAAAACAGAACTTTTCCTGGGATTTATTTACAGTAAATGTCCAAGGATTGACGAGTTAATACTCAAAATTGTTCACTGTGTTTAGCGATCTTCAGGTGCGCATTAGAAATCCAACCTCAAGTACTCAGGAGCCAAAGGCAGGCAGGAAGGGAAGTTTCTCTTCCTGATTCCAGGTAAAAGGAACACCAGTTTCATTGGGAGGCAGGAAACCTGAAGGTTGAAGAAGAGTTAATTGAACTCCTCAGATCTCAGTTACCTCAGGATGCAAATGAAGGAAGCAAGGGAAAGAGTGTGCTCAAAGATTTAGTAATCTAATGTGGAAAATGGGGGCAGCTACCAGCTGTTAGCCTGTGGTCTCACAGAACTTGGGCGCAAAAACTTACAATCCTGTGGTGACCTTATATGGGAACTTTACAGGTAATTATCCTTCCTTCAGTTCTATGCAGAGAGAGGCATAGCTAGGCCCTCAACTACAGAGTACAATCATCAGCTATAGTATCAAAACAACCTGTGGTAGCCATGCCTCACTCTGCATAAGAGAGAAAACTGAAGAAAGGATAATTGCCTGTAAGTTCCTATATAAAGTCTGTGATGACCGCAGGGTAAGGTAAGTTAGGTATAGCTTGTTATAGCCATAGGTCGGTGATGGCCAACCTATGACACGCGTATCACAGGTGACACGCCAAGCCCTTTTGGGTGCAGACCTCTGGTGCGACTGGACCTCCAATTCCCGGGTGGGAGTGGTGTCGAACACGCCCCTCTCACAATGGCATCCAAGCATGTTGCATAATGGCCAGTCATGGCAGCGAGGAGGTGGAACTTCTGTCTTCGGGTGCAATGGCTCAGGCTGGTAAACGGGAGGACCATTGCCATCTGGGAAAGCTTTCCTTCCAGCAGATGCGATTGGTTCACCTCCACCAGATGTTTACCAGCCCTAGTTCACAGCAACCTCATCAGCTAAGTTTCAAAGATTTGTCTTCGTATGAATTTTAATGTGTTAATGATGTAAGATTTGATTCATGTTCGAATGTCCAAATTCATACCAACTTATACAAATAATGAATGTTGCAAATATTCATGCACATCTCTATCAAGGACTATATTGGGACAAGCACAGGCTGATCTGTGTGGAATTCCCAGTAAAATCACAGGTTTCAGCCTATGTCTGGAAGCCTCCGGAGTCTTTGTCAAGGGAAGCAGGATGCTGTACGCCACCTTCCACCACCAGGAATGGAGAGCATCAGGGATTCACCAACTGGGCATCAAACTCGTTCTCTCTCTCTGGCCCACAACAGGAACAGTCAGACCTCCTTGTTCACCCATCCAGGTCTCTGTCACGCACTCCAGATTAGTCCTTTCATCCGAGATTTAGCCCAGGATGAGAGATGATCAACCTTGAACGGAGCTGGCCTTGAGGAGCAGCACTACCAAGCCAGTGCGAGGTGGACAGGCATCCCTCAGGCCTAGCAGAAGGAGCAGCAGCCTCAAAATGTCCCACACTCCTTCGCTGGGACTTTGCTGCCAGGAGACGCAGTGACAGCAACCAGCCTAGATGTCCTTAAGGAAGGGCGAGACAAATTCATGGAGGACGGGTGTATCAATGGCTACTACAATGGATGCCTTGGTATGTCCTCCGGGCTGAGGAGACAGGCAGGAGGCCTCTAAGGACCATTTGCTGGGATTCAAGAGCAGAAGGGCCACTGTGTGAGACAGGATGCTGGACTGGATGGGCTGTGGCCTGATCCAGCAGGGCTCCTCTTAGGTTCTCCCTCCACCCTGAGCACTGAGATGGGACCCCCACACCTTCCCCCCCTCCCCCAGGCACATTGCCCCGTCTGCTTAGCAGACCTCAAAGTGAGTTGGAACTGCCCAGTTGGACCCCTTAGGGACGACAGGAGAACCTCTTGGCTCTCAGCCAGGAGCAGGTGGAAACTTGGGTCACCAGCACTGCTGTTCATTTTACCCAAAGGAGGATATTAAAATGTTCTATCAGGGCAGTGGGTGTCAGACTTCCTGGGGGGGGGGAGGGGGGGAGACAGTCTGCAGCGGGTTATAGGCTGTTCTTTGCCCAGCCGTTTGTTCACATGAGCTTTGCATGCTCAATGTGCCGTCCTATGACTATTGATCCTGTAATTTCCTCCTCACAATGGGGCTTCCACTTAAAGAATTCTGGTCGTTGATTTTCCTGCTTCTGCACCCAGAATTAAGCTTGAAATTTGTAACAGAAGAGCAGGCAGAGGAAGGAAACCTTTGAGCGCATTTTGGAGGTTACAGTTCCCTTGAATGCTGCCCTCAGAATATGTGGCAACCAGGGCTGAGGAATCACTTGCCTCCTGTCCAATTCAGCTGAAAGGGAGGAAGGTGATGACATTTCTCCAGGGTCACTGGAAACTTCCCCTTCTCTGGCCTCTCTTGCAACACAAAGGAACCACCAGCCTGTGCCCCAGAATCAGAACACAGCAAAGCGACTCAGAGACTTTTCTTACTGACCATCCGTGATTGTAAGAAACCAGACTTATCAGCTCCACGCATGACTCCTCTCTTCCTGGGACCAGCTTGGCACCCAGATATTGACCCACCCCTAGTATCCCTTATGGCCCTCCACTGTGGCTTATTGTCTAGGCCTCTTAAGAGGCAACAGGACTGAAGTATATAAAGTCATGCATGATACAGAAAAGGTGGAGAGAAATTTCTTTTCTCTGTCACACAACACTAGAACCAGTTTCATGCCATTGTTTCTAGTCCTCCCATCTTGTGCAAGTGAGAATAGGAACAATCTCTCTGCACTGTGACGGCTCTTCAGAGACTTGAAGACCGCCATCATGTCACAGCCCATCTAGTCCAGCATCCCGTCGCACGCAGTGGGCCACCAATTGCCCATGGACATCTCAAGCAGAGACCAGGGCAAACCTTCTCCTGCTCTCAGAGCCCAGCAAATGGCCTTAGAGGCATCCTACTTTCCCCCCTCACAGCCTGAAAGATGCATCTAGGCATTCATTCTAGTAGCCATTGATACATCTGTCATCCATAAATTTGTCTAACCTTTCCTTAAAGCCATCCAGGCTGGTAGCTGTCACCACCTCTTCCGGCAGCAAATTCCATAAGCCGATGACCTCTGGATGAAGAAATACTTCCCCCTGTCAGACCTTACTCTCCTACCCATCAGCTTCATAGATGCCCCCTGGTTCTAGTGTTGTGTGGTAGAGAAATTTTCTTTATCCACCTTTTCTATACTGTGCATAATTTTATATACTTCAGTCAGGTCCCCTCTCAAACGCCGTCTCTCCAGACTGAAGAGGCCTAGACGCTGCAGCCTGGTTTCGTAAGGGATTTTGTTCCAGACCCTTAATCATCCTGGTTGCCCTTCTCTGCACCTTCTCTAGTTCCACAATATCCTTTTTAAGGTGTGGTGACCAGAATTGTACACAATATTCCAAATGTGGCCTCACCATAGATTTATAAGGAAGCAACATGACGCTTGCTGACTTATTTTCTATTCCCTTCCTAATTATTCCCAGCATTGAATTAGTTTTTTCACTGCTGCTGCGCACTGGGTTGACCCCTTCATTGAACTGTCCACCAGAACCCCGAGATCCCTTTCCTGGTGTCTTGTAGAAAGCTCAGACCCCATCAGTTTATAGACATAATTTGGATTCTTGGCCCTGATGTGCATTACTTTGCACTTAAGATTAAAGCACATTTGCCACTTGGTTGCCCACTCACCCAATGCTAAGAGATCTCTCTGGAGCTCTTGGCAATCCCTTTCGGATTTTACTACCCTAAATAATTTAGTATCATCAGCAAACTTTGTTATTTTACTGTGTACCCCTTCTTCTAGATCATTGATGAATAAATTAAAAGCATGGGGGCCCCCACTTTTTACCTCTTTCCACCCTGAGAATTTGCCGTTTATTACTACTCTCTGCTTCCTGCCCATAAGCCAATCACAAATCCAGGACAGAACCTGTCCTGTTATTCCATGGCTGATGAGTTTACTCAGTATCCTTTGATGTGGAACTTTGTCAAAAGCCTTCTGAAAGTCCAGATAGACAATGTCTACTGGTTTGCCTTTATCCACATGTTTACTGACACTCTCAAAGTATTCCAACAAGTTTGTAAGGCATGATATACCTTTGCAGAAGCCATGGTTAATCCTATAATGGCCGATGCTAATGGTTTGTTTGTCCTTTTGTTATTCCTTGCCTGAACAGCAAGCAGTAAATAATATAAACAAGGAAATGTAGTCTCCCAGAAATTGACCTACAGTAACCTGACCTGGAGTAACCTGAACTAGCTACTACAGCAAGTCCCCCCAAGCTGACCTAGATTTTATCTGAACTGTCTACCACAGCAAGTCCTCCAAACTCTTTCCAAAAACCAGAGGACTTATGTCCCAAATTTACCACCGCGCAGCAGCAATTTTTCCAGATTATTTTATCAAATAATTTTTTATCAAATATTTTCTGTTTAGCCTTAGGAGAGAGCGCCTTCCTCCACTGAGATCTTTCTGGGCAATTCAGCCATCATCCTATTCCTGGCTGGGCATGTCACAGCCTCTGTGCATGCACCCTGAATAAAGCTCCCATCTCTTCTCCACCCAGAAAGGTAAGTGGCTTTCTAAAAAATGCTACAGCTGGAAAACCTGCAACCAGCACTAGGTTTTCCAACAACAGGGCTGTGGTGAGATTGCCTACCATACATGAGGCAACTCCACAACAGCAGATCTGTAATGGTGCCATATTCATCACATCTGAGTGTTGGTGCCCCAAATGGCAATTCTGACACTCCCACCACCCTCTGGGCTGGCGCTTTGAGAAGTTTGGGTTGTGCAGCTTCTTCCATGGTTGCCCCAAAACAAAGAAGAAGCCACCTATGGAGAGGCATTGGGGAGGTCTTGAATCGGAGAAGAACCGCCCAGTATGAAGGTATAAAACCAGAAGTGCTGCAGGGGAAATCCCGAGCTGAGCAGGAAACAGAGATCACCTTTCTCATTTGGAGAGAAGAAGCCGTGGTTTCTGCTTGGTGGAGAAAACTAGTCCGTTCTTCTCCTCTCTTCAAGAAACTGAGTAAAGGTGAGTTGGAGACCTGCTGGAACATAGTATCCAAATCTTTGATGCTTGTTGTGTGCAAGGTGGGTAAAATAGCCCCAAAATCTGGTCCAGCCCCCATTCAGTGTGTCTCAGAAGGGATTGCTTTGGTCCACATGAGATTCTGAATGCAGCTGGGTTTTGCTCACAGCCAACAAGCAAAGATGCACCAGACATCAAGAGGTAGCTGAGGATCTTCTTCTGGTCCCACAATTCCTTCTTGATGCCTCGAGAGATGGCAGGAGACACTCAAAATGCCTGGATGGCAGCCAGATGCCAAGCCACTTCCCTTTTTGACTTGAATCTGGGAATTTTGACCGGAGCAGTCACCATAAGAGCTGGCAGACAGAGGTACGGAATTGACATTCTGGAAAACCTGGAGGTAAAGAATCGATGTTCTGGAGAACCTGCCTCAAGGCTGGACTTTGCCTTGTATCAGCATTTTGGATGCTTGATCAACTGATCCAGGACTGCCAGGGACAGATACGTGCTGCGTTCCCAGTACACTTCTGGAAGGACCCATGTCTGGATGCAACCCGAGTCCTTGTCAAGGGAAGACGGGATTTGCCCTCCCCCTTCCATGGCCTGAAGGAGAGGAGGTGCAACAACAACAGTAGATATTCCTGTAGATGTTTTAACTTTTTTCTTTTTGATAGAAATGGTTAAAATATGCAGGTGCTCAGATTCTCTCCTGAAATAATATTATTTTCAGGGAAAACTCATTTATGCCCTGAATAAGGATGTGCAGTAAGATTTGTAATGTTCATTGTTTGTACAAATTTGGACGTTCATATAGAAAAGTTTCAAAACATTCATATGAACTTTGGAACATTTGTGAGGCAGGGAGGTGGGAAGGCGGCTGTTCCCGTAACATCTGCAATGGATCCAGAGTGAATCTGACACGGTTTGAGAGCGGATTCAAAGTGGATTCAGGGTGGATTTGACACATTCAGAGCAGATACGTTATGGGATATGTATCAGATACGTATCGGATACATATGCATTTGTATTGGATATTCGTGCCACATTTGAAGGGGATCTCTTCAAATGAATACAAATTTTCTTATATTCGATTTGTTACCAGCCGAATGCGGAAAAATCCATTAGTGCCCATCTCTAGCCCTGAATAATTACAACAATGAAAAGATGCATCCATGGAATATGAGCAAAGCAAGCAGGGATCCTGGCCTCTCGACCTCTGAGACCCCAGGAAGGTCACTTGAACATCAGCAGGTAGCGTGATAAAAAGGGGGAAGAAATAAAGATCAATGATGAAAACAGTTTCCACCGTAGCCCAAGGCAGGCATAACCGACACAGACGAACCCAATACTATAGGAGGCTGGCAATACAGTTCTAAAGCAAATAAGCCCTGAAAGCCATAGGAAAATAAAGGCTGTGCGTACATTTGTCTCGCATACAGACAAGCTCAGTGTGAGAGAAGAAGGCATCTCTCAGCATTTCTGAGGAGGAAGATTTGGTGCCGCCTTGAAGGAAAATGTTCTGCATTCCGTCGGAATGTAGATGCTTCAGCCACAGACCTCCCTGCCGTTAGTGTGAGGCATTGGGCTTTGGGTCCCAATGGGGCTTGGCTAGATCAGAGGCCCTGGTGGCCCTGGATCCAGGCAGGTCTTCTACCCTCTCTCTGGGAGTTGTATTCCAGGGCTGCGTTCACGCCCGGTTCTGATCCAGCTTCAGTCCACCTTTAGAGGGGAAGAACACATCAGCAAAGGGAACAGACATTTGCTTCCCACCATATGTAATCCAAAGGTGGATTTCCTGAGTCAGATAATGCTGAAAGAAATCAGCTTGTTACTTTGCTAACGCATTCTTTCGCTCTGAACGTGGGCTGAAGCTGGATTAAAATGTAGGTGTGAACGCGGCCCAGGTTTTCCATTTGAACAGGAGCTGCCCTGCCTCCATCTCCAGTCACCCGCTTCCCTCCCTCTTTTCCAGCATGTGGCTGAGTTGGTTCCTCGCGTTGGTTCTCCTGATGGGGCAGGCGGAGGCCCAGTTCTGCAACAAAATCACCCTCGGTAAGCAATGGAGAATATGTGGGACATTAATGGAGCCACGGGGCGCACCTTGGAACCAGAACCCCCCCCCCCCCAGAACCAGCCACATGCAAACATGGCAAACAGGGCGACTCCGGGGCCACCAGGGTACCCCATGCACTGCGCCCTGCATCCATCGCCGGACCCAGGAGAGCCTCCTCTCTGCCGGGCAGGAAAAAGTTCTTGGGGGGCCTCCTAGGGTCAGCCTGGGCCCCCTCAGAGGCCTGTTTCTAGGGGCAGACTTGTGCTGGGGGAGCAGGAAGGAAGAACTGGGCACGTGAAATTAAAACCCATGTGAGCTTTTGGCCTCAAACATCAGAGTCTGAGTAGAAGTTCTGGATACAAATAAACAAACAAAGCTATAAAAAGAGCCACAAAAGCTGGTTTGGGGTTGCTTTGATTAATTTGGTACTAATCTGGGTCCATCTCTCCATCTGTCTCTCCATCTATCTATCATCTACCCACCCACCCACATACTACATCTATCTATCTATCTATCTATCTATCTATCTATCTATCTATCTATCTATCTATCTATCTGTCTGTCTGTCTGTCTGTCTGTCTGTCTGTCTGTCTATCTATCTATCTATCTATCTATCTATCTATCTATCTATCTATCTATCTGTCTATCATCTTTCTTTCTTTCTTTCTTTCTTTCTTTCTTTCTTTCTTTCTTTCTTTCTTTCTTTCTATCTATCATCTATCTATCTATCTTCTCACCCTATATGCAAAGGTCTCAGGGCAGGCTACAATAATATCACAATTGACCAAAACAATGTCTTTATGGCGGGGGAGGGAGGGAATGTTACTGGCCTATAACTCCCAGCTAAAACTTTCAGAACATTTGAAGACCAGGGCAAAAATGTTGCATCTTGCTGGGGTGTAGATCACAGCAGCAGCAGCAGCATTGCTGATGGACGTGGCATGGGGGCTGTTAGTGCAGTTGGAGGTGGCAGAAGTGATGAGCGAATGTCATGGCCCTCATGGCCCTCCCAGAGCCTGATGTCCATCATGGGGGGCCCAAGGGTCTCGCAGGGAAGGTCTGGAAATGTGCTGGGAGTCTCGTCCGCCTGTCCAACCCCTCAGGCTGCCCGTCCCGTGGCCAGAGGAAGTCCATGTCCCACCAGATGCCCCAAGGAGTCACCAAAGTGTGTTCCAGTAGGTGGACTTCAGACGAGGGGGCATTAGACGGTGCATACAGCTGCATTCCAGGCCCCTGGATGTGCACCAAAAAAAACCTTGTATTTGATTTGTGTTGAATTGAATGCAAGAAAATTTGTATTCCTTCCCACAGACCCCCTGCGGATGTGGTAGGATTCAATCTGATATGAATGTTCAATCCCATACAAATCCGATATGAAGCTTCATAGGATTGTATGAAAACATTCCATGTGAATTTCAGTGTTAATCTCTGAATGTGCCAACACTCATTCGAATGTCCAAATTCAGCCAAATTCGTACAAATTTCTAATGTTGTGAATGTTGGTGCCAGCTCTAGCTGCAGCCTCTTGCTGCTCGGAGGGGGCACATTGAATCTCTGCCCGGATGGGGTGGAGCCAAGGGGCAGAATACAAGCCACCTCAGCCACCTCTATCCTGTTCTAGGGACCAACCTGGCCAGAGGCCGCCCGGCGCTCCAGTCCTCCGTCTTGCCCCACGAGTTCGTCCCGAGCGCCATAAAAGCCGTGGATGGCGACTGCAGCGCAGACTTCGGCCACGGCTCCTGCACCCACACCCAGGCAGACAACAACCCTTGGTGGTTCGTGGATCTGGGCACCTCCTACACCGTCGCTGCAGTGGTGGTCTACAACCGTGCCGACTGCTGCGACCTGAGGCTCCAGGGAGCGGAGGTCCGCGTGGGCGACGCCATGAATGCCAGCGATCACGGCAGGTCCAACCCCCTGTGAGTGGCACTTCCCTCCCTTCTCCTGTCCCCTTGGGCCCCGTGCAGGCAGGGCAGGAGGGGCGCTTGGCTGGGGGGGGGGGGCAAGGGCCACACTGAGATTTCAGACAAGTCAGGAATGCCCAAAGTCAACACACGGAAACAGGCTCAGCAGGAAGGATTCTGCTGCAATGAGAGCCAGAACCTCAGAGGCCTCACGGTTACCTCCATGGGGGCCCTGGAACCACCTTTGGAAGCGCTTAGGGGGAGGGATGGGTGCAAATATTTGTAATATTTAAAATTTGGACAATTTCGGACATTCATACACTAACTGGACGTTACGACTAGGGGTGAGCACGGATGTCTTTTTTGCATTTGAATGTGAGTCCAATCGAATATTCAAAAATTTCATAGATGGGTCCTATGGAGCCCAGGAACATTTCAAGGGCCCGGTGCTTTGCCTCCATTGCAACCAAAGAGGCATGCCCAAGGGCTCAAGCACTGCTGTGCCCACCTAGAGCGAGGGAAGGAGCTGGCGGGCGGGTGGGGTGAGGAAGAAGGATTGAAGAACAGGGGAGCCAGGAAGCAGAGAAGACGTCCAAGGCCCCAGGTCCCCCACGAGGCTTTTGGGCCCCTCCCCCAGCAGCTCCCGCTGACCCTTCCTCTGCACCTTGTGCATTATTTGGAGTACCCCACACAAAGGATGCCCAGGAATACCCACGACATCCAACATGCGTATGAATTCCCATGAATCCAGGCTTCCTTATGCGAATCAAATGTTGCGACTTTTGTACGTTGACATTCGGAAGATTGGTAAACCAGGGCGGCGGGAAGTGGCTGCGCCAGTCACATCCGCAACAGATCCAGCGTGAATTCAACACAGTTTGAGAGCGGATTTGACGCTTTCAGAGCAGATATGTTACGAGATAAGTATCGGATACCTATTGGATACTTATGCGTTTCCATTAGCTACAATATTCCTTTTTTATCCAATAGAATCCTACCACATTTGAAGGGGATCTATTTGAACAAATACAAATTTTTGTACGTTTGATTTGATACAAATTGATTGCAACCCCCCCCATCTGTGCCCCTCCCTACCTCGCACCCCTCCCCACTGGCCTCCCCCAAACGCCGCGCCTTCCCCAGCCCTGGCCGCCTTGCTTGCTCCCTTTCCACCCAAGGCCTCCTTCCGAAACGGGCCGGCCTGCTCCTCTCCAGCCGCAGCCCTTCAGCCCCTTTCCTGGGTCTCCTCTTGACCACTTCTCCGCCACTGAGCTGGACGTCGGGCGACTGTTGCAAAGGGGGGCACCGAGACCTCTGGGGACTACCTGGAGATGCTTCTCCATGCTCTGCTCCGCCCGCAACTGATGTTCCTTTCTCTCTGACAGGTGTGGGGTCATTGAGAAGCCCAACGGTTCCGCCAACACCGTCCGTTGCAAATGGCTCAAGGGCCGCTATGTGTCCATCCACCTTCCTGGCCAATCTGCTTACCTGACGCTGTGCGAAGTGGAAGTCTACGGTCTGCCCGCCGAAAACCAGTGTTAGATGCTCGGGCAACGTGCTGGTGAAGCTGGGGTCAGCGATGGCCGTTCTCCAATAAATACCTTTGCTAGAGCTGATTTCTCCTCCTTCCTTAACTCTTTGCCTCTCATGGTGCATTAAGGGGGATGCCCAGCTTGGAGCATCTGCCTCCAGTTCCACCTCATTCCATCCTGTCCATGTGTCCTCAAGCCCTCTTGCAGTCAGTAGAGACGGTTAACTTTATGTGATGGAAAACCCTGCCTTCTGGGTCTCGTGACTATCTGCAGAGCTATAGAACTAGAAGAATGAGGTCAAGAGAACATCCTGCTGAGCATGCTGGAGCCATGATGGTCTGAGGTAGCCCCACAGAGGTCAGGAAGGTCATGAGTTTCCAAGCCTGCCTGCATTTATTTATTTCATTTATTAAATGGACAAGGTAGAGAATTTACCTGGTGACCAAAAATGTATATCTTATGTATTAAAATTATATCCTAAATCAACCCATAGATCACCATGAAGGTCCCCAGAGGTGTAAACAATGGATCCAAGAATTCAACAGGAAATTTGGAAATCTTTATTTTAAACAAAGTGACCAGGAGAGGTTTCCTCTTGCTTTTTACGGGAGGCAACGAGCCAGTGGCCTGTGGGGTTTTGATCCATACATGAGCCCAGAAAGAAAGATCTTCATCTCAACAACAAAGTCTTGCAGATATTAAAAGATTGGAGTCCAGTAAGGCCAAACAGGATTTCTGCAACAGAGAAGAAAGGAATTAAATCCTTTAGGCACTCATTTAATTGCCTTTTTGCACTAGCACCAGTGGGACATCCGGGGACTGGTCCCACATGGAGTATCCACACCACCCGGAGCTTGAAATTTGCAACAGAGGAGCAGGCAGAGGAAGGAAGGAAGGAAAGAAACCCTTGACCACTTTGCTCATCTGGGAGTTCCCTTGAATTCTTCCCACAGAATATGTGGCAACTGGGGCTGTGGAATCACGTGTCTTTGCTCCCACTTGCCTCCCATCCGGTTCAGATGAAAGTGAGGAAGGTGACGAAATGGACTCCAAAGCAGATGGAGGTAGCTGGACAGCTTCACTTTTCAGACACTTTAGCCCAGGTCACACATGTATAAGACAGGACGTCCTATTCGTAATTCACACTGAGGTCCTACCAGTTCTGTTTACACGTAGATCATTATAGGTCACCCTCAGGCCGACCTCGCTCTGGGCTGCATCGCTCACACCTTTCTCCGCGATCGACCTGAGCCTCCTCCATGGAACTCTTGGCTCCACCCCTTTTGCTGCATCAAATCTACCTCCTTTCTTATTGGACGCCGTTGTGTCACTCAAGGGAGGTGATGGGTGTGTTTGCAGTTCCTTTTTACGCCTGCTCCCCCACCTCCACACACCCCTTCCTTTTCCATGTGCTTATATTAGATTTGGGGACACCCCCCACAAGGCTTTGGGCCCCACACACATAAACTGGGGAGAGAAGGGGAGGTGCCTCACAAACTCCATGTGTGCCACTGGACCCACCCACCACAGCACGGTTCAGCCTCCTTTAGCCTGTCCCCCCCCCTCCCCTCTGCTCACGAGGAAGAGAAGACGACCTGGTGTGCATGATGAGCGGAGTGCTCTGGAAAAGAGAACTCTGGTTAGAACAACCTGACAGGGATAAACCAGCCTGGAAAACGAATTGAACAAAAATAATGTAACACAAATGTGAGCAACTGAAAATGACGTGAGCCGGTTTGGTCTAATGATTGGGGAGCTGGACTCTTATCTGGGAATTCCAGGTTTGATTCCACCCTCCCCCATGAAGCCAGCTGGGTGACCTTGGGCTAGCCACAGCTCTCTTCTCACAGCCCCACCTACCTCACAGGGTGTCTGTTGTGGAGAGAAGAATAGAAAGATTTTTCCAGCCGCTTTGAGTCCCCTTAAATGGGTGAGAAAAGCGGGGTAGAAAAGCCAACTCTTCTTCTTCTGAGGTCATCCTAAGGGGCTTCCCTTAATTCATGGCGGACAGGTGTAGCACTGAGTGGGACAGGATGCTGGACTTCATGGGCAGTGTCCTGAGGTGGCTTCTATGTTCTTATTCAAGGAGCTTCTCCCTTCCATTTACTCTCTAACTCCAATGGTTCTGTTGAAAATTTGAGAAGTTTGCATCATACAACTTCATCCATAGTTGCCAAAAGCCAGGGAAGAAAGAAGAAGCCGTATATGGAGAGGCAGTGGGCAGGTGTGGAGCCAGAGAAGAACCGCCCAGTTTGAACAAATAAAACTGGAAGTGCTGCAAGAGAAGCCCAGAGCTCAGAAGGAAACAGAGATCACCTTTCTCCTCTTTCTGACCAAGTGAAAAATCTGGTCAGTTCTTCTCCTGTTCCCAAGAAACTGGGCAAAGGTGAGTTAAGCGCCTGCTGAGGACAAGTATCCAGACCTCTGATGCTTGCTGTGTGCGAGGGGTGTTCAGTGTCTCTGAGAAGGGCTCGCTTTCGTCCACGGGGGATTACGGAGGCAGCCTGGTTTTGCTCACAGTCAACATCCAAGGAGGCCCCCAGGCAGCGGGAGGAAACTGTGGGGCTTCTTTAGGTCCCTGTTGATGCCCTTAAACAATCCAGGATCCTACCTTCTTCTGCAGCATGGTTCCCAGTCAAATACCTGAGTGTCAGCCCAACCCCAAACCCTTTATCTTTTTCTGCTCTTACCTGGGCTCCAGGTGTTTGGACCAGAACAGGAACGGAAAGGGCAGGCAGAGGCAGGTGGGGAACCAGCACTGGAGAAAACCCAGTCATAAGGAATCAATCTAATGGGAAATCCACATCAGGGCTGGACTTTCCCTGATACTCATGTTCCCGATTCTCAATCAACCAGTCCAGGAGTGTATTGGGACGAGCAGAGGCTGATCTGTGCCACATTCCCAGGACAGCCCCAAATGAACCACAGGCTTTCGCCTGTGTCCGGAGGCCTCCAAAGTCTTTGTCAAGGGAAGCAGGACGTTGTGCTCCACCTTCCACCACCAGGTGCACATCTGCCTGAGCTTCCAAAGAAAGGTGGTGCAACACCCATGACAGACAATCTCTAACTGGCTCCAGCTGTTCTTCGTTTTGATAGGAGTGGGTTAAACGTGTCGTTCTGGCATTCCCAGGGAAAACCCATTTATGCCCCAAATAACTACAGTGAAGAAAAGGGCTTCCATGGGAAAAGGGCATTTGCAGAGAGGGATTTGTGAGCCCCACGAAGATCAGGGGGCAGCAGGCTAAAGTGTAAACAGGATCAATAAATATAAGGCTGCAGTCACCCCCCACGTCATGGTCAGTCTCTGCGATGGACATAGAATCCAGGCTGGTCTGGCCTTCAATGGCCTGGTCACACTTACTGGGCTGCTGCCTTGGCGTGATGGAAGGGTGCAAGAAGGGGAGGTTTGCATGGGGGGGGCAGGAAGGGTGCCTCTGCAGGGGGGCAGGGGAGTTTCAGCATGGGAGGGGTCAGGGGAGCAACTCAGGCTAGGGGGCACGGAACAACTTGCCATGGCGGGGGTAAGGGGGCAACTCCACATGGCAGGGGAGGCTCAAAGCGGCAGTGGGTGGGTGGGGGGTGGGTGCCCTGCCGCCCCGCCAAAGCATAACATTTCAGCAGCTTAAGGCCTGAGGTAAATCACTCAGGAACGAATGCAGCAGCAGTAGGTGCCAAAACAAGGGGTCTGCCTGCAACATGGCTGGTGCCCACCGCCCACCCTGCTCCACACGCAGCTCTGGGATCATCCACACAGCAGATCGCCTCACTTAGGGAGGGAGGAAGACTTTCACTCCTGACCCGCCTGGACCCAGGACGGCCCCCGTCCAAACACAAGTGGCTGTGGCCAGTAAGGTGTAAATGTAGGTAAACAAACACTAAGAAATGTTTGTGATGCAATTGTAAAAAGCACTGAAACTCACAGAAGTGCAAACATTTCATCAGCTCCGTGTTGAAATCTGGAGATCTGATCAGTTGCTGGGCAAAAAGGTCTTTCCTGATTCTTGTGGGAGAGGTGAACACACACCCCCCCCCACCAAGCCTCGCTCAGCATGGGAAGGTGGGTTGGGTGTTGCCCTGAAGAATGTTCTGCTTTCCATTGGAATGAGGATGTTTCAGGCAGCAGATTTCTCTGCCATTAGTGGAGCCAAGATGATCCATCAGTGTGAGGCATCGGGGTTTTGTGCCTCCCATCCAGGGCTGATTCAGAGGCATTGTGGACCCCTGAAGGGTCTTCTGCCCTCTTTCTGGGGGAGGCTCCCCATGGCTGCTTTCCTCTCGGTCACCTGCTTCCTTGCTCTTTTCTAGCATGTCCCTCAGTTGGTTCATCGCGTTGGTTCTCCTGGTGGGGCAGGCCGAGGCCCAGAACTGTATCCCGGTCCCCAAAGGTAAGAGATGGGGCCCATGAATCCCTGTTTTCAAGAGACACCTTAAAAGAACATAAGAACATAAGAGAAGCCTATGTCCAGCCTTATTTGAAGCCGTTGAGATTCCACAAGCAGGTGGGAAAAAGGTCATTGTGGAACCCGCCATCATTCGGATCTCTCTGGTTCTGTCCTTTCTTCTGCTCCTCCAAGCCAACCAGGTGACCAAGGGTCATGGCCACAGCACGCCAGGCCTGCCTACCCTCCAGTGTCTGACAGAATCTGCCCAGATGTGACCTGAATCCTGGAAACCTCCCTAAGAATTTGAATCTCGGAGGGAGGGAGAGATCTTTACCCTTTGACTCTTTCGAGGTGCCCTGCGCCCCATCTTATGCCCCCTAACAGAAGTTGTGCCGTATTCATAGAACCATGGGGCCCATCCAGACTGGGCCCACAGCGGGAGTCACAAGTTCATTCCCACTGCACAGAATGGCCCTTCACCCATTCTGGACATGGCCCTGCATGGGCCAGAATGCGCTAAAAGTGCTCCACAGCCAAACTAGCTGCGCCTGGGACACAGTACAGCCTGGCTCCCTCCCCCTATGGACGAGCACGTGACAGGCACCTCAAGACATCTTCCGGACGCTGCTTTGCTTGGGAGCATCAGCTGGAATCTTGGAGCGCCTTGCAGACCATTGCAGGAAAGGACTGGAAGTGAGCTGGAATTTGGCCCCCGTATCCCATTTTCTGTGCATCTGGATGGGAAGAGGAAGTCCATGGGACCGCAGATGTCCCTGGTAGAGCCACTTTCCCAACTCCCCAGTTTAATGAACGTCCAAACTATTCGTACGGATCTCCAAAACGTTTGTATTCGTACACATTTTAATGCACAAATGCTATAACATTCCATCCGTGTACAAATGTCCACATTCAGATGAATTTGTATGCATAAAGAATGTTTTGAAGATTTGTGAACATTGCTAAATGGAAGCATTCCAATAAGTGAGCTTCAGGTTGGGTTGAAGGGCCAAGGCACCACTGGATGGGGCCCACAGCTGGATGCCAGGTGCCCCCAGGCGCTTGGGTGGGGCAGCCCCTTGTTGCTTGGGGTGGGGGATGTAAAATTGCTCTGTGGATGGTGTATTAGATCTAGAACCAAGGGGCAGAGCAAAAGCATTTGCAAAAGCCCCCCCCCCCCCGCCCTCACCCACTTCTGTCCTCTCGCCATCCCAGGATTCAACCTGGCCAGAGGCCGCCCGGCCTGCCAGTCCTCCGTTCTCCCATATGAGATCATTGGCACAGCCGACAAAGCTGTGGATGGCGACTGCGGTGGCGACTACCATCAGGGCTCCTGCACCCACACCAAGGGCGAGAGCAACCCCTGGTGGTACGTGGATCTGGGCTCCTCCTACGCCGTGGCCGCGGTGATCGTCTACAACCGTGCTGACTGCTGCAGCGAGAGGCTCCAGGGAGCAGAGGTGCGCGTGGGCGACTCCCTGACCGAAGGCGGCCGCGCCAACGCCCTGTGAGTGCCGCTTTGCTCCTCCCTCCTGTTCTCTGGGGCTCCAGATCAGCTGCGCATGACCTTGGGGCTTGTAAGAGCAGCTCCAGAGATTGGGCCTCGGATGGGATTCCTCGCCAGCACCAGTTGAGCTGCAGGTGGCTATTGCCCCTTTTATAGGGGAAGACGCTGCTGGTGCTTTTTCTTAACAAGAGTACTGCTTCACGGAGGGGGCAGGTAGAGTGGGCAAGGAACGGGCAGGCAGGGGCAGGCATGACTGTCACCTAAATGGATCTGCTCATGTTTACTGTTCTTCTGCACTGCATCATTTGAAGCACCGGTTGCAGGCATCTCGCCACTCGCCGTCCTTCTCGCCCTGCTCCCTTTCCACCTAAGGCCTCTTTTGGAACAGGCCAGCCTGCTCCTCTCAGGGCACAGGACCTCAGTCCCTTTCCCGTGGGTGCCGCGTGCAGGGCCCGCCTCTTCTCCATCACTGCTTCTGCTGCACCACCATTTTCCCCAGCATGAATCTGAGACCGGGTGACCGTTGCAAAGGAGGGTACTAAGATCTCTGGGGCGCAAGGCTGGAGGTTCTCCTGCGAGCTGCTTCTCCCCCCACAACCGATTCCCCTTTCCCCCGACAGGTGTGGGACCATCGCCAAGCCCACCAGTTCCGCCAACACCGTCCGTTGCGACTGGCTCAAGGGCCGCTATGTATCCGTCCGCATTCCTCGGGAGTCGGCTGTCCTGACGCTGTGCGAAGTGCAAGTCTATGGTCTGGCATCCGAGAACCAGTGTTAGGCTCATTGGCCGAGTGCCGGTCAAGCTGGACTCAACAATGGCTGATCCCCAATAAAGCCCTTTGCCTGAGCAACGAACGCTTTTTTCTCCTGCAACTGTTTCCTGCGTCCTGAGAACCAAGAACAAATGTGTTTTCTCTGCTACTTCCCAGAGCACCTCCAGGCTGTAAAGGGAATAAATGATTTTACTGGGGGAATTATTCTTCCAGGGCTCCCAGTGGAATTTGTAGGCTAAAAGGTTGGTTTTACAAAGTGCCAGTAGGATGACTGAGTGCAATAGGCATTATCCCCATGCAAGCCATTTGGTGCTGTTTGGGGTCACATGGGCCGGGCGTGGGACCGAGAACGAATCTCAGGCGTCCCCAAGTCATTCCCGGCAACGTGGGGCAGGTACGGGTTGGGCTTGGATGGAGGCATCCCCATGCGAACCATGCCAAACCCTGGTACGGGGGAGCAGCGCCCCCTCCTCTCTGCCCCTTCTCCCTTCACTGGAACCAGGATTGACATCAGCCCACCCCTGTGCTGCATCCTCAACTCCCTTAGCAGCACCGAAAGCCAGGACAGGGCTGGGAGGCACGGAAAAAAGTTAGGCACTTGAGCAGTTTTGCGCACCTCTGCTCCACCGGGAACCACGAGAACGCCCGCCAAGTTTAAAAGGCAGAAAACCAACCCTTTATTTTTGATCACCTTGACGATCGGGGAAACGGGGGTTGGAAATGGATCAAGGATCAAGCCATTATGCAGCCTGCCTTGGCATTCGTGAAACGGGGTTGGAATTACTTCCGTGAAAATGAAAAAAAAAATTAAAAAATTAAGCCATTCTACAGCTTGCCTTTGTGATCGGCATTTTAAAAAGTCAGCGGCTGTGATCTTCAATGCACAGGGCAGGGACAGCAGGGCACATGCCACCTCCCAATGATTTGAGCACCAGGCTCCTCCCCGTTAGCCCACGATCATCCCCACGCGCAGTCCCGGCTCACTAAGCAATGCATGCCGTCCCCCAAACTGTGATGAGACTTGCTTTTTCAGGTATCAAATCTGGCACCCTTCTGGCACGGTTTGGGGGGATTTGGCACACTTTTCGCAGGACAAATCCGAAACGCAAGGGGACGCCCGTTGCCAACCCGAGTTCGGAACCGCACCAAAGTTGCATGGGGACATGGCATGGGGTGGAGAAAGGATAGGGGGAAAGGGAAGGAGCTCTGAGGCAGAAGTAATACACATTCAACAGGCAAAAGTTTTGCCTTGAGATGCCCAGGAGCAATTGGTGGCCACTATGTGAGATGGGATGTGGGACTAGATGAGCTGTGGGCATGGACAAAATGAAGCTAACCCCCCATTCCTCCCTTCCTGCCCCCATTTACTTTTCATCGCGCCACTACTGCTACTGCTGCATACTTTTTCCTAAGTACTTTGGGTCTGCACATACGGCTCCCACCTCATTTTGTGATCCCCTGATGGGGAGCTGCATACACAGACCAGGAAGTGCTTTTCCGGCCTCCCGTTCCATTCCGACGCTCTCCCTTACCTTTGGTGAGGCCATGGCAGCAATCCCAGGCCTATTTTGGTGCTCCTTGGAGTCCAAAAACGCACTTCTGGATTTCCACTTGCAAGTCTCCATCCGGGGATCATAACTGCAAAATCAGAAGTGCTTTATCAGCCTCCAAAGAGTGCCAAAATGGGCCTAGACATGCCACCCAAAGGAAACAGAGTGCCAGAATGGAACAGGAGGCCACAAATGCACTTCCTAGCATGTGTGTGAAGCTCCCCATCAGGGGATCACATGATGTGGTGGGAGCTGTGTATGCAGACCCAGAATTGTTTATTTGAACAAACAGAAACAATAGTCAAGGTAAAAGGATTCCATGAACTGGCTATACACAACCCACTGGTCACTCACTCCCAGGGATTATGCTAATAGACAATAAACAGGTAAGCCTCAACAATCAACCATTAACTCTTCCACCCAAGGGAGCAACAGCAACAAATTACAGCCAGGATGACTCATTAACGACCCAAACAAAAGAAGAACTGACAAACGAACAGCAGACATCTATAAGAAGAGAAACAAGACCTAAGAAGACACCAGTCGATTTAGATTCTTCCAAGAGCAAAATTATCTGAAGATGGATATCACAGCTTTATCCAAAAGGTTTGGTTCTCAGAAGAAACCTGGAACATGGCATAACGGCCCCCCAAATGACAAATGAGATATACCTCATTCTTTCATTCATTCATTTACATTTGTATCTTGCCTTATACCTGGAGGTCTCCGGGTGGGTAACAACGTCTAAAGTCAAACATCATTTAACATCATTAAAACATTACAACAATGTCAGCCGCTGCCACTGGGAAAAGAAGAGTATCTCTCCATTTCATCAAAGGCCAGGGAAAGAGGTGTGTATTCACTGGCTTCCTAAACATGTACAGTGAAGGTGATAGACGCACCTCAAGGGGGAGACTATTCCATAGCCTAGGGGCCATCATTGAGAAGGCCCTGTCCTGGGTGCCCACCCCTTTTGCTCCTTTTCATGCCTCAGCAGGAAACTAGCATTATGATGCATTCCATAATTGTTCCAGGATACTAGTAGATATTAGTGGTGGAAACTTACATTGAAAGAAATAGTAATAATCCAAAATATAGTTTACTAGCGATGTGCAAAAATACGTCTGGATTCCGAGATTCATGGACAAATGGATAGGGCCCTATTCAAAGGTCCCTATCCATCCACAACTTGGATAATCCAGTATCCATAGAAGCTTTGGTAGAAACTTCTAAGGATACTGGATGACCTGGAGCCTCCTTCCCTGGGCACCCTCCCCCCAACCCTCCCCCCTGCGGCCTCCCTGGGACCCCCTTATCTGCTCCGGTGGCAGTGTGGGTCTCTTCCAGGGCCCTCTGGGACTGCGAAAGGGTATCCAAGAGCTAAATACAGGCCTTCCGGTTTACCAGGATTCAAGGGCAGGTCAACGTCTTCTGCTTGAGAAGCCCAGAAACCAGTGGTGAGCAAGTGGGTGAGTCAGGATGCTGGACTTGATGTGCTGTCACCAGGGCTTCCCTTAATTCATGGAGGACAGGTGTAGCACTGAGTGGGATGGGATGCTGGACTTCAGGGCAGTGTCCTGAGGTGGCTTCTACGTTCTTATGCAAGGAGCGTCTCCCTTCCATTTACTCTCTAACTCCAGAGGTTCTGTGCTGAAACTTTGAGACGTTTCCGTTGTGCAACTTCATCCATAGTTGCCAAACACCAAGGAAGAGAGAAGAAGCCATATATGGAACGGCGGCGGGCAGGTGTGGAGCCAGAGAAGAACCACCCAGTAGGAACCGATAAAGCTGGAAGTGCTGCCGGAGGAATCCAGAGCTCAGCAGGAAGCACAGACCACCTCGCTCCTGTGTCTGACCGACTGAAAGAACGGTCTGTTCTTCTCCTGTTCCCAAAAAGTGGGTAAAGGTGAGTTAAGCGCCTGCTGAGAACAAGTATCCAGTCCTCTGATGCTTCCTGTGTGCGAGGGGTGTTCAGTGTCTCTGAGAAGGGCTCGCTTTCGTCCACGGGGGATTACGGAGGCAGCCTGGTTTTGCTCACAGTCAACATCCAAGGAGGCCCCCAGGCAGCGGGAGGAAACTGTGGGGCTTCTTTAGATCCCCCTTGATGCCCCTAAGGCAATCCAGGATCCTACCTTCTTCTGGCACTTCTTTGCAGCATGGCTCCGGCCAAATACCCGAGTGTCAGCCAAAGGCCAACCCCCTCGGTCTTTTTCCTGCTCTTACCTGGGCTCCAGGTGCTTGGAGTAGGGATGAGCATGAATATTTGTAGCATTAGTTATTCGTAAGAATTCAGCTGAATTTGGACGTCCGTACATGAACTGAATGTTACAACTTTTGCATATTAACATTCGTACAAATCTGAATGTTTCTGGACATTTGTACAAATAGTTCAGAAATGTGTGAAACTGGGGAGGAGGGAAAGCTGCTGTGCCAGCCACACTTGCAATGGACCCAGAGTGCATTCGACACAGATCGAGAGCGGATTAAAAGTGGATTCAGGTCGGATTTGGTGCTTTTGGAGTGGATATGTTGCAGGATATGTATTGGATAGGTATGCATTCGTATCAGATATTCGTACAAATGGGTATGAATACATGGGAACAGGGCGCTTGCAGGGATCCTGGCCTCACAGTCCGGGAGCCCCATGAAGATCAGGGCGTAGCAGGGTCAGGTAACATCACAGTCCGTCTCTGCTATGGACACCAACAGGCTGGCGCTCAGCATGATGAGGGGGCGCAGGGAGGGGAGGCCTGTGTGGTGGGGGGCAGGGCAGGGGGCAGGGGAACTACTTGCCGCAGCAGGGGCAAGGGGCAGCTTTGCATGGTGGGGGGTGTTTGGAGCTGCAGGGGGTGGGGGGAGGTGTCCTGCCACCCCCCCAAAGCATGGTGGCATTTACTAGCCACCACTGGCAACGTGGACGGCGCCCCCACTGCTTCACTCTCAGTGCTGGGATAATCCACACAGCAGATCTTCTCAAACAGGGAGGGAAGGTCTGCAGAAAGAACGGAGGAAGACTTTCAGTCCCGACCCGTCTAGACCCAGGACAGCCAAGTGACTGTGGCCAAAATGTTGTAAATAAATATTTTCCCCCTTTCCTCAAGAAAGTCAACGTAGGTAAACACAACGCTATGAAATGTTTGTGATGCAATTGTAAAACAAGCATTTAAACTCACGGAATTGTGAACATTTCATCTGCTCCATGTTGAAATCTGGAGACCTAATTAGATTCTGGGCAAGAAGGTCTTTCCTGCGTCTTGTGGGAGAGACAAAGGCCCCCTGCTCAGCATGGGAAGGCGGGTTGGGTGTCGTCTTGAAGAAACATGTTGTCCTTTCCATTGGAACACAGATGTTTCAGCCAGCAGATGTCTCTACCATTAGTGGAGCCAAGATGATGCATCAGTGTGAGGCATCGGGGTTTTGTGCCTCCCATCCAGGGCTGATTCAGAGGCATTATGGGCCCTTGAAGGGTCTTCTGCCCTCTTTCTGGGGGACTGTCAAAGAAAAATTCTGACCCCCGTACAGCTAACAGCAGATCTCCATTTATCTGTATACAGTAAGACATTCATGCAAGGAAAGAGGGTAAGTTCTTCCTTGGCTTTACAGAACAAGTTCAGAGTTTATATATTGGTACATTGCGCCTTCCACCCAAACCACAAGTTTCTTGCAAATGCTGGAACCTCCCTTTGACAGATCAACTGAATATATTTGCAGTTCCCCTATTTTTGAAGAGTTAGAGGCGTTAGATAGTTGCTGTTCTCCAGCTAGCAAAGCAAGCGTCTGGAGCGTGGTTACCTATTTTTCCCTCCTACTTGCCCCGGTGCTTAAGCAATGGTGATTGCAAATCTTTCTATAACAACTAGAATCATCTTTAATATCAGTGATTAAGAACTACCAGTGAGGTTGGTGGGCACCCGGGAGAGAGCCTTTTCTGTGATGGCCCCCAGACTGTGGAATAGCCTCCCCCTTGAGGTGCGTCAGGCCCCTTCCTTATATATATTTAGGAGGGCAGTAAAGACGCACCTCTTTGCCCTGGCCTTTGGCTAAGTTGTTAATGTTCCCTCCCTCAGTACAGATATTATCATTTTAAACATGTTGTATATTGTTTTATATGTACGGAAATTTTTAACGTCTTTTAATGTGTATTCTGTTTTAATTTGTTGTTTTAAAGTTGTAACCCGCCCAGAGACCTTCGGGTATGGGGCGGGATATAAATGTAAATAATAAATAAATAAATAAATAAATAAATAAATAAATAAATAAATAAATAAATAAATAAATAAATAATACCTCTAATAGCTAGGCTCAGTATGGCTCTACTTTGGTCATCCCAGAAGACCCTTCAAATTTCGAATCGACAGGGAGGTTCCCCATGGCTGCTTTCCTCTCGGTCACCTGCTTCCTCGCTCTCTTCTAGCATGTCCCTCAGTTGGTTCCTCGCGTTGGTTCTCCTGATGGGACAGGCGGAGGCCCAGCACTGCGTCTCAGTCCCCAAAGGTAAGAGAGGAATCCCATGAATTCCTGTTTTCAAGAGACATCTTAAGAGGTCCAGCCTTATTTGAAGCCGCTGGGGTTCCATAAGCAGGTCGGAAAGAAGGTCATTGTGGAAACCTCCATCATTCGGATATCTCCAGCTCTGTGATTTCTTCTGCTTCTCCAAGCCAACCACGTGACCAAGGGGTAATGGACACATGACCTAGGCGTGCATGTCTCAGAGCATGCACAGAGTGCCAGGGTGTTGCCCATAGCTGATAAATGTGGAATGGAGGGTATCAGTTGAGATGGAGGAAAAAATAGAAAATAGATCAGCAGTTTGATGTTCTGTCTTCTGACAATAAAGTGATGATGCTTTAACGAAACTACAACTGACCCCATTATCCAAAGGCTGGGAGACAGGGCAGGAAACCTATGGATGGGCGCCTCGAGGGAGCTTCCAGATCCTGCTTTGCGTGGGAACATCCTCTTGAATCTCGGAGCACCTTGGTGGACTTTGCAGGAAAGGACTGGAAATGAGCTGGAATTTGGCCCTCATATCTCTGTGCATCTGGACTGTCGGGGGGGGGGGCAGGAAGTCCATGCCCCAGCAGATGTTCCATGGAATCACTGAAAAGCATTCCAATAAGTGGTCTCCAGATCAGGGTTGTGGGTCCAAGGGGCACACAGCTGGAATTACAGATGTGCCCAGGCGCTTGGGGGCTACAAACCTTTGTTGCTTATCTGGAACATTACATCTCTATGTAGATCTAGGACCAAGAGACAGAATAAAAGCATTTGCAAAAGCCCCCCCCCCCCCGCCCTCACCCACTTCTGTCCTCTCGCCATCCCAGGATTCAACCTGGCCAGAGGCCGCCCGGCCTGCCAGTCCTCCGTTCTCCCACATGAGATCATTGGCACAGCCGACAAAGCTGTGGATGGCGACTGCGGTGGCGACTACCATCAGGGCTCCTGCACCCACACCAAGGGCGAGAGCAACCCCTGGTGGTACGTGGATCTGGGCTCCTCCTACGCCGTGGCCGCGGTGATCGTCTACAACCGTGCTGACTGCTGCAGCGAGAGGCTCCAGGGAGCCGAGGTCCGCGTGGGCGACTCCCTGACCGAAGGCGGCCGCGCCAACGCCCTGTGAGTGCCGCTTTGCTCCTCCCTCCTGTTCTCTGGGGCTCCAGATCAGCTGCACAATGAGGGACAGAAGTGTGGCGCCTGGCTGGGGGGCGCAAGGAGATTGAGATGTCAAATACGTCAGGGATACCCGATGGAAAACAGAAACAGGCTCAGCAGGATGAGAAACATTCTGCGATCATCCTGGTGCAATGAAGCTGAAAGGAAACCTCCAAAGATGTCCAAATGCGAATCCTTTAATTCAGCTCTCTGGTGTGGGACAGGATTTTGAATTGCCCAACGCCTTTGGCTAATTGGGAGCAGAGCCTTCTCTTCAGTGGCCCCACTAGCTAGGGCCTTCTAAGGGCAGCTCCAGAGATTGGGCCACAGATGCGATACCTTTCCCCTGATGGCCCGAGGAAGCCGGCACCAGTTGTGTTGCAGGCGGCTCCTCAACCTTTTATAGGGGAGACCCTGTTGGTGCTTGTTCTTAAAAAGAGGACTGCTGCACAGGGCGGGGGGGGGGAGGCAAGAAGGGGGCAGGCAGGGGAGGCATGTCCCCGAGATGTCTGTCTGCTCACGCTTACTGTTCCCCTGCACTGCATCCTTTGAAGCACCTGTCCCAGGCATCTCCCTGCTCGCCTCTCTTCCAAGGATAAAAGCCCCGAATGCTGCCCCTATTCCCAGCCCCGGATGCCTTGCTTGCTCCCCTTCTACCTAAGGCCAGCCTGCTCCTCTCAGGGCACAGGACCTCAGTCCCTTTCCCGGGGGTGCTGCGTGCAGGGCCCGCCTCTTCTCCATCACTGCTTCTGCTGCACCACCATTTTCCCCAGCATGAATCTGAGACCGGGTGACCGTTGCAAAGGAGGTACTAAGATCTCTGGGGCGCAAGGCTGGAGGTTCTCCTGCGAGCTGCTTCTCCCCCCACAACCGATTCCCCTTTCCCCCGACAGGTGTGGGACCATCGCCAAGCCCACCAGTTCCGCCAACACCGTCCGTTGCGACTGGCTCAAGGGCCGCTATGTATCCGTCCGCATTCCTCGGGAGTCGGCTGTCCTGACGCTGTGCGAAGTGCAAGTCTATGGTCTGGCATCCGAGAACCAGTGTTAGGCTCATTGGCCGAGTGCCGGTCAAGCTGGACTCAACAATGGCTGATCCCCAATAAAGCCCTTTGCCTGAGCAACGAACGCTTTTTTCTCCTGCAACTGTTTCCTGCGTCCTGAGAACCAAGAACAGAAGTGTTTTGTCTGCAAAAGTTTAGGCTAAAAGGCTGGGGGAGGCGAAGGAGTCCTGAGCCAGAAATAATACACATTTTGCTTTTCCCTCCTTCCTGAGATGCCCAGAAGCCATTGGTGGCCGCTGCGTGAGATGGGATTCTGGATCAGATGGGCTGCGGCCTGACCCAGCAGGACCCTCACATGTTCTTATGAAAAACAAATTATTCTGAGGCTTCAGTAGCCAGTAGGGATAAGCATGAATATGTGTCATATTAATTATTCAGACGAATTTGGACATCTGTATACCAATAAAACATCCAGAGATTCGTTTGTTAGTATTCGTACGTATACAAATATTTTTAGTTATTCATATGAATAATTCAGACATTCGTACAGCTAGATATGCATCACATATGTATCTGTTCGGAAAACTCCAAACTGTTATGAAGGCAAGTTGCTGCTCTGTCAGCAAATACTATCCATATTAATTTCTTTAAAAGCAGAGAAAGGTCAGAGAGGAAAGATTTCCTTTAATTTGTATGCTGCAGCATAGGAAGCCTGCCTTCCAGAAACCCCGTCAAGGCAAGCTTCAAAACTTCTCACATATACCTAACCTGGCCGGATATACTGCACCTTCAGAGCCCAATTACCCGGATATACCTCACATATACCTACCGAGCCCAATTAAGGTGTTAGAATATTCCCGGTAACGCCTTCCAAGTAAGGAGAAGAAGTACAGATCAGATTTCTCTGACATGCACAGTAAAGGCAAAATGAGAACAGTTTAATATAATCCAAGTTGGCCGACCCAGGCCTGTTGCTCCTTCGAAGGGTCCGGATCAGTCTCTTATGTTTCTGCACACACAATGACCTCATTCATTCCTTACAGTTTCCCTAACCCTTACAGTATCCATATGCATTGCATATGTATCCATATGCATATGTACGGATAAGTACAGGATGGAAACGGGACGCATACAAAATTCGTATCATTGGATACATATTGAATATTCTAACAAATAGCTGTGAATGCATTTGTATCGCTTCGAATGTCCGGACATTTGTTTTTCTTTATTCATACAAATTAGGATATTTGAATATTCAGTTCAAATCAAACTGAATATTGAAAATTGAGATCGTGCTCAGCCCTAATAGGCAACAATAGAAAGCAAAGGCTTTGTCTCAATGCAGCGATACAGGCAGTGGAATTCTGAATCAGGACTCTAAGCAATGAATACAGCAGGTCCAACCATGGAAGATTCAAAGAGAAAACAGCTAGTTACCTTGCAGAGGGGACCAGGTAATGCAGCACTCAAACATCTCGCTCCACGTTTAGGGATCCTCAGGTCTGCAAAAGAAATCCGACGCCACGTACTCAGGGATAGACCTGTAACTGGGGGAGGAGGGGGGGCAGATGCCCCAAAACATATTTTGCCCCCCTTCAAACTCGGCCTGATTGATTTTTTCTATTATACGAATGTAGAATTGTTGCGGAAAAAAAGGTGACAAATTACTCATTGACCCCCCAAATTGAGATCTTCCCCCATATGTATGGAGCTGGCTATGGTCTTGCTCAGAAGCAAAAGGCAGGGAGAGGCTGGGGTTTCTCTTCCTGATTGCAGCTAGAAGAAAAGGGGCAAAGGAGTCTTCTTGAGAAGGAGGGCTCCTCTCTTCATCTCAGTGGGAGGAGGCTTGAAGAAGAGTTTCTTCAGCTCCCCAGGTCACAGCTCATTCACGATGCACATGAAGGGAGCATGGGAGAGAGTATGCTCAAAGCTCCAGTGACCCGATGGTGAAAATGGGGGCGGCTACCGGCTGTGAGCCTGTGGCCTAAGCAGAAGTTGGGTGCAAAAACTGACGATCCCGTCGTGGACTTAAGCAGGCAAAGTGGCGTTTCAGCAAAATAATGTGAATTTCAGCTCTCTTGAAGTGGGTTCGGTGAAGCTGACGAGAGAACGGAAGCACCTCTGAGATCTTCAGTTCAGCACGGTGATGAGGGGGAAATCACCTAATGGATGGGGCTAAACTGGGGCCTTCTGTACCCTTTGGTGCTGCGGTGGGAAGGGGACCAGCAGGAGATTGGTTGAAAATTGGATCAGAAACTACAAGTCTGATTGGCTGAGGGTAGGATCCAAAAGTGCAAAACCTATCGGTTAAAGATTAAACTAAAAAATACAAGGATTTTCCAAATAAGGGTGAAAGATGGGTTTAGCAGATGTCACATGTTTACTAGAATGCAAAGCAAGACGCCTGGGTGAGTCAGAGGACCGGACAGAACTTTTAACAGTTAAACAACAGAGCATTAGTAACCTCGCCCCAACATTGGCAACCTGAGACTGTCATCTTTTCCAAGGAGATCAAACTCTGCTGTCTGTGGCTCTTCTTGGGACCATTCACAGAGCCATAAAACTAGAACTATGAGTTATGTCCTGCTGGATAGGCTGGTACCATGAGGGTCTGGGATGCCAAACCTAACTGCAGAGGTCACCCTTGGCACGGCAGCTGTTGGGTAGCAGGTAAGCAGTACATGCACAGCGCCTGCACTCTATTTGTGTGGCCCAAGAGCATGAATAAGGCCTCAGTTCCAGACACCAGGTGAGTTGGGCACCTGGTAAGGTAGATGGAATATTCCATGACCACAGCAGCATCCCCCACCCAGCCCAGTCAGTCTGCACTGGGGTTGTACCAAGTGTCTGTGGGACAATGCTGGGAGTGCATAGGCCACCCTCGCATGGCCTGGACCATCTATCTTGCCTCTGGCTGGAGCCTGCCAGAAACTCTTTTATGTTGACCATAAGCTGCTGCCTTCCCACTTTTATTCAAGTTAAATGCCTTGTAGCGCCTCCCCAAGACCCTGCAAACAGTTTTTGGACAGAGATGACCTTGCCACAGTTACCCATGCTCTGGTAACCTCTAGGTTGGACTACTGTAAGGCACTCTACATGGGGCTGCCCTTGAAGACAGTCTGGAAGTTGCAGCTGGTGCAAAATGTAGCCACCAGGGTGCTGACTGGGACAGCTAGCCGGATGCACATCACACCGGTTTTAGAAGGGCTGCATTGGCTGCCAATGTACTACCAAGCCCAATTTAAGGTGTTAACTCTGACTTATAAGGCCCTAAATGACTGGGGCCCAAAATATCTAAAGGAACGCCTTCTCCCATACAGACCTGCCCGGGCTCTAAGATCTGCCCACCACCTTCAGCAGAGAGGCTGGTGGGCACCCGGGACAGGGCCTTCTCGGTAATGGCCCCCAGGTTGTGGAATAGTCTCTCCCTTGAGGTGCGTCAGGCTCCTTCTCTGTTTATGTTCAAGGAGGCGATGAAGACGCACCTCTTTGCTCCGGCCTTTGGATAAATGTCAGCCATGTTTCCCCCACTGTAAACACCACTGTTTTAATTGATATTGTTTTGTTTTTAACATGTTGGATTTTAGACGCTGTGATGGTTTTTACTTTTTTATTATATATTGCGGTTTGATATGGTGGATTTTAAGGTTGTTACCTGCCCTGAGACCTTCGGGTATAGGGCAGGATATAAATATAAATAAATAAATAAAATCTCTCTGCTATTTGTTTAATAAAATTGTTCCTTTCTCATTTTTAAAACTGAGAGTGGTTCAATATTGTCCTCCGCACCCATTTGCCCTTGGATTCAGGGGCACCAGCAGCCTCTTGCCCCCCCCTCATTCCCTTCCATGGCTCAGCGACAGGATCAGCCACCTTGCGCCCAGACAAGCCGCCCACCTGGCACTGGAATGGCTGCCACGGGCACAGAATGGGGCCACCTGCACTCCTGCAGCCTCACAGCTGCCTCCCGAAGACCTCAGATCCCACACGGAGAGCGCAAAATGCCAATAAGTGTTCACAACACTCAATATTCCTACGAACTTGTACGAATCGGACATTCGTCCATGAATCAAATGTTATGACATTGGCACACTGACGCTTGTACTCAGGACACTCGCCAGTCGCATCTGCAATGGATCCAGAGTGCATTTGACATGGATTGAGAGTGGATTCAAAGTGGATTCAGGGCACATTTGATGATTTCAGAGCAGATACATTACAAGATATGCATGGGATACGTATGAGTTCATACCGGATATTCGTACGAATACATTTGTATCGAAGAAGAAGAAGAAGATTTGGCTCTTCTACCCCACTTTTCTCACCCATTTAAGGGGACTCAAGGCGGCTGACAAACCTTCTGTTCTTCTCCCCACAACAAAACACCCTGTGAGGTAGGTGGGGCAGTGAGAGCTCAGAAGAGGGCTGTGACTCGCCCAAGGCCACCCAGCTGGCTTCATGGGGGAGGGCAGAATCGAGCCCGGTATTCCCAGATAAGAGTCCGGCTCCCTAACCGCTAGACCAAACTGGCTCACAGTTTGTATCGAGTAGAATCCCACCACATTCAAAGGGGATCTATTCGAATAAATACAGATTTTCTTACATTTGATTCGATAAAGAGGGATTATAACGTAAGCCATTTAGCCTCTGGTGCCTTTTCTTCCTACCTCTAGCACGCCAGCAGCCCTTTTTTCACCCTGCAAGATGCAGTGATGCTTTCATGGATCTACATCGTGATGCTCAATATGACACACAAACCCCTGAAAGACTCGAGCGCAAACTGGGTCGGTTCACAGCGAACAGCTTCTTCTATTCAGCTGAGGGTGGAGTTCCGTATGCCAGCAAAGGGCCCGTTCCGCAAAGTCCCAGCAGATCAAAAGCCGACATTTGGGTTTCCCAGAAGACCTGCATGGGTAGATATCGGCGTTTCCCACGGCAGAGAAAGGAAAGGCAGCAAGATGAACCTTCCCAAGTGATGACAAATCTCTGAAGGCCACGCAGAACAGACTATGAAACCATTTCTTAGTCTGAGGGCCACCACTGAGAAGACCCTGTCCCCATGCAGAGATCTCTTTCCTGATCAGTCACAGTTCAGCGAAGACGCCTTTGGCCTATAGGGGTAGGAACTCCCCCAGCCCCCCCCCCCCCCCGCCACCGCCCCAGCTTAGCAGGAAATAGGAAGAGAGTTTTGGCCTGTAAAAGAACTCGAGGGGTTTATTTGAGGAACGCCCTGCGTCTGCCACAGAGCACCCTAGCACCAATCCTGCAGCGGGTGCCCGTAAACCTCGACCTCGCACAGCGTCAGGAACTCCGCCCGGTGCGGGATGAGGACGCTCACGTAGCGGCCCTTGTGTCCTTGGCAGCAGAAGATGCTCAGGGATCCGGCGCTGGCGTTGGCGACGGTCCCACAGCTGCAGCGGAGGGAGAGAGGCAGCCGCTGAGAAGGGGCTCGGGGCGCCCACGGGCCTGGCTTCCCGCCTCCCACCCAGGCCGACCGGCCCGCCCCGGGAGCTGAGGAAGAGGAGGGAACCCGCGGGTGGAGGAGGCGGTTCTAGCACCTCCGCCGTTTTTGCACACCAAGGATGGCTGTAGAGAGTGGCCCGAAAAGGCCCACCGGACTGGGACTGGCTGGGAGGAAAACTACTCAGGATGCGCACAGATAATCGGAATATTCGTTATTCGGACAAATTTGGGCATTTGTAGACAAATCAAACGCCTGGACATTCATACTTTAGTATTTGTACAGATATTAATATTTTGAGTTATTCGTACAAATGAAAACAGGATGCGTACGGGATGAAAGCAGGATGAAAATGGGATGAAAACAGGATGCGTACAGATGCATACGAGATTCGTACCATCGGATAAGTATCAAATAGTCGAATGAATATTTGTATCAGTTTGAATGTCCGGACGTTAGTTTTTCTTTCTTCACAGAAATTCGGTATTTTCGAATATCCGATTCCTTACGAATCGCATGCCAACGTTTCCCTCCATTTCCCCTCCAAATGCCCCCATTTCCTCTCCTTCAGAAGCCTTGTTGGCCCCCCTGAGAAGCGAGAGGTCCCTGATCCAGCAACAGGTTGATCCCTTGCCCGACAGCACCACCTAGCGGTCTTAGGGGGAAGGTGCAACCATGGTGGGTTGTACCCAGCAGCCAGCCGCTCATACCTGTACTGCTTTTTGGTGCCCACCTTGAGGGTAAGCCCCCTGGCACTCCGCCAAAGTGCCTCCAGGTCAAAATCCTAAGAGGATGGGCAGCAACTGTGGCTTTTACTGTGACCAGGCTCCCGTCCTGCATCCAGAGGACTATGTACTTGGAAAGAGAAGCTGAGGTCCAGTGCCCCGTCTGGCCTTCGGCTGGCTTCTGAAGTGCAAGACCCGCCTCCAGAGCCCCCTAGATCAGCTCTCGGGAGGCTCCCCAGCTGCTCGCAGCCCCTTTCTCGTCAGCAATGGGCAGCAATGGGGTGACTCCCGGGCAGTGCCATGAAGCGCAAGAGAGAAGGTGGCCTTTTCCTGCCCAGGGGCAGATTGTGATGGGCGGGACATTCCCAGCTGCCAGACTTTTGTTCCACAGCCTCACAGGCGCCGGGGACAAGGCAAGCAGGTCCTAGATACACACACTTCCCACCCGGCCCCAGAGGCAGCCCTGCCTGATCATCTTGCACATCTGACTTGGCCCAGCTCTAAGGCTCCCTGAACTCCTGGTCATTTCCGGTCGGTCTGACCTTGCAAAGACTCCGCAGTCTCTCTTCCCAGCTCTCCAATCTTGCGCCCAAGGAGGCCCGCCTGGTTCCAGCGGCCTCGGGCCTGTTTGCACTCGGCCTTTTTCTGGAGCATATCTCAGGATGGGGGTCTGTCGTCCACATGCTAATGCAGACTCCGGCAAGTAGCTCTTGTGGCCTGCTGTAGCCTGTACTAGCATGCGGACAGCAGGCCCCAATTCTGGGATATATCCCAGAATAAAGCCAAATGCAAACAGGCCCCTATTCGCACTTCGGACGGTCGTCAACAATTAGTCCTGGCAATTTTAGGTGCTTTGATTTGGATTCTTGCCCGAAATGGAGGTTTGATGACCTCTGCGGGTCTTAAAAAATCTAAGGCCCTATCATTCTTTGAGGGTTTCGCAGCCTATTGCTCTCCAGAGCCTATTCGCACTATGGCCTCTAGTGCACAAGTAGTGAACCTCTGGTGAAGGGCATATGCACGTGGAGGAGGCTGCTACAGCTTCCAAGCGTCCCTGCCTCACCAGAAGTTCACTAAGAGTTGATTAGGTGTGGAGCATGAAATTGTGCTCCACACCTTCACCAGCATTGACCAGAAGCTTATCCGAAGTGACCAACGGCGTGGCCGTTTGCTCTCCGCCCAGGTGTCTGCAGTTGGTGGGCAGGGGAGGTGGCATCTGCGCAGGCACGGTGGCGTTGGCAGCTGTGATCAATCACTGATCCCTGGGAGTGGCGTCGAGACACAGCGTCGCAAGAGGGGCGTTCGATCGCGTGCGCTGGCGTGATCCACCGCAATACGTCCCTCTGCTCAAACATGCCCCTCTGTAGCAGCGTCCCAGCGTGTCACGGGATGGCCAAGCAGGGCAGCGAGGAGGCAGAACTTCCAGCTTTGGACGCAGCAGCGCCAGCTAGTAAAAGGGAGGGCCATTTGTCATTCTGGCCGATAACGGACATTTTTGGGAAGTGTTCCTCCTGACAAGTCCAGAAGTTTACCAGCCCTAGTTCACGGCAGCCTAATCAGCTAAGTGCAGAAAGGCCCCTGGTCCAAGGGTCATTCCTCTCCTGGTGCCGGACTGGTCCGCAGTCTCCATCCTTGTGCCCACTCCCAGCCCTGCCTCTGACCCCCAGCCTCCACGTCCTACCTACCTGTGGGTTCTGAGCTCCAATGGGTCGCTTGACTTTCAGGCTAGAACCACAGGTAAAAAAAGGAAGCACCTGAGGCATCTTTTGAGGCTCTTTGAACAGACAGCAAATACAAAAGAAACGCCCTTCCCCAAACTTCTGTTTCTGCAGGCTTTGGGGACAAGAAGGAGTTAAGAGCTGGATGAGACAGGAGGCCTCAGAGATTCCTAGCCAATCCCAGCTTGCGCCTACCGCTGACCAAACAGGTCCAGAGAAAACTGACTGGGAGTAGCCTAAGGGAAGTGAAGAGGGAAGGCAATGGAAGGAAGAGAAGGTAACCTGCCTCTTCCTCACTGTGTGATGATGTGGGTTTTTTGCCAGTCATCCATAGATGGAGCAACCCCAGAAAAGGAACGCCCCAAAAATGTTCTGTGTGATCGCACCCCTAGCTTTGATAGCACTGTTTTAGAGTTGAGTTAGTGGATCTGAAAAGAAGGGAGAAAGGGAACCGATTGGCGTCCTTGTAGGGGTGAACACAAATGCAATTTCTGACATTCCATTAGTTGCAAATCGAATATTCGAAAATCTGAATTTGTACGAATAAGGAAAAACAAATGTCTGGACATTCAAATCTATATGAATATATTTGCATATATTCATTCAAATAATTCAAATATTCGTATCTCTGTGGGTCCATATGCATCCCATACAGATGCACACAGGATGCACATAAGAGATGCGTTTGCACCTGTGCAGGTATGAATGCCTGTATTTTCATACAGATAGCTCAAGATATTTGTATTCATTCAAATTTGGAGATCCGAATGTCCGGACATCCAATTCGGTTACAAATGTCCAAATTCGTACAAATTTGTATGAACAACGAATATTTCAAATATTTGTGCAGCTCCCTAAACGTGTGCCTTCTGAATCAGCGCGTGCTTACAAAGGGTTGCATTTCCCATGGCTGGCACTGGAGTCTCCTATATGGATCCTGGCTCCCGTGATCCTCCCGGAACAGCAATCCTGCCGGTTCTTTACCACCACGGCACTGACGGCGTAGCGGGCGCCCAGGTCCACGCTCCACCAGGGCTCCATCTCCATCCTGGTGTGGCTGCAGGAGCCGTGGCTCCAGTCTCCGTCACGGTTCCCGTCCACGGCGCTCCTGGCCATGCTGTAGACGCTGCCCCATTGAGGGTACGTTGAGGACTGGCTAGCCTCCTTGCCTTTGGCCCAGTTCCGAGCTGGAACCCAGAGCAAACCTGGATTTATTTGCAAGTTTATTTTTAGCATGAATATCCCATCCTTCACCCAAGGGTCCCAGGGCAGTAAAAAGATAAAAATTGTAAGAGTTCAAGCACATCTCGTAGGACTATGGGGAACTGAAGCACCAAAGGCCTGGGTGAAGAGGCATGTTTTAAACCGGGCACCCGAAAACATATAGTGTGTTTAGGTAATAGTTTGTTTTTATTGCTGCAACCTGCCCTAAGACCAGTTTGTGTTGGTTCCTGGTGGACCCCTGCTGGGAGGCTGTTCCAAAGTCTGGGAGCCACCACAGAAAAGGCCCCCTTGCACCGCTGGGAGTAGCAGAACCGCGAGACGTCCCCCACTTTGCAAGCGTCCTTGTTTCACATCCCTTGACACCTTGTCTGACAATGAAAGGTTTTTTGAATACAAAAAAACCCCCAAAACATTTGTGCACAACCTGAAACCAGGAATCATGACCTCTCCTGTCACTTGGGCTACGTCCCCATGCAAGCCGTTTGGCTCTGATTAGGCTCACATTTGACCAGGTGCAGGACAGAGATGAAATGTTGCCCATCCCCCATTCCCGGTAATGCAGGCTGGGTGTGGATACAGCTGTCCCCATGCAAACCACGCCAAACCCCGGCACGGGGGAACAGTGCCATCTCCTCTCTGGCCCTCTCTCCTCATTGGAAGCCAAATTGATGTCACCCACCTCTGTGCTGCCTGCTGCAAATGCCGCATCCCCCCCCCCTTAGCAGCACAGAGAAGCCAGGACTGAACAGAAAAAAATAATAATTAACCCACCCCCCCAGCTATTTGAGCGAAGCCGCTACAAGGATTGGCAGCAGTTGAGCTGTTGAGCAGTTTTGCGTACCTCCACTCCACCCAGGAAGTAGAAGGAGAAAACCTGGCAAGTGGAAGGGAGAAAAATCAAGCCATTATCATGCCCACTTTGGTGATCAGGAAACAGGGGTAGAACATTTGCCGTGGAAAAGGGAGAAAAATCAAGCCATTATCCTGCCTGCCTTGGCGATCGGGGAAGGGGGGGTGGAATACTTGTATAAAAGAGTCTCGTGGGGCAGCAAAGGCCATTTAACCCCCTCATTGTTTCGGCTTTAATTCCATTTACTCCCAAAAAATCTCAGCGGTTGCGATCTCCAACACACAGGGCAGGAACAGCGAGCAGAGGACATGAAATCCTACCTCCCCATGATGTGAGTGTCGATCTCCTCTCCAAATAGCACGGGACTGTCCCCATGTGCAGGATCAGCTCACAAAGCAAAACCGTGCCGAGAACAGCTTTTTCCCAGGACCAAATTTGGTCCTGGTTTGGGCAATTTGGTCCGTGGAAATTGAACCAAATCTAAAATGCACGGGGACGCCCCTTCCCGAATCCGATTTTGATTCAGATCAAAAGGTGCATGGGGACATGCTCTTGGTGTCTTTTGGGATGTTTCAGGGAACCACAGCTCAGGAACAGAGCAAAGTCATCACCCACAGCAGCGTGGAAACCAGACATCATCACGCTGGGCATTTTAGAAGAGATCCAGCGTGCTTCATGGAAACGTTAAAGCAAAGCCCAGGAGGGGGGAGTTTGGGCCTCTTGCCAAGGGTCAGCTGCACATGGTCGGGGCACCAGGGCTGCCTCTCGGGTGAAAGTCCTTCCCCTCTACTAAGGCTCTCCCTGGAAGCTCCACCATCAGGCCTGGAAGGGGGCAAGCAGAGCCGGCCTTTCATTAAGGGAGAAAGAGAGGGGAGACCCTTGAGGACAGAGAGCCCTCTTCCAGCAAGGGTTTCTGGCTTACCCTACCTGCCCTGCTCCCCTTGATCCTGCCCATGACCCTGGAGGACACTGAAGTCCCAGAAGACCCATGGATCAAAGCACCATCGTCTCAGCTTTCCCTTCAGGGCCTTTTGTGCAGTGGCCCCCGAGGGTGACAGGAGGAGGAAACAATAAAGCCCAGAGGGCAAAAGGCGGCCAGTTTGCACTGGGGACCCTCCAGCGCTCTCACTCTCCAGCCCGGTTTGCAGACCAGCAACCTAAGCTATCCTGGGGGTCTGCAAAGGGTGCCATTGCGGTGGGCTCAGTGCCTGTTTCTTACCGCCTGGAGGTGGGACGCAGCTCTCAGCCTCCCTCAACCCCTGCAGCAGTTCAGCCGCCACCAGCAGAGTCCAGAGCAAGGTCATCCTGCAAGGGAAGGGAGGGGCAGTGAGGAGAGAGATGCCGGAGCCCCCAGGGGGCTGTGAAGGACGCAAAGGGCTTCCTCCTCCTCCTCCTCCTCCTAAGGAGCCCTGAGCTCACAAGCGGATCCTGATCTTCTCCCAGCTGCCAGCTGTGAAATCTGACTTTGCCAGAACTCAGCCTACAAGACTTGGCCCGTGCGCATGGGCTGCGTGCGCAGTCGGTGCTCCAAGATCAGCTAAGGATGCCTCCTCTCCATGGGACCCCGTTCTGCTGGCCCTTCCTGCGTCGTCCGGCTCCTGAGCTCTGCATTCCCTGAAGAGGCTGCGGAGAAGCCCTGTGGAGGCAGCAGCATGAACACTCCCCCCCCCTCCTCACCTGGAGGTCTGGCTTTGGAGCAACCGCCCTTCACAGCCTCTGGGCGCCTGGGCTTTTGCCTTCCACCCTCACTGGTTCCAGAGAGAGAAGGCGCAGCCGGACTCCCAAGAGAGGAGCGGAGGGAGGTCTCCTCCCCTGTCCTTCCAGCTCTCCTCCTCCTCCTGCTCCTCAGCTGTTGGCTGGGACAGGACTGGGCTGGAGTAATGATCCCTCTGGGCTGTGGGAGAAGTTCCCAGAGGCAGAAAGACAGTCTGTGGGCAGCGTGAAGTGAGGTGCAACCAAGAACAAGGCCCTGCTCTCCCTTGCTCTCCCGCTCTCTGAAAATTGCACATATAATTCTGTCTGCTTTTCCTGTGGATTCTGCAGAAACGTGGCCCTCCTTTCTCCTCCAGTTGCGCCAATCTAAGAGCAGGCAGGCCACCTCGGAGACGGGGCCGCTGAGCACTTCCCTTCCCATCCGCTGGACGGGAAAGGAGTGCCATGAGCCAATGTTGACCGGCACCCACACCTGCGAGCGCTGGCCACTTGCACTCCACGCCCTGCCTGATTGGTCACTCGCCTGTGACCGCTCCCGGAGCCGGTCCTCTGCAGGGCACCACCATTCTGGGTGCAGTGCCCTCTGTGGCTGCCCAGGCACCAGCTCCGTTACCAGGATGACACTAATGCTCTGCCCACGTGTAGCCACAATCACATCTTCACCTCAGACGACCCTGGGGCACCAGAAGAGGCACGAATGGCCGCTGCCTGGATGCGCCAGGTAAGTGATTGGGTCAGGTTAGGTGCTCCACACCTAATCAACCATTAGTGAACTTCTGGGCAGGCAGGGGGCGCCTGGAGGCTGTGACAGCCTCCTCAAGGTGCGGATGCTCTTCCGCAGAAGTTCTCTGGTCATGCACTATGGGCTGCAGTGCGAATTGGCCTATGGTTCGGCTACTGTGCCCAGTCTGTTCTCAAGGAGATGGTGATCTGTCAGTAGAACGGCATCCCTGGACCCAAGACGTCAGACCTTCTGAAATGAGTTGGGGCAAATGGTAGCGCACTGAGCTTCCCTCCAGCCACGGAGCCCACCTGCTGGCACCTGATGAGGGCAGTTTCTGCAATGCCCTGCCAGTGATAAGGCCACCCCTTCCAGGCCACTGGAATGACAGAAGGGGGGCAGATGGGGCTGCAAGGAACCCCCACCTGAATGCCCCTGCAACGTTCACCTTCAGCCAGCGCTCCATCAGGTGCTGAGAGAAAGGAAGAGAGGTAGGACATTGGGGCACCTCCACCTTCAGAGAGGTTCCTGGGGAAAACCACAAGTGTTTTTGGCTTCCCTCCTCAATTCCACCGCCCATTTTAGCCGGCGATTGCAAGGCAGCTGTAACCTGAAGCCAGGCTTCCTTTTTCCTCCTCCCTCCCAGTCACTTCTCCTTTTATGCAGCATCTTTTTAGATTGTAAGCTTGAGAGGGGAAGATGCCTGAGTGCCTACATTTTTTGGAAGCCTTTCAGGTAGAAGAATGGTTTAGAGCGTATAAAGGACAGCACGTAAGGTAAAGCATTCCGCTTCAGAGCTCCTCCTCCTGGCTTCCTCTGGGCGCCCGACCCAGTTCCCTTGTGCCAGTTGTGCCCGAGTGTTGCATCGCCCACCCAGGAACTGGGCAAGAACCAGCATCTCCGTTCCACATGATGCACCTTGGAAGGTGACCCTGAACGCCCTCACTCAGTGTCAGAGAGCAAGAAGGGCTCCTGGGAGGGGGAGGCTTTTGTCTCTCCCTGGCATTAAGCCTCCCAGGGTCAGGCCGGCCTGGCCAAGCAACCGCTGTTCTCTTTGTTCGCTCTCCTTGGCAAACATGAAGAACGTGAGATAAGTTCCCGCAGGGCCAGGCCCAGAAGGCACCACATCCAACAGCAGCTGATGGGTCCCTCGAGAGCACTTTGGTCTAGTGGTTGAGGAGCCGGACTCTTACCTGGGGATACCAGGTTTGATTCCACACTCCTCCATGAAGCCAGCTGGGTGACCTTGGGCTAGTCACAGCTCTCTTCTGAGCTCTCACAGCCCCACCCACCTCACAGGATGCCTGCAAGAACAGAAGGTTTGTCAGCCGCTTTGAGTCCCCGTAAGTGGGTGAGAAAGTGGGGTAGAAAAGCCAACTCTTCTTCTTCTTCTTCTGCCCTGTCCAGGGGACAGGAATGGTGGACTTGACCACAAGTGCACTCACGTTCAGGGTAACAGTGACACGCCGTGCAGGTTCGAGCACGTCACATGATGCACCAGCACGCTCGTGTGTTATGTGCCCCTCCATGCACCATAAAGGTGCCAATGGGCTTTGCCACAGCCGGGAGAGGATGGCACTGGCCAAAGTAAGAACACATGTGTAACACTTTATCGGGCTCCACGCACACCTGGAGCCCTGACTTGCAGTACAAACACTCCACCTGGGAGCACACCGTGGGTTGACTCCTGGGCCAGGTGCTGCTCCTGGGGAGCGGAAATTTTAAAATATTATCCTCCCGCCAAGAAGAAGAGTTGGCTCTTCTACCCAGCTTTTCTCACCCACTTAAGGAGACTCAAAGCAGCTGACAAGCCTTCTGTTCTTCTCTGCACAACAGACACCCTGTGAGGTAGGTGGGGCTGTGAGAGCTCAGTAGAGAGCTGTGACTAGCCCAAGGCCGCCCAGCTGGATTCATGGAGAAGTGCAGAATCAAACCCGGTATTCCAAGATAAGAGTCCGGCTCCCTAACCACTAGGCCAAACTGGCTCACATACCTGACAAGGGACTGGAAAGGTAAAAGCCAGGAGGACTAGAGGGTGGGGAGGTGATGGGGGCGATACATTGTGGCAGCAAATGGATCCACGGATGGACGTGCAAACCCCCTCTGTGGTTCCTCTCAGGGCCTTTCTGCACGTGGCCCCACTGTGTGCTTCCAATGCGCTCCCGGGTGGAGCATCTGCACCAGAAGTTGCCACTTCCAATGTTTCCAACAGAGTGCGCTGGAAGCAAGCTACATGGAGCAAAATTCTGTGTTCCACACGTGCATTTACTGCATCCAGTCATGTCCCGCTGCGTCTTCTGCGAGCTCATCCGCACCTCTACGGCACACGGAGGAACACATGATGCACCACGCACGTGGTGATGTGCCGGCATCGGCGCACATGCGCAGTGTGTCACAGGTGTCCTGGTAGCGGTGGTGGCACATGAGCAGTGGCTCTGGCATCCAGAGGAAATACGGCGGCACCCAGATGGTGTACCTGCTCTTCAGGTAAGTCTGCGGATGTGCAGGGGGAGAGATGGCACGTGCCAGCATTGTGAGCGCAAAGGCTCGTGTTCGGGGGGGGCAGGTTCACCATTTGGGACGTGCAAACTTGCGCAGCTCAGCCAATCACAGGAGAGCAAGCCTGCAGGTCCCCCTGCCAATCACGCTCCTCCAGCCAGCTGAAGCCCCAGGACAGCCCAGTTTTGGAAGGAGATGCTGGAAAGTGGACGGCAATTGCCCACCTTGAACGTGAAAATGATAAGAGGGAAAGGAACCGTGGAGAGGGAATCTCTCGCTCAAAAAAGGAAACCAGGCATCTAACCCACCTGCGTGCAACCGCGCCCCAAATTACACCCCCTCGGACTAAACAAATCCAACCGTCTCTGCCCGGCTGGGCATGCAAGGCCAAAAGCCCACGGGCCTTTGAGTGTGCAAGACGTGGGGCGAACAGACACAGCGCTGCCCACGTCTTCCTCACAAGGCTTTTATTGCTCCTCTGGAGGCCGGGATCTGCCTGGGGGCAACGTCAGGGGCAAGGTCTGTGGCCAAAGAGAAGACAGTTTTGAGGAGACCCCCCCCCCAAGGCAGCCGTCCCTCGCTGCTGCTCGTCCCTCTCTGCCACAGGGGGAGAGAAAGACCAGAGGGGGCCAAGAGGAGATGGGAGGGTCACTTCTCTCCCCACCACGGAGAAGGTGGAAGGCACCGGTGGCGTAAAAGGAAGACCCTCCATCCCCCCCCCCCCCCCCCGGTACAGTGACTGATGTGGTAGATGGGATCTGGCTCTCGCCTGGGGGGCAGAGGGGGAGAGGGGGGGGAGGTCCTTTCCCTGCTGGCTCAGGTTCTGTGCAAATGCTTATTCAACAGGGCTTTCTTTTTTGGGGGGGGGGCGGGGGTTCAGGCTGCATAGTCTCCCAACGCCAGAGCCTGAAGGTGCCACGGAGTCCGGAAGGCGGCCTGGGTCCTCAGTCCTGGCTTAATGTGGTCTCCGTCCGCCGTCAGCACCGAGGTCCTGCTGGGAATATTCCTGGGTGAACTTGGCGTAGAACTGGGCAAACCTCTGCAGAAGCACCTTCAGCTTCTCCAAGGACGGCAGGATGGTCATTCTGGAGGAGGAGAGGGCGGGAAGTGAGGTCCCTGGGGCATCCTGAAGTCCAAGCGGGGCCACGCCGGCCCTCCCGCCCCAGGGATGCGCACGAAAGGGCTCTTTGCCATTTGATTAATAACAAAGCCATTAACGAACAAAACGAACACATAAGTAGCCGATATGAATTTTGTAACATATCCGCTCTGAAAGCGTCAAATCCGACCTGAATCCACTTTTAATCTGCTCTCGATCCGTGTCGAATGCACTCTGGATCCATTGCAGATGTGACTGGCACAGCTGCTTTCCCACCTCCCCAGATAAACCAACGTCTGAACTATTTGTGCGAACATTTGTGACACCCGTTATTCGTACCAATGTTAATGTACAAATGTTGAAACATGAGATTCATGGCCAAATGTCCGAATTCGTACAAACGACGACTGTTGTGGTATCCATGCGCACCCCTAAGGCAATGCGCCTTTCCCCAAAACAACCCCTTCAATACGCCAAAAGCGGCCCCTGGGGGGGAGGCTGCAAACTGCCCCCTCCTCAAGGACGGTGGCCTATAGCAGCCAGTTGCAGACGGGCCTCGCTTTTGCACTGGGGTCCGTTACGCAGCGCCCTCCGCCCAGCTGGGATGGATAATGAAGCCTTTCCATCGTCCTGTTGGCCTCCAGTCCCGGTCTATGGACACCAGGGAGGGGCAGAGGCAGCCGGGCCGGTGTCCCCTCCGAGGGACTCAGCTGCTCGTCTGCAAAGGGGCTACAATGGTAGCCCTGAGGGCCGGAGGGTCTAGGCCAGCTGCTGTCATGCGCCGGCAGGATTGTCTCCCGGGATGCCGGGATGCCGTTTTCTCTCTGTTACGGCCAGTTCGCACAACCGCTCTGCGCACAAAGTCTGCCCAGGAGTGCCGGGTGTCAGGCCACCACTTTCCTGCAGGCTCAGGAGGCAAACGGGCCCATTATATTGTCTGCTTCCTGGTCCTTCTTGGATCCTTCGCAACCAGATGGTGTCCAAAGGGCTTGACCACATCAGAGTTGCCCAGGAGTGTTACCAGGCTGGCAGAAGTGCCCTTGAGCGCATCCTAGTGGAACCCCAGTCCGGGATGTGGCTGTAGGGAGCGGGAAGGACACCGACCCACAAGCCCCGAAACAGAGGCCGAGACCCTCAAGCTGACAGTGGCCTGAAAGGAACTGCCCAGGGGGGCTGTCAGAGAGGCAACCACGCAGCTCCCCTGAACCTCTCTGCACATGCTCAGGAGCTACGCAAGATCCCAATGGGCCCAAGAATTCTGCCAGGTTACCTGAAGTGGAAGGTGCCCTCCCGCTGGCCAAAGCCGCTCCCTGGCACCACGCAGATGCCAGTCTCTTCCAGCAGTTTCAGGCAGAAGAACATGTCGGGCGCCTGGCCCTGGGCCTGGGGAGAAAGGGGGCGAGGGGTGTAAGAGCAGAACTCCGGACAGCCAGGACACCAGGACAGCCAGGGGTCAGATTTATTCTTTGGGCGCAAAGGAGGAGCAGAGAGGCAGGTAACTCTCTCTTAACAGGTACTGTGGAAATGGTGTTTTTATAGGGAGCGGGAAACAGCCGTCACTCTACACTTGTTCCCAAGACGGGAAGGAGCTAGCGAACCCCAAAGTTTAAAAAACCCCGTAGTAATTTCAATTTCAACACACATTTCGGCACTTGAGATTTCTGTAGAACGTTTGTGCAGGCCTAAGATCTCTTATATATGGGAGTGGGTTGCGTTTGTGATGCACGTGCTCTGTTTGCCCTCTGCGTTCCTAGCGGTATCAGTGGAACACGACTTAATTTTCTGGAACATTTAAGCAACAGGGTCAGAAGAAGCTTACTGGAGTATATGGGCAGTGAAGGTCAAGCAGATTTTTGAGCCCTTTAATATGAAAGCCAGAAGGGAAGGGAAGCACACAGATGGGTTGTATGACATTCAAACCATAACGAGGTGAATGTTAGAAAATTCGTATTCTTTCGACTAGATCTTCTTCAAATGTATTTCTACAAGTATCTGAAACGTCTCCAACACAAATGCATACATATCTTGAAACATTCCCACTCTGAAAGCACCAAATCTGACCTGAATCCACTTTCAATCTGCTCTCAATCCATGTCGAATGCAATCTGGACCCGTGCACATCCTTAGCACTGATTCCTCCCAGAATCCTTTGGGAACTAGTTGGCACCCATCTTGGTTCCTGCTTCCACAGCTGGCACAGGGAGGAGGGGGAGGGCAGGAAGATACCCAGGCACGGGCCAGGGAAAGGGGATAGCTGGCACCACTGGCCGCCCAAACTGGAGGGACCCACAGGGTGAGTTTAGGCTGACTCAGGTCCCCAGAGAAGAGGCCTTGAGAGAGACCCCTGCCCAGGACCCCGACTCTCCAGCAAGGGCCAGCTGAAGGAGAACACGCGGGTGTCCCAGAGAGGCCTGGGCAAGAGAACTGCGTGCTTAACAGAGGCCAGACACCCGATTCTGGCCTAAGTCTAGGGGCTGCTCCTTTGGACAGGAAGGTGCCTTGATCCAGAGTGACCCAGCAAAGCATCTGCCCCGTGCCATCCTTGAGTGCCCAACACAGGATGAGCAGAAGGGTCCAAATGGCTACTTCAAGGTCACTGGCCATGGGTGCTGAGGGCAAAAAGGCTCCAGATGTGCCGCTCTGTAGACCAGATGGACATCAGGGGGGCTTTGCCTGCAAGTCCTGTCTTCATGTCTGGAGGCACCCTCAGTTGCTACCTGAGCTGAACCCAAAACACTGTGTAGCCTCTTGAAAGCCCTGGGTGGCTAGGAGACAGGGAGAGGCAGGCTGGGCTCCTTCTGCCACCTGGACCTTCTGATCTGCTGCCTCATTTTGCGCTGAAATGCGGTCGTGAAGCACGAAATTAAACAGGGCCTACTCGGTGGTGGCACCCAGGCCTGTGACCCTCCCATCCACCAGTAAGACCCTTGAGTCACACAGGCTGCCTACTGTGACGGAAGCAGATCTCTGGGGTAGCCCCTTTTCATCTCAGGGGCCCTGGATGGAGGGTGGAGCCCTCTGGGTCCAAAGGGTCACCACGGAGGTCTGTCCTGAATCAAGGTAGGGAGAAGGGTGAACGGGGCCCTTACCTGCGCTTCCTGCACAGCGCGCGGGGGCAAACGCATTCGTGGGAACGCGTACATGGCCCCTTGCACCGGGTTGCAGTGGATCCCGTCAACTTGATTCAGAGTCTCCTCCGTGAGTTTGGCTTTCCTGGCAAGGGCGCCCAGCACCTCCTGGCGCTCCTGCGAAAAGACAAGAGGGACTCGAGGCAGAGTTGGGACAGACAAAGGGAACTATGGTTAGACTTTGGAACTCCCCACCACAAGGTCTGTGTTGGGCACCAGCTTGGGTGGGTGGAGGCATGGAATCCATGGGGCTTCGGGGCGGCATCCATAACAGGAAGTGGCCCCCCAAGACCAACTGCCGGGAGATCATTCGCACCATTTTATACCCCCCCCCCCAGCAGAACCTAACCTATGCTGAAAGTTCTCAGCGATTGTAACCTTTACTCAGAGGAGTGTTGGATTCCCAATTTCTGCTCCTCTTCCAGATGTGCAGGGCCCTTTCTGAGATGGGTTGAGCTCATCTGGCCATAATCCTACCTTAAGCTTCCTCAGCTTAAGTAAGGTGAGGTCAACTGTCCCTCTTAGGCACTGGTGGCCGGCATGGGTGAACTTCTAGGGACTTCAGAAGAAGCTCACAAACCAGCTTTCAGGAGCCATGGCAGCCACAACTGCTCTGAAGTAACGTCCAGGTCCCTTGAGGACCTAGCTACTCCCTGTGGTACAAACCTGGCTGAACTGTGGGTGGGAAGGGTCCCCAGGTTGCGGCTGGTTCATAACCACGTCAAGAAGTATCTGCCCCGTCACTGGTGGACACAAACGCACAGACACCAACTTGGTCAGCTGCTGCTGGACTGCAGGATCCATATTGATGACCTCCATGTAACCACCACGGAAGCCACACCTGGCAACGAAAGAAAGAAGAGAGGCCTTGGAGGGACCTTTGGGGCTGTGATAGACATGCTGACCGGCAAGAGATCTTCTTGTGCGTCTTGGATGACAGGCAGTAGAGTGCAAGACCAAGGAAGGAGTCCTGTTTGCCCTCTTCTGCTTTAAGGGTGGTAGAAAGGAAAGGAAAGGGGCAGCACTCACTCGCCCACGAAGCCCTTGGAGATGGAGTGGAAGGAGGCCAGCTCCACTGTCCCAGAGTACTTGGGTCCCATCTCAAAGAGCACCTTCTTGAAGGAGTGGAACTGGGAACCTTCTGCGTAAACATTGTCCTGATACACCTGAAGTTGGAAAGATTTTGCCATCAGCACTGAGACCAAAAACAAAGCTGGACCATTCAAGGGCTGGACCTGTCCTGGGCCACAGAGAGCAGGGCAGCTTTCTGAACCTGAGCATGGGGGCACTTCATGCAGTGGTGTCCAGAGCCCAGCCTGAGGTCCCTCTACCTCCTGAAAGCAGTTTTGCAGATTTCCTTGAGAACCTACAAGGAGCTCTGCTGGATCAGGCCACAGCCCATCTAGTCCAGCATCCTGCCTCACACAGTGGGCCACCAATTGCCCATGGGCATCTCAAGCGGAAATGAGGGCAAATCTTCTCCTACTCTAGAATCCCAGCAAATGGCCTTAGAAGCATCCTGCTTGCCCCCCCCCCCAGCCTGAAAGATGTACTTAGGCATCCATTCTAGTAGCCACTTGATCCAGCTGTCCTCCGTGAATTTGTCCAAGCCTTCCTTAAAGCCATCCAGGCTGGTTGCTGTCACCACCTCTTCTACAGCAAATTCCATAGACCGATGACCCTCTGGGTGGAGAAATGCTTCCCCTTGTCTCATCTGACTCTCCTGCCCATCAGCTTCATAGATGCCCCCTGGTTCTAGTGTTGTGTGAAATGTGTTTTAGAGAAAATACGTTTTCTTTATCCACCTTTTCTATACTGGACATGATTTTATCTACTTCAGTACTTCAATTATATACTTTGAATCGCACGGACTCCAAAAGACATTTGTGAACCTGCTTTCCACCAGGGAAGGTGCTTCTAGTGGCGCCCACACACAGCGTCTCTGAGAGGGAGACCAGCTGGTCATGGGCAATAGGTCACTGGTGGCAGAATCCCCTCACGTCACCTCATCGGCCAGCAGGAAGAGCCGTTGCTCCCAGGCAAAACGGATGACGTCTTCAATGCACTGGCAACTCTGAACCTGCCCTGAGGTGGAAGAGAAAGGGACAAAGAGGTAGTGACCGGGGAAGCAGCCGCTGCAAACAGAGCTGTATGGAATCTCCTCTCCACTTGGCCACACAAACAGCTAGAAGACCCAGACTTGCTGGCACAGTCACTTATCCTGGACTAGCAGCACTTGGTCTTCTTGTGCCTCTGGTGGCTTTTGAAGCAAACGTCACGAAGCCCATGAGCAGCTGGAAGAAGGGCAGCCATCCCTGGAAAGACCGGGGCTCTCAAGGCACCGTCCTTTCATTCCAGGGTAAATGACCGTGCAGACAACTGCAACGTTGTCATCTCTGATGGGGAGCGTGCAGAGTTCCCCCGAGATGGAAATGGCCTGAGAGGATGAGAAAGGGCAGAGAACAGCCCTCCTGGAGTTCTTTCTTTGGTAGACCAGGAGTCCTGACACGGATCTGCGCTTCAGAGCATCTGGCGGGCTGCAAGTTGAGCACTCCCAGTGGACTACGGCAGTGGGGTCTGGTATGGGAGGCTGCTGGGCGCAGCCGTTTCCCGTTGTCCTAAGAGGACGGTCCTTGGGCTGACCCAGCAGGGCTTTTCTGGCAGTTTGACAAGTATATTTTTCTCACATGCTCCATTTCCAGGTTGTTTTGCCATGTTCTATAGTTCTGCTTTGAATCTCAGCTCGGTGCACAGACGGGTTTTTTGCATTTGGTCCATACTGAATCAAATGTAAGGAAATTCATTTTCATTCAAATAGATCCCCTTCAAATTTGGCAGGACTCTATTCGATATGATCATATTCAAACGAGTTCATACAAATATCTGATACGAATGCATATGTATCCAATACGTATCTGATATGTATTCCATAACATCTTCGCTCTGAAAGCGTCAAATCCGTCCTGAATCCACTTAGATTCCGTTCTCAATCCATGTTGAACACACTATGGATTCGTTGCAGATGTGGCTGGGAAAGTTATACAGAACTGATTTTGTAGCCATACCTGAAAGCTTAAGTCCAAAGCAACACTATGGAACACGGCAGAACAATCCAAAGACTGCAAGATGTGAGATGAAAGACAGTCATGGAACCTTCTGTTCTTTACATTGTTTAAGCTTCACTTTCAGAATAAGGCCGCGTGACTCTCTCCTGCCTTTGGAGCAGCCTTGGATCCTGGCACCAGCCTGGTTCTTCCAAACTGCTCACCCCAGATTCCGGCAGGCACTTTTGCTGAGGAATCCTTAATGCTAGGTGGCGACATTAATGTTATCTACTGAATATGAGCACTGGGAAGGCAGCCAGGGTTGCTCAGCCTCCAGAATAAAGATATGCAAAGCATCCTCCCAGAACTGATGCCAAGGGTCATTGGGAGAGACAAGGGTAGTTTTTTTCTGGATAACCTCTGACCCTGAACTCCAACAGCCAACTGGCTTCTTGCAAACTTTAAGGAAAGCTCCAGGTTGCTTTCAAACAAGCCCTTGGCCACCCAACGTCCAAGACACCTCGCCAGGAGAAGGGCCTTAAGGGGCAGGATCAGACTGGCAAAAGTCCACCCATTTTCGTTCTGCAGACAGGAGAGGCCCACTTGGGTTCCATCCCTTGGTGCCCCACCAACCCACTGCCAGCTGTGGGCTTTTCCCTCGCACAAATCTCCTCCTGCTCCCTTGCACTGGGCAGGGGACGTACCAGTTGGGTTGCCTGGGTTGATGATGCAGAGCGCACGGGGCTGGCAGTGCTGCTGGGCTTGGCGAAGGGCCCGGTGCAACTCCCCAATGTCCAGAGCCCAGGAATTCTCCTCGTCCAAAAAATAGTTGATCTGAACAGCGCCAAGTTCCGCCAGGGCAGCCGAGTACAGGGGATACTGGGGGATCGGAATCATCACGCCAGTGCGGGAAGGGCCCTCGCCCGAGGTGAGCAGCTTCAGGATAGTCTGGAGGGCAAATAAAGAGGGAATTGGGGTTAAAGTGAGCCAGGTGGTCTAGTAGTTAGGGAGCCACGCTCTTGACCGGGAATACTGGGTTTGATTCCACCCTCCCCCACGAAGCCAGCTGGGTGACCCTGGGTGAGTCACAGCTCTCTTCTGAGCTCTCATAGCCCCACCCACCTCACAGGGTGTCTGTTGTGGGGAGGAGAATAGACCTGCTTTTCTCACCCATTCAAGGGGACTCAAAGCGGCTGACGAACCTTCTGTTCTTCTCCCTACAACAGAACACCCTGTGAGGTGGGTGGGGCTATGGGAGCTCTGAAAGAGAGCTATGACTAGCCCAAGGTCACCCAGCTGGCTTCATTGAGGACTGCGGAATCAAACCCAGTATTCCCAGATAAGAGTCCAGCTCCCTAACCACCAGACCAAACTGGGTTCCTTTTTGATCACGGCCATGCTCCTTCATACGATTTCGGCTGTTGGTCGTGAGATGGGGAGCCCTGCAGGTGTACAGAGCCTGTGTTGTAAAGAGCTCTTCCACCTACAGAGCCACCGGTCCGGACAACCGCACGGGTCCCACTGCGGCAGCTGCTGTGGAGTCTGAGAATGCTTTCCAGCTTGGCAAGCAAAGAGGGCTCTTTGCAGAGATGTAATGAGGATTCTCAGAACTTGTCCCTGCAGGCTTCTGCCTTTGGCAAATACACAGAGACCAGGGGGGGGGGGCAGGGGGGCGGTCTCCATGGCCCCTACTTCTCCCTCTCTTCTGTGTCCACTTGAATCCCTTTCACTCCTGCCAAAAGGTGGACAGTGCCAGGAACAGCCACAAAGGGGGCTTTGTAGAGGCTCAGCAAAGACTCCACTGGCGGACCATCAGGGAACTAAGCCATTGCTGCCATGAAAGTGTGGAATTAGCCCACAGCCTACCTCCTGAGCCCCATGGGTGCCTCCCAGCGCACCCAATTAAAAGATTCCACAGCAAAAACTCATCTGACGCATTTGACCCAAGCGTGGGTGACCGCTCCCAGGTGGGACCTCAGTGGCTTCCCATCCAGATTGAGGGGCAAAACTAAGGGCCCAGCCACACCTAAGTTTTAATCCACATGGGATTCATCTTCAGAGAGATAAAACACACCAGAGAAGCAGCACTTGGGTCTCTTTTCGCATTACCTAACCCAGAATTGTATATATTTGGGTTGGATAATATGGAAGGAAAATATAAGGACCTAACAGGAGCCCTGCAGGATTGGCCTCTCCAGCATGCGTCCCCTACGCACTGACCCACACACCCCTTCAAGCCCCCTCTGGCTCCAGCCTGGGCTCTGTTGCAGGTTTGCCCTTTCTTTGGCCGGAGCAAAGGGGGCCCTTGCTGATTCACCCCCAGTATCCCCTCCCACAACGTTCCCTCCCTCGGTGCTCCGTACCACAATAGCATCACTGGCGCCCGTGGAGAGGAAGACGTTTTCCGGCCTGGAGGGGATCCCGCCGTCCCGGCGCTGGATGAACCGGGCCACATCTTGCCGGATGAGTTCAATGCCGGGGCTGGCGCTGTAGGCGCCTTGAGAGGGAGAAGGAAAGAGAAGCTCTCAACGGTGTGAGCAAGGATCCTTGGCAGGGCCTCTTCCAACAGAATTTCAGAATAAAATAATAACTTATGATCACTGCTACAGGAGGACGCTGCTGTATGATCACGGAAACAAAGGGGCTTCCAGACGTGGGCAGAAACTCGTGATTCTGCCTGGACAGGTCCGGGATACTCGACTGAAGATGCGGCAAACTGGTGCAGACCAGCCAGCAGGCCCACCTTGCAGCTTGTACCCCATACAGACGTGCCCACTTGGAAGGCCAAGGTCAGCCTGGACTCTGGTGGCCCACCTGCAGCCTTCTTGCCCCCTGTTGGGAGCCCTATTTGTCGGCAGCTGCTGTGCCAGAGTCTCCGGCTCGTCCTCTGGCTGCTCCTGCCCCCCAACTCCCCCCAAGGGACCGGCCGGCCACCGAGGCTGAAGGCTAAGAGATACAGGGTGGGGAAAAGGCGCCTGAGAAGCCCGAAGGCACTCACCAATGCTCTGCCCCCCACACGCTGCCAGCAGGCGCTGGGCTCTCTGCTTGGCATCCTCAGGAAGGCTGGGGTCACGGAAGAGGTCGGGGTACATGCAGAGGGCGCTGACCTGCCGAGGGAGAGCTTCGCTGAGGCACCGTGCGTAAATCCCACCCCCCACCCCCCATGCCCTGCAGGACCCCAAAGGCAGTCAGGCAAAGACCCTCTGCACATGTTCAGAGTGCTCTTTGCTTCACCTCGCAGGGACCCTACCGGATCTTATCCTGGGGCTGCTGTGTTGAGCCATCTCTGTGCCCTGTGCCCCCCCCCCAATTTGAGCCAAAGGGATCCATTGCTCCCCCCCCACTCCCCCCCATCCTTGGGCTAGGCAGACATTCAACAGGGCTCCTTCCTCCCTGTCCCAGCCTGGCACACCCTTGTTCCCTGCCCCTCCCCGTCCCTCCATCACCTGCCTCCTTCTGCCCCTCTGCTCCTACCTGGCGGAAGAAGGTGATGGACTTTTGCCCCATGGCGTGGGCATCGCCAATGTTGGCTCTGATCACCTCCGTGAACGGTTTCTTTGCCCCCTGCGAGAAAGAAGAAGGAGGCATCAGGGCAGCGCTTGGCAGGCGCTTCGCTTGGCCGCAGCCACAAGCCCTACCTGGCCGGGAGAATCGCGGAGCCCTTGGTCAGCCCTCCTCCAGCCAGCAAACCAGGGTTTCCATGACCCCCATTTGGGAGGCTCCTTGGCTCAGACACAGGGGTTGCGGGTCAGGAATACAGGCTGCCTCGCTCTGCCCAAAGGCTCTCCTGGCGCCTCCCGCCTTCCGGGACAACCCAGAGGCCGCGGCCCTCTTCAAAGAAGATTCAGGGTGGATTTGACGCTTATGGGACACATATCAAACACGTATGCATTTGTATCGGATATGGATTTTCTTACAAATGCAAAAAAATATCCATTTGTGCCCATCTGTGGCCCAGACCTCTCGGCCTCCCCTAGGCCGGACTCTGATCCTCCTCCTCGCTGACCCCTGGTTCACGGGATGGAGTCCACCTTAAGGTCAAAAAGGGGGATCCCGTCCCGGGCTGGAGAAGGCGCCCGGCAGGACTGGGCCTGCACACAGGTGTGCTAAACACGCACAGGGCTGTACAGGTGACACCCACACGCCCTGCAAGAGCCAGGAAGGTCAGGGGTCGGATCTCTACAAGGCCTGGGAGAAGAGCTGCAGGGTCAGGCCCGGGGTGTCCGTGGGCTTCCCACTCCATCCCATAACCACCGCCACACGCAGCCAGTTTGGGCGCCTGCTCATTTATTCACCTCCATTCTTGCTTATAAAGAGCAACGTGCAAAAAAAGTCATCAAAACAACACCGGGACTGCGCAAGCGAAGTTGCCTCTCTGTGCAACTGCACCCCAGGGTGTGGGGGGGGGAGGGGGAGGGGGGAGGGGGAGGGGGGAGGGGGAGCTGCCCTTCACTGCCCTCTAGGGATGCACACGAGTATTGGTCACATTCGTCATTTGTGTGAATTCGGACAGAATCTGGACATTCGGACACAAGTCAAATGTTACAACATTCGGACATCGACATCCGTACGAACACGGATGTTTCGGACATTCATGCAAATAGTTTGGACGTTCGTTGGACGGGGAGGTGGGAAAGCGGCTGCGCCGGTCACGTCTGAAACGGATCCAGAGTGCGTTCGGCATGGATTGAGAGCGGATTCAAAGTGGATTCGGGTCGGATTTGATGCTTTCAGAGTGCAGATATGTTACGGGATACATATCAGATATTCATGGAAATGAGTACAGATACATTCATGGGAATTCAAACGAATATGAATTTTTGAACATTCGGTTCGTGACGAACTGAATGTCAAAACCCCATTCGATTGCACATCCCTACTGCCCTCCATTCAGTCCTTTGGCCACTAGAGGGCGCCAAGGTTCTCCAATCGGTGTTGCTCTCTCTGGCTCCTAGCAGGGTGGATTCTGTGCCTGCCTTGAACAAAGCAAGGGGCTCTGAAGTTCAACAGGTGCAGCTTTTCTGGCAGAGATGCAGCACTGACAGGGAAAACCCTCTGCCTGATCCTGCAGTGTGCAATTCCAGCTGCAAAGGGTCTTGCTGTGCACCAGGCTGGGGAGAGAGATGAGTTAACCTCTGGAACTCCCTGCCACCCCATGCTGGGGCTCCCCTCCCCCATGGCCTCTGCACTTCACGGATGGCTTTGGGGAGGGGGCTTCTGGGGACCCAGGGGTTTTGGCCCCCTCCCCACTTGCCTCGATCCTTTGTGCCCCCACAGGAATGAGGCCCAGCGAAGAGCCAGAGCACCACACAGAGGCAGTTTGCCAGGGATGCAGAGCAGAGGCCTTTCTCAGCCTGCCAGCCGGCCTGGCATAGCACAAGCTGCCAACGCAGGCAGGCAAATGCCAGCCAAGCCTGTCAGCTTTGGAGGGTGGGGGAGGGAATCTATGGTGGCTCCGGTCCATGAAACCCTCAGGCCCCTACACTGGATGCCCACAGGCATGTTGGGAAGCAGCAGCCATTCCCATCTTTGTCCCCCAAAGTGGCATCGGGGGGTGGCACGCCAGGCACAGGAGCCAGCCTCTCTCCACCGCTGCCAGGAGAGCTAATGGAGCCCTCCCCTCCCCTCCTCCTCTTCCTCTGTACTTCTCCTTGGGTCTCTTTCCAGATGTTTAAGGGCCTTTCTGCACTTGGCCTTATTCTGGAATATATTCCAGAATAGGGACCTGCTACCTGCACGCTAGTGCAGACTATGGAAGGCCCCAGGTGAGGCCTGCTATGTGGCCAGCAGACTTCTATCCCGAGATACATTCCAGAATGAGGCCAAGTGCGGAAGGACACATGTCTCTTGGGGCAGAGACCTCCCTTATTCTGATGCCACATTGAGTACCAAAGATCATTGTGCTGCCCAGGCCTCAGCACTTGGGGCTCCTCCCGCCAATCCTGCCTGGACTGGGCTCTTAACGAGGGTTTGGGCTTAACTGATCCTTGGATAGGAGACCACCTGGAAATCCCCAAAGATTCCCACTTATACTGGAAAGTTATATATTGGGTGGAAACTGAGCATCACCCTTTTCTCACCTGTCTCCCTATGGAGGGGTTGTAATCTCACCCGAAAAAGAGGGAGGAGTCTTGTCCCTGACAATGAAATGAGGCTCTTTTAAATCATTGGCTTTTGGGGCAAAACTGAACCACTGCATTCTAGGGGCACTAGGCAGGGAGCTGCCCTGGAAGAGGCTGGATGCATATCCAGGTACATCCTCCAGGCTGGGGAGACAGGCAGAGTCCTTTAGGGCCATTTGCTGGGATTCAGAGCCCTTGTCTTCTCCCTGTGTGAGCAGGATACCGGACTAGATGGGCTGTGGCCTGATTCAGCAGGACTCCTCTTGGGTTCTTATGGACTGGATGAGGTGTGGCCTGATCCGGCAGGGCTCCTCTTTGGTTCTTATGGACTACATGGGCTGTGGCCTGATCCGGCAGGGCTCCTCTTAGGTTCTTATGGACTAGATGGGCTGTGGCCTGATCCGGCAGGGCTCCTCTTTGGTTCTTATGGACTACATGGGCTGTGGCCTGATCCGGCAGGGCTCCTCTTTGGTTCTTATGGACTAGATGGGCTGTGGCCTGATCCGGCAGGGCTCCTCTTTGGTTCTTATGGACTAGATGGGCTGTGGCCTGATCCAGCAGGCCCAGATCCTTTTCCAGGGCAGCAGTGCCAGGGGAGCCACTGAGGAGTCTCTTCCCTCTCCAATGTGCCTCCTGGGGCAGAATCTGCTTCTCCAGGGTCCACCCAGCTCAGGAGCCTTTGGGCAACGTGTTCCCTGCAGGAGAAAGGCTCAGCTCGATTGCCGGCAGCCCTTGCAACTAGAAAGGCGCCTCCTCCTGTGTTTGCTCAGCTTTATCTGCACCCTTTACTCTCAGGGTCAGAGTTCTCTGGTGTTTCGCGCATAGGACCTGCCTGTGACAGGCTGCAAGTGCTGAAGCCCTTTTGCAACCGGCGGCGCCACCCCTGAAGTGGCTGAAAGGTACACTGGCTTGAAGGTGGTCAACCTTTGGAGCGAGCGAGCGAGCGAGCGAGCAAGCCGGTCTGAGCGCCACCTTAACAAGATCCAGCCCTGTGCCTGCAAGGGACTGATAACCAGCTGCTGGCGGTGAAGGAGAAGAAGTTTCCCTCGCCGGCTCTGGGCTCTTCTCACCCTTCAGCCCACATTCACGCAAGATGGGAACGAGGTGCTGGATGCCAGCTTCTTCTCCATGCCCAGCAGCCGCAGAGATGCTTGCACAGACGCTGTGAAGGACGCAACGCAAATCCCACATACGGCTTTCCCACCCTGGAGCTGGCAAAATCCTGGAAACTAGGGGGTTTTGACATTCGATTTATAATTATTTGAATGTTAGAAAATTCCTATTTGTTCAAATAGATCCCCTTCGAACGTGGTGCAATTCTATGCGATAGGAATTTATGTGTACAAATTTCTACAGATATCTGATACAAATGAATATGTATCTGATCTAAACAAATATCATGCTGGATTTTAAATGCTGTACTAGCTTATTATTGTTTTTGATACAGTTTTGATATGTTTGTTTTTAAAGGTTGTTAGCCGCCCAGAGACCCTCGGGTATGGGGCAGGATATAAATATAAATATAAATAAATAAATAAATAAATAAATATGTGTCCTGTAACAAATCTGTGCTCTGAAAGCATTAAATCCAACTTGAATCCACTTTTAATGCGCTCTCGATCCATGTCAAATGCAATCTGGATCCATGCACATCCCTAGTACTGATTCCTCCCAGAATCCTTTGGGAAACAACTGGCACCCATCTTGGCTCCAGCTTCCACAGCTGGCACAGGGAGGAGCAGAATGGCAGGAAGACACCCAGGCAGAGGCACGTCGCTATCGCAGTCCTTCCGATTGGTGGGAGAGTCAGACGTTCCTTTGCTCCTTTTCCTGCCTTGCTGCCCAAGAGAGTGTCTCCGGCCACGGTCCTCCTTCCTCCGGCCACCCCAAAGGGGCCCTCAATTACCCAGAAGCCTTGAGGCAAAGGAGGGTTTGTTTATTTATTTATTTATTTATTTACATTTCTATCCCGCCCCATACCCGAAGGTCTCTGGGCGGGTAACAACAGATTAAAACAAATGCAAACAGGATACAAATTCAAACAGATACAGTTTAAAATGAAATACAGATTAAAAACAAGATACACGTTTGAAAGCACCTTAAAAATTCAACAAATTTAAAATGTGGCACTCCGTAGTGCATTAGTAATGATGTCAGTGTAACTGGGGAGGGAGAATAAAACCTCAGCCAAAGTCCGAGGCAAACAGGTATGTCTTTATGGCCCTCCTAAATAAATATAAGGAGGGGGCCAGACACACCTCGAGGGGGAGGCCATTCCAGAGTCTCGGGGCCACCGCTGAAAAAGCTCTCTCCCGGGTGCCCACCAACCTCACTACTGAAGGTGGCAGGATGACCAGGAGGGCCTCATCGTTGGATCTTAAGGTACGGGCAGGTTGATATGGGAGAAGGCGTTCCTTTAGATATTTGGGGCCCAAGTCATTTAGGGCCTTATAAGTCAGAGTTAGCACCTTGAATTGGGCTCGGTAGTGAATTGGCAGCCAATGCAACTCTTTTAAGACCGGCGTGATGTGTATCCAGCTAGCGGTTCCGGTCAGCACTCTAGCGGCTGCATTTTGCACTAGCTGCAAATTCCGGACTGTTTCAAGGGCAGCCCCATGTAGAGTGCGTTACAATAGTCCAACCTGGAGGTTACCAGAGCATGGATAACTGTGGCCAGGAAGAGTATGGCAGATCTGCACCTTCCCTTTGGTCCCGTCCCACGTCCAGTTTCTGCCGGACGCTCCTTGCTCTAGAGAGCAGCGGGGTCTTATTTGGGCCAGGATCATTCTCAGCGCCACCCTCAGCGCTGTCATCCAAAGGGCTCCATCTTCTTTCCTTCCTCCGCAGCGTCCAACAGATGATATCAGGAGAGAGGCGATTGCTTAACAGGCGTAATCTGTGTGCCGTTGAGACATCTTTGCCTTTGATGATCTTGCAGAGCCTGCCGTGACCTTCTGCACAGGTTTATTCTCCTCCATAACGCTCCTTAATTACCTGCTTGGAGCCCCAAGAGAACGAAACCGCCTGCCACCCCCTCTTCTTCCTCAACAGCTGTGCAGTCACCAACCATTGTCCTTGTCTCTCTAACGCCCAGCACAAATCCAGGCTTTGGCCTTTCTGGTTTCATCCTCAGGACAAGTTCTTCAAGACTGAATTGTGACGCCACCCCAGAGAAGCCAGAAGTTTTTATAACAGCATGTGTCCCCATACAGGTTTGAATGAGAACTGGATCTGAATTTGGCATCATGTGTTCCCATTACATTTTCTATTCCCGGGCTTTGCGTTGGCTAAATCGCCAAAACCCGCATTTAAAAAGTCCTCTGGAAAACTGCACTCGCTGCGCATTCTGGGGCAGGACCCGCATTATTTTTCTGCGCTATTGGGGGAGGAGATTGTCACCGGGGTGTGTGGTTTAACGTCCAGGAAGGGATGCCCTCATGTCCTCCTGGTGTCTGTATTTCCCTTTGGGGGTAAAAGTGTCCAGCTTTTTAAAAATTTGGAATAAAAATAAAGCATACGTAGCACCACTGTTAAAAGTTTTATTCCAACCCCGTCAAATGCGTGATTTTTTTTCCTTCAAAAGGCTATTTTGCGCACAAGCACAGCAACGCATAACAGTTGTGAGTGAGAGTGTTCCAGCCACAGATCATTCCCATGACCTTCCCCTACCTGATTGCCTGACTGCCCTACAGGGCATTTGATTGTGTTGAGAGGAAGAGAAGGTTCGTCAGCCGCCTTGAGCCCCCTCAAATGGGAGAAAAAGGTGAGGCAGAAAAGCCAACACACCCCTGATGGGTCACATCTTTCCCAGGGCTAGTCACAGCTCTCTCTGCCACACTGCGTTACCCACCGCACAAGGCGAACAGAAGGCTTGTCAGCCGCTTTGAGCCGCCCTAAACGGCTGAGAAAAGCGGGGCAGAAAACCCAACTATTCTTCTGAGCAAGATGCAAATGCATAGACGCACCTGCACAAAAATGAAGCCCACCGGGGAGAGGATGACTGGTTGAAAGCCCACAACCCAAAGACAGGCAACCATTGTGAGGAAGGGGATCTCAGCACCTCACGTTCCTCTAGCCCACCTCATCAGCCTGCACCAGATGGAACAGGAAGACCATGCACTTGGCCAGAATTGCCCAAACCCATTGGGAGGGTCATGGCCGCTATCATGTGGAGGTGCGCACCTCCTCTGAACTTCCTCCAAATGTCAATGAGCTATGTTCCCATCCTATTAGTAATGCCCCTTATTATTGTTGTTCATCTTTGCTGTGTGTGCGCGCACACTGAAGTGGTCCCACCTGGTGCACTTCCAACACAACCTAGCTGCGATGGGGTGCCACCCGATGGTGTTTCCCTGTCATCGCTGCAGCGGGTGGGACAGGGGATGGCGAGCCAACCCGGCTTCCTACCAGTGAGAGAAGGGGCGGAGAGCTATTTCCCATGCAGAGGTTTAGCGCGGTTTGCATGGGGACAGCCGTATTTGAATTGAACCCTCGCTTTTGGCAATCACTTAGGGATGAGTCAATTTGAACTCGGCTCTGTATTCGGACTAATCGGAATCCAATCCAAACTAAATGGACTGCGTGGGAATGCACCCTCAGTTTGCCCATATGGATTGGGAAAGCCGCCTGTCCTGGGTTCAACCCAGGTGTTGTCAGCATTGACTGGCAGCTGCCCGCTAAGACCTTCAGCAAAACCTAACTTTTAACCTGCCAGGACCTTCTGCACGCAAGACGGATGTCTTGTCGGGAAGTGCTAAACAGCTTCTTTATCTCCGTGTTTCCAGCGAATTTTGGGTTTTCACTTCTTTGCACAGAAAGGTGAAAGGGACCGTCCTTTGCAGTCAGGCTTCACGCAAATAGCAAAAGCAACATTGCATTTCCGTGAGGCTTTGCCGTTTCCGCAGGGCCTTTCTTCTTCATTTGGTGTGGCCCCTGCGATTGTCGTCTTTGCAAATGTGTTCCAATTTCCTATTGGTTCTTGTCTCGCCTTCCGCCATTGGTGACAGGAGGTTGGGTGTCAGCTTGTGCAGCTCACTATTGCTTACCCCTTGGTGCCAGGGAAATGGGTCCTCCCTGGAGCGACTCCCTTGGGTGAGAACATCACTGAATGTCTGACTCAGACTTCCAGGCCGCCTGTCGCGTCCAGAGCAGACGGTAACAGTGCAGCACTCCCACGCACTTGCGCCAAGTCAGTTACCGGAGTTCTTGGCGATACAGAGTGCGCGGAGCCAGGCGGGGAGTCGGGGCTCCAGAGAGTCATTGTAATTTCGGGAAGTCAGTTGGGGGTCAAGAATCGGGGTCCACATGAGTCGAAGGTTGCCAGGGAGGTTCTTTGTTTGCAATGGCGGGTGCAGAGTTGGGCGTGTCTTCAGTAGCACTCAGAGTCACGCCCCCACAGCACAGCTGTTTCGCATGGAGGCGAGCTGAGTGCCACAGCTGTTGTTGTTCTCTCCGGAGAGAACTCAGCTCTGGGCACTGGGCATCATCTGAGTCCAAACTATCCCCATCTGGGGGGACAGAAGCGGTTTCCACACTTGGCCCCTAAGGTGCGCCTCCCTCGCTTCGGCTGGCAGGGGTGGGCCTTCCTCCGAGGAGTCAGAGAAGACACGAGGCACGACACCACCAGCAGTTGCACAGGGGGACAATTCACACAGACGGGAAGTACGGTGGCATTTACTTGATGCAAAGCAAAGGCCTTGCGTTTGACCCACCTGCCCTCCCAAGAGCTGCTCCTGATCCTGCCCCAGGCTCGTCCCCTGGGCGCTGGGCTTTTCAGAACTACTTCTGGCTCTGGCTCTGGTTCAGGCAGCCGGCACCCACCAGCACCCAGTATCCAGCTGCTGACAGCCAGGTGCCTGGAAGCTGCAGTGGCTCCTTAAGAACCTCCTACAGCACCTCCAAGTCAGAAAATGGCCAGCATGGCCCAAGCTCACCGGCAGGCAATCCCAGCTGCCCATGACTACAGCAGCTGCTGTCAAGAGGAGCTGGAGGAAGAAGAAGAAGACTTGGATTTTCTACCCCGCTCCTCTCGCTCATTTAAGGGGACTCAAAGCGGCTGACAAACCTTCTGTTCTTCTCCCCACAACAGAACACCCCGTGAGGCAGGATAGGCTGTGAGAGCTCAGAAGAGAACTGTGACTAACCGAAGGTCACCCAGCTGGCTTCATGGAGGAGTGTGGAATTGAACCCGGTATTCCCAGATAAGAGTCCGGCTCCCTAACCACTAGACCAAACTGGCTCACAGGTGCCTTCACCCTTTCCCATGAAGGGCGTCCTATCCCATGCAGTTTGCATTAGGCAGGGCTTGGCTTCAGGGATTGGCTCACGCTGCTGGTTTGGCAAAAAGCACCTGCAGACCAGAACCTGGTGAGTCTCCGCCTCTGCTGGGGACCACAGGTGAGCAAAAGTTCTCTTCATCCTGGAGGGATGGAGGCAACAGGAGCAGGAACCCTAAGCCAACATGATCTGCTCCAGGCGCTGGAAGGTCCCACCTGAGGGGTTTCTTCAGGGAGAAAAGTGGCCATTTCTTCCAGCTTTCCCCTTCTGCACGAGAAGCGGCATCGGACATTTTAGCATTTGTTTGTTTTGTTTGTTTGTTTGTTTGTTTGTTGCAATGTTGGCTTTCTGTGCATACTGTAATTTCAAATTTCTATGAGTCCCTTTGCCCAGTTTCTTGAAGTATGCAACGATCAGGAAAAAGAAAACCAGCAAGCCTGTAAAAACCTCAACTAGGCTTGAAAGTTCACAGAAATACTGCTTCCCTGGCTGTGGTCACACCTAAGGTTTAATCCAGCTTCAGTCCACTTTCAGAGTGAGAGAACACGTCAGCTAAGGGACAAGCTGTTTTCTTTCAGTGTTAAACAACTCAGAAAGTTCACCTTGGGGACAGATAACGTGGAAGGAAAATTACTGGCCATTTTCTTGTACTGAAGGTGGACTGAAGCTGGATTAAACCTTAGGGGTCATTTAAAAGGCTGCTCAGACTGGACCCCTGACCCATCCTTCTCCTTTCAAGGGACCGGCTTTTGGAGTGAACGGCCCCCTTCCCACCCACCCACCCCCAGTCCTACCTGCTGTAGCTCCTTCTCCAGCTGGACGGCGCGGGTGACGATGGGGCCTCTCACGGCGTACTCCACCTTCTTGATGTTGGGGTTCATGGAGGCCAGGCTCAGCACCTTCTCCCGCCCACGTTCTTGCGGCCCGTTCTCCGCCATCCTGGCTGGGGCAGCTCGCTCCCTCAGGGACCTGCAAAGCAAGTGGGGAGGTGGTGGGCTGAGCAAGCAACCCCGGAGGGCAGGCACCAGCTGCGGGCACCTGGCCCTCCTACCCCCGGGCAAGCCGCAGTAGAGGGCAGTCCTGGCTGCTGCCCCATGCCCTGGCATCGTCTTCGTGGGCACCTGGCTCCAGCTGTTTCAACTGAGCTCAGGGGGGTCAAAGTCCCACCAGGAAAGTCATGGATGTAAGAGTGTAGGTTGGGGGGGGGGGGACACAAGAGCTGTGCAGGTGGCAAAGGTCTGTCCTTTCCCAAGCTGGTAAGAAAAACTGGCAAGGAGCTGGGAGGGGAGGGGAGGGGAGGGGAAGCAAGAGACTCCTTGCCCACCTCCCCCGGCACCAAGGCTCCATTGCCCGGCTACCCTCCCTGGCCCAAGGGAGAAGGGCACCTACCCAGTGCCAGGCAGGGAGAGTGGAGGCTGGTTCCCACATGGGCAGGGAGGGGGGCAGGGCTCCTTTTAATGCAGGACAGGAGGGGGGGAAGCGCACAGTTGAGGGAAGAAAGAGGCACATTGTGGAGCAGGGTTGAAAAGAACCTGACATGCCGCCTTGGGGAACAAAGGCAGAAACCAAACTGCCCCCCCAACCGCCCACAGAATCCTGGGCTGGCTGCCCATGGGGGGGGGAGCAGGGAGGGAAACCAGAAATGCTCAGGGGGGCTGCTGGGGATCCCATTAGTGCTGGCCCAGGCCAGGGAGGGAGAGAAGGGGGTGGATGGAGGAGAAAGAGGCCCTGATCCTGGCTCTAGAGAGGCAGGACCGTTGCATGGTGGGGCACAGACTGTGCCCTCAGCCTCAGTTGTGGGGCACTTGGGCTGCCCGCTACACCATAACAGGGACACGGAGCAAGTTGCTCACGGCAACTTCGGCGCAGCACCGGTGAGGGGGGCTGGGACTGGGCTGGCACGCAGCACCCGGGGACAGAAAGGGGTCAGCCCGAGCGGCCGGGTTTTCACGCTTACGGGGGAGAAAATCTGGGTCACATTTTAACAAGCGAAACGGGATGGGGACATTGCCAAAAAGGGGGAGATCTCTGAGAGGCCCTTGAAATAGCCATAAGAACGTAAGAAGCACAGAGGAGCCTTCCTGCCGGACCAGGCCACAGCCCATCTGGCCCAGCATCCTGCCCCACACGGTGGCCACCAGTTGCTCATGGGCATCTCAAGGAGAGAGAAGGGCAAACCTCCTCCTGCTCTCAATCCCAGCAAATGGCCTCAAAAGCCTCCTGCTTGCCCACCCAGCCTGGAAGATGCACCTGGGCATCCATTCTAGTAACAACTGATACCTCTGTCATCCCATACATTTGTCCAGCCCTTCCTTAAAGCCATCCAGGATGGTTGCTTTGACCACCTCTTCTGGCAGCAAATTCCTTAAACCGATGACCCTCTGGGTGAAGAAATCCTTCCCTTCCCTTGCGTTTTAGATTTGGTCTGATTTCTGCAGACCCAATTGCCCAAACCAGGACCGAATTTGGGCCTGGAAAAAACTATTCTCATTGCGGTTTGGTGGCTCGGCACGCATTGCTCTGTGAGCAGAGCCTGCGCATGGGGACTGCCCCGGGTTATTTGGGGAGGAGATTGGCACTCGCGTCATTGAGAGGTGGCTCCTGTGCTTGCTGTTCCTGCCCTGTGCGTTAGAGGGAGCTGAAAGGCCTTCGCTGCCCCACGAGCCTCTTTTATACAAGTATTTCACTCCCCTTCCCCGATCGCCAAGGCGGGCATGATAATGGATTGATTTTTCCCCGTTTTCTGCTTCCTGGGCGTTGTCGCGGTTCCTGGGAGGAGCAGAGGTGTGCAAAACTGCTCAACTGCCACCAGACCTTGTAGCAGCTTTGCTCAAACAGCTGGGAGTTTTTATTATTATTATTATTGTTGTTGTCATTCAGTCCTGGCTTCTCTATGGCACTAAGGGAGAGGGATGCGGCATTTGCAATGGGCGGCATAGGGGTGGGGTGACGTCAAACCGGCTTCCAATGATGAGTGAGGGGGTGGAGAGGAGATGGCGCTGTTCCCCCGTGCCAGGGTTTGGTGCAGTTTGCATGAAGATGGCTGTACCCACATCCAGCTCGCGTTACCAGGAATGGCATGGGATGGGCAACATTCTATCTCGGTCCCGCACCTTGTCAAATACGAGCCCAATCAGAACCAAACAGCTTGCATGGGGACGTAGCCAAAATGGCTGACAAAGCTTCTGTTCTCCCCACCACACACACCCTGTAAGGTAGATGGGGCTGTGAGAGCTCAGAAGAGAGCTGTGACTAGCCCAAGGTCACCCTGCTGGCTTCATGGAGGAGTGCGGAATCAAACCCAGTATTCCCAGATAAGAGTCCGGCTCCCTAACCACAAGACCAACTGGCTCCAAGATGCCTCCACCAAAAAATCCCACAGCGCCCCCTGCTCACCTTGGGGACAGATGAGGCAGCGGGAGACTCTTCATTTCCTCCTCGCACCGCCGAAGTTCTTAGCAATGCCCCATCATGCGCTAAGCCCAGGGGAAAGGCCAGGCAAGGAAATCCTCTGGCAAACAAGCCGGCGGAACACAAACCTGAGGAACAGGTTTTCTTTGCCTTGACCAGGATCACAGACAAGGAAGCGGAGCCAGCGTGGCACCTGTCGCTACAGGCAGGACTGGCACGCTTGGGGCTGGAGACCAGGTGAGGGGCACTGAGAGTTGGGGGCAACCCGCGCGCAACCCCTTGGCCTGGCTCAAGCGTGGGAAGCAGGATGCAAGAGAGCTCAAGGGGAACACTGGCCTCAGGAGGTCAGCAAAGCATTGTGGGAAATGGCAGGAGAGCAGCATCCCAGTGGCGGAAGAGGGTCTTACAGGGTCTCCATCCCCCAGACTCACTGCCCAGAGAGGGGCTGCCTCAGAGCACATGCCATCCCAAGGGCCGCCCTGCTGGCCTGCGAGGCAAGGAACCTTTGCCATCTCACGGTCAAAATGTCACGGGCACAGGCAAACGGCAGCTCGCTGTCTTGGCAGCACTAAAACTCTTGCCACACGCCAGAGTACATTCGTGGCCCCCTTGCAGGGCCAGGCACCGGCCGCCAACGTGGCTTCAGTCTCCAGGTGGAGGAGGGAAGCGGAGTGGCAAAGTGGAACAACCTGAACAGATTTCGGCTTAAAACGGTCCGTGCTGCAGCGCAAAACCGGCTCCCATTTGCACGTGGTGACAAGACAAGGATCGCCGGTCCTGCTCTGCACCCGTCTGCTGCCGTTTCAAAGGTCCCTATAGGGACCCACAGGAATCCAGCCCCCCATTTCTATTCCTGCCTGTGTGCGCTCAAATGCAAGACGCAGCATCTCAGGGGAATTAGAATGACCACTCTATGGGTGCGCCCAAATGGGGGGCTTGGCGTTTGATTTGTAACAGATCGAATGTTAGAAAATTCATATTTGCCCAAATTCATCCCCCTCGAATGTGGTAGGATTCTATTTCATACAAATGAATCCGTACGAATTTATACAAATATCCCATACAAATGAATATGCATCGGATACGTATCCTGGATACACACCCTATACAGATGCATACATATTGGATACATATCCTCTACCATACAAACACATATGTATCTGATATGTATCCTCAGTTTAACAAATGTCTAAACTACTCATACAAACATTCCAAAACGAATGTTAATGTACAAATGTCATAATGCTCTGTTTGTGTACGAATGTCCAAATTCGTACGAATAATCTACGTGACAAACATTTGCGCCCATCCCTAGAGCGCCCTGGTCTGTGGGGCACCACCTGCTTTGCAGCAAAAAATTATGAGAGTTGAAATTTTAATCTATTCCGTTCTTCTCCTCCCCGCTGACTACTCCATAAAAGTGGAAAGCCATAATTAAAAAGTAACGAAGCACAAAAACCTGTGTCACAAATGAGTACGTGTGCAGAAGGGTTTCAGCCTCCCTTCCCACTCAGGGACGGTACATCGCCAAGGAAAGGGAGCCACGCCTTTGAGAGGCTACGGAGCCCAGTGCTTGCTTGCTTGGGACAGGTGAGAGGGTTCTTCCTCTTTTGGGCGCCTCGAGGAAGACGCAGGTGCTGGGTCCATGCTCTGGTAACCTCCAGATGGGACTCTCCACTGCACGCCGCATGGCACTACCCTTGAAGATGGTTCAGAGGCTGGAAGCGGTGTGGGACGCAGCTGCAGAACTGCTGAAGGCAGTCTCTGGCAGGACACGCATCATGCTGGACTTGAAAGAGCTCCACTGGCTGCCTATTCACTATCAAGCCCAATTTGACTTGAGCCCCAAATATCAGAGGGAACACCTTCTCCCACACAGACCTGGTCATGAAGGTGTGAAGGGCTGTGGCACGCAAAAGGGTCTTTTCTGTGGTGGCCCCCGAGCTTTGGGATAACCTCCAGGCACCAACTTTATTTGGTTTGGGTGCCTGGTTAAACGTAGCTCTTCACCTGGGCCTTTGATTTCTAGTTCCTTTGATGCTAGTCCTGCCAGGGTGGAAGGGGAGAGGGTAGGTAGGTGATTTAACCTACACTGTGGCCTCCACTTAACGGAAGGGGTCCAAACGACCTCTGCTGCCAAATACCAAGGAAATCAATTTATGGGTAGGCAGGCAAATAGATGAGTTATAGAGCCCTTTGAGGACCGGATCAACTCACACTTGAAGGCAACAAGATTCTAGTTCTGTCAGACTTAGTTGCTGACACTCTACACCACAGAAATACCTACAACCAGCCACACCGCAGCTTCAGCAACAAAACCTGAAGGGCCACTGGCTCTACGGATTATTGTTGAGACCCAGTAACTTCCCAGCACAGGTAAATGCGCCTGCAAAACGGCCTGCAAAACCTTGCAGGACACAGCAGAAGACCAGACTACAGTAACACCAGCTGCCTTATCACACTTTGCTACTCGGCCATAACAATTGCTATTTCTCTGTGAGACACCATGAGAAACGTCTATGTTTATATGTAGGTACCGGATTGACCAATTATGGGCATAACATTATCCTGCCTTCTTCCTATGTTGTCATGAGTCTCACATGAGTATAATTGCTTCTATGCATCCATCTTATGTGTGTGTGATATGCAGCATTAGAGAACAGCAGGACGCCTTTTATCTAGTAGCCAGTTAGGCTAAGTTGTGCTAAGGCTTATAATAGCCATGATGCTAAATGATCCAGAAGCCGTAGGCTTCCTTTAGCTGCTTTTATATTAGCTTAGATATAGCAAGCTGTATCCTTGTATTCATAACAGAAATAAGCTGTATATCTGGATTTTATTTCTGATAGGCATGCAACATGTATTCTCACATTTATGCAGCTCTTACTCACACTCACTAGGGATAAAGCGCCTTCTGTCTGGAGCGCAGTCACGTCTCTGAAATGCTTGCTTGTGGTTCCAGTGTTCAACCCATGTTACGCTGCGCAATTTGCATAGTGCAGTTCTGCTATCTTATCAATAAATCTCAAGAATTATACACCAAGAGAAGAGCTATGCAGCCTCCACCCTCAATGAAGCACAAAAGTGTTGCAGCACTTCAGCCTCCCTGATCCTCAGGGGAACACAGAACAAGAAACCCTGGATGTATTGCCATGCCATTACATCACATCTCCACAAAAATGGCAAGCTCAAAGTCAAAGGGTCAAGAAAGCAAAGTCCAGTTGTTCAACGACAGACAAAGCCAGTCCAGAGATGTTCAGAAATGAAAAACCCAAATTATGAACCCCATAGTAAAAGAAAAACTCCACTGTATAAACAGCAAGTGCACACACAAAAAAATTGCTCAGAATGGATTCAAAGCAGATTCAGAACAGTTTTGAAGGGGATTCAGAAGTGCGACTATTGTCACAGATTCAAAGTGGATTTGAATCGCATTTGAAAACCTTCACAGCAAATTCAAATCCTTCCATCTCCATGATGGATTAGTTGCATTATCTTCCTAGAGGGAAAAGTCTGTGGACAAAGGCAAACGGTACCTTCAATGGAAGCACCTAATAAAGCTCAGAAAAGCTTCTTACACAAGTGAAAAGGATCTGGGTGTCCTGGTTGGGCATAGGAGGAACGTGAGTCAGCAACGTGATGCAGCTGCAAAAAAGACAAACACCATCCTAGGATGCAACAAGAAGAGTACAGAGTCTAGGTCACAAGAAGTCATTATTCTTCTTTGCTCTACCTTGGTCAGACGTCATCTAGCGTCCTGTGTCCAGTTCTGGGCACCCCAATTTAAAAAGAGGGCTACCAAAATGGTGAGTGGTCTGGAAACCATGTCCTCTGAGGAACGGTTGAAGGATCTAGGAATGTTCAGTCTGCAGAAGAGAAGACTGAGAGGAGACCTGATTGTGGTCTTCCAGTATGTGAAGGGCTGCCACAGTGGGTATGGTCCCACCTACAGCAGTGATGGCGAACCTTTTGAGCCTGGTGTGTCAAAATTCACAAGAAAACCTAGCTTAACTAGGGTGCTGTGTCACACCTAGAAATATCCATAATTTTTTGCTATTTGTAGCTCTAGTAAAAAAAATATATATATTTGATATATGTATTTTATTAAAAGCAAAAACAAATCATTCTTTACATTTGCTAAATCTTCAATTCAAATTTGGTATTTCGTACCCTTCAAGAACAAGCAAGCACTACACGCCCAGGTGCCAGGGTGACCAGGTGTGTCACTCAAAAGGGCTTGGCGCATCACCTGTCACACGCGTGTCATAGGTTGGCCATCACTGACCTACAGCAAGCCCAGACTTCTCTTGTCTGGATTCTGCTACGGATTTGAGTGGAGGCCGGGAACAGCCTTGAGCGCACTTGGGGGCTGTTCCCGAACGGAACCCACAAGTGCGCACAAACACAGCAGCGAACGGTGCGGGGGGGGGGGGTTGGATAGAAGCCACCGCCACCACTACCACTGGCCTCCTCCTCCTCCAACCCTCGGGTGCCTGCTTCTCCCCCCCCCCCCCAAGCCTGCAGGGCAGCATCGGATGGGGGGTGCAGGGAGGAGAGACAGTCTCCCCGCCTTGCTCACGGGGCTCCATCAGATGGGCGGGGATGCGGGGAGGAGAGGCAGTCTCCCCCATGGCTGTGGGGTGACATCGGATGGGGGGGGCAGGGTGCAGGAAGGAGAGGCGGTCTCCCCTCCTCACTCACTCGCACACTCGCACACTCAGCCACCGGTTCTCACCTTCTCCGGCACTAAAATCCGGGCTGGATTGGACAAGAGTTGGCTTCTCTACCTCACTCTTCTCACCCATTTAAGGCGACTCAAAGCAGCTGACAAACTTTCCATTCTTCTCCCCATAACAGACACCCTGTGAGGTGGGTGGGGCTGTGAGAGCTCAGCAGAGACCTGTGACTAGCCCAAGGTTACCCAGCTGGCTTCATGGAGGAAGAAGAAGAGTTGGCTTTTATACCCAACTTTTTTTACCCTTAAGGGGACTCAAGGCCGCTGACAAACCTTCTGTTCTTCTCTCCACCACAGACACCCTGTGAGGTAGGTGGGGTTGTGAGAGCTCAGCAGAGAGCTGTGACTAGCCCAAGGTCACCCAGCTGGCTTCATGGAGGAGTGAGGAATCAATAGGCCGAACTAGAAGAAGCCCAGTCGCAGCAATGAGAGGGAGCCTGCCAGCCCCTTTTCCTCTCCGTGCTTTTAGATGCCAGCTTGGCCCGGAAAGGGCATTGTCAGTGGAACGCTGCCGCCTCTGCCCTGCTGTGCAAACAGCGATAAGACCAGCCAGGGCGGGGAGGAGAGACCCTTGCTGAAGGGGAGGCTCCCTCGGTCCCTGCTCCGGCACGCGGCTCCTTCCATCCCGATGCCAACAGAAGAGGGCAGCGAAGGTGGCGCTCCCTGGCGTCTTCTCACTTCGCCCCCACTGCAGCGCCAGGTGTGAGGTCTCCCCCTAGTGGCTGCTCTCCGTTGCGAAATCGCTTGCGCCCGCTCCCTTTGAGCTCTTGTTAGGAGAAGCAGCGGGCCAAAGGGGAGGAGGGGTAAAGGGGGTGCAATGTTGGCTATTGCAAAGAAGGAAAAGGGGCGGGGGGGGGCTTTGCGTTGCAGGCTGGGGCTGAAGAGGAGCTTAGCACTGGGCTGGCCAAGGGCAACAAGGAGAAATCCAGGCTGCTGAAATCACCAGGCACGTCTCTGACTAAATAAGCGGAGAGGGAGGAGACCCCAGTCATGGTGGGGCCCCCACAGTGCAAAGACCAGCAGAACCCTGCTGGATCCTCAGGACCATTGGAATGTCCCTGCTGGACCCCCCAGGCCAGCAACGCTGTCTTTTGCTCTAGTGGTTGGGGAGCAGGACTCTCATCTGGGAATACCAGGTTTGATTCCATGCTCTGCCACAAAGCTAGCTGAGTGGCTTTGGGCTAGTCACAGCTGTCCTCTGAGCTCGCACAGCCCCACCTACCTCACAAGGTGTTCTGTTGTGAGGAGAAGAACAGGAGGTTTGTCAGCCACTTTGAGTCCCCTTAAGTGGGTGAGAAGAATGTGGTAGAAAACACAACTCCTTCTTCCTCCACAAAGCCAGCTGGGTGTCCTTGGGCTAGTCACAGCTCTTTCTGAACTCTCACAGCCCCACTTACCTCACAGGGTGTTCTGTGGTGGGGAGAAGAAGGTTTGTCAGCCACTTTGAGTCCCCTTAAATGGGTGAGAAAAGCAGGGTAGAAGAGCCAACTCTTCTCCTCCTCCCCCTCCTCCTTTTCCAGAGCCAAAATCTCCGCCCCGCCAACTCAGCGTGCCCTCCCCACCCAGACGGGAAGGGGCAGATGTGCCCAATCCCCAAGCCCTCTCTGTCTGCCACGCTCAGCCTCTTGGGTCCCACAGCGAGAAGGCAAACACAGCCCCCTCCCGGTGAAGCTCACCGGCCTCTTCTTGGCGCTGCCCTCCTCCCGGTGGCTGGCGACCTGAGCAAACAGAGTCACATGAAAGGGGCAACCAGGCAGGTAGCCTCACAGGGCAGCCGAATGCCCCCAGCTGCCCTCTGAAGCCACGGAAATCGGAGACACACAGCAGTCATGAGATGATCTTGAGAAAAACCAATAGAAAGCAGAGGAGGAGGAGGAAAACAGAGGAAGGCAATACCTGCTTTAGGGTCTCCGTTACCCCCAGCTGGGGAGGGATGCCTCCCAAGGTCAGTCTGGAAAAGGACGTGGCAAAGAGCCCCCCCCTTCCTTTTGGGGCTGCTCAGAGCAGGAAGGCAGGTGCTTCTTCTGGTCCGCAGGGATGCTGAAAGACTTGGAGCAAACAGGTGGCCAGATCACTGCAGGCAAAGTTGCGACAGTGGCCGCACACGGGTGGAGGAGAGGCCCAGCTGTGACTCAGGCACCTCAGGGGCAGGTGGGGCAACCCTTGGGCCCTCCCGGCTCCTTGCTGGCAGCCCGGATGCTCATGCCCTCAGACGCAGGAGCCTCTGGGAATGGCGCAAGGCAGGTGGGAAGGAGGCCGGGGAGAGAGACTCGCTTGGCTGAGGGGCGTCTGCTCGACTGGCACCAGGAGCATCCAGGGCCAAGCACGTTCCCGGGACGTCCGGCAAGAACCTCCACTCTCTGAGATCAGCCACGGAGACAGGAGCAGAACCAACGGGATGCAACGCCTACAGGGCCAGACTCGGCCCCCTTCCCAGGAGGAAAGCGCAGTCAGCGGTATCAAAAGCTGCTAGGAGGTCCAGGAGAAGCAACAGGGTTGGGCTCCCTCCCTCTCTCTCCTGGAGGAGGTCATCATCCCTGCCATAACCAGGCCTGAAGCCGGATTGAAATAGGTCTAGATAATCAGCTTCTTCCAGGCATGGCTGCAGTTGGACAGCCGCAGCTACCTATAGTACCTTGCCCAGGAACGGTATGTTGGCCACTGGGCGGCAGTTGTTTAAACCTTCTGGACTCAGGGACGCCCTCTTGAGGAGGGGGGGAAATCACAGCCTCTTGAAGACCCTCCCGGGTCTTGGTCACTTCCTGGAACCACCTGGTCACACCTTGCCAGCTAGCTTCTACCAGCCAAGGAGGGCAAGGATCCAAAGGGGTGTTGCTGGCGAAACCTTATCAGGCGGCTTGTCCGCGTCCTCAGGCCTCAGCGATTGAAACTGATCCAAAATAACTGGACCAGACGGTTCTCTGGACACTGCACTCCCAACAGTGACGTCCATCCACCACGGATCTGAGCACCTCTGCGCTCCAAGGGCCTTGCAAATTTGGCACAGCAGATACGGCGTGGCCTTCGCCCAGGCTCCATCGGGCCAGATCTTAGAAGGTCTTTCACCACTCGGAAGAGCTCAGCTGGACATGAGGCAGTTTGGACTAGTGGTTAAGGTGCCGGACCATTATCTCAGAATACCAGGTTTGATTCCGCCCTCCCCCATGAAGCCAGCTGGGTGACCTTGGGCTAGTCACAGCTCACTCTGGAGCTCTCACAGCCCCACCTACCTCACAAGGTGTCTGTTGTGGGGAGAAGAACAGAAGGTTTGTCAGCCACTTTGAGTCCCCTTAAGTGGGTGAGAAAAGCGGTATAGAAAAGCCAACTCCTCTTCTTCCCTCCTCAGCCCCTAGTAAGGCCATTGTCCAAGGATACATAGAGTGAGGGGACCTGGGTGACCCAAGGGGCTCAACCCAGCAGGCACGGTCCTGTGTGCCACCTTACTCAGTACCCCCACCTGCTGAAATGAGCAGGAACCGGGCAATGTGACATTTCTGCCCACACCTGGCGCATCCATGCCAGGACTGAGCCTGGTGCTCATGGCGGTTTCATGAACCCCGGGGGGTGGGGGTGGATCAGAGGCACTAAGGGGACAGGAGGTTCTTGGGCCTAGTCCACTTTTCTCACCCTTAAGGGGCCTCAAAGTGGTTGACAAACCTTCTGTTCTTCTCCCCGCAACAGTACCCTGTGAGGTAGGAGGGCCTGTGAGAGCTCCAAAGAGAGCTGTGACTAGCCTAAGGTCACCCAGCTGAGTTTATGGAGGAAGAGGAAGAAGAGGAGCTGGCTTTTCTACCCCACTTTTCTCACCCTTAAGGGGACTCAAAGTGGCTTCACAGAGGAGGGCAGAATCGAACCCGGTATTCCCAGATAAGAGTCCGGCTCCCTAACCACTAGACCAAGTGTGTGAGCCCCTCTGCCTCTCTAGCATTCCCGGGGGGGGGGGCACAAGGAAAGCATGTGTCCCCCATGTCCCACCAGAAAGGGGTCCTAACTGAGACCCTTGGGACCATCAGAAGAAAAACTCCCCTTTAGCCCCCCAGATCTGGTGCATTTGCCTTGCTGATAAAACAGGCAGGACGGACGACCTGCAGCCGCTGGAACTAGAAGAGGAAAATCTTGTTCCAGGTCCCAACTTGTCCAGTCCGTTCAAGGGAGGCAGGTGCCCGGCTGTGTTTGCAGGTGCCAACCGCTGAATCATCCGGCGTCTCCCTGCTCCGCCTCTTGGCAAGCCCAGGCGTTGGAAATGAAGGGCATTGACCCCCACCTTACACAGGGAGGGGGACCCAAGGGGCGATTCAGGCCATGACGTCCAGCCTTCGCTTTCAGGCCCTGGACTGTGGGAACACGAGGGTGAAAACGGCCATGGAGAAGGAACTGAAGCCTGATCCAGTTCCATGCAGGGACCCAAACCACAATATTCCCCGTGGAGACCTGTGTGTGTGAACAGACCCAACTGGGGGCCAAAGGGGAAAGGGGGACAGCCAGAAGCCACGGACAGCTTGCTAGGTGGACAGAATCCAGGCATGGGAATCTCCCACCCTTTGGCTGCCCCCTCCGCAGGCAGGGGCTGGGCAAACTGATGGGCGGCTGAAGAAATTTGCCCATCACCCATCACCGGCCCCTCTGCCCCCCTCCCATGCCCCCAAGGGCCTCTGGAAGAGCCCCTCCCACCCCTTAGTCCTGGAGAGGCAAATTGCCAGGATGTAGCAGAAAGAAAGACGAGGCTCATAGGAAGGGATCTGGTCAGAAAGAGCCCCCCCCCCCCAGTTAAATCAAGCTCCCCCAGACTCCCCCTGCCTTCCCATGAGAGGGGCAGCCCATGGGACAGGTGGGGTTACAGAAGCCATGGGGGTCCCTGGAGGGGAGACCCAGTGCCCCTGCTGCCCCCGTGGGACCTGGCTACCCGAGGGGGAAAGCCCCCACAGCCCTGGTCTAGTGGTTAGGGAGCCGGACTCTTATCTGGGAATACCAGGTTTGACTCTGCCCTCCTCCATGAAGCCGGCTGGGTGACCCTGGGCTAGTCACAGCTCTTCTTCTGAGCTCCCACAGCCCCACCCTCCTCCACAAAGCCAGCTGGGTGGCCTTGGGCAAGTCACAGCTCTCTTCTGAACTCTCACAGGCCCACCTACCTCACAGGGTGTCTGTTGTGGGGAGAAGAACAGAAGGTTTGTCAGCCGCTTTGAGTCCCCTTGAATGGGTGAGGAAAGCGGGCTAGAAAAGCCAACCCTTCCTCTTGCCGCCCAGTGGCCAGACCCAACTGGCCCCAGCGAATCCCAGAGGGCCAGAGAGCCCCGTGCGCAGGGGAAAGACCAGCGTCCCGCCCTGGACAGGCGCCGGCGGCCCGAGGGGGTCGTGCCCCGGCTGAAAGCAAGCCCCCCACTGCTGCCCTGCCCTGCCCTGCCCGTTCCTTTGGCCCACGGGGTCCCTCCCGGCCAGCGGACAGAGCGAGCCACGAACCGCAGGAACCGCCGCGCCTGGCCCCGCGGGCACCGGCTCGGAGCTCTCCGCTCCGCAGGCGCCCCCGGCCAGGGCACTAGTTGCCCTTCCTGTGCCAGGCTGCAGGGGGAGCTGTTGGGCGCCCTGCCCACCCCGCCGCCGCGTTCCCAGCCAGCACTCACCGGACAGAGCGCGCCGTGCGGGTGCGGGTGGCCCTCGCCTCGCCTCGCCGCCGCCGCCGCCTCTAGCTAATAACGAGGCCGGCGGTGGGCGTCCCCTCCCGTCCAGTGCACGCTCCACACCGGCTGCGCTGACCTTTGGCGGTCAGCTGTCTCGGGGCAGAGCCCGGCCGGCAGCGAAGCAGCGAGGCAGCAGCAGCGCCACTATATTTAAAGCCCGGCTGCCCCTTCCAGGACTCCTTAGGACCGACGGGGGGGGGGGGGCGCGATCCATATGCCCTGCTTAAGCTCCCACCCCCCAGGGATTAAGCGCAAAGACGCGCAAAGGTCGCCCCGTGGACTGACCCTGCGCGCCTCCGAAGTCACGATGCGCCGCTGCTTTCCATGGGCTTCCAAGCGCGCCCGCGGGGAACGCAAAGGCGGCGCCTGCCCAACTTTCCAGGCGGGGCTCTCACCTGCCCCCCCCCCCACCGAAGCTTCAGAACAGATGCGAATTCGCATCAGAAGGAAAGTCCCGAAAGGTTTTGCGGCAGTGAACCCGCCAAAATGAGGCCCACGCCCACCCTGTCCTGGGCTGGGGCTCGGTGGCCCTTGGGGAGCCCTCCCATTCTGGTCTAGTGGTTAAGGAGCCGGACTGTTCCCTGGGAATACCGGGTTTGATTAGGCACTCCTCCACGAAGCCAGCTGAGTGACCTTGGGCTAGTCACTGCTTTCCTGAGCTCTCATGGCTCAATCTGCCTTCCAGGGGAGAAGAACAGAAAGTTTGTCAGCTGCTTTGAGTCCCCTTAAACGGGTGAGAAAAAGAGGGGTAGAAAAGCCAACTCTTATTATTTATTTATTTATATTTATATTTATATCCTGCCCCATACCTGAGGGTCTCTGGGCAGCTTACAGCATTTAAGGACAAGCATATTAAAACTGTATCACCCTATAATAAAACCAGCGTAAGGTTTAAAATCCAACATGATAATAAGAATAAGACTTCAATCAGGCCCCCTCTTAAACGCCATCTTTCCAGGCTGAAGAGGCCTAAAGAGGTTAAAGACCACTAGCAGGTCCCGGCAGCCTGAATGCCCGGGCACCTGCTGCCCATAGAGGCATCGCGAGCCCAGGGCCTCAGCTGGCAAAAGCCCACCAGGGGCTGAGGAGCAGCTTCTGGCCCTGCTGGAAGAGGCCCCCTGGGCACCCCCAGGCCTAGCGCAGGCGGAGGCAGGTGGAGTCGCTCTGCGCACTCAGAGGCACAAGCCCTCCAGGCTCAGCGTTCGGCCACCCCTGCGCATGGATCCTTCAGGCACAGAAGGCCTGGAGCACCAGACTGCGTCCTCCTCAAAACAGGAGGGGAAAACCCAGCGGAAATATTCAGCGCAAAGGGAGGAATGTTAACGGTGAGCTCAGGGCAAAGTCGTTTGGGGTTCTGCTTCTCTCGCTCCTCATGTCCAGTGGCCACCCTGAGACTGCCAAAGGGGCCCCAGGAACTCTGTGCATGTGCAAGGACGCTGCTGCCTGGTGCTCGCTGTACCCGGGACTTTGTTTTCTCCCCGGGACAAACCAGGGTTCTAACTCTGTTCTCAGGATGGTGGTGCCCGCAGTCTTCAAGACAGGGCCGCCTGTGCCCTAGGGAGGGAGTGCTGGAAGGTCAGCAGCTGAGCCCCTGCCCACTCTGTGTGCCAGAGGCTCAGGGTTTAAGACCACTAGCGGCTCTGGATGGCCTGAATGCCTGGGCACCTCCAGCCAGCCCACACAAAGCAGCCTTAGCCAACCTGGGCCCCGACAGCTGCTTCGGATGCCAGCTGTGGCCGCTGGTGGTGGTCAGAAGGGCAGCCCAGGAGAAACTGAAAGCAGAGAGTTGGGACAGAGGTGTCATCCTGGCCCTCAGACAGGGGGAAGCCCCACTGCCTCTTCTTCCTGTGCATTCACTGCCCACTGCCCACCGGTGCCTTCCTGAGGGCTGGGGAACTCCTCGCCTCTGGAATATCCCCCCAGCTGCCAGGGCCCAGCTCTCCAAGGCTTCTCATCTCTGGCAGGGTGGCAGAGCAGCGCCCCCAGCTGGTGCCCCTCTGTAGCCTCCGTTCAGACATCGCCTTCTCTGCCAGCCATAAGCAGCAGTGCAAGAGGGTCACAGTGTGTGAACAGACAACTTCACCCATCGGCTGGCTGGGCTGGAGACTTGGCTGGGCTGCAGCCCTCAGCTCTGCTGACCTGACTCCCATAAGCCTCTGGGTCCTTGCAGGAGGCTTCGAAGCAGGGCAAAGTGGAGGAAAATGGGATCAGGCTCTCTGCGCTCGCCCAGGGGCCCCTTCCAGGCTCCGCCACAAGGGCTTTGCTCCCCGCCGTGGGTCTCGCCCAAGCTCCCTGCTGACTGTCCTGGAAAGTGGGTGTCTGCCCTGTACCGGCAAGCACCCTGATGCTCTTCCGCTCGGCTGGCAGTGCCAAGAGCCCAGGGGCTGGCAGAGGGAGGGGCTTAGGAGAGCTGCCCTCCCCTCCCCTCCCTGGATCATCTGCAGGTCAGAAGGGGGGAGGGAGGCATATCAGAGACGCCCGGCTTGAAGGAGAACATGTCCTTTCGGCTGGCTCAGGTGTCAGCAGCTGGTCAAGACATTCCTTCTTTCTAGGGGGAAAGGGGCAGCTCCTCCCCTCCCCTCCCCTCCCCTCCCCCCCAGCACAGGCCCCTTGAGAAGCAAAGGCTCCATCCCTCCGTCTGTCTGTGGGACCCATCCAGGCAGCTTTGAGGTGCTCAGACCCAGCAGGGCGCACTCCACAGCCCCAAGGAAAGCCATGCTGGTGGATCTGAACACAGGCGCTTCCCAGCAAGACCACCAGGGCTGCGATCCTGTGCATCACTTCCTGGTGCTCAGCTCCACTGGACCCAGGGGAGGAGGGCGGCTCCCTTCTGGCTGAAGCTCTGTCTTGGAAAGGCGAACCAGAGACCCGGAACCATAGAAACCAGCACCAGCTCTACCCGTGAAACATAAGGTCCGGGCACCCTGGGACTGCCTGGGGGCAGTGGTGGGCTGGATGTGGGTCCAGTGCATTGACATTGAGTCCAGATAAGACAAACGTACTGGACGTCGGAGGGTGTTGGCTCCAGGAACCCAGGGGGCACCTAATTTTGGCTGGGGGGGGGGGGGAAGGATCAGGTCTGTCTGCTGGCAGGAATTTCTTGCGGGATGCAAATCATCACGGTGGTCTTGAAGATCTGCAGCAGCTCCTCATTCCCTACCCTGCCCAATCCAAGGTCTTGGAGTTGACATAGGAAGCCCTAAACTGCTCAGGTCTTGAATTTCTGCAGGAGTTCTGGTTTTCGCCAGTACAAATCTTCCCAAATACTGAAATCACAAGGGAAGGATCTTCTTCTGCAGTCCTCAGAAATGTGGAGGATGCTGGCACACAGGAAGGCCTTTTCTGTGGCAGCCCCAGGCCTTGGAAGGGCCTCCCAGGAGACCTGTGCCAGGTGCCAGCCTTATAGGGCTTTCGGGGGCCTGGTTGAAACACCTCTTCGCCTGGGCCTTTGGCGCTTAGATCCCCCTGGACGTTGCCCTGCCAGGGCCAGAGGGTTAAGTTGCATCTAGCATCTTCATCGGGGCCAGCTCTCTCCCTCCGCAGTTACCGCCTCCTAGCTGGGCGGCGCTGCAGCCAACACTGTCTCTGCAGTTTTACTGATGTGCACAGCTGGGCTTTTGACACCCCAAGTGCCTGGAACTGCACGTCAGCACTTGCACGCTTGCACGCTTGCACGCTTGCACGCTTGCACGCAAGGCGAATGGAGGAAGTTCCTGCATAGAAGAGATCCCCGTGTTTCCCATTGCCAGTAAAGAGACATACAAAAGGGTGAAGGTTATCCAGAGAGGGAAGAAGCAGGAGTAATTACGGGGTAAAATGGATTTTGGATGCAGCAGGGAGGTATAAGAGAGGGAAAGAGTCTCTCCTGTCTCATGACTAACTGGTGAGCCAGTCTGGCCTAGTGGTTAGGGAACTGGACTCTTATTTGGGAATGCTGAGTTTGATTCCTCCCTCCCCTATGAAGCCAGCTGGGTGACCTTGGGCTAGTCACAGCTCTCTTCTGAACTCTCACAGCCCCACCTACCTCACAGGGTGTCCTCTTGTGGGGAGAAGAACAGAAGCTTTGTCAGTCGCTTTGAGTCCCCTTAAATGGGTGAGAAAAGCAGGGTCAAAAAGCCAGCTCTTCTTCTTCATGAATACAGACAATTAAGGGCTGAATAGTACTACTCTCTACCTCACCTCACCTCTTCTCTTTTCTTCCTTCTCTCTCTTCCTTCTTTCCTTCCTCCTTTCTTTTCTTCCTCCCTTCTACCTCCCTCTTTCCTTTCTCCCCTCCATCCCCCTTCCCTCCTTCCCTCCCTCCCTCCCTTCTTTTCTCCCTTTTCTTCCTCCCTTCTCCCTCCCTCCCTTCTTTTCTTCCTCCCTTCTCCCTCCCTTCTTTTCTCCCTTTTCTTCCTCCCTTCTCCCTCCCTCCCTTCTTTTCTTCCTCCCTTCTCCCTCCCTTCTTTTCTTCCTCCATTCCCTCCTTCTTTCCTCAATCCCTCCCTCCCAGAGATGGTCCTACAATGCTGGCACCCCCATGGGTGGGTCCTCCCCCCACCCCCCATCGATGCCAGGCAGCCTGATCAATGTGGGAATAGGCTTTCCTTTAGAGAACGTGACCACAGCCTTCACACCTATCAGCCATAAACTTGGGATTGTGCCCAACAGGAGCCTGGCAGCCAACACAGGCCTTTGAGCTCCACTTGGCATTGCCTGGAGCATGCCAGGCTTCCGCTGTACCCCAGAGAGATAAGGGCAACTCCGCATCAGCTGTTGGCATCTCTGTGGGCCCCTGGGTTCCTGTGCACCTCTGGCCATGCGCTCCTCAGAGGGAAGGCTGCTCCCAGCAGGCCTTTCAAACACGGGACTCTAGCGCACGGGGGGGGGGGGGGACACCTGTTCAATCTACTAGCAAATCACAGCCCCTCTCTTGGCTCTCAGGAGCCATCCTCCACAGGTCCAGGCAGCTACGGCCCAGGTGCACTGCCTCATTCACAGAGGACAGCAGCCCTGACACACACACACCCCTCAGGTTGCATGCAAGGCCTGGGAGGCTGTTTCCAACTGGATCACATCAGAGGGCAGCTGTGGACCCCCTTGTTTCCAGCGGCGGCTTCTCACCAAAGGCAGCTGATTCACTTCTGCTAGAAACCCCTGAGCAGAGCCCAGCCATTGAGTAGCACGACGTCCCCTGAAGCTGGTCCTGCAATGCCTACTCTTCAGATAGATTGCCCCTGGACCTGGAGGCTCCATCCTACCCTGCAAAACAAATACCACCACCACCCCTCCACCTCCGCCACAGAACCTTCAGACTTTTTTTAAAAAAAACCAAACTTTGTTTACCAAACAGATACTTTGCAGGGTCCCACTCCACAAGATGCCTCCTGGGGTGCCCAGGTGGGCACTGCCACCAGGATGCTGGTTTGCCTTGTGCCAAAGACATTTGGACCCATCAGCAGACTGACCTTTATACCTTTTAGCCTACACACACACACAAGCTAAGGAACCGGAATGAGCTGGACTGGTGTGACCTCACTTATCACCTGGCTTGCGCAACTGGACTGCCCGGCAGACAGATGGGCAGTTTTAGAAGCCGGACTTTAAGGCCAGCCAGGAGTGTCCACAGCAGAGGCCTCCAGGCAGCTGCCACTGGCTTCTCCTCCCACACTTTGTGCTCAGCTCCCAGCTCCCCCTGCGTGGCCCTTTGTCGCCTTCCCATAGAACTGGCGGCCACTGGTGCCTCTCCTGGTGTGACACCCTGTCCAAAGGCCACATGAATGAAGCCGAGGTGGGAGGCCGGGAGGCCCTTTCCCTGGGAGCCCGGGGTCACCCGGAGGGCATCAGAGAGTGGTGCCCGGTGGGTTGGAGGCAAGTGGGAAGGCTACTCCTGCCCTCTGGCACTGGGGCTCCCCGGGAGTTTCCTCCTGCCTCCAGCAAGGCGGCACACGAGCGAGCGTCTCTACATGATAACAGCCAGAATGTGCCAGGGCTGCTTACAAAACGCACCCAGAAGTTGGTGCTGAAGAGCAGGGGCAGCCAGGAGGCCAGCACCCTGGGGGGCAGGAAAGGCCCTCCGGCCCCGATCCACCCCTTGAGCCGCCTGCTCAGTCCACCCCAGCCCCCCACGCTCTTTGATGAGCAGCATTCTGAGCAGGTACGGTTCCCTCCAGACATGCGTCTGCAGCAGAATTGTCTTCATTATCCTCACAACCAGTGGCGCTGCAGATGGGTCTGGTCCACGCACTTGCTGCACCCCAGAGCGGCTTGAAAGGGACCATCCAGTCAGAGGAATGCTCACATCCCGTCGGAGGAATCTTTCAAGCCGAGTGCCACAGGGGTCTGTCCTGCGTCCAGTCGGAGGGATGCCGATCAAATGTGCAGATGACACAAAGCTAGGAGGGGCTGCTAACACTAGGGAGGAGGAGGAGGAGAGGATCCCAAAAGATCTAGACGAGCCTGAACAGTGGGCTGAAACTAACAGGATGATGTTTAATAGGGACAAATGCAAAGTCCTACATCTTGGTAAGAAAAATGGTAAAAATGAATACAGAATGGGGGGAATCAGGCTGAGTAGCAGCACAAGTGAAAAGGATCCGGGTGTCCTGGTTGATCACAGGATGAACGTGAGTCAGCAATGTGATGCAGCAGCAAAAAAGGCAAACACCATCCTAGGATGCATCAAGAGGAGCATAGAGTCCAGATTCGCACCCACTGCGTGCACAGCATAGACTCTTCGCCCTCCCTGCCAGACGTCTTCCTTCCCCAGAGAGGTTCAGAGGATTCAGGCTGGGCTTGGAAAGGGAAAGTTTCACCCTCAGTGTCGACACTGCACAAACTACAGCTGCTGGGCGGCCAGCAGATACAGCCAGGACCCGGCTTCCTTCTCCGAGGGGCTGTGCGCCCACGTGCCTGGGGAGGAACAGCCTGTGCCTGAGCAAATCGGGCTGAACAGGCCTGGCAGGTCACAAGTCTCTGGCTCGGCACCAGCAGGGCTCCTTGCTGACAGCGGCCCGGTCCGTGACGGGACTCGCCTGCGCCGCTTCCATCGCCAGGGATCGTCTTTCATGTGGCCCCCGGGCTCCAGAGGCAGCTGGGAGGCATTTCTTCCTTGTCACCTCTTTGTCCCTCACGTGGGAGCAAGAGGCTGAAACCAGAGAGCCACATCCTTCCCCTTGGCAGGGTCTCAGGGGCCGGCGGAGAGGCTCTCAAGGTCGGGGAGGAGGGAGGGCGGCTGGAGAAACTTCCTCGGAGAGATGGGCACGAAGCCTCTGGAGGCCATCTGCAGGGAGGTGAGGGCAGGCGAGGGGCTTGCCCTGCCCTCCTGCTGGAGACACCCAGAAGCAATTGATGGGTGCTGCATGGGATGAGATGCTAGACTAGACCAGGTGTGGCCTTGCTGGATCAGGCCAAGCCCATCTGGTCCAGCATCCTGTCTCTCTCACACAGCGGCCCACCAACGGCTTCTCATCACCTCCAGCAGAAAGCAAAGGGGAAACCTTCACCTGCTCTCAGCTACCTGCAAATGGCCTTAGGGGCCTCCTGCCTGTCTCTGCATCCTGGAAGCAGTAGAGGAGGCTGAGGAGGAGGAGGAGGAGGAGGAGGAGAGGAAGAAGAGTTGGCTTTTGTAGCTCCTCCTTCTCGCTCATTCAAGAGTATGAGGATTTGGCCCTTTCAGAATGGATATGTTACAAGATACATATTGGATACCTTTGCATTCATATGGGATATTCCTATGAATTTGTATGAAAACCTTCGTATCAAATACAATCCCACTGCTGTTTTTAAAATGTTTTTGCATTTTTTAATGCTGGATTTTTAAACTTTGTACTGGTTTTTAGGACTGATATAGTTTTGATCTGTTTGTTTTTAAATGTTGTGAGCCGCCCAGAGACCCTCGGGTATGGGGCGGGATATAAATATAAATAAATAAATAAACACCACCTTGGGAGGGGATCTATTGGAACAAATACAGATTTTCTTACATTCGCTTTGATACGGATCTAACGCAAGAGCCCGCACCCATTCATGCTGAAGGAGCCCAGAGTGGGTTGGACGAGAGGGGAAGCCAGGCAGCGGCCCACCCAAGGGCCGCTGGAACATCTGGAGCTGCCAGCAGAAAGGGGACGTCTTCCGCCCACCAGCACCCTGAAGCCTCTGCAGGAGCCCTGAACGCCTACCGAAAATGGGTGAAAGGCGACCATAAGAACAGGGTCTGCCCAGACCGGGTGGTTGCCTAGAGAGAGGGGACAGGGCTGGGACGGCTGCTTGCAGCTTCTGCCTCGCCACTTCCTTCTCTTTCCTGCCCCTTCTGTCCAGTGGGGCTTCCTCAGTTCTCCCACCGAGCTTCCACTGGCCCAGCAGCAGCATGGAGTAAAAGCAGGGAAGAGGGCGCAAATTAAAAGCCACAACAAAACCCACAAATGAAAACAAAAACAAAACTATTGCAGCAGCAGCAGGAGGAGGAAAAGAAGATATTAATCAGCAAATGCCCAGCTGAACAGATGCAAATACAACAGGTGCTGGTGGGTGTCTGTGCCTGGTGAGTTCCCAAAGGGGAGCTGTTTTAATGCCCTGGGGTGGGGGCCGCCACAGAAGAGGCCCTCTTTCTGGCTCCTGCCCTGTGATCATCATCGAGGGCTAGGATCACTCAGAGGGCCTCATGGGGCGGGATCTTAGCAGGAGGCCCTGGGTGGGACGAGTGTCCCTCCTTGTATCCGGGTCCCAAGCAGTTTAGGGCTTTAACCATTCAGGGCAACACCTTGAATGGCACCTGGAAGTGAAGCAGTAGCCAGGGCAGACTGTTAAGAACTGGAGCATCATGCACCGAGGACGCAACACCACCCAGCACCAGTATGCAGAGATGACCAGCCAGTTGCTGTGGGTGGCACCCAGAGCTGCCTTGCCAAGGTGGGCAGCCTTCCTAGCTGTGAAAGGTTTGGGGCAGGAACAATATTGAGCCAGTTTGGTCTAGTGATTGGGGAGCCAGACTCTTACCTGGAAATAACCAGGTTTGATTCCACACTCCTCCACAAAGCCAGCTGGGTGACCTTGGGCTAGTCACAGCTCTTTTCTGAGCTCTCACAGCCCCACCCACCTCACAGGGTGCCTGTTGTGGGGAGAAGAACAGAAGGCTTGTCGGCCGCTTTGAGTCCCCTTAAATGGGTGAGGAAAGGGGTAGAAAAGCCAACTCAAGGTTAACTGGGGACGGGGCCATTTGCCTTCTGCTTCTGCATTTGGCTTGTACTATTCGCAGTCTTGGCTACTGTCTCTTTTAGGTTAAGTCCCCTGGGGACAAATTGGTGAAAAACAACAGAAAGAGTTGATGAATATCATAGCATGATGGCAAAGAGATGAGAGAAAGGAACATCTGTCCACTGGCCTCTCGGATGCTACACGCACCCAAGCAGAAGCACTGGCTCAGAGTGGGACCACTGGAGACTCAGGGAAAGGCCGTTCTTCCCTCCTGTTTCTTAAAAAGCCACTTACTGGTCAAGAGCAGAGGGCCATGGCCTCCAGGGGGCAGCGTGTCGCCATCCACAGTGTGGGGCAGCAAAACTGGTGGACCATCAGCGCCCCCGACTGGAAGCTATGCTAATAGCATCCTGAGCTGGCCTCTTCTGCCTGCATCCAAAGAGAAAGTCAGACTGAAGCCTTTTCTTCACTTTGAGGGCATTTTCTGCTTAGGGTGGTTGCTGGAACACTCCAAGAAGGGGCAATTGTGTAGAAACAACCGTGGGGCCTTTTTTCTCTCTGGAAATGCCAGGCTAGCAGCCAAGAAGGCCTGGCCTGGGTAGAAAATTTGTGGGGAAATTTATCCTATGAAGATCTCCGAAGCAGAAGACCACGGCAGGAACAGGGCAGAAGGTTCTGGTGGACCTAAAGTTAACAGTAACCTGACGCTTGAAGCTCAGGTGGAGGCCGTGGCCAGGAGTGCCTATTCCCAACTATGGTTGGTGCGTCAGTTGAAGGCCTTTCCGGACAGAGAGGGCTTGGCCGCAGTTATCCGCGCTCTGGTAACCTCCAGACTAGACTACATTAATGCACTCTACATGGGGCTGCCCTTGAAGACGGCTTGGAAACTGCAGCTAGTGCAGAATGCAGCTGCAAGATTGCTCACTGGACATCTATCACGTCGGTCTTAAAAGAGTTGCACTGGCTGCCAATTCGCTACCAAACCCAATTCAAAATGTTAACTTTGACATAAGGACCTAAATGACTCGGGCCCCAAATATCTAAAGGAACACAACTTCCATATTGACCTGCCCGTGCCCTAAGATCTGGAGGGGAGGCACTCTTGGTTGTCCCACCACCCTCAGCAGCAAAAGGGGTGGGCACCTGGGATAGGGCCTTCTCAGTGATGGCCCCCAGGCTATGGAACAGTCTCCCCCTTGAGGTATGTCAGGACCCTTTACTGTAGATATTTAGGAGGGCAGTGAAGATGCACCTCTTTGCCCTGGATTTTGTTACTATTTTAATATATACCGTTGTTTTAATAGATGTTTGCCCTTGTCTCTGCTTGAGGTGCCCATGGGCAATTGGTGGCCACTGTGTGAGAGAGGATGCTGGACTATATGGGCTGTGGCCTGATCCAGCAGGGCTCCTCTGAGGTTCCTATGGACTAGATGGGCTGGGGCCTGATCCAGCAGGGCTCCTCTGAGGTTCCTATGGACTAGATGGGCTGGGGCCTGATCCAGCAGGAAGGCTCCTATGTTCTTATGCTCTTAACATGGCCAGGCCTCCATCAGGCTCCACCCGAAAGATCTGTGTGAGTAAAAGAGCTGGTGAAGGAAATAACAGAGAAATGGTGGCTGCGAATTCAGTGGCAGTTGAGACCCAGATATGTCCAGGCCGAGGTCTGGCAGGTCTTTGGGCAGAGAAACATCTGATGGGTGGAAGAGTTCCTCATCAATGCCAGGCAAGGGCTCTGGAACATCTCTGGAGCATCGCTTGCCTCAACCATGTTCTCAATGCCAGAGGTGGAAGCAAAAGACCGGATTCTGTTCTCACTTGCCACTTAACCACAGAACCACCACCCTCCTGCTGCTGCCCAGAGTTCTAAGAACAAGGGTGGAGCAGAACTCACAGGCAGGGCTGTTTCCATCCATTCCAGGGTGGATTGAGGCTCTTCCTGAAGAACATTGAGACTCATGTTAGCCAAGGCTCCCTTGAGCCAGTTTGGTCTGGTGCTTAAGGAGCCGGACTCTTGTCCGGGAATACCGGGTTTGATTCTGCCCTCCTCCATGAAGCCAGCTGGGTGACCTTGGGCTAGTCACAGCTCTCTTTCCAAGCTCACACAGCCTCTCCCACCTCACAGGGAGATGTTGTGGGGAGAAGAACAGAAGGTTTGTCAGCCGCTTTGAGTCCCCTTAAGTGGGGGAGAAAAGTGGGGGAGAAAAGCCAACTCTTCTTCTTCTTTGGCCTTGCAGCCCGATGCAATCCCAAGCCTGGCATCTTCAGACTTTGTACAAAGCTGGCTCTGGCATGGCAGCTGCCAGTTGCTGGAGGGGCCTTACCTGGCACGGGGAAAAGGGCAGGCAAGCACTTTGCTGCAGAAGGAGAGAGCCAGAGGGGGACGCTGCTGCCTCGGAGGCAGGATTTCTCCTGGGCAGACTCCCCCTTGGGCTGATCAAAGCAGGAACAGCCCCCCACCCCTACCCCATTCTTCAGAATGTCCCAGTCCCAGCAAAGCTACAGCTGTGGCTCCTTCGAAGGCAGCAGAGTTTTTGAGCACCTCTCTGGGCGCTGCACGTGGGCCCATGGAGACCCTGGCATCGCCAGGAGGGCTGGCACGGAATTTGGGGAGCAGACCGCTGGAGTTGCAGTTCAGAACCACCTGGAGGTCTCAAGTTGGCTTCCAGGGAGTAAAGAAGAACAGAGAAGCGGAGGGGGCGGCTGATGAGGCCTTTCCTTATCTGTCACAGCCTGCGCACTTCGCTCCACCCTTATCTCTCCTGGGCAATTTCGCAGAACATCGGAAAAGACAGGGACAGGTTTCCCCTCCTGCTAAGCTCTTGGCAAATGCAAGACCTGCAACAACAAAGTCCCTTGCTTAAAGCCGATCGCAGCCCTAAGGACACAGTTGGCTTGGGGGTTTTGGGCCACTGAGGCTGAGCAAACAAACTCATTAATTACCGAACTAAGCAGGAAACGAGGCTTGCAAACTCTGAAGACAACATGGCCAGAGATCAGCTTGCACTCGGCAGGAATGAGATGGTCCATGTTTGTTTCCTGAATGAAGATCTTCGAGGGAGTCTAATTGCAAAAGACCTGGATTGTGCACAGAAGCGACACAGGCTGCCCAAAGGTAAAGAGAAATTCTGGAACAGGCACTATGGGATCCAGCTGAATTTCTGCAAAAGACATAAGGAAGCTCAGGGAAGCGTTGATGATTTTAAGACAGATGGACAAATGGAAGGCAGGCAGGCATGGGAGCTCTCTACCAGAAACAGGGTGCTCACTGGGGCTTGCAGGAATAAAAGAACCCCATAAAAGCCCACTGGATCAGACAGGTGGCCCACCTAGGCCAAGAGTCGATTCTCACAGCAGGCAGCAGCCATACAAGAGAGCCCAACACCAGGACATGAGCACACAGACTGCCCTAACCAGTGTCCCTGCAGCTGCCCTTCAGAGGGCAGTCAGAAGAGCAAAAGAAGCGTCCCGCTGGACTAGGTCCACGGCCCACCCCATCCACCGGTAGGGTCTCACAACGGCCATCCAGGTGCACCAGGAAGTCCACCAGCAGGACCTGCCCTCAAAGTCATCTAGGCTCATTGTTGTCATCACCTCTGCTGGCAGCCAATTCCATAGACCGATGACCCTCTGGGTGAAGAAATCCTTCCCTTGTCTGATCCAACTACTACCTATCAGCTTCATAGAGCGGCCTCTGGTGTTGCTAAAATAGAGAAAAGAAATTCTCTCTCTCTCCACCTTTTCTATACCAGGCATGATTTCATATCCTTCAATCAGGTCCCCTCTCAAACGCCGTCTCTCCATACTGAAGAGGCCTAGATGTTGCAGCCTGGTTTTGTAAGGGATTTTGTTCCAGCCCCTTAATCATTCTGGTTGCCCTTCTCTGCACCTTCTCTAGTTCCACAATATCCTTTTTGAGGTGTGGTGACCAGAATTGTGCACAATATTCCAAATGTGGCCTCACCATGGATTTATATAGAGGCAAAATGGCACTTGCTGACTTGTTTTCTATTCCCTTCCTAATTATTCCCAGCATTGAATTTGCTCTTTCACCCACCGTGTTTCAATGAGACCATTTCTAACTGCAGCGGCCACAGGGGAAGCAAACAGCACAGCCCTCGCGAGGGATTCTGTCAGGGGCTGCCAAGCTAGAGGCACACAGCCCTCCACCCAGAGTGCCCCCCCTCTGCTCCAGAGAGGCACAAAGACTGGAACTGGGACCACCACAAGACACCCGTGGGCCAGCCAGGAAATCTCCAGGGAAGCCAACCTGATCCTCAAGGAGGGCGTGAAGCCCAGATCGGTCTGACGTCCAGCCTCCGGCACCTTCTCCCCTTTCACAATTGCTGTAAGTCTCCACTAGACCAGCGGCAAATCCTCGAACTCCCAAGCAGCCCCCAGAGCTGCCAAGAGCTAAATTTAGCCAGGCAGGACGGCCAGCGAAGCACCCTGGGCAAGATAAGGAGCTGCAATGGCTTCCGCATCGTCATCCCCTTTATTTGCTGCAGAAAATAACTTTTTTAAAAAATTGTATAGCTGAGTAATTATTACTATAAAATGATGTTAAAATGGCATGGAGAATATTCAAGGGAGCAAGGACACACAGGAAAGAACACAGGAACGTAAGAACAGCCTTATCTAGTCCAGCATCCTGCCGCACGCAGTGGCCCCCCAAATGCTCACGGGCATCTCAAGCAGAGACAAGGACAAACCTATTTCTGCTCTAGAATCCCAGCAAATGGCCTTAGAAGTGCCCCGGTCCTCTACCCCCCCCCCCCAGCCTGAAAGATGCACCTAGGCGTTCGTTCTAGTAGCCATTGATACATCTGTCATCCATAAATTTGTCTAACCCTACCTTAAAGCCATCTAGGTTCCTTTAAGTCAACATGCAGAAGAAATTAGACAGAGTTAGGGGTGAAGCAGAACCAAGCAGAACCCGAACCCGAGTTTGCAAAGGCTTCCGTGAAACAACTCCGCCTCTTCTGTATTGCCACATAGGAAGCCTGAAGATTGGACCTGCATTTGCCGAGGGTGGCTGACCCAGGCTGGAGATGCATACAAATGGGGTGGGGCTGGGGGGTTGCATTTGACTCATAATGAAGCAAATGTAAGAAAATTTGTATTTGTCCGAATGGATCCCCTTCAAATGTGGTTGGATTCGGTTCGATACGAATATATTCGTATGAATTTGTACGAATATCAGATACGAATCACATACGTACAGATGTTTCCAGATCTGATATACACGCATATGTATCCGATGCGTTTCCACTCTGACAGTGTCAAATCCACCCTGAACTCACATTGAATCCACTCTCAGTGAGGCAGTTTGGTCTAGTGGTTAGGGAGCTGGACTCTTATCTGGGAATACTGGGTTCGATTCCACCCTCCCCTATGAAGCCAGCTGGGTGACCTTGGGCTAGTCACAGCTCTCCTCTGAGCTCTCACAGCCCCACCTACCTCACAGGGTGTCTGTTGTGGGGAGATGAACAGAAGCTTTGTCAGTCGCTTTGAGCTCCCTTAAATGGGTGAGAAAAGCAGGGGAGAAAAGCCAATCCCCCTCCCCCTCCCCCTCCCCCCCCCCCGTGTCAAATTCACTCTGGATCCGTTGCAGATGAGACTGGTGCAGGCGCTTTCCCACCTCCCCATTTGACTAATCTTGTCTTAGTACACGTCAATGTGCGAATGTCATAACATCTGATTCATAAATGAGTGTCCGAAACTGCATGAATTCGTATGACTAACGAATGTGATGAATATTCATGCACAGCCCTCAGCCAGGCCCTTACGGCAGAGGCCGGCCAAAATCCACCGCAGCTCAGCTTGTGCCTTGCTTTCGGCTCCACCCCTGCAAGCGGGAGCGACACCTGGGCCGAGAGTTGGCTCTGCGATGGTGCCCCCGGGCACACGCCTCTTGGCTGCCTGGCTGCCTGGCATCCTGCCCCGGATGTGCCCAGAGGTTCTCCGCGTATTCCCTTGGGCTCATTTCACTCCGTGGCAAAGTGAGTCGATCGCTCAGCCGCCCTTTGTCAGCTGGAGGCCAAAGAAGCTCGAAGGAGGCGCCCACATACCGGCGCCCCCACCGCCCCTTGCAGCCCGTGATTTCTTCTCGGAATCAGGATGTGAGCCGGGAAGGACAGCGCAGCGCCTGGGAGAAGGAGACGGTTTTCAGCCCCCATCCTTCTTGGTGCCTTCCTAAGGACTGACGAGGAGACGGAAAAGAGACAGGTGACTAGTTTATTGCTTTATCGTCGATGACACAAAAAAAGGAGATTAAAAACAAATCCAAGTAGTTAGAAAAAACACTGTCAACGTTTTTAGAAAAAGATTTGCAGAAGAGAATAGAAACTCAGGGAGTGGGGGGGGGGGAACCGTGGTCAGGCAGGGAGTCGGAGCCATACCTGCTGCTCTCCAGGGCAGCCGGACGGGATCCGACCGACAAGCCGGCACCCAGGGCAGAAGCCCAGCACCCCTGGCCGGGCACCTAGGAGCGTCTCCAGAACCCAAACAGCTTCGGCCAGGAGCACAGGGTCCCAGGGCAAAGCTCCCTCCGCCAAGGCATCCGTCACAGGCAGGTCCAAAAGGGATTTTCCTTCTGCTGGTACTGCTTGCACTCGGCTCGCTCACTCTTGCGCACGGGTGCACACACCGCCAAGAGCATCAGAGCCTCAGGGGAAAGGAGAAGGCGACGCCCTCTCTCCTCCTCAGCTGCCCTCCGTTCACAGGCCGCCAGGCGGCAGAGGAGCAGCGCCTCCCGGTAGCCAGCTCACCAACGGCTCTGCTGGCCAGCCCAGGGGGGACCCAAAGGCCTTTTGGACTCTCAAGGGTCCCCCTGACCTCCCTGGCCCTTGATCAGCTCTGTGGAAGATGCAGGGAAGCCCAAAGGGATGCCCTACTCACCAGTGGGCGGGGCAGGTCTGAAGAGGGGCAGAAGGGAAAGGGCTGGAGGGGACTCTAGCTGCTGCCCCCTCCCACTCTGAAGGCAAGTCTGGCTGGCTCTGCTTGAACAGTGGGATGCACAATTTGCCTACCAAGTTGTGGAGGCAGAGAATAGTCCACGGGGAGCCTCCAGAGGCTCCAGAGACACAGGATGCCCCCCTGCGTGCCTGATTTCCATTTCCCTTGCTCAGGTCTGGCGGCCGCCACCGGCAACCTCTCTACTTGCACCCTGAGGGCCGTCGCTGTGTAAACGCAGCCCCAGGCGACGGGACCGTCCAAACTCCAGCACAATAGAGTTCCCTGAGAGCTTTGGAGCTTGGGAGGGGAGCAGAAATCGCTGCTAGAAGGCCTGTCCCCTTAAAACCCAGGAAGCCCTCTAGGCCGCCCGGCGGTCATTGTCTCCTGGCACAGAGAAATGACCTCTTGAGACTACAGTTCCCAGAATGCAATGCAGAGCCCCCTAGAAAATGGCATGCAAGGAATTGTAGTTTGGCAGGTCACACATTTGTGTCAGCAGCGAAAGACACGGTGGGCGAACTCACACTCCCCCCCAAGACGAGAAGCAATTTGCGCCCGCCGCTCTCCGCACAGAGGAGCCACGGAAGGGCTACCGACGGAGCCGCCGCGTCCACCCTCCGGAAGGATAAGGCAGGTGTGCTCGCTGGGCGCGTCAAAGAGCGAAACCACCCAGGTTCTGTGGATCCTGAGGACGCTTGCGGTCACATCAGCTGGCAGCAGCGTTTCTTCTCGGCTGGCGTCTCTTCTGCCGGGGCGGTCAGCTTGAGCAGTGGGGGGTCCCCGCTGGCGGCCGTAAAATACACGGAGTTGCGTTCGGAGTCCGGCAGGGGGAGCTCGCCCGGGCCGAGCGGGAAGTCCTCCGGGTGGTGCCTCTGCAGCTTCGCGGCCGCCCGCTGTCGCTTGAGGTCGGCCAAGGTGTGGCGGGCCTTCTCCTTGCTGAGGCCAGCGGCCGGGTCGTCCTGCGTGGCCAGCTGGTAGGAGGTGCTGCGGTCCAGGCGCTTGGAGTACAGGTGCCTGGCGTGGGCCGTGCCGTTCTGCTCGGAGAGCTGGTCCCCAGGCGTCACGGGTGCAGGATCCTAAGGGAAGAGAAGAACGGTAAGAGCCTCACGGGCGGGTTTCCCCGCTGGGTTTCTCCCCTGGGAATTCTGAGGATCCCGGACAGGCCTGCGAAGGAAACGGCACCCGTTGTGTTCAACATCACGACTGTGGGGCAAAGGAGGTTTGAGGTGGATTTGCTGACCAACGGCAACTTGCCGGCTTGGTGCCAAAGTGACAAGTGTCATGCGGCATCCAGATGGTCCACCAGACAGGTCTGGGGAGGAGGCCGAGTCCGTGGCACATGTGGGAAGCTACAAGGTTCAGAATGTAATCAGGAATACAGAAAGGGAGGAATCTGGCTGAGTAGCAGCACAAGTGAAAAGGATCTGGGTGTCCTGGCTGATCACAGGATGAACATGAGTCAGCAATGTGATGCAGCTGCAAAAAAGGCAAACACCATCCTAGGATGAATCAAGAGGAGTACTGAGCCTAGATCATGAAAAGTAATGATTCCTCTTTACCTTGGTCAGTTCTGGGCACCCTTATTTAAAAAAGACATTGACACACTAGAGCAAGTCCAAAGGAGGGCTACCAGAATGGTGAGTGGTTTGGAAATCATGTCCTACGAGGAAAGGTTGAAGGATCTAGGGATGTTTAGCCTACAGAAGAGAAGACAGAGGAGACATGATGGGGTCTTCAAGTCTCTGAAGGGCCGTCACAGTGCAGAGGGATCGTCCCTATTCTCACTTGCACAAGATGGGAGGACTAGAAACAACGGGATGAAACTTTACGGGAGTCAATACAGATTAGATATTAGGAAAAACTTCCTAACAGTGAGGACGATCTGTCAATGGAATAGGTCACCACTGGACGTAGTGGGTTCTCCTTGGCTGGGGGTCTTCAGGCAGAGGCTGGACCTACATCTGCCTGGGATGGTTTAAACTTTAGGGAATCCTGCATTGAGCAGGGGGTTGGACTAGATGGCCCTGGGGGTCCCTTCCAACTCTATGATTCTATGACACCCTGGAAGCAAAAAACCAGGGCTTCTGGGGCAGCATTTGTTGGAATGCTACTTCTTCCCTGATGGCATCCATTTAAAAGTTATTAAAATACTCGGAGGTGAGACCGCAGACTTTTTAAGAGAAAGATGCCATTTGTCAATATGGATGCCCCGAACTCTTGTCCGTTCAAACACAAAGAGGGGTCAGAGGCCAAGGAATGCCAGAGGCTGTCCCCACAGCACCGGCTTTCTTTGGCTTACACACAAGGAAGGGCAGGGAGCAAGGAACTTCCACTTCCTCCTCACATGGTTGGCGTCATCACAGGGAGTGAGGCCTGCAGCATGCAGCTTGGGCATGTACAGAGGTGTTGTGCACAGGCACACAGGCACAACATGCTGCTGGATCCTCTCACACACGCCGCAAGCAGCACATTACGTGCTCTGGGGTTTCCTTGCACATGAGCGAATCTGGAGAGGACCAGCACTAATCCCTGTTTGGCAGTCAACGCAGCTTCTGTAGCTGGGGACTGAGACATGACAATGTGACTCCTGTTTTCTAGAAAAAGGGGCCTGTTCACACGTGTCTTTATTCTAGACCATATCCCAAAAAGGGGCCTGCTGTCCTCATGCTACAGTGACGCCTGCCAGAGTCTCCATTAGCAGGTGGACCAGAGACCTCTGACCTGAGATATACCCAAAGTTCCTATTGACATCTCTCAGGATCTTGCTTTTAAAGAAGGTCAGACCTGGTGAGAAGATCTTGGACTTGACTAAACCTTAACCCATCAATTACCTTTTGACTAAAACGTCCACTGATTCAGAAGAGAAAAAGACCATTTAGGCTTCCATCACAGGTGGTCTTCAAAACAAGTGTTTTCACAAAGCCTTCGATTAAGCAACGGGTCTGCTAAGGAGATACTTTAAAGTCTGCTTTGGACTTAAAAACTGGTCCTAGTTCTTAGTGTGAGGTTTTAATTTCAGTTTTGCCAGTTGGTTTCACTGTGATTTTGTGCTTATATAGTCATTTTGGTTTGGCAGCTGCTAGGAGAAGAAGAAGAGCTGGCCTTTCTACCCCGCTTTTCTCATCCATTTAAGGGGACTCAAAGCGACTGACAAAGCTTCTATTCTTCTCCCCACAACAGACACCCTGTGAGGTGGGTGGGGCTGTGAGAGCTCAGAAGAGAGCTGTGACTAGCCCAGGGTCACCCAGCTGGCTTCGTGGGGGAGGGCGGAATCAAGCCCAGTATTCCCAAAGAAGAGTCCGGCTCCCTGACCACTAGGCCAAACTGGCTCTAGTTGTATCTATGCATCGTGTACATGGGAGGATTTTAAATGGGTGCCTCTTCAGTATGTGGCTGCCAGAAGGCATTGCAGCCTCCCCCCTCCCCCCCCCCGCCCCCATAACCCAGCCACTCGGTGGGCACTCACTGCAGCCTGGGTCTGGAGCTCGGCGTCCGTCTGCCGGTCTTCGTCCTCCACCTCGCCCTCGCTTTCCCGCTGCTCCGCCTGGTGCCAGACAATGGCCTCCTTCTCGTGCTCCTTGCGGTAGAGATTGGTGCGCTCCGTCACGCTCACCCTCCTCACTACCTTCCTGGGGGAATGGAAGAGAGAAGGAGGTGGGCAGGGGAGAGGGCAGCCCAGCCCTGGGGCACAGCCCTTCATGGGCATCGGCGGCAGAAGCTCCTCCAGGCAAGGTGCGCCGACCAGCTTCTGCTCCCCGCACGCCACCCGTGTCTGAGCCCCCAGGCGACACTGAGGCCACCGCCACCTCCGCCCTGAGCAAACCAGGCCCTTCCCACGGTACCCTCGGCTGCCGGCGCTGGAGGTGCGGCGCTGGAGAAGCGACTTGTTCTTCTCGTGCGACTTCATGATGGCGTCATGCTTGTGTTTCAGCTCCAGGAGCTTGGCGCGCACGTCCTCATCTGCACACACGTCTTGCCGGGACAGAGAGAAGGAAGCGTAAGGGCCCCCCCGCAAAGATCCCAGCATGCCCTCGGCCCCCTTGAGCCCAGAACCTCCGCCTCTATTTACCCAGAGGGCACCGGAAACCCCCTGAGCAACACGATATCTCCCCCTCATGCCAGATGCTGCCCTTCTCGCCCAGCCTTCGAGGGCAGATATGGCTTTTCCCACAACTGGAGGCCTTGGATCAAAATGGGCACCAGGCAAGCAATTCTGCCCAACGATGCGCCCGCTGGATCCCCGTAACAATATCCTCCCCTCACAGTGGCACATCAGGAATGGACAAGGATGCAACCCACACCATGCAGGATGGAGCGAGGCCTAGCAGACACTTTGCATTGGCCTGGGGAGGGCAGTGGGGTGGCGGGGAACAGCCATTGTCATGCCTCGTGTCCTCCTCTGACTCCAGTGAAAATGAGGGAGGCGTGCCCCAGGGTTCGCCCTCCCCCAGAAGTGGAGGGCTCACGCTCATGCTCAGACGCTGTGCCCACCCAGAACCGAGTTCTCTCGGGAGACAACAAGAACATCTGCGCACCACCACGCAAAAGAAGTGCGCCGGCAGGGACGTGACTCTCTGAGTCCTACTTAAGAAACGCCCAATGCAGCCACCTCCGTTGCAAACAAAGAACCTTCTGGGTGACCCCCAGCTTGTGTGAACTCTGATTCCTGACTCCTGACTGACGTAAGTCAGAAAGACTTACAACGACTCTCTGGCACCCCGACTCTTGGCCTGTTTGACTCCTAATACATTGACTTGGCTTCTTGCTATGTGCACGCATGTGCCGCCCCTCTGGACATGACAGCAGTCATCCTAGAACTAGCAGCTCCTGCCCTGATCTCCTTCCAAAGCTGCAGCTCATGTGGCCATTAAACCAGCCTGGCCGTGGCACTGCCCCCAGCTGGGCTGACTTCTGCTGACTCACCAAGTGGGGTCTCATCCAGCAATGACCGCCCGTTCAGATCTGCCCCGTGGGCCACCAGCAGCTCCACCAGATGAATCTGCAAGCAAGCAGGGAGAGACATCAGCAAAGCGAGGAAGCTGGAAAATGTGCTCTGGGGTTGAGGCCCATCGAGCGTCCTTTCTCCTGAAGAAGCCCCCGGCAAAGACTCCAGGGAAGGCTGCACAGTCTAAACAGGACAGGTGGCAGAAGGCACCTGGCCTGGTTTGTAGCTCACTGCTACCTAGCAGATTAGCCCGACCTCAAACTGTTTTGTCCTCTGCCTGACCCAAGCAGGGCTTCTCATATATTCTCAGAGGACAGGTGTATGCATGGCTGCTAGAATGGATGTCCACATATTGCCTCCAGATTGAAAAAACAACCAGGATGTCTCTACAGGCCACTTGAGGGGAGTTGAGGGCAGGCGGTTTTGCTCAGAAACAACTGATGGGACACTAAGTGAGACAGGAAGTTGGACTCAAGAGGCTGTGGCCTGATCCAGCAAGGATCTTCCCAATGGGAGTCTAACATACAGTTCAATAAGCTTTTCATTTTCACTTTTTGCCTGGAGCTTCATTCTTGGGATTTCATCCTTTCAGACACCTGGAAATATCTAAACCTCTGTCCCAGCTCCTCTTCCCTTCCCTTCAAAGCAGTGGGTTTCATCCAGGAGGCCTGCCCACCCCTTCTTCCATCACTCTTCCAGCGAGCACTGCAACCTAGGATGACTCACTAATTGCCCACATTACAGCCAGCTTATCAAATTGTAGGGGATCACAAAGACATCTGCTCCTAGGCAAACTCGGATTAAATGGATGACTCTTGCCATACCACCGCTTGGTCACTAAGGGGCAGCATCCAACATCAGATGAGACAGTTGCCAGTGCCAAGCCTTTAAAGAGCCCTGCTGGGTCAGGCCACAGCCCCACCCCTCCCACGTCCCATCTCAAGCAGAAGACAAAGGTAAAACCCTCACCTGCTTCTCAATTCCCTGCAAATGGCCTTCTTCCATTTCAACATGCCCATGCCCTAAGATCTGGAGGGGAGGCCCTCCTGGTTGTACCGCCACTCTCAGCAGCAAAAGGGGTAGGCATCCAAGATAGAGCCTTTTCAGTAGCGGCTCCCAGATTGTGGAACAGTCTCCATCCTGAGATGCGTCAGGCACCTTCACTCTGTGTGTTTAGATGAGCTTTGAAGACGCACCTCTTTGCCCTGGCCTTTGGCTAAGTAAAAGGATCAGCCTTTTCCTGCCCACATTCAGACGCGGCCAGGGTTTTAATATGTTTGTTACCGGTTTTCGTGTGTTCATTCTGTATGTTGTACCCCACCCTGAGACCCTTGGGTGTAGGGCGGGATAAAAATACAAATAAATACATGAAATAAATAGAGCATCCTGCCCACCTCTCCCACCTGGTGGAGTTACTTCGGCATCCCTTCCAGCAGTCACGGGTCCACCTGCCCTCCACACATTATCTAATCCCTCCCCCTCCCTGCTGCTGTTCTCAGAGGCTGCGGGACTCACCTGGCCCCAGCAAGCGGCAGCGTGAAGGGGCTGCCAGCCGTCGTTATCCTTGGCACTCATGCTGGCTTTGTGTTCTAGCAGTAACTCGGCGGCCTCCAGGTAGCCGTTGGCCGAGGCGATGTGAAGCTGGAGGGCCGAGAAGGAAGACCGTGAGACAAGGGGAAAAGATGGCCCCTTCTTGGGTGCCCAGAGAGTTCTTCAACTGCCAGGGACGGAGCCGGCAACCATTCAAGCACAGACGCAATAAAACAGAACGTGAAATGCCGTATATTCCGGCGTATAAGACAACTGGGCGTATAAGACGACCCCCCAACTTTTCCAGTTAAAATATAGAGTTTGGGATATACTTGCTGTATAAGACGACCCCCGACTTTTGAGAAGATTTTCCTGGATTAAAAAGTAGTCTTATACGCCAGAATATACCGTACTTTCTTGGCCACCGAGACATAAGCTATGCTCAAACCGTTCTCCGATTTCAAGAAGCTGAAGGGAGGGTGGCTCCAGCAATAGGAGACCGGATTTCGCAGGCCAGGCTAGATGACCTCCAGGCTACCTTCAGACCTCCAGGTTCCGCCATCACGTGCTGAAGGAGGGTGACGTGTCCCTTTCTCCAACATCAACAACAGAATCTTTATGGTACACTAGATCTTGTGTCCAGTAAACTGCCCTGAGCCTCCAGCGGCGAGGGAAAACTAAATAAAGCAGGTTCGATGAACAAAGATCTCTCCAGTGGACCAAAGGTTGGAGACCTGCCCATTCCTACCGCCACCCTAGGGCAAGGCTTCGAGCGTCTGTCTCACCAGCGTGGCACTGTGGTCCAACGGGGTGTTCAGGTCAACTCCTTCCGTCACTAGCCGGCGGATGTCTTCCACCATGGCACACTCCACAGCGGAACGAGCCTCCTCAATCGTCTCCTGAGTGATACCTAGGGACGAGGGGTACGGGCATCACAAAACGAAGGCCAACCCAGCTCCAACAGTGGGATTCGGGATCTGAGCTGCGAGGGACTCTGGCAACTGGGCCACCATGGACTTCCCCGTTCCTTCCTCAGCAATGACCCTTCAGGGTGACTTTGTGGCTTCTTGGTCCCAGACCAGGTACTGTGGCCTTGAGACAACAAGAGCTCAGGAGAAGCAACCCTTGCTCAGCAGCAGATCATGGGCATCACCGCGAGGGGAGACCGACGAAAGTGAAGAGCCTTTACAAGCGTTACTTGCTGGCACTAGATGGTGCACGAGAAAGCATTCAAGCCACTTCAGATCTGAATTGGCTCCACAAGATTCCAATGTCTCACCTGCTTTCACCATCAGTTTTGGGATGGCGCTGAACTCTCCCCACATAGTTCTACTCGTTTATTTTAGCTTTATTGAAAAGAAGCTCCCAAGGTGCTACGCAAAACACAAAGATAAAACCTCAGAGATTATATGCAAGACTGTCTTCCCAAACCTGGGGGAGCAAAAGGGTTTGGACCAGGTGCTGAGAGGTGAACAGAGTAGGTCCCTGGCACTCTTCAGAGGAGAGAGCCTTCCTCAGCCTAAGGGCCTTGGCTGTTACTGGGGGTCAGCAAGCCCAACGAGAATCAAAATCTCTTAACCCACGAAATGCTGCCCTGCGTGATACTGCTAAGAACGCCTTCTCCCATATGGACCGGCCCGTGCCTTAACATCTGGAGGGGAGGCCCTCATGGTTGTCCCACCACCTTCAGTAGTAAAAGGGGCGGACACTCGGGAGTGGGCCTTCTCAGTGATGGCCCCCAGGCTATGGAATAGTCTTCCCCCTGAGCTGCATCAGGCTCCTTCACTGTATATGTTCAGAAAGGTGATGAAGCCACACTTCTCCGGCCTGCCTTTAGCTAAATGAGAACATACTGTCTCTGACACTGTAGCTGTTTTAATATAAGTCTGATTTTAAATGTTGTTACCTGTCCTGAGACCTTTGGGTAAAAGGCAGGATAGCAAAATGAATGAATGAATGAATGAATGAATGAATGAATGAATGAATGAACGAGCGAACGAACGAATCTGGAAATATTTTTTCCTGAAATCAGAAGCTGAAAGGAGCCTTTGGGAAATAAATGCAAATGTAAAATCCCCATGCTCCAAGGCTTCTGGGGAAGAAGGGGGCTTAATTCAAGTCTAAAAGCTGGGCGGACTGAATTCAGAAGTGCTTCTTGCAAACAGCCGTTCCCAATGCGCAAAAGCCACTTGCGTGCAAAGATGCCAGGGGAAAAGCCCTTAGCGGCCCTCAGCTCAACGGAGCCCCCTCCCCACACGCCTCCTGGAGCTCCGGCATCAGGTGCAAACTCAGTGGCAGCATGCTAGGAGATTATGGCTTCACACGGTTCACTTCCTCGCCTTTTAGGTCAGGCCCCCTTAGCTTTCCTGTTATTTGTGCTTCCAGCGCTGACGCAGATCTAGTGACATTGTGAGAAGCCACAACGCAGTGATATGTCACAGCAGGATCCCTGCACAACCTCATACCAAAGGGTTTGGCCCCTGAAGGAACAGGCGTGAGTGCAGACCCAGGGACACAGTAAAGGCGTCTCAGTGGGCCAATGGCCACAGGGTCCTTGTCTGGAGGGCGGGGGGGGGGGGGGGCTTTCAAGGGTTCCAGGACAGCCATTTGCACACACCTAAGTTAGCAAGATTGACGTTCTCCACCTCTGGAAAACACAGCTTAAAAAACAGAAATGCTCCTGATTCTAAGCTAACTCCCCCTGAACCATTTTCTTCATTTCTCTTCCCAGAGTCACAATCAGAAGAAGGGAGGCCCTGGGCTGCCATGGCGGTGGATGTCTGTAGCTCAGGGCTGCTGGGACAGCTACCTGGTGGAGGGGCAAAATGTCTGCAAAAGGGAAACAAAGCCTGACTAATTCCGACAATCCAGGAATAATTCTCAACTCCAGTTGCCCCGGTTCAGTTGCCTACCAGAAAACACGCTGGTGGCCATTCCAGGGGCACCTGATGGGACCTGCTGAGCCCTATTGCGCTCTTGCGCCGCAAAATCAAGCAAGTCCTGTCGTTAGGATGGGACAGAGAAACAGACTTGGCTACAGGACCTGCAGGACCCACTGTCGCTCTCCAGCCTTTCTACCTCCAGTTTGGTCTAGTGGTTAGGGAGCCGGACTCTTATCTGGGAATACAGTTTGATTCCACCCTCCCCCACAAAGCCAGCTGGGTGGCCTTGGGCTAGTCACAGCTCTCTTCTGAGCTCTCACAGCCCCATCCACCTCACAGGGTATTCTGTTGTGGGGAGAAGAACAGAAGGTTTGTCAGCTGCTCTGAGTCCCCTTAAATGGGTGAGAAGAAAGGGGTCGAAAAGCCAACTCTCCTTCTTCTCCAGCCCTACCCATTCAGCTAAGGCCAACAAGGTGGCAAGGAAAAGACACAGACTGCTGAGGAACGCATGATGCCGGATCTGCACCAGCAAGTGAGGTAGCCGAAGCCACAGGGAATCGGCACAGAGGAGGCAAGAGCCAGCCAGGAGTCCGGAACAAGCAGGGGTGGGGGGGTGGGGGGTGCTTACCTTGGTCAGCCATGGCCGTTTCAAGGTAGTCCAGCGTCGCATCGTCCTCGCAGAGGTCGTATGGCATGTTCCCATCGGAGTTGACAGCAAGCAGGTTGGCGCCTCTGGAGAAGGTCGGAGGGATGGAGAAGCCGTGAGCATGCAGGTGATGGCCTCTCGGTGCTACAGGTGCAGCATCCAACTCGGGCGGCCGGGTGCCGAGTGTAACGGATACACAGAGTTATTTTTGTACAGAAGCAGCCATTGGCTACTGGAAGAGCTGCTCTATGGGCCTCTCCTGAGAGCCCAGCAGATTGTGTTTCCACCACCCGGCTGGGACAGGGGGTGAAACTGGAGCATCCTCCCAACACCCCCATGACAGGGCGCTTGTCATAGAACCATAGGGTCATAGAGTTGGAAGGGGCCTCCAGGGTCATCTAGCTCAACGCAGGATTCCCTAAGCCATCCCAGACGGATGTAGGTCCAGCCTCTGCTTGAAGGAGAACTCACTACCTCCCATGGCAACCTATTCCACTGACTGATCACCCTCACTGTAAGGACATTTTTCCTAATATCTAATCTGTATTGACTCCCTTGGAGTTTCACCCCGTTGTTTCTAATCCTCCCATCCTGTCCAGGTGAGAATAGGGAGGATCCCTCTGCACTGTGACAGCCCTTCAGAGACTTCTCAGTCTTCATTTCTGCAGGCTAAACATCCCTAGATCCTTCAACCTTTCCTTGTAGGACATGATTTCCAGACCACTCCCCATTTAGTAGCCCCCACTGTGGACCTGGCAGCCCTAGGCAAGGGTTGCTGCAAGGAACTGGGACAATGAGGTATAGATCAGGGCGCTCCGCTGTGGCCCTTCAGATGTCTCTGAACTGCAATCCCCAGCAGTCCATGCCAGTCCCCATGCCAATGGAGCGCCCCGAATCAAGGCACTCTTTGTGGTGAAGGTGAGAAAGAGCTGCCTGCCTGGTCCTGGGCTCAAGCCCTGCCTGTTCTCAGGGCACCTTGCCCCCAAAACACAGACGCACCATGCTGGTCTGCCTGTTTGCATTCCCATTTGGCCTCACCTCTGGCTGAAGCTAGCGCAGCTCACAGGGGGCATAAGGCTGCGTGACTGGGGTCCCAATTTAAAGATTCAAAAGCCACTCTAAGATTATGACAGTAGGACGGACAGTACTCGTGAGTTAGTCTGACGCTGGGCAGAAAACGTAGGCCTTTGGACCCTCACAGAAAGCGTCAGAGATGCCACAACCACGACTGTTTATATACTGCTCCTATGTACAGAGATTTTTCTCTAGTGTTTTGTACTACCTTTCTATTGCTTGATAATGGAAACGGCTGTAAGCTGCTCTTTCTTCTTTAATTAGGGATGGAGAGCAGGACATAGAAGCAAGAAAGAGAGCAGCAGCAGCAGCAGGATTTGGCTTTTCTAGGTTGCCATGGGAGGTGGTGGGTTCTCCTTCGCTGGAGCTCTTGAAGCAGAGGCTGGACCTACATCTGCCTCGGATGGTTTAGGAAATCCTGCATTGAGCAGGGGGTTGGACTAGATGACCCCAGAGGTCCCTTCCAACTCTATGATTCCATCCCGCTTTTCCCACCTATTTAAGGGGACTCAGAGCATCTTACAAAACTTCTGTTCTTCTCCCCACCACAGATACCCTCTGAAGTAGGTAGGGCTGGGAGAGCTCAGAAAGATAGCTGTGACTAGCCCAAGGTCACCCAGCTAGCTTCATGAATCTGGCACTCTAACCAAAAGTCCAGATTGGCTCGTGAGGGGAAGCTGTTTCTAGCCAACCAGGAGCCCAAGACAAGGCCTGAAAAGTATTGGTCCCTGATGCTTTGCTGAGCCTCATGAAGAAAATGGGCAGAACCCAAGAACCAAGGGCAGCAACCCAATGAGGCCAGCATCTTCTTGGCCTGGCTTCAGCTTCCTTCTGCCCTATGTACTCCTCTTCCCATAAATGTACCTCAGCTGTGGACGTAAGAGCTGAAATTGACAGGGCAGGCCAAGGCACCTGGGGACAGGGAGGGGGGAAGGCAAGGAAGGCAGGCTCAACATTACATTCTCAGGCCCTCAGAGGCCAACCGCGCTACAGAATTGGGGGGGGGGTGGCACTTTCAAGCAGCAGGAAGTTAACCTGCCCCCCCACTGAGGGTTCTGATTTTGACCTGCTTTTCTCATCCTTTTTTCAAGCCTCTTCAAGACAGAGGATACTGAGCATATTAAGACATACTAAGGTCAAGGTGTGCTTAGCCCAGGAAGGTTCTGACTATAATGAGAGCAATCAGACAGCTGAACAGAACAGGTAGGAAGAGGTGGCCTCCCCTTGACTAGGTGTGTTGGGCGGAGGCAACCCCGGAAGGTGTTTCAAGGTGCAGATGGTTGAGCTGGAGGCCTTAGCCGGTCCTCCCACACCTTGAAATCCATGTTCCACTAGCTATGACAAGCTAAGCATCTCTTTGGCCTGGCCTTGAACTGCCTACGAATCCCAGAGTCCAGCTGCAGGCACATAATTTTGACAGAAGGCGAACACAGGCACCCAAGCCAATTCACAGTCAGGCCTTTTCTTGACCATTTGGTTCCTGCTGCTAAAGCACTGGGAATCTTTAAGCAGCAGCAGCAGCAGCAGCAGCCAGGAAGAACCACCTAGGAGCTCTGTGCCAGAGGGGAATCCCCCTGCCCGCACTCCCCTACTTCCAGGTCAGGCAACTGCAGACTTCTGTGGATTTTCCTGCGCCACTGGCCTCAATGCCGCCATCAGCAGGGCCGAAGCTGTGCTTACAGGAGATCCCTGCAGGCAGCCAACAGGGCCAATGATAGAATTTCTCCATCACGTTAAATATTTATAACTTCACGAGATGGATCCAAAGCCGTTAGGGCACAGCTGGGGAACGTGACCTCAATTCCAGGTGAGGCGAGGAGACTGCTAAAGGCAACACCTCAAAGGGGGAGGGAGCAAGTGCCCCACCTTCCCCCCCCCCCTTATGGGGACAAACCAAGGTGAAAGTCAGGAGGCCCTGCAAAGGAAGAGAAGCCCATCTAGTGCAGGGCTTTGTCTGCGTCCAGAATTTCAGCACTGCTCAGAAGGATTTCTTTTGGGGCGGAGGGGTACAGATTCCAGGTGAACTTCCACAGCCCTTCCTAAAGGGTCACAGGAAGGCTTCGCCTCATATAGTCCTCTGATCCCCCGAGGCCCCCAAGCAACTGCCAGAGATCTCCACCCGAACCTCTTTGGCAGGCCCCCTTACCTCTCAACGAGCAGCTTGACCAAGTGCAGGTGTCCGCAGGTGGCAGCGGCGTGCAGCGGCGTCCAGAGTTCGCTGTCGCAGGCATTGGTGTCAGCACCGGCTTCCAGCAGCAGCTCCACAATCTCTCCATAGTCATCAATGCAGCACTGTGAGAAAGGTGGGAGTGGGGGAGCCAGGAATGCCACGGGGGCCACAAACCCACGCGGAGGCCGTGGAGGCGGCTCCAGAGACCCTGCAGCCTTCGGCACCCAAAGCCTAACCGGAATCCGAAACACACAAGGAATCTGCTGGCTGCCCCGTGACGTCTCCACCTGAGATCACCGCCCTTTCACGCTTCTCCCCACAGCCCATTATTTCAGAATCCCTTACAAAGGCCACTTAGCCTTCCCTTCTCTCCACACAGCCAGGGCACACCTGGGTGGAAACTTAGCAGAAGCAGTGAGGATGGTTTGACTTACACCCAATGTAATTTAACAGATTACCACCAAAATGCATCTTTGCTTCTGAGCACTGAAGTTTAGGCAAAGCAGGGAGTCTATCAGAGGGTGCCCACAGTAGGTTGGGGGGGGGTGTCTGCCCACAGTTAAATGGAACTTTGCATCTTAACAGCAATCAATGGTGTCCAACATCACGTCCTCTTCCTTAGATAGTTCACATGGACCTGTCCTCTGAACACTTGGCAACGCTGCCCACTCTGCTCTTTGGTGACCACTGAGCATTTATTTTCAGGCCAGATCTGGACCTTTTGACCTGAAATCTTGGTTTGTTTCTCTCTACGCTCCATTCTAAACTCTGCCTTTACTGAAGAGAAATGCAGGAGGGCTGTCGATCCAAAAGCAGGCATGCTGTTAGGATACCCAAGAGCAGCCCCTTCAGAACGCCCCCCAGGGCAGGTGGGAAGGTCACCTGCTGTTCCCAGCATGGCTTCCATCATACTGCTTTTGTGCAGCTCAACACACGCTGAATCAGCTCAGCCAAAAGGTCCATGGCTCATCCATCAAGGCTTCTCCACCAGCTGGTTCAGGCAGCAGTGGAAGATTGCGGGTGGGTGGGTGGGTGGGGCTTAGGAAGCACTCTATGAAGCTGATGGGTAGGAGAGTCAGATCAGACAAGGGGAAGGATTGCCTCACCCAGAGGGTCATCCGTCTATGGAATTTGCTGCCAGAAGAGGTGGTGAGAGCTACCAGCCTAGATAGCTTTAAGGAAGGCTTAGATAAATGTATGGAGGAGACAGATGGACTAAAGGCTACTAGACCGGATGCCTAAGTACATCTTTCAGGCTGGGAGGGGCAAGCAGGAGGCCTCTAAGGCCATTTGCTGGGACTCGAGAGCAGGGGCTTGCCCTTGTCTCTGCTTGAGATGCCCATGGGCAGTTTGTGGGCCATCAAGTGAGACGGGATGCTGGACTAGATGGGCTGTGGCCTGATCCTCTTAGGTTCTTATGAAAAGCATATGCAGGAGGAAGTTGTGAATAGGCAGCTGAGAAGTTCAGTCTGGGGAGCTATTCACACTTGGCCGTATTCCGGAATATATCTCAGGATAGGGCTCTGTTGTCTGTATGCTGATACGGACTCTTCAGATCTCTCACTTGGGGTCTGCTGTGGCTTGCACTAGCATGTGGACAGGTGGATATATTTCAGAATACAGCCAAGTGCGAACAGGCCCCAGGTCTCAGGACAACCAATGTGGCCCCTAGGCTGCCTTTCATCCTCGGCCTCCTGGCCTCCATCAGAGGCCCCTGGACATCAGACCACCAAAGCGATGGCTGCTGAGACACCAGGACTTGCGACATGGAAGCTGCCCAGCAGATCCAGTGCTGGTGGAGAAGGTGATGGCACAGTTGAGAAGGCCTTGCCCAGCTCCCCCTGGCAGCCAACAAGTGGCAGAAAAACACGGCCAGGAATTCCCAGCCGTTCTCTTTCGCCTCCAGGAGCTACAGAGAGGAGGCCTTTCTGAACAGAGACAGGCTTGAGGAAGAACCGTTGCGGGAAGTCCACTGCCTGATCTGCTCCAGGGGAACAGCCACCAACTCACGTGGCTCTCCTGCCCCCACCCACCCACCCACCGCCGTCCTTCTGCAAGAAAGGAGGCAAAGACCGGGATTAAAAGCTCAGCAGGGAACATTTTTAACAGGCACCCGCAGCATGCTGGGGATCAGCAAAAAGAAATATTCCAGTCATTTGGCACGGAGGTTGTGGTGGCAGAACAGCAAGAAGTGGGTCAGCGGAGGGTGGAGAGCAGGCCAGCGGGACCTCTGGGAAGGGGCCAGGAGCTGTCAGTAGCCAAGCGCAGCAGGGGAAAAGAAAGGGTTCCTGTGCCTCTGGTGAAACACGGCTGGTCCAGCCCAAGAGCCACACAGAAGGCCGGGAATGGGAGGCTGTCCTCTTGAGTCCCCGCAGCCATGCACGCGGCTAGGGAAACCGTCATTCAGAACCTTACAGCACACTGAAAAGCACAGGCAGGCTGCTGAGAAGACCCTCTGGCAAATAAGGCCGTACAAGAAGGGAGAGGGAAGACCCCGCTAGTGTCACAGCCGTCTGCCAAGGATTCACTGGCCCAGCTGATGAATCCAGCCTCACTCAGGTCTGAAAGGAAGGCCCTGCTGATGGAGGAGGAGGAAGGCAATCTTACTATGCCAGATCCTTGGGAAAGATCCAATAGGGAAGAGGGTCAAACCCAGTCCAGAGGACCTGGTAGACTGTGTATGGGGGGTGGGGTGGGGGGAGGAGATTCCTATGCTAAACTCCCCCCCAAAGACCAGCATCCCAGCAAGCTTTGCTTCAACGTCCATTTCTTACTGAATTCAGTTGACTTCTATGACCCACAGCCCACCATTAGCTGAAATGCTGACTGTCCTCCAAGGGAGATGTCTGCTCATTTGACCTTCTTCTTCTTCTTTTGCTGCCCCTGATGGTGGTTTAAAGTGCTCACATCTGGAATGGCAGGGGGCGGGAGAAGCGAGCAGGAGGGGCGTTCAGCTGAGGATGGAAAAGGGGCACAAATGACATGGACCAGTGAGCGTCCTCCCTGCTCTAAGAGCACTCCAGACCATGCGGATGTCCAAGAAGGCAATTGTGGGGAGGGAGGGAGATGGGGACAAGGTTGAGCACCAACAGACTAAAATCAATGGGAAAGGGGGAAAGGGGGCCTTTGACACATTTCTTCCCCCAATGAATAATTAAACCAAAGCATTCTCTGCCACAAGATACGGCGCTGGCTTCTAAGCCAGGTGGCTTCGAAAAGATGTGCACTTGGACTCACTGGTGGAAGGCAGGAACCTCTCATGAGAGAGGAGAGGCCTTGAAGAACCAGCTGTGGGGAGCCCTGGATCACATTCACCTTCTGCTCAGAGGCCTTCCTAGGAAGTTGGTTGACTGCCACAGACACAGGCTGCTAGAGGAGGACTCACCTGGTGCAGAGCTGTAAGGCCATCTTCATTGTACAAATCAGGGCTGAGGCCACTCTGAAGGAACTGGCGGACTGCAAAGAAAAGAAATGGTTTCAGCTGGGCCACGGAGTCAGTAGACAGAACTGGGAACACAGTAAGCCCTGGGATCTGGGGACTCCTCCTAGAGCCTGACGCCTGCCCCTCCAGAACAGAGCTCCTGCTTTCATATCCATATGGATTTGGGGCCCATAGCAAGGCTGCGCTGCTGGCTTCACATACATTCTGTGCTGTAACCACCTTTCGGGAACACGGTTTGACTACGAATGGACTGAAACTGGCACACAGAACTAAGGGCCATACTGGTTGAAGAAGAAGAAGAGTTGCCCTTTCTGCCCTGCTTTTCTCACCCACTTAATGGGACTCAAAGCGGCTGACAAAGCTTCTGTTCTTCTTCCCACAACAGACACCCGGTGAGATAGGTGGGGCTGTGACAGCTCAGAAGAGAGCTGTGACTAGCCCAGGGTCACCCAGCTGGGTTCGTGGAGGAGTGCTGAATCATACCTGGTATTCCCAGATAAGAGTCCGGCTCCCTAACCACTAGACCAGACTGGTTCAGTGGACTTTTGAAACTTCCAGGACAAACAGTAGCATATTCTGAAGTGAGGATACCAAGTTCCTGGATTTGCACTTTTCAGGGGCCAGGAAGAACCTGTTGGCTGATCAAGGCAGCTTCAGACTGAAGGACTCTGTAAGAGATGCTGAACCACTTTCCAAAAAGGCTGTGGGATGCCAGCAAGGAGGAGGTTCATGGATCACAGCATCTACAGATTCCAGAGTGGAGCTCAGAAGACCATTCTGACAGGAACAGCGATAGGACTGCAAGACTTGCAAAGAAGAGTCTTTGTAGGAGCCAGGATACCAAAGGCAGCCCTTGAGTGACTTACATCTGCTGCTTTCAGAGGAGCTGTGAGGGCTTCCAATAAATCTGGGCAGGTCACTGGGATGCTGCTGGAAGCAGAATCATCCAGTTGCCTGGTTTTCACAGAATCATAGAGTTGGAAGGGACCTCTAGGGTCATCCAGTCCAACCCCCTGCTCAATGCAGGACTTCCTAAACATCCCAGACAGATGTAGTTCCAGCCTCTGCCTGAAGACCTCCAGCCTAGGAGAACCCACCACCTCCCTTGGCAACCTATTCCACTAACTAATTGCCTTCACTGTCAGGAAGTTTTTCCTAATATCTAATCTGTACTTGACTCCCTTGAAGTTTCATCCCATTGTTTCTAGTCCTCCTGCCTTGTGCAAGTGAAAAAAGGGACGATCCCTCTGCACTGTGACAGCCCCTCAGGTACTTGAAGACTGTGATCATATCTCCTCTGTAGGCTAAACATTCCTAGATCCTTCAACCTTTCCTCCTTGGGACCTAGGACATGGTTTCCAGACCACCCACCATTTTGGTAGCCCTCCTTTGGACTTGCTCTAGTTTGTCAATGCCTTTTTTGAACTGGGGTGCCCAAAACTGGACACAGGACTCTGAGGGAAGCAACAAACCAAAGGGAAGTCTAACATTCTGCATTGAAAAAGCTCTGCCTTGCACCAGGATCCAAGAGGATGCAGCCGGCTTTCCCATGGAGACCCTACCCATCACGTGACACTAGGATCTAACCAATCCAGAGGAAACAGAGTGCAGGGGTCTCCCAGAGGCACAGAGGGGTGGGTGTCCTTGAATCACCCTAATACTTGCTCGGGCAAGAAGGGTCCTTCTCATGCCTTGTGTGGTGGCTGATCTGCAAATATCTCAAAGGCAGTGATTGCCGGCAGCCAGCAGGGATTTGTTAACAACAAAAAACTAATTGTATCTCTTCCCCTGACCAGGTAGCTTCCTTCACTGAGTGTGTGAACATGGTGGCCATGTTTTACCAGGATCTTGGCAGAGTTTTTGATAAAAGGGCCTGATGACAGTTTACTGAGCAAGCAGGGTTCAGGTGGGCTCGGTGCCAATTTCACAGCAAGACAGGGAAATCAAACTCTTAAGAGAGCTCAGACGGAAGTTTCAGATAGGGTGCAGTGGCATTTGGACCTGGGCCTGCTGCTCTTTAGCCAGTTCATTAATGGTGTGGGTTCTTACTTTGTTTGCAAATGACATAAAGTTTGGAGAAGGAGGGGAAGCCCTAGAAGGCAGAACCAAAAGGCAGAAGGGGCTTCATAAGATAGAATACTTGGCAGAAGAAAAAATGAAATGAAGATCAACCAAGACAGATGCAAAATATTGTACTTTGGACAGAATCATAGAATGCACGTGATTTGGCATGGGTAAAAAAGATCTTGGGTGAATATGCTGACCAGAAACTGGAATAGAAGGAAGGAAGGAAGGAAGGAAGGAAGGAAGGAAGGAAGGAAGGAAGGAAGGAAGGAAGGAAGGAAGGAAGGAAGGAAGGAAGGAAGGAAGGAAGGAAGGAAGGAAGGAAGGAAGGAAGGAAGGAAGGAAGGAAGGAAGGAAGGAAGGAAGGAAATTCTAGGCTGCATCAATAAAGTACATCGCTCCCAACCACCACACGGCCCAAGCCAAGTTTTAACGCCAACACGCAGCTCTGCCCTCTGATGGGCACATATCACCTGTTTACAGCTGGCTTCAAAGGAGACGGCCAGTGCCAAACCAGATCTGTTGCCTTGGCTGAAACCGGAGCCTCTGGTTCAGGTGGAACCGCCACAAGGACAAGCTCTAAAAGCAAACGGCTGGACAGAACAAGCCAACCGGCTGATATGCCTTTACCCCCAAAACTGGCTATACAAGGGTCACAATCAAACCACACAAGACAGACCAAAGCATTTATGGCATTTAATGTGCTCAATTTTAAGGGTTGTTACCGGCCCTGAGACCTTCAGGTATAGGGTGGAATAGAAATACAAATAATAAATAAATAAAATAAATTTGAGTTACCATCAAGGAACTACAGAGGGTCGAAGACTGGCCCTTGGCCTTTCTTGATAGCCAAGGACCCCCATCAAAGCTCCTTTGTGTCCAGAATGTGGGATTCCAGAATGAACACAGCCAAGTGGAAGTTCTCATCCACCAAAATATTTATATACAGCAAATGTGTCTCATTTAGATCACCAACAGTAATGAAATTATGTAGGCCTCTGCCAGCACAATCAGAGAGCATTTTTCCTGACATTGGGGGCACCTTTTTGTGATGTTTCTGCTCCTGTCTCCAAGGCCAATCCCAGAAAGTGACTGTGGGAGATTCTTGCTCCTGGGAACTCACTTATGGGATCCTCCCAGGCTCTTTGATATCTATACGAGGCCACTGGAGGCCACTGGGAGAGATCGTCAAAAGACTCTGAGAGGTGTCATCGACAGGCAGATTGTACCCAGCTCTACCTCTCTCTGCCTTCTGAATCAGAAGTGGTGGTCAAAGGGCTTGCAAAGTGCCTAGAGGCAGAAATGGCCTGGATAGGGGGCGATAAATTGAAACCAAATCCATACAAGCTAGAGGTGCCGTGGGTCAGAGGCTCTTGAATCTGTGAAGAAGGGAGACATCCAGTTCTTGTTGGGGTTTCTTTGCTCTGAAAGTGTAAAATCTGGGGGTGCTCTTGAACTTTGCACAGTAATCCACATTCTAATAACGTCTACAGTAGACTACTATAATGTGCTCCAATGATTCAAAAACTGCAAGTATTATGCTGGTATTAAAAGAGCTGCACTGGCTGCCAATTCGCTATCAAACCCAATTGAAGGTGCTAACCTTAACCTATCAGGCCCTAAATTGCTTTGGCCCCAAATATCTAAAAGGAATGCATTCTCCGTATTGACATGCTGATGCCTTAAGATCTTCTGGGGAGGCCCTCCCGGTTGAACCACCGCCTTTAGAAGCAGAGGGCACCTGGGATAGGGCTTTCTCAGTGGTAGCCCCCAGAGCATGGAACAGCCTCCCCCCTGAGATGTGCCAGGCTCCTTCAGTTTACATGTTCAGGAGATTAGTGAGGAGCAGCTTCCCATTTTCCCTGACCTTTGGCTAAGAAAACAGCTTCCTCTTCCCACTTTCAGGCAAGGTCACTTGTCTTTAGCACATTCAGTTTACAACCTGTTTTTGTTGCTGTAATAACTGAGACCTTCAGTTACAAGGCGGGATAAAAATGGAGGTAAACAAACAAACAGCTCAGCTGTATGGCAGGACCTCTAAGTCACCCTTGCCTGTGCCCAGAAGTGGGGTGGAAATGGGGAGACGGGTTTAATTTTGGATACAACCCCCCCAACCCCAGATTCAGCACAATAGTCCACACACATTCCCTGCTGGGGAGGGACAGTGCAGAGGGTTGCTGTGATCAGCACACCCTGGAAGGACACCTTTGGAGCATTTGTGGCAAACTCCCTGTGCACTGGGGAACTTTAGATCAATGCCAACAGATTTGGTTTGTCCGAAGGCAGCAAGAATGGCAAGGGGAGGAACCAAAAGAAGCTGCTGGTTGTTCTTGTTAGGAACTGCTTAGGTGTGTCTGACTCCCCCATTCACTCCGCGGGTCTATGCAGTTTTCCTGACAGAGATACAGAAGTGGTTTGCCATTACCTACTTCCAGGGAGAGACTGGAATCAAATTGGTGACCTTCTGCTTTCTAGGCCGTTTGTTCTACCACTAAGCTATGGCCACTTCCAGACTCCATGGGCCCCACTTTGCAGTTTTCTTGGCAGAGATACAGAAGTAGTTTGCCATTACCTACTTCCAGGGAGAGGCTGGAAATCAAACCTTCTGTTTTCTGGACAGGTGCAGAAGTGCTGGCAGAGTAAACGGCCCTGGTTAAGTGGGCAAGGACAATAATCCAGCAAAGCCTCTGCCAAGCATTCAGCCTGGCATCTGAACCACAAGAGCCAGGCGCTCTGGGGGCAGAAAGAGAAAACTCCAGCCTGCACGCGGCAACGCTGGCCGTTCTTCCCAAAGTGCTGTTCCTCATCCTCTGAGCAGGCCAGCTGCTTGAAATTATTTCTATTTTTAGCCCCTCTGCCTTTTCATTCAAGAAGCCTTCTGACATTACTAAGCAAGGAGAAGCTGATGCAGGGCAGGAGTAAAGAAAGGCCGGCCACCTGGAAGGAAGTCAAGAAGGTGTGGCGAAAGACAAACAGGGAGGATTATGCTTCAGCACTCGGGGAAGCCAGGAACAGAGCACCTGCCTTATGCCTTACGGCCTCTTCTAGACTGGCAGCCAGTTCCATAGACCGATGACCCCCTGGGTGAAGAAATTCTTCCCCTTGTCTCACCTGAGTCTTCTGCCCTTCATCTTCACAGAGGGCCCCCCAATAAATCCCAAAAAGTGAACTGAGACAACGGCAAAGCCCCCCGGATGCCAAGTGACTCTGGAGTCATCAAGATGCTGCCAGTAACCACGTGGTGTTCGGTATCGCCTGTCCACGAGGAGCCACATCCTGCTTATGAATCCCAAAGCCAGGCTCCACTTTTATTTCAGTCTGCTTTTACCAATTACTCTTCCTTTTGAGAGGTGCAAAGGGGGTGTTATCTGAATGCTTTATAGCGGTTTGCCTTGCCAGCTGGAAGCTGTGTAAACATGCGCTTCACCACCTTGTGTGGGCCGTGTGACGCAAATGGCCGCTTATAAACCTTTCAAAGGCAAACAGCTCAAGCAGCCGGTGACATTGGGCGGCTGAGCTTCAGACTGAACTTGCTCTGCTTCTGATTTTCTCTTCCCAGGCCCACCAAGCAGGCACAGTAGCTCATGGCACCTGGAACCCTCACCCAGCACTTGCCCATGGGCATCTCAAGAGCATAAGAACCTAAGAGGAGCCTTGCTGGATCAGGCCACAGTCCATCTAGTCCAGCATCCTGCCTCACACAGTGTCCCACCAATTGCCCATGGGCATCTCAAGCAGAGACAAGGACAAACCTTCTCCTGCTCTCCTATCTAACCCTTTATTGTCACCACCTGCCCTGGCAGTCTGTTGCATTTATGATTTAAGGATGTTTGTTGACAAAGAAGGTCCAGTAATTAGACCAGCAAGGAACCCTGGGTGGGACTGCAGATTTCCTGGAAGGTTCACAGTGGGATCTCGCAAGGTTGTTTTATCTCCCCAGAGGCACGGTGGCCTTTTAAGCAATTCTGATCCTTAATCAGCCAGTCCATTCATAGCTGTCATCAGTAAACCACCTAACTTATTATTATTTATTTAAAATATTTATATACTGCTCCCCATTAAAATGTCATCGCAGAGCAGCGTACAAACAATAAAAACAGCTAAAATCATAATGGCTATATAAATGTAACTAAAATCAAAGGTGGGGGAACTAGCAAGCAGAAATTCTCTCTCTAAAAGCTCAGGTAAAAAGACAGGTCTTCAATGGGTTCCTAAAAACAGAAATGTAGGCACCTTTATGAACAGCAGAGGGGAGATAATTTCAGAGGCTGGGTGCCACCACAGAAAAGGCCCGGCTGCAGTTCCTCTGACAGGGGGCTACCCTGGCTGGGAGATAATGCAGCAAGTGCAGTCAGTTGTCAATAAACTGCCAGAAGCATCCTTCCTACACCCAACGTGACTTGGAGCATCAGTTAAAATCAATACAAACAGGGACTGGGAGACCCACCACCTGGCCCTGGCCCCTGTGGCCATGCCTGCTGGACTTTGACAACCATCATCCAGCGACACTGCAACCAGGTAGACCTGTGGGTTGAGGCGTGGCTGGGACACCTGCCGACGTGCTCTGGGCACTAAATCTTTCTGCACTAAAAACTCACCCAGTCAGCTGAATCACCTTCTGAATGTCGCAGCCTTGCTTCAAGCAAAGAAGGGAAATGAAGAACATAAGTTAGCATAAGAGGAGCCCTGCAGGATCAGGCCAAAGCCCATCTACTCCAGCATCCTGCCTCACACAGTGGCTCACCAATTGCCCATGGGCATCTCAAGCAGAGACAAGGCAAACTTTCTCCTGCTCTCCAATCCCAGCTTAGAAGCACCCTGCTTGTCCCCCCAGCCTGAAAGATGTACTTAGGCATCCATTCTAGTAGCCATTGGTACATCTGTCATTCATAAATTTCTCTAACCCTTTCATAAAGCCTTCTAGGCTGGTTGCTGTGACCACCTCTCCTGGCAGCAAATTCCATTGACCAATGACCCTCTGGGTGGAGAAATCCTTCCCCATGTCTGATCCACTCTCCTGCCCATCAGCTTCATAGATGCCTCATGGGTCTAGTGTTGTGTGATAGAGATGTTTTCTCTATCCACCTTTTCTACACCAGGCATGATTCTCTATATACCATGCAGGAAGAGAAGTTCAATATTTTCTAGGAACAGGACATTATCCACACATTAATATTTGTCCCTGCTAATTCTCAGGGATGGGGAAGTGACAGATAAATTAAGCTTTCCCTCTTGCTTGGGCCACAGAAAAATGTCTTCCTTTTGTGTGAAATCCTGGTCTGTAAGGCAATAGAGTACCTACGATTGATCCCCTTTCTTGCCTCAAGCGAGAAATTATGCATGGTATAGAAAAGGTGGATAGAGAAAATTTATTTTCTCTATCACACAATACTAGAACCAGGGGGCATCTATGAAGCTGATGGGTAGGAGAGTCAGGTCTGACAGGGAGAAGTATTTCTTCACCCAGAGGGTCATCTGCTTATGGAATGTGCTGCCGGAAGAGGTGGTGACAGCTACCAGTCTGGATGGCTTTAAGGTAGGGTTAGACAAATTTATGGACAACAGATGTATCAATGGCTACTAGAACGAATGCCTAGGTGCATCTTTTTCACGCTTGGGGGGGGGAACTGGGGCACTTCTAAGGCCATTTGCTGGGATTCTAGAGCAGAAATAGGTTTGCCCTTGTCTCTGCTTGAGATGCCCATGAGCATTTGGTGGGCCCCTGTGTGCGATGGGATGCTGAACTAGATGGGCGGTCGCCTGATCCAGCAGGGCTTCTCTTATGTTCTTATGTCCTGAAAGGCTTCTTGGGGGAGAGGAGGGAGCCCCATGCAGTGCAAAGGTAAGCCCCATCCTGCCTGCTCAGCAGGATCCATCGGGAGGACTGAGGCCAGAGTGAGGCAAGTGGCAGAGATAACCTTGAGGGTCTGCCCTGAACGTGGTGCCCCGCATCAGCGGTAAAGAAAGGAAGCCCTACAGACGCCCAGGAGGCAGACTGAAAAGCGCCTCTGAGGTTGGGCAGAGGGCAAGGAGCCCCCAGACATCTGAGGAAGGTAAAGAAACTCATGAGGAACCTTAGATCCACCCTGCCAGAGGTGTCACATTTCTGCCACCACTTTAGCCAGGTATTCAAGCAAAGATTTAAAAACGCCAACCTGGAGATCTTTATTGCGATCACTCAAGTCCTTTCCTCTTGCAATGCTTTCAACTTCCCTAAATGCGAAGAAGAGAATTCTTGGGACAGGACCAAACGGCTGTCACCTCAACGACAGAAACCACGCATGGGCGCAGGGGGCTCTTGCACCACCACCACCAGCAGCAGCAGCAGCAGCAGCGACGGCTCCTGTGAAAGGTGCACAAGCCCTACGAAACCTCCACGTTGAGAAGTGCTTGGAGAAAATCCTAACTATTTCCCTCTCTTGAGTTAGCACCAGGCACTGTCTGCAACAAGGTGTGTTCTGCACAGGATGAGCAGGAGCCCTACGCTTCCACTCCCTCGAAGGTCCTCACCGTAGGCCACACATGGGAGATCAGGCCCCGTCTTGGCGTCTCATCCTGCGATATCACTGGCTTCAGTGCCTCAGCTGCAAGCCTGGGTAGCTTTGAGAAAGGATTAGGTACATTTATGGAGGACAGGTATCAATGGAATGTATACCTAGATAAACGGCTTCAGGCTGGAGAGACAGGCAGGATGTTTCTAAGCAGCATTGCAGGGATTCAAGAGCAGCTGAAGGTTTTGCTCTTGTCTTCTGCTTGAGAAGCCCAGAAGCAACGGTCGGGGCATCGGATTAGATGAGCCGTGGCCCAATCCAGCAGGATCCTCTCATGTTCTCTTACGTTCTTGTGGAAGCCCACCACATTTTATGCTGAAAGGCAGGCGCCCCCATGCTCTATCCCTGCTAGCCATCTCTTCAAATGCCAAGACCTTCATTTTTTTTAATCTCCCAGGGACTCTTTACATTGCTGACTCCCCCACATCAGCCTGAGCAAACCAGCAAGACAAGCAGAAATATTTTTAGAAGCGCGCCTGAAGACTTCATCTTCCCACTAAATGTGTGTCTGTAGAGCCAATTCCACTCAGGATACCAGGGCCTCCTTCCAGCTGAACATTCTTAGCATGGCAGCGACTTTCCCTCCACCTTTTGCTTCCCTGGGATTTAAAGGGATTCCAGCCCTTTTTATTACATTTCTATAATGCCCATCCTCCAAGAAGTTCCAAAGATGCTTCAGCCTCAGAAGGACCTTAACAAGGAATTTAGGGGTCCAGCATCATACCAGAGCAACGCAAAATCAGCCTATATACACTGACATGGAAGTCAATCCCATTGAGGTGAATGGGGCGCACTACTTAGCAAACATATTTAGGCTTGCAGGCTACTACAGCAGTGAACGTGCTGACCTTTCCTGAGACAATACTCAAAGAAGAAGAGTTGACTTTTCTACCCCGTTTTTCTCACCCATTTAAGGGGACTCAAAGCGGCTGACAAACCTTCTGTTCCTTCTCCCCGCAATAGACACACTATGAGGTAGGTGGGACCATGAGAGCTCAGAAGAGAACTGTGACTAGCCCAAAGTCACCCAGCTGGCTTCAAGGAGGAAGGAGAACAGCTGGCTTTTCCACCTCACTTTTCTCACCCATTTAAGGGGACTCAAAATGGCTGACAAAGCTTTCTATTCTTCTCCCCACAACAGACACCCTGTGAGGTGGGTGGGGCTGTGAAAGCTCAGAAGAGAGCTGTGACTAGCCCAAGGTCACCCAGCTGGCTTCAGGGAGGAGGAAGAAGAGCTGGCTTTTCTATCCTGCTTTTCTCATTCACTTAAGGGGACTCAAAGCGGCTGACAAACCTCCTGTTCATAACAAGACACCTTGTGAGGCAGATGGGGCTGTGAGAGCTCAGAAAGAGTGCAATGACTTGCCCAAGGCCACCCAGCTGGCTTTGTGGAGTAGTACATAATCAAACCCAGTATTCCCAGATAAGAGTCCAGCTCCCTAACAAAAGGCTTCTATGCATCTCAAAAATGTGCAGGCATTACAGTGGTTGTTCCACAAGGATCTCCACTGGCATCAGTCCAAGCTTGTGGGGTGGATCCTGATGTGGAAACTGCTTCTCTCACCCACCATCGTCACGACCCACCAAGCAGCTTAAGCAGAAACAACATTCAAATGTCCCCTCAAAAACTGCTCCCTCTGACTTGCAGAGCAGGAGAATCCCACGGCCAAGGACTGTAGAAAGCCAGCAAGGGATGGGAAAAGCTCTGGCTCCAGGTCCCAAAGCAGCCATTGCCACTTGGGCGCCTTTCTGTATTTAGAATCATGAAATGGGTTCATGTATATAGGACTTGCTGTTATGCAAATCTTTCTTGGTTTAATTAAGAGAGATTAAATGATTCATTGAGATAAGAATGTAATTAAAAACAGTGGGAGATAAGTGTGCACAGTGGTTCAGGACATGTGATCCAAACTGCACCACGGAGCAGGCCAAAGGCTTGGCGCAATGTCCCCTCCCAGCATGCCATTCTCCTGTCTCCCCAGCTCCGCATTTCAGATCGTCTAACTTAGCACAACTGAAGGGGGATCGGATCGAACCTTCCCTCCTCTAACCACCCAAAGCATTGCACATTCCTAGCAGAAACCATTCACGCTGGGAAGGCCAGATGAAAAGGAATGCCTTCCATAGGCCTCAAGGAATATGACCACAGGCACCTCTCGCATATCAAGAGAAGAGCATTCCAAGGGCTGGGTGCCACCACAGAGGAGGCCTCGCTGTGTAAAAGGACACTCAATATCCACAAAAGTGGGTGTGCGTTTTTTCAACTCACAGCTAGAGTTGTCCAGAATATCTGGAGGCACCTGGTTAATGACGGCTGCAGTGGAGAAAGGAGGAACCAGGAACCATCCAGGCAGAATAAAGGGATTTGTGGTGAATAACATTTGTATAGGTATTTCCAAGTATTCACAACACTTTGTTTGCATAATCTATTCAAGCAACCTGTAAGGCAAGTTAGTAACATCATTCCTCATCCTGGAAAGGGAAGAGAAGGAGGGCAAATTGAAGCTGGAGAACCTTGTTTTAAGCAATTGCTGGAATTCTCAGCAGCAATGGGATCCAAACAGGAATTCCCAAATCCTGCGCCTCTATTTCTTTAGCCCCCATGCCACTCTGAAGATCTACACACAGACCAGGGCCGTAAACTTTATAAATCACCGTTTCACATCCAAACGATTGCTGGGAAAGGCACGTTGAAGCATCGCTTCCTTTCCTCTGTATTTCTGCAACTGTAACTGAGCCTGTTCCTCCCCAGTACCGGAAAGCAGTTGCCTTTCTAAGAACTTGGGGCTTTGCATGCTATCAGAGCTACTTCAAGACCCGTCGGGAGTTTCTGTGCAGCCTCCGTTCCCTTGTCAGGAAGAGAAGCAGCTTGCGTTTTGTTTTCAACTTTTTCCCTCTAGTGACAGAAGCGCTGCTGATTGAGCAGGCAAGGCACACTGGGTTATCCAAGTGCATTATGCCTTCAACGGTCCTAATTCCCAAGGAAAGATGTCAAATCACCTCAAAGGCAGGCTCTCTGCTCACATCCAAACCCTAAAGCCAGTTCCACTTTCAAGGCCCCAAAAGACAGGGAAAACTCAGAGCAATGAAAGCAGGGCTGGGAAGGGAAGGGAAGGGGGCAGCGTCATCTCATGCCCCCTGTACACAAAGCCTTGGCAGCCCTCTAATTTGGTCCAGGCTGATCCCAGGAAAGAATATGCGGGGCCAGATCCCTCAGCCAGCCGTCCAAGCTGCCTCCACCTCAGAGCATCATTGAACACCCTTACTCTGCCCCCAGGTGGCCGGAGACTGACCTGGCCTCATGCACCTAGCCCAGGAGCGCCGGCCCCCCATCTCACCTTCCTCCACATCATTGCGGCACGCAGCCTCCAACAGCTGGACGTTCTCGGGAAAGGCCACACGCTTCTCCTTGCCGCTGCCCTTCCTCCGCTTCTCCGCCTTGGCCCTCTTGCCCTGCCCCTCCTTTTCAAACTGAGCCCACTTCTTCAGCTGCTGCGTACGGCGCTTCTGGGCGTGCTTCAGGCGCTCCTGCGTGCCCATCCGGCCCACGGCAGACATCTCCGCCAGCAGCTCCAGGTGTTCCGCCATGCTGGGCCAGGGTCATCCACTCAGCAACCTCGCAATCTCAGGGGGACCCAGAAAGCGCTCAAAACGGACAGGAGCAACGGCCCCCAACCCAGCATCACCAGCACATCTTCCGCAGCTTCTGGTCCAAAGTCCGTGATGCCTCAATGCTGCCCTAACACTGCTCTCCCAGACTGGAGCACCCTCTTTGGAGAAGCAGGGGCGCACTCCATGGCTGCCTCCCAACGCCTAGTGTGGGCAGGCTGACTCTGGAGGCCCTGAAATAGCAGAAGGAAAAGCCTCCCAAGCAGGAAAGGAGCAACATCAGAGGCACGTGGTGGGCCCCAGGCTGGGCTCCCCCTGTCCTTCCCTTGGGTCACCGAAAGACCCGGAATGAGAGGAGACCGAGCACCAGCTGGAATGGGGCTTTGTGAAGGCCGTCTGGAGGAGGCTTCGATCTTCTACTTCAATTGGCTCAGGGAGATGAAAACAGAAAGAGGCCGAACCTGACATCTCGGGGGGCCTCACTAGCCATTTCCCAAGACCCGTTCATTTTCCTCAGCACAATTAGCTCAAAACATACTCTACGAAACTTCCTCTCGAGAAGAGCCCTGAGGCACGAATGCCCGCTCCTTAGCTGATCTCACCACGGAGAAGAGATTCCCGGGCTGCCAAGTCAGGGCGGCGCTTCAGCCCCGGCGTCTTTCCAGCTCACGGTGCAGCGAGTGACTTCCAGGAAGCGTCCTCTTCCAAGCCAGGTCGTCCTGTGGTTCTCCCTGCCCAGGTAACTAACACACAGCCTCCTGCTGCCTCTAACAAAACAAGCCAGCAAACCCCGACAGGTAACCAAGGCAGGTGAGCTTTCGAACCACGCCGAGCCCAACCGCCCTCAGGCCAAGCCAAGGTGCCACGGGGGTGTCCAAGGGAACAGACTGCAGCGGCGTCCTCCTGATAGGGCGCAGCCCCAAACTGCCTGCCCGGTCCAACCAGCAGCCCTAGGCGCCCCCACCAATCACCAAGCAGCTCTTCGTTCGGCTGTCGTTCGGGAACAAATCCTAACCGGAGCGACTTCCCCGCAGCCTCAGCCTTAGCCGCTCGCTCCTTCACACGTTGCGCAAACCTCCGAGAAAAGGCGCCGGGCAGAGAAGGCAACGGGTCAGCCTGCGGCTCTCGCCTTCCCGGTCCCAGCAGTTCTACTTGGAGCCGTCCGAAATCCTTTGTCAAGCGAGGCTCCTTTGCCTGCACTCCTCGCCCGCGTTCTCTCCTTCTCGCTTCTCTCTCTCTCCCCCTGGCTATTCAGCGGCACGGCCGAATGAACTCACTGGCCAGCCAAGCCGGGTGTGTTGTTGACTCCTCCCCGGCCAGGCAGCCACGGTGCCACTCAGGCGCTGGGCTGAGCTCTGCGCCTCCCGGCAGCTACCACCAAGCACGCTGCCGCTGGGAATCCTGAAAGAGAAGAGGAACAAGGAAGGCAATCAGAGCAGAGCAGGCAAGGCACAAGGCACCCGCTGGCTCACCTAGCAAAAACCAAACCTCCTTCCTTCCTTCCTTCCCATTTTGCACTTGCTGTTTCTGCCCTGGACTTAATCCAGGATTAAGCTGCAAAATCCACATTTAAGCAAATTGCTGGGTGCTCTGCCAATGGCAAGTCAAAGGTTCTTTCTCTCCTGCCTGCCTGCCCTTTTCCAAGCACGGCCAGAAAACATTCATCAAGGAAAAAGCACAAAAGACTGCTGGGGGGGGGCACATTATCTGCACACCTGAGCAGCCACAGGTGGACTCTGCGCCCCAGGCCTCCCATGGATCAGCTTAAGGGGGAAGAGGAGGAAGGAAGAAGAAGAAGAAGGGCTACCGGTTTTGCCCTTTGCACCCAGGGCACAGACTTTTCCTTCAATTCACTATCTGTGCAATTTCCATATCTAAAGTGCTTGAAGCGCTTATCTCTTCTCCACAACCAGCAAATTCCGCAGGTCACACAGCAATCGGTGTTGGGAGCAGGACTTTTAAATATGCCCATAAATGATCTGATGTTGCCAGTGTTTGCAGACGGGGCACATTTATTGAGGTGGAGATAAAAGCAGACTGCAAAATGCCAAAACAGCAAATGAGCAAACCTCAGGATATATTGGGGCTCAAAATCCTCTCTTCATGTGTATCTCACACAAATGAGGCCTGGGCTTTTATGACTAAATAAAGACATACAGTTTTGGCTCTGCACTCCAGGGATACTTGAAGGCAACTGAGATAGAGAGTGAATTTATACAAAGAGCACATGAAAAGCACCAGGGTCAGTCCCGGTCAGGACACCTGAAGAGAGAAATGGAGCTGAGAAAGGGAAAGAATAAGAGACAGAACCTAGAACAACCCTCTTGCTCAACAGCATTTTATTTGGGGCTGCTGTCTGAGAAAAAAAAGGGAAAACACAGATTCAGGATTTTTTTTATTTCACTCTCAACAGTAGACTCCAGCATCACCAAATTTATTTTATTTACTTTAGTAGTAGCAAAAGTGAAAATGATCTGGCTGTAGTAGCTGATCACAGTTGAGTCAACAAACACCATCCTAGGATGCTTCAAGAGGAGTATAGAATTTAGATTACAAGAAGTAATGATTCCTCTTGACTCTTCCTAGGTCAGACCTCATCTGAGGTCCTGCGTCCAGTTCTGGGCACCCCAATTTTAAAAAGACATTGACAAACTAGAGCAACTCCAAAGGAAGGTTACCAGAATTGTTGGTGGTCTGGAAACCATGTCCTATGAGGAAAGGTTGAAGGACCTAGGAACGTTTAGCCTACAGAAGAGAAGACCAAGAGGAGACATGATCTGGTCTTCAAGTCTCTGAAGGGCCATCACAATACAGAGGGATCGTCCCTATTCTCACTTGCGCAAGATGGGAGGACTAGAAATAACAGGATGAAACTCCAAGAGAGTCAATACAGATCAGATATTAGGAAAACCTTCTGCCAGTGTGGGCAATTAATTAGTCAGTGGAATAGGTAGCCATGGGAGGTGGTGGTTTTCTCCTTCACTGGAGGTCTTCAAGCAGATGCTGGACAGACATCTGTCTGGGACAGTTTAGGGAATCCTGCATTGAGCAGGGGGTTGGACTGGATGACCCTGGAGGTCCCTTCCAACTCTGTGATTCTATGACTTATGTGAGATTTGTATACTGCCTTATGCCAAGGACCCAGGCGGTGAACAGAAATAAAAATAGGACCATAAAATTATCAAACTATAACTGTATACTGCTCACTGTAAGAAGAAATACTGAAGATGAAGCTCAAATTATTTGGCCACATAATGAGAAGATGGGACTCACTGCAAAAGACCCTGAGGCTGGGAGAAGCGGATGGCAGAGAATGTGATGGAGACAGAGTGTCATGGAAGACGCAGACATGAGGTTGGGCAAACTCAGGGGGACAATGGAGGTTCTGGTGTATTGTGGTCCACAGGGGCACAAAAGTCAGACATGACCAAACAACTAAGCAACAACTCAGTCACCAAATGCGTATATAAAAAGCTGCTCATTTATCAAGCTGAAGGCTGAAGTACAGAGCTGATAGGCAGATGACGTTCTTTTCCCAAGCCACGTTTAATTAAACTATGGATCCTGCTGCAATCAGACGTATAAGATACTCACTGGGCAGGTTCTGAGGAGAAGAAGCAGCAGCTTGGCTTTTCTATCCTGCTTTTCTCACTCATTTAAGGGGACTCAAAGCATCTGACAAACCTTCTGTTCTTCTCCCCACAACCGACACCCTGTGAGGTAGGTGGGCCTGTGAGAGCTCAGAAAGAGAGCTGTGGCTAGCCCAAGGTCACCCAGCTAGCTTCATGGAGAAGGAAGAAGAGCTGGCTTTTCTACCCTGCTTTTCTCACCCATTCAAGGGGACTCAAAGCAGCTGACAAAGCTTTCTATTCTACCCACAACGGAACACCCTGTGAGGTAGGCGGGGCTGTGAGAGCTCAGAAGAGAACTGGGAATCGCCCAAGGTCACCCAGCTGACTTTGTGGAGGTGGAACTAACCCAGTATTCCCAGATAAGAGTCCAGTTCTTTAACCACTAGACCCTACTATCAGTGGCTACTAAGTCATGAAGGCGCTGTAGTTGGGGCGGCTGTGTGCCACCATCATTTCCAACACCTGGCAACTGCAGGGACAATCATTCACCATTCTGACTCATGTCCAGGAACGTCTTATTGTTCTTCTGGGGACATTTCAATCTTCTCTTTGGTTCCATCCATCTCCTCTTGTCTGTCCCCTCCCCTTCTGTTCTCCTCGGCTGTGCCAAGAGTAAGAGTTGTTCTAGCCTCTCGTTCCTTCATTTCACCGGCCCAACGGATGAATTTCTTCTTAACAGGCTCACTTGATCTTTATACGACATCCGGATAGAAGCACACTGACTTTGACTACAAGTCACAGGGGAGGAGGTGTTTTAGGAACATCTGGCTGCCGCTGCCTGTAATGATATGCTGGCCCAGATGGGCCTTCAGCCTAATCCAGAAGCGACCAAACAACTGTCCTTCAGAACTGCTGGACTGAAACAGCCATGAGCACCAGCCGCTATGACCCATAGCAAATAGTAATGGGTATCACAGCTCAGCAAGATCTGGAGGAACAGAGTTTGGTCATTCCAGAGTGATGTGGATCTTGTTCCTGAATCTCCCCATTGCCTTTTTCTTTCTTCACAAGTAAATATCTTCATGGTGGAGTGCCTAGAGGTGATAGAATCCTGTGCATGTAGCTGCAGTCTGCAAAAATGGGATTAACTGGGCACTGAACGCACCCACCAACTCCTTTTGTTTGGAACCAGTTACTGCTGGGTCACCAACAATCCTGTGTGAAAGACCAGGGCTGCAGGATCTTTAAAGCCCAAAGATCAAGTAGAATCATTGAACCCGATGCATTTCTCCTTAGCCTGCTACATAAAAGCTCCTCTGGGAACAAACAAGCATTTTAGACTGCACCCAGACATCGGTTACTGATTCCGCTACATTGGGATATTCAGGAATAAAGCACAGATATTCTGGAATATCCATGCTCTATTCCAGAACAGCCAGATATAGTGAAATAAGTGAGCAACATCTGGATGCAGCCATTGGTTTATTTTACACTTCCAGGACACTGTTAATCCAAACAAGCTTTCTGCTCACAAGTGTCCCATCAGGTATGATCCTGACCTCTGAAAATCCAGATGCTTTAATAACGCTGACAGTAATGGGACACTTGCACAAGATATTCCACCCAAACACAGAACGAGCAAATGAGAATTTCTACAGCACTCTACAACCCATCAGACGGCAAAGGAATGCACACAGTCGGCGCCTAAATTACATGTTCACCAGGGAAGTCGGGAAGGGTTTCGCAGCAGCCTCAAACTTTGGTGAAACATTCCGAAACCTCATTTTGACTGCAGCCACAGCAAAGCATCACTGGCTTGGGTTTTGTTTTGTTTTTTGCGGGCAAAGACAGTCCAAGCTTGACTGTTGCTCACGGAGATTATGGTTTGCATCAACAAACATATCTGGAGTTCTGCCCCAATTCCTGTGGCAACACACGAAAGGGAGGCAGGGACGCAGCCCAACCCTTATGGCAGACTGACTGGTCTCTAGTTCTGCTGTATGTAAGCAGAGAGATCACGAGAGGCAGATCGTATCTTGCTTGGCTCCAGGAATTCCAGTAAGAAAGGGAGTCTTGTGACGAGGCAATTACTTTTCATAATGGGCAAGTAATTTAAATCGGTCACTTCAACCAGTTCCTCAGAACCAGTGACAGGAAGACAGGCAGATCTCCTAAAACAACCCCTGCATGTCCTATTTTTGCTCTTCCTTTCCACGATGCCGACATCCAGTGGTCTGACCCCAAAGGCAGGCAGCAAACTTTCCTGGGCACAAAAGCCTGGCTGGTCGGCAGGGCGCAGAGGCCGGCCCTCTGGCTCCACAAGGAGGCTGGTCAGAGCCAGAAGGGCGTCCTGTCCTCTCCCTCCTCCTCCAGCTCCGTCACAGGCCTGAGGTGCACAGAAACTCTTCCAGGTCTTGCTGGAATGAGGAATGCAAAGAATTTTGCAAGAATGGGAGCAACTCACTGAGTGCCAGCACCACCCTCGACTGCAGAACATCCAAACAAATTACGCAACTGCCCCTCGCCGGAGAGGCTGGAGGGCGGACTCCCATGTCTTCTCCCCAGGACAGCAAGAACAGGCAGTTCTCACTGCGTTCAGATGGCATTCCGTAGCGCACGCGCACGCGGGTACTTCCGACACCAAAGATGGATATCATGATGATTTCACTGGGAGACGCTGGAAGACCTGGACTGAATTCTCTCCAGACAAACCCAACTAGTCCACTGTCCTGCTCCAGGGGCAACAGGTGGCCTGTTAGCATCTCATCACTTTGCAGAAATTTGCACACCAATACCAATGACCTGGATGAGAGAATGCTTTGAATATAAAACCTACCTGTTGGCAAACAGTTAATTAGTTCAACCACAAACACCCTTGTGAATGAATCAGGATGCTCCAGAGCGCATACCTTTGCCTCACACAAAAAAGACCCAATTTGTTAAGAACAACAGGCACACTTTCTGGACCACCAGAAACCAAAAGAGTTGGTCAGACCTCATCTAGAGTCCTGTATCCAGTTCTGGGCACCCCAAATCAAAAAAGACATGGACAAACTAGAGCAAGTCCAAAGGAGGGCTACCAAAACAGTTAATGGTCTGGAGACAATGACCTACGAGGAACAGTTGAAGGATCTAGAAATGTTTAGCCTACAGAAGAGAAGACTCGATAGTGGTCTTCAAGTATGGAAAGGGCCATCACAGTGCAGAAGGATCGTCCCTATTCTCACTTGCACAAAATGGGAGGACTAGAAACAACAGGATGAAACTTCAAGGGAGTCAATACAGATCAGATATTAGGAAGAAATTCCTGACAGTGAGGGAGATCAGCCAGTGGAATGGGCTACCACAGGAGGTAGTGAGCTCTCCTTCGCTGGATGTCTCCAAGCAGAGGCTGGACAGGCACTTGTCTTGGATGGTTTAGGAAATCCTGCATTAAGCAGGGGGTTGGACTGGATGACCCTAGAGGTCCCTTCGAACTCTTATGATTCTAGGAGTTGATTATGCTGAAACCCCTAGTCACATTCCTCCACCTTGGCTAAGATGTTCCACCCAGGAGACCCACAAGAAAGAAACAGCTGTGAAATGAAGCCACCAGCTTCCGCTCTGCTCTAGAGTTTCTGGTTCAGGAGCAGCTATGATTAAGTCTCTGGCTCTGCCTACTGGCCACCCAGAAGAGAACATGGTCTTGAGCCAGGAGGTGAGCTGGGAGTATAAGCTCCCCTTCAGGGCCTGAGATGGTTTCCAAAGAGTCAATGACTATAGAAGCAGCGGTGAAAAGAGAAAAAGAATGAGCTGCAGTATTGGGCAGAGGGAAAGATCAGGAGAAGAGATGCAACACAAGGTTCCAGTGACACACAATGCTATCCTGGTCTGCCTAGGGCCCTTTCCGCACTGGGCCTTATTCTGGTTTATATCTCAGACTAGGGACCTGCCATCCTCAGCTGCTGCAGGCTACAGCAGACCCTGCCAGGCGCCTGCCAAAGTCTGCACTAACACATGGATAGCAGGGCCCTGTTCTGAGAAATAAACCAGAATAAGGCCCAGTGCAGAAAGGGCCTGGGAGTCCGCACACACAGCAGAAGCATTTACTGCAGGAAGGAGGCAGGCCAGGAAAGCAAAGCAAACAGGATAGCACTACCTGGCACAAAACCAGAGAGAAGGAGGGGGAAGACAGCTCTGTTTTCTCTAAGATTCACGCTAGACTCTGTGAAGAGCAAGTCTGAAGATGAGCAGCCAGAATGAAAGGGCCAGGAGAAAAGGCTGGGGTGGAGACCCAAAACACATCAAAGCCTGATATTGCGCGGTTGCCAAAGGTCAAGGTGCAACCCCAGCAAGGTCTGCAGCAGACCTCCTGGCCCTCTTCACATGGAAAGACCTCACAGGAGCACAATGTCCATCATCCAGGCCTTCCGCTCCCAGTGAAGTGTGCAGCTCCACAAAGCTGTTCTGCAAAAGCTGCTCCACAAAGCTGCTGTTCAAGGCTTTGCTCTGAAGGACAATGGGACTGGCTGCCCACGGAAGTAGTGGGTTCACTGGAGAGCTTCAAGCAGAGGCTGGACCTGCATCTGTCTGGGATGGTTTAGGAAATCCTGCACTGAGCAGGGGGTTGGACTCCATGACCTTGGAGGTCCCTTCCAACTCTATGATTCTATGACTCCCACAGTACATATTTTAAGTCTCGTAACCCAGCTGGATATCTTGAAAAGAGAGAGGTAGGCAGCATCCCAAAGGGCAAGCTATCAAACCTGCCTCCACTTTCCTGGGAATCAGAGCAACCAAGATCCTAAACAGTCTGCAGTGCAAGAAAAGACAGAGGAAAAAGAGGGAATTCTTAAGTGACTTAAAGACAAGAAGATTATGGAACAGAAGGGCAGGGTGGCCACCATTCCAAGGGGCTTTCTTCCTCAAAAGAAGAAATCCATTTCAAAAACTTCCCGACAAATGGCAGATAAAGGTAGAAATCACTTTCAAGCTGCAGGAACGACTGAGCAACAGGTAGATGGAGACCAAGACCACGTACAAAGCGCAAGATCAGCAGCCAGACAAATGCCCACCAAGGAGAGTCCTTCCACTTCCTGGGCCCTGGCAAAAAGGCTCGGCTTCCACTAGGATATTTGGAACCCTGACAGGGCATCACATTCAATGGCATCTTGGGAGGTACAAAGAGTTTGGAGGTGGGGGACAGAACTATGAAAAAGCCCTTAACTTTTAAATTAAAACCCTCAGAGTAAACAAAACCTCAAGGTCCCAGGACCAGGCATGGCAGGAGATCTGGCTGAGCAAAGGAGCTGGGGATACTTGCTTGGAAAGAGCTGGGTTAAAGGAAATGCCGAGGAAACCACCTTGGGGCAGACCTGCCAGCTAAGAGGAAAGACATCTGTTCTCGCTGAGGCCAAACAGATGGTGCTGGGAAACTCACACAGGGACGCCAGCAACCCCCGACACCCGGCAATGCTTGCTAGCAGCTGATCCTCACAGGCTCTCCATCTCAGTCCCAGCAGGCTGCAGAGTCAGAGACAGAGAGGTACTCACTGGCAGCCTGGCCGGACCTTTTCCTTCTTACCTGTAATGGCTTCCTAAAGGTACTGTAGTATCCTTGGAAGTGCCATGAAAGCTTGCCCAAGGGAGGCTAAGAGGGCAAGCTTTCCTCCAGTTTGGTCTAGTGGTGAGGAAGCTGGACTCTTATCTGGGAATACTGGGTTTGATTCCGCCCTCCCCCATGAAGCCAGCTGGGTGACCTTGGGCTAGTCACAGCTCTTTGCTGAGCTCTCACAGCCCCTCCTACCTCAAAGGGTGTGTGTTGTGGGAAGGAGAACAGAAGGTTTGCCAGCCACTTTGAGTCCCCTTAAATGGGTGAGAAAAGCAGGGTAGAAAAGCCAACTCTTCTTCTTCCATTCATAAGAACCTAGGAGGAGCCCTGCTGGATCAGGCCACAGCCCATCTAGTCCATAAGAACCTCAGAGGAGCCCTGCTGGATCAGGCCACAGCCCATCCAGTCCATAAGGACCCAAGAGGAGCCCTGCTGGATCAGGCCACAGCCCATCTAGTCCATAAGAACCTCAGAGGAGCCCTGCTGGACCAGGCCACAGTCCATCCAGTCCATAAGAACCTCAGAGGAGCCCTGCTGGATCAGGCCACAGCCCATCCAGTCCAGCATCCTCCCTCACACAGTGGCCCACCAATTGCCCATGGGCATCTCAAGCAGAGACAAGGGCAACCCTTCTCCTGCTCTCGAATCCTAGCAAATGGCCTTAGAAGCATCCTGCTTGTCCCCCCAGCCTGGAAGATGCACTTCTGTATCTATTCTAGTAGCCATTGATACATCTGTCATCCACAAATTTGTCTAACTGTTCCTCATTGATAGTTTCATATTTGTCAGTTTCGGTACAATTAGCCATATTTATTTGTTGCATGATACGCATTTCTTTATCCCACCTAGTCTGGTTATTAATAATCTCGTCCTTTTCTGTATTAACCTGTTGCCAAAAGGCCCTTGTTCTTGGACGCTCCCACCACAAAGATATATAAGTACCTCTCTGCCCAGATCCATGCCAGCACTTTTCTAGGACAAAATCTTGCCCGAACTGTGCAGACAGGCTTGCCGTCAGAGCAGCAGCAGACCCAAATTCCACCCAGCCAAGATGGACCACGGTCTAATGTTATCCTGCACAAGCGCCGGGTATTTTTCTTCCTGTGCAAAATGCAAAGGAAGTGCACGGGACAGCAGGAGGAAGAGAGAAGGCCATGTGTGACTAGCTGCTTCCCAACCTATCCCGACCAAAGTCTAAACCCACTGCAAAGACACACAGAGGCGTACAATGAAAGTACGAAATGCCCAGCTCAGGGAACCCGGGCTCCACCCCATCCGGCAACCTTTTTCCGCAGTAGCAGAACACGCGGAAGCCAACAAGGAGGCCAGAAGAAGAGGCCTGGCCCTGCTTCTGTCCTCTCAGCAGCTGCCCTTCAGAGGCGTAAAAACACAAGGAAAGTCCTGCTGGGTAAGACCTCTGGCCTATCTAGTCCAGCAGCCGGTTCCCCCTATGGCCAGCCAGCTGCACCAGGAACACTAGTATTTTATTTATACTTATCTGTATCTTCATCTCGAGGCAAGAAATTAAAAGGAGCCCACTAAAAACAATAACTGTGCCTGAAATTCAGGAGGGCAAGCTGTGTTCTCAGCCAAAGGCCTAGATGAGCAGATTGTCAGTCTTCTTAATGTTGACAATGAAGGTACCTGGTGCAGCTCAAGGGGGAGAACTATTCCACAGTCTGGGGGCTACTACCAAGAAGGCCCTATCTCATGTACCTGTCCTTTAATTACTGAAGATGGCAGTACTACCAGGAGGGCCTCCTTTGCAGATCTTAAGGCACAGGAAGGTCGATATGGGGAAATGCATTCTTTAGATACTTGGGGCCAAAGCCTTTTAGGGACCTGTAGGCCAAAATTAGTGCCAAATTGGCAGCCAGTGCAGCTCTTGTGAGACCAACACAATATGCATTTGACCAATCCCAGTGCTTCGTTCTGCTTCCAAATTATCTTCAAGGGCAGCACCACGTAGAGCACATTACAGCCGTCCAATCAAGAAGTTACCAGAGGATAGATAACTGTGGCCAGATCATCTGCGCAGAAAGAGCCATAGCTGGCAAAAGCCTAACTACACACCAACTGCAAGTACCGCCCTTACGCCTCCAAGACTCAGTTCCATTGCACGATCCTAGCTCTAGCATTTCAGAAAGGTTGGGGGAACCTTCTCCTCATTTTGGGCTCTTCTGTCTAGTATCATGAATCAAGGGAGCGCAGCAACCTCACCTCGCAGTCCAGTGTGTTAAAAATTAAAGAGTGTGAGAAAGAGGGGTTTGGCAGCAGAGCCTCTTCACAGCTTGCGGAATAAACATCTGGGCAGAGGGAGCGACCTGAGATCCCGCTCCTGATGCAGCCCTCTGCTGATCTGCTACAAGATCCAGAACAATGAAAACAGCAGGAACAATGATTTACTAAAAACGTTCTTCTGAAATCGGAAATTATAAAGACCTTTCTGAAAGGTAACAAAGACTCTGGAGAATGAATTTCTGTCCCAAACCACCAACCAAGATCTCTCTGGGCTTATCTTCTCCCCAGCAATCTCCTGCCTCATCCTTCGCAGCGCCAACGTGCCAATACTAACGTGAATATCCCGGACAAGTCCCTGGGGATTTGGCACCAGATATCCAGCGATTTCCCCCCCCCGAAGACTCAAGGAGCTTTCTCAGCCAGAGGAGCGAGCCTCTCTTGAGGCCCAAATCGTCTTGAGGTTCCACACCGTCTTCCTGATCAACAGAAAGAAGTGGGCCAGGCCCTGGGGGGAAGGGTCCCCTCAGAGCAGCAGCCTCAGAACCAGGAGTTCAGCGTGTACCTGTAACGGGAGGCTCTCAGCCATAAAACTAGGCCAGAGTGGAAAAGCCGCTGGTGTATGAAATATTTACAGAGCTGAGAGCTGCTCAGTGCAACGCCCAGCAACTGCCGCCCAGCCTTCAAGGGGATGGTTTGAGGAGAAGGCAGGGCTGCGTCCAGAGGAGGGAGAAGGCAGCCATTTCAGGCCAGGATTATCTAGTATAAACCAAACGGAAGAGAAGAGCATCCCCCAAAGGCATTCTTTTGCAGGTGGTAAAGGAAAGTCGTCCAGTTAGAAGACGAGAATAGAACAGGTTACTAAAACTAAGGGGCCCAATGCCTGTTAGAGTCTGCCCAGACCAAGAGAAAACGTCAGCAGGTACTGACAGCCACCAGCTCGGATAGGCCTTAGAAAAATTCACGGAGAACAGACGTGTCAATGGCTACTAAAATGGATGTCTACATACATCCTCCAGGCTAGGGAGGCAGGCAAGAGGCCTCCAAAGGCCATTTGCAGGACGCTGAGAGCTGGTAAAGATTTTGCCTGTGTTCAACCTTTCACATTATTGCAGCGCAGAGGATGAAATGGACAGGCGTGGATACCCTGCCAATCCACGCTTCTTATTCAGCTTAGCTGCTGGTCCTCTTATAAAGCACCCGGGCGCAGGGCCCTTCCATTCTGCCTGGAAGACAAGTAAGAGAAACTCTTAAAAATACAGGGGCGGGCGTGGATTCCCAGCTGACCACAGGCCACTCAGGGCCAAGATGGCCAACATCCCACTAGCGGTCAGTGTTAACTCAGAGGAGGAAGGCAGATGGAAACAAAACTGGGACTGGGCAGGAACTCAGGGGGCTGGAAGATGGCAGAGTGTCCCATTAGCGTACAGGAGTCACTAGGATTTTTAGGTCCAATATACATGACTTTGCGGTTGTTCACACTGAATGACATTTACTGCCCTTTCCACCAATGCAAGGAGATCCCTCTGGAGCCCTTCCGCATCTCTGCCTGCTTTTTAATGGTCTGAACCACTTGGTGTTGTCAGCAGTGTTGGCTATTACACTGGTCATGTCCGGCACCAGGTCGTTCATGTTGAAGAGCACTGGTCCCTGGAGAGAAGCCCGGGGGATGCCCCCTGTGATCTCTCTCCATGGTGAGAAGCCATCACTTCGTATCAGAATCCTCACAGCAAGGCCACGGTGTCTGGAACAGCACAGGCCCAAGCAAGAGTCACGCAGCTGCAATGACTGGGGCATATTAAAAACAGGGGGAAAGGAATGGAAAGCTGGTCAAGTGGAAAAGGAACTCCCAGGCAAGAGATGAGCATTAAGCAGACTTTTCTCTCTAACCAGCAGCGAAACACCAGCGGCACCGTGGGCCACCAGATTTCCACAATCTCCCTTACTAGCCAGCTCAGGCCTTCTGCCCCTGACCCCTTGGTCAGCTCTATCAACTCAGCCAGGGAGATATGAACTGGCCCCCAAGCAAGTGTTCACCAATGGAAGTTTGCCATTCCTGTTCCCCGGATGGGATGGTTAGTGAGAACTTCCCCCCAACCCTACGGGAGGTAGTCCAGCCCCTTGATCATTCTGGTTGTCCTCTTCCATCATTACTTCCAGCAACAGATGTTCAGACCAATACTGCCTCCCGCCTCAGGAGGGTGATCCGTCATAAGTGTGCCTAATCTTCATCTAAAGCCACTTAGCTGGTGGCCATCACCATGTGTTACAGCAGGAGGCACCAGAAGTGGGTTCTGGAGGCTTCTCAGAGTCACGTAGCCACCCCAGTGAGAACACAGTGCAGAATTAGATACATGGGGACACTAACACCACAACACATTTCTCATGCTCTTATGAATTAAGTGCTGCCTATGGAGTATTTTGCGTCCTGCATTTACTGCTGATTTCACTCAACGACCCCCAATTCTAGTATTAGCAGATAGTGAGGAAGCAACGCTTTCCACCCAGTGTCCTCACCACCTACAGCAGCTAAATGTTATTTAAGTTTGTTTGCCTTTCTTTAAAGGAAAGTGATGTGCAAAATTCAAGAATAGCAATAAAATACAAACAGCATGTTTTGTTTTGTTTTGTTTTAACTAAACTTTGGAAAATATTGGAAAAGAATTTTCAAAGGAATGAAAAACATTGAACAATGACTGCTCAGGTCCGTGACGCTCCTTAAGTCACACATGTTCCCTGGGTGGTGCTAAAGAGCAGTCACTTCAAGGCCACTATCTAAACCTTGAAGGTGCGGCAACTACACAATCTTAGTGATCTCCTGGTTCTACCACATTGTCTAAACTATGCAAAACACAAATATAAAGATCTTTTCTCTAGATCCTCAGATATAGGTTAGTGATTTTACCATGTGATCTTTTCAGACTTTTCCTGCTTTCTATCTTGTGTTTAGCTATTTTATTTGATGTATAACAATGGCAATTTGCCATACGCTAAATAAAGCAAATAATGTTGAACTATAAATTGCTCCTCAAACATATAACCAGAGGTAATTCATTCTCTTGGATTACTTCAGCCCTCCCAGGACGGCAGCAGCACCAGGGAAGCAGCAAGAAAGAAAGAGCGGATCCTTCACCATTCTTGTTACAGAAATCCAAAATACACATAACACGGACAGTTGAGACCCAATCCTCCCTCATTTTGCAGGCCAATTCACATATAACAGCAAATCAATAACCCTTTATCACATGAGAAAAATGTATCTGAAGCTTCTCATTAGGATCTGAAATCACCAGGATTTCCTGCTTTACCCAAAAGCAAGAAAGAACAGCTTGGGCAAACCAATGTTCATCTACAAACCAGGATATGAAACCACAGCTTCTATCTTCAGATAAACCTGGAAATGGAAGTTTATTCCAATTCATGATCTAAATCTTGAAGTATTTTGCTCCCACACATATAAAAATGAGAAATAGAGAACACATGAGACTGAATTTATTGACTTTTTTTGTATTTTTCAGGTTTTCTTCCTTATCATTGAATTAGGTCAGTGATGGCCAACCTATGACACACGTGTCACAGGTGATACGCCAAGCCTTTTTGGGTGACACACATGGTCACCCTGGCACCTGGGTGTGTAGTGCTTGCTTGTTCTTGAAGTGAATGAAATACCAACTTTCAATTGAAGATTTAGCAAATGAAATTCAGCAACAAGTCACTAATGTAAAGAATTATTTGTTTTTGCTTTTAATAAAATACATATATCAAAAATATAATTTTTACTAGAACTACAAATATCACAAAATCATGGATATTTCTAGATGTGACACAGCACCTGAATTAAGCTAGGTTTTCTTCCGAATTTTGACACACCGAGCTCAAAAGGTTCGCCATCACTGAATTAGGTTCTCATTTACACAGGGTCAGGTGTGATTTTATAGACAAATTCTCAAGCAAGTAGAGGTTACGTGACTTAAATTGCAGATACAAGCTGGAGTATATTTGTATATTTTACCAAACTTCTTCATAGAAACTTAATACAAATAAAGACTGCATTTTACATTATCTGTCCGCAGCCATATACTCAAGAACCAAGGAAGCTGACTAATGGTATAGAACACAACACTAGAACCAGGGGTCCCTCTATGAAGCTGATGGGTAGGAGAGTCAGATCAGACAAGGGGAAGCATTACTTCATTGGTTTATGGACCTGGCTTCCAGAAAAGGTGTGAGTAAGAGCCTAGATGGCTTTAAGAAAGGGTTAGACAAATTTATGGATGACAGATGCATCAATGGCTACTAGAATAGATGCCTTATTATATCTTTCAGGATGGGTGGACAAGAAGGATGCCTCTAAACCATTTGCTGGGATTCGAGCACAGGAGAAGATTTGCTCTTGTCTCTGCTTGAGGTGCCCAAGGGCAATTGGTGGGATGTAGGGGTGTGCACGAATGCAATTTCTGGGATTCGATTTGAATATCCAAAAATTGGATTCAATTCAAATCTTTAAAATTCAAATTAAATTCAAATTAAGCAAATTCGAATCTTATTTGTTTGAATTTTCAATTCGAATTTGCACTTACGAATGTCAACTACATTTGCATGTGCCCGTACGCATTGTTACACCTCCTGTACAGATCTGTACATGTCCACATGCATCCCATAATTATCCCATCTGCAACCTGTTTTTGTCCTGTACGGATCCATACAAATCCGTACAGATGTGTATCTGCAAGGACGCATTGTGTACAACCCTGTACACATGTAAATATCCGAATAATTTGAACAAACAGATCCAAACTTCGAAATTTGTCCGAATTCTTAAATTCAAATTTATGGGCATTTGATCGAATGTCAAAATTCTGACAAATTTGATCGAATTCCAAATACCTTCGCATATTTGTGCACACCCCTAGAGGGATGCTAGACCGGATGGGCTGTGGCCTGATCCAGAAGAAAGGCTCCTCTTAAGTTCTTATGTTTATTTTCTGAGGGATACAGGTGCATCTAATTGGCTGGTTGTCTCCCATAGCTGATGGGCCCATACAGGAGGAACTAACAAACATCAGTATCTGAGAACGTTAAGAGAGACACATTGTCACTTCTGACACCAGACGGAAACAGAACCTAACAGGTTGCTTCCCATAGCAGCCATATCTCACAAAAAATGGCAGGAGCCAGAGTCAAAGAAAGGCCCACAAACTGGCACACCATCAGACACTAAAATCAGAATGTTCACCACACATACGAGCCTTTCTCAAATTTGAACAGTCCCTCTTGGCAAAGGCTAGTTATGCAAATTCCACCTATTAAGTACAGGACTCACTGTCCTTAGCCGGGAATGGGACACAGCCGCCTCCTGTACGAAGATGCAATCAGAAGACAACCCAAGCAGATTCCTGGGTGCTGCACTCGTTAGCAAGCCATAAGGAGAAATAGCTACAGGTAGGCCAAAATGTACAAATCATAAAATATATGACAATCCCATGACCTTCCAAGACCAAGAGGGCTGCCTTCATCTTTTAAAGCTCTTTGGAGCTTCTCTTTAAATATCCAGTCTTGTATCAAACCTCAAGTTCTCAACAGTTTTGTTGCTCTTGGTGCTTTTGAGTTTCTCCCTCTGGAAATCTGTGCAGAAGTGCTGCCATTTCTACCACCAGGAAAGACCAAGAGCCTCTAGTAGTTTCAACAGCCATATGGTAAATTGAAGTTATCTTCATTTAGTCTGCCAGTTGAAGCCTTACTTGGATCGAGGTAATTTAGCCACAGTAATCCATGCTCTGCTAACCTCCAGATTAGACTACCTGGGGCTACCCTTGAAAATGGTTTGGAAGCTGGAACTGGTGTAGAATGCAGCAGCCCAATTGCTGATGGGAGTCTCTGGCCGGATTCATATCACGCTGCTCTTAAAGAATCTGCATCAGGTACCTATTCTGTACCAAGCTCAATTCAAGGGGTTGACACTAACGTATAAAAGCTCTAAAAGGCTTGGGCCCTGGGTATCTGAAGGAGTGCCTTCTCCTATATAGACCTGCCCACGTGCTGAGATCTCAAGGAGGGGGCCTTCTTGTAGTTCCTTCTCTTGCAGAAATATGAGGTACAGGGACATGCAAAAGAGCCTTTTTTGTGGTGGCCCCTAGACTCTGGAACAGCCTTCCTCTTGAGGTTCGCCAGGCACCTACACTGTACAGTTTTCAGCGCCTGGTGAAAACATATTTTTTCACCCAGGCCTTTGCCATTTTAATAGCTTCCTTGGGGTGCTGTCCTGTTAGGGAGGGAGGGTGGGGGTGGGAGGGAGGGAGTTATATTTTTAATTATGTTTTAATATTTGATATGTTTTATTCTTATTGTAACCCGCCCTGGGACCATTTGCTGAAGGGTGGTATATAAATTCCTTAAATAATAAATTCCCTTTAGTCTTTGCCAGCAATCAGACACACACACCTTAGCTGTTCCCACCTGCACACCATCACTGCCTAGCGATTTCTTCCTTGGTTGAAGGAACAAGAAAAAACACTTTCCATATGCTCAGATTCTTACTAACCCAAGAAGCTATCAAATCCATCAAGAGCTGAAAATCCAACACCCTCCACACTGTTCCAAACATGGGGATTCCAAGCGTAAAAGTCTGTTGCATTGGATTAGCATGAGCCTACCTGGTCAGTGTCCCATTTCTCAGCCATCCCAGTGAAATCCCTGAGAAGCCCAAAGGCCAGATAAACAGAAATAAATAGAGACTCAGATAGATAGACTCAGGGGCACCCAGTCTTTTGGCATGGATGGCTCTGTTTAGTCAGGGCTACAGGGAGACCTCCCCACACCCACAGGAGGGAAACAATTTTCATCATTCTGAGTTCCTTGTAAAAAAGACAAGGTAGAAATTTTCTTTTCTGGTGTCATACAGACTTAGAAGTGGTCTTTCCTCCTACACTGTACAGTTATGAAAACAGGACACTGAGAGGGGGGTGGGAGAAAGAGAGAGAGTCCAGACCCCAGATGCCTTTGAGGAATGGATCTGGACACAGTTACTAAGTACTGTATGGAGGCAACAGAGACAAAGATGCCCCAATAGTCCATCAGTCCTGGACCAAGTAAACCCTTCCTGCTCCACTGGTCAAGACAAGCAAGCTGAAACGTGCACACTGTGGACATCTGCAGAAGGCACCACGGAGGGCACCAAAGCAAAGGGAAGACAACGGCCAATATGGATTGACAGGACTGAAGAGAGACGTGGACAGGACTGAAGAGAGACGTGGAACGCCCTTGGAGCTTAAGAGAAACCTTGCTAATCACCAGGGGTCTCTAGCGACCCATCTACACCTAGGTTTTAATCCACCTTCAGAGAGAGAAGAGTCATAAGCAAAGTGACTCGCCAAAGGAAAACAGTTTCTCGTTTGGCTGGTGTGTTCTCTACTTCTGAAAGTAAACCTAAGCTGGATTAAAATTTAGGTGCAGATGGACCCCATAGAAGAAGAAGAGTTGGCCTTTCTACCCTGCTTTTCTCACCCATTTAAGGGGACTCAAAGGAGATGGGTGGGGCTGTGAGAGCTCAGAAGGAGAGCTGTGACTACCCCAAGGCTACCCAGCTGGCTTCAAGGAGGAAGAGGAGTTGGCTTTCCTACCCCGCTGTTCTCACCCATTTAAGGGACTCAAAGCTGCTGGCGAACCTTTTGCTCTTCTGCCCACAACAGACACCCTGTGAGGAAGGTGGGGCTGTGAGGTCTCAGAAGAGAGCTGTGACTCGCCCAAGGTCACCCAGCTGGCTTCGTGGAGAAGTGCGGAGTCAAACCCGGTATTCCCGGATAAGAGTCCGGCTCCATAACCTGTAGATCAAACTGGCCCTTGCAGAGTCCGGGATTCTTCCCGGGCTGGACTACACGTCCCATAACTCTCCCACGCACTATTGCTGGGGTTGATGGGAGCTGTAGTCCACAAGCAAAATTTCCCCTCAGCTTTATCCTCTGCCGGGCCGCCGCCCTCCCGACCACCAGCACCCCGCCGGGCGCTCCCCTCACCCAATCCAGCCCCCGTCCTTCTAGCGGCTGAGGGGGAGCCCGTTCCATTCCTCCCTCTTCTCCCCTGCTCCCGTCCCACGCACCGCCGCCCTCATTCCCCGCCGGCCGGCACGGCCTGTCGGACCACGGCCACTCACGCGCTTCGGCGGCCTCGGACGGGCCGGCGGCTCTTCTTCCCTCCTCGGTTCCTTCCTTCCCAAGCCGGGCCTCGCTCCCACCGCGCTCGCTCACTCGCTCGCACGTCGGCTCCCCCTCGCTCGGCGGCCTAGCGTCGCCGTCATGGCAACGGGCCACACTTCCGCTCCAGGCAGGATGTGCGGGAGACGACGACGCCATGTTAGGCGAAGAGGGGGCTTGGAGCGTCGTCGCTAGGAAACGGCGGTTCGCCCCGCCCCGGCGCCGCCCTCACGCTTCCTACTAGGCCATCGGGGTTGGAGGGCGGGAGCCAGAGTTGCTCTCTTTTGGCGTGTACGGGATGCTTGTGTGAGCGTGTGTACACGCCTATACGTGTGACACGGGTGGGCGTGTACGGGATGCTTGTGTGAGCGTGTGTACACGCCTATGCGTGTGACACGGGTGGGACAGAGCAGGGCGCTCCGCCACGCCCCGAACTCTCGTCGCGAGCACAGGCAGGGAAGGAGAACAGAGAGGTCGTTGCGCTGGCCTGCCCATCTGCGCCGGAGTAGCCGGGCTCAGGCCGAGACAAGGACCCGTCCCTGCCCGCAGGCCCTTGCTGAGTGAAAACCACCCTGCGCGGGGCCTCAGGGGCTGTTCTCACACCTAAGGTTTAATCCAGCTTCAGTCCGCCTTCAGAGCGAAAGAACATGAGCAAAGTGACCGGTCATTTTCCTCCCACATTGGCTGTGGTCACACCTAAGGTTTAATCCAGCTTCACTCCACCTTCAGGGCGAGAGGACATCAGCAAAGTGACCGGTCATTTTCCTCCCACATTGGCTTTGGTCACACCTAAGGTTTAATCCAGCTTCGGTCCGCCTTCAGAGCGAGAGGACATCAGCAAAGTGACCAGTCATTTTCCTTCCACATTGGCTGTGGTCACACCTAAGGTTTAATCCAGCTTCACCTTCAGAGCAAGAGAACATCAGCAAAGTGACCAGTCATTTTCCTTCCACATTGGCTGTGGTCACACCTAAGGTTTAATCCAGCTTCACCTTCAGAGCAAGAGAACATCAGCAAAGTGACCAGTCATTTTCCTTCCACATTGGCTGTGGTCACACCTAAGGTTTAATCCAGCTTCAGTCCGCCTTCAGAGCGAGAGGACATCAGCAAAGTGACCAGTCATTTTCCTTCCACATTAGCTGTGGTCACACCTAAGGTTTAATCCAGCTTCACCTTCAGAGCAAGAGAACATAAGCAAAGTGACCAGTCATTTTCCTTCCTCATTATCCATCCCAAAGGAGAATTTTCTGTATTACTTACCACTGGCAGAAAGCAGCTTGTCACTTTGCAGATGTGTTCTCTTGCTCCAAAAGTGGACTGAAGCTGGATTAAATTTTATGTGTGACCACAGCCAGGGGAAATGAGGAGACCGAGCCCATGAAAAGTAGACCTGGAGGAGGTCCCATTTGCAGGCCCTTTTGTCAGCCGGGAAGATGGAGTTTAACGGGGGCCTGAGGGAACGGGATAGCATCATGCTCCATGTGGAATAGGGGGAGAGAGGAAGAACATTTTCTCTGGCACACAACAACCCTAGAACCAGGGGGCATCCTCTGGAGCTGATGGGCAGGTGAATTAGGATCCGCAAGGGGAAGTAGTTTTTTTAACCAAAGGGTTAACTGCCTATGGAATTCACAACCAGAAAAGGTGGTGACAGCAACCAGCCTGGACTGCTTTAAGGAAGGCTGGATAAATCCATGGAGGACAAGTGTATCAATGGCTACTAGAATGAGTACCCAGGTAAATCCAGGCTGGGGAGACAGACAGGAGGCCCCTCATGGCCATTTGTAGGGATTTGAGAGCAGGTGAAGGTTCTGCCTTTGTCTCCTGCTTGAGATGTCCAGAAGCAACTGGTGGGCCAGTGAGTGAAACAGGTTGCTGGAATAAATGGGCTGTGGCCTGACCCAGCAGGGCTCCTCTTACGTCCTTAAATTTTGTATGGAGAAGAGGAGAAACATTTCTCCTTATCAGTTTGTATACATCTTGCATAGTTTTATACACTTCTGCCATGTATATCCTCGTGTTCTAATAAGAATCGCCGTCTGTTTTAAAGTCAGTTTTGGCTTTTCTGCACTATCCTTTAATATCAGGATCAGGAAAGTTACTAAAAGCTTCCTTTCTGCAGAGTATTGGAAGCCCCACCACGTGTATGCTCGGTCTGCACAGGACTGAGCATGATCCAGATGAAAGGGGCTAGTCTAGAACATATGTTCCTGTCTACCAGGGACCCGTTTCAGCAGCTCACCAAAACATGCCACCGTAATGGGTTCCCTGGTGGCTCTAAGGCTAAGAACATTTGTTCCTTGCCATTTGGAATCCTCAGAGCCTGGCCCTGAAATGTGCAAACTTCAAGGCCGGTGCAAGGGCTAGTCTAGACTACCACTATTGTGCGCATAGCTCCATTCCAGACCATGCCTGGCTGCAGTCCAAACCAATGGGTCTCTCTTGTTCAGACCCACTGTTCAGATTGTGACCTTTCAGTTGGAAAACTTAACGAAATCAGACTGCAATGTCTAGGCCTCCTCAGCCTGGAAAAACGGCATTTAAGAGGGGACCTGATTGAAAGATATAATATCATGCATGGTATAGAAAAGGTAGATAGAGAACTAGGAGGCCCTCTATGACGCTGATGGGTAAGAGAATATGATCAGACAAGAGGAAGGATTTCCTCACTCGGGGTCATCTGTCTACAGAATCTGCTGCCAGAAGAGGTGGTAACAGCTGTCAGCCTAGATGACTTTAAGGGTTAGTCAAGTTCATGGATGACTGGTGCATCAGTGACTATTAGAATGGATGCCTAAGTACATCTTTCATGCTGGGGGGACAGGCAAGATGTCTCTAGGGACATTTTCTGGGATTCGAGAGCAGGAGAAGTTTTGCCCTTGTCTCTGCTTGAGATGGCCGTGGGCACTTGGTGGGTCACTGTGTGCGACAGGATGCTGGACTAGATGGGCTGTGGCCTGATCTATCACTGCTCCTCTTACGTTCTTATGTCAAAAAGGTTTTATTACTGCAGCTATGCAAAGAGGCTACATTCACACCTAAGTTTTAATCCAGCTTCTGTCCACCTTCAGAGTGGAAAAACACATCAGCCAAGCGAACAGTCATTTTCTTTCCACATTATCTAACCCAATAGTGGATCTTCTGAGTTAAATAATGCTGAAAGAAACCAGCTTGTCACTTTGTTGATGCATTCTCTCATTCTGAAATTGGATTGAAGCTAGATTAAAATTTAGGTGTGTGAACGCAACCAGAGACATTATGAGAAATAGTGCACATATCAGGAATACTCTCAGGAAACTTATTTGAAATTTTCAAAGGTCTACAGGCAAGCAGTCTCCCATCTAAAAAGCCCATAGGCATGCATCCATGAATAGCAGCTTCTTGTCTGGTGATTTTAAGAACTGGTCTGGAACCCTATTAATAGTTCCAGTTCTTAAAATCACCAGACAAGAAGTATTTGAGGGTTGTTAATAACTTAAGTGGAACATTTGCCCTGAGGGGCAGGAAAGCAACCAGTGGGAATCACTATTAGAAACTAAATGCTGAGAGAGGAGAGTAGGAAATGTTGATGTTACCTTTTAAGCTCTCCCAGCCCCAGGAGAAAGGAGGGGAAGGAATAACAGTTAGGCAAGCATTGAGCACTTGCCTCAGGCGCCTCCAGAAGGTCTAAAGAAGATCTTGCAATCACCTCTTGGCACCTTTGCCAGAGGCAGGCAGCTATCACAGGCTTTCTGCTGGCTACAACTCCTTCCTTCCTTATGAAATCTGGGTGTAACCTCTACCCCTCTTCAGCCTGGAAATACGGTGTTTAAGAGGGGATATAAAATCATAGACAGTACAGAAAAGGTGGAGAGAGACAATTTCTTTTCTCTGTTGTATAACACTAGAATTGGGTCACTCTCTGAAGCTGATGGGCAGGAGAGTCGGATCAGAAGAGGGGAAGGGTTTCTCGGTCTATGGAATTTGCTGCCAGAAGAGGTGGTAACAGCATCCAGCCTAGATGGCTTTAAGGAAGGGTTAGACAAATGTATGGATGACAGATGTGGCTACTAGAATGGATGCCTAAGTTCGTCTTTCAGGCTGGGTGGACCAGCAGGATGCCTCTAGGGCCATTTGCTGGGATTCGAGAGCAGGAGAAGGTTTGCCCTTGTCTCTGCTTGGGATGCCCATGGGCAATTGGTGGGCCACTGTTTGAGGTAGGATGCTAGACTAGATGGGCTGTGGCCTGATCCAAAAGGACTCCTCTTATGTTCTTAAATCATGCATGGTATAGAAAAGGTGGACAGAGAAAATGTCTTTTCTCTATCTCACAACACTAGAACCAGGGAGCATAAGAACATAAGAACATAAGAGAAGCCTTGCTGGATCAGGCCACAGCCCATCTAGTCCAGCATCCTGTCGCACACAGTGGCCCACCAAATGCTCATGGGCATCTCAAGCAGAGACAAGGACAAAGCTTCTCCTGCTCTCGAGTCCCAGCAGATGGCCCTAGAAGCGCCCCATTTCCTCCCCCCCCCCCAGCCTGAAAGATGCACCTAGGCATTCGTTCCAGTAGCCATTGATACATCTGTCATCCATAAATTTGTCTAACCCTACCTTAAAGCCATCCAGACTGGTAGCTGTCACCACCTCTTCTGGCAGCACATTCCATAGGCTGATGACCCTCTGTGTGAAGAAATACTTCCCCCTGTCAGACCTTATGCTCCTACCCATCAGCTTCATAGATGCCCCCTGGTTCTAGTGTTGTGCGATAGAGAAAAGAAATTTTCTCTATCCACCTTTTCTATGCCGTGCATAATTTTATATACTTCAATCAGGTCCCCTCTCAAACGCCGTCTCTCCAGACTGAAGAGGCCTAGACGTTGCAGCCTGGTTTCGTAAGGGAGGTGTTCCAGACCCTTAATCATTCTGGTTGCCCTTTTCTGCACCTTCTCTAGTTCCACAATATCCTTTTTGAGGTGTGGTGACCAGAATTGTACACAGTATTCCAAATGTGGCCTCACTATAGATTTATAAAGGGGCAAAATGACACTTGCTGACTTATTTTCTATTCCCTTCCTAATTATTCCCAGCATTGAATTTGCTTTTTTTGCTGCTGCCGCACACTGGGTTGACACCTTCATTGAACTGTCCACCAGAACCCCAAGATCCCTTTCCTGGCGTGTTGCAGAAAGCTCAGACCCCATCAGTTTATAGACGTAATTTGGATTCTTGGCCCCAATGTGCATTACTTTACACTTGTTAAGATTAAAGCACATTTGCCACTTGGTTGCCCACTCACCCAATGCTAAGAGATCCCTCTGGAGCTCTTGGCAATCTCTTTCAGATTTTACTACCCTAAATAATTTAGTATCATCAGCAAACTTTGCTATTTTACTATGTACCCCTTTTTCTAGATCATTGATGAATAAATTAAAAAGCATTGGTCCCAGTACTGAGCCTTGAGGGACCAAGGCTCTATGAAGCTAATGGGCAGGTGAGTCAGATCAGATATGGGGAAGGATTTCTTCACTCAAAGGGTCATTGGTTTATGGAATTTGCTGCCAGAAGTGGTGGAAACAGCAGCCAGCCTGAATTGCTTTAAGAAAGGATTAGATAAATTCATGGAGGACAAAGGTGTCAATGGTTGCTAGAATGACTGCATAAATCCCACCTCAGGGTTGGAGAAACAGTCAAGTTGCCTCTAATGGTCATTTGCAAGGAGTTGCTAACAGAGGAAGGGTTTCCCTTTGTCTTCTGCTTGAGATGCCCTGAAGCAATTGGTGGGACACTTGGTCAGACAGGATGCTGGACTGGTACAGCAGGGCTCCTCGTAGGTTCTAAATACCTGGAAGCCAGCCAAGTGCCTCCCTTTAGCTTTTTTCACATGCTTGATTGGCTTCCAGGTACTTGCGAGAAGAATGATAACAAAAGCAGCCAGCAGACAGAGGGGTAGGTGAGTGCAATTATGCGGAACCCACCATTGTTGCCAATTTCCCCCCACCACCTTTTTTAATAATATTTTTTATTAAAACATTTTCATCAGCAGCCTAAAAGCATCCAAACATAATAAATAATTGACATCAATAATGTCCCTCAATCTTCTTGATATTTTGGTTGACTTCCTTGTTTTTCAAACTTCTCTTCCATTTTTCCATCCATGCTCTATGTATCTCTTCTGTATTTCAGCTGACCTTCTAAACTTCACAGAACCAATTTTAATTAATCACCTTCTTCATACATAATTATGAAAACATACTTCTTTTAACCTCCTAATTTCCTAAACGAAAAGCTATCCTTTTCTTATAATATACTTCTATTATTGCCTTATGATCTCATCTTCATTACCTCTCTACAAAAAACAAAATCTTACCCTGGATCATTATTATAATAACATTTACTCAAACTATAAACTATTTTATTCACATAATATTTCTGTTATTTACCTTATTCATATTAATATAATCATAACTTCATTGCATTTCTACTAATGACAGAAACTAATCCTAAATTCAATAGTTATTCCCATCTTATATCTATCCTTATTTGGCTTTTTCAATTTATTTTTTACTCTGTTGTTGTAGCCGCCCCCTCAGTGCACACACCCCCTCCTTGCATCAAAAAAACCCCATAGTCATTTAGGTAATGCCAGTTCTCCAATTATCTTTAGAATTTCTCTTCCTGGAAATCACCATTTCATTCTTAAATACTCTTGCTTCCCCCTCTGCGAACCAGAAGACCCTCTTCAAGTGCTAATTTATTAGTCTGTCTCGAGCTCTTTGCTGCTCATTCCTCTGGCTTAGCTTCAAGCCTCATAATCTTCGTTGCTTTGCCCTTTCACTCAACAGATGCATTCCAGATTTGTTTATTTTCTTTTTGCCATGCTTTAACTGGCTTCAAAATCACAGAAGTTCTCCTCCTTTTTCTCCTCTCTTTTGGTTCTTAGTATCCACAGGGGTCCACTTCTTCTGATGCAGAGTCGTTTGCATCTGCTCAATTCTGATTTTCTCGAGATTGGTTATCTCTTTGCCAAATCTGGCCAATTTCACCAACAATCCATCCAGCTTAGTTACCATTCTGTTTAAGAAATTTAATATTTTCTGTTTGTTCGGCATCTTGCTGGTACTTTAAAAGCCAAAGTTCCTATTTTCCAGTTTTATGCCTCCCAATGGCTAGTAAGTACTGTATTCAATTGCTTTTCCTTCCAACTAGGTCACTGATCTTACGTCACTTCCTTATTGAAAGCTTTCCCAAAAACAAAACTTAATTCCAAATGTCTTTATCTTTGGGTGTTTTTCCACTGTCACTAGAAGTACCCATTAAGTACCCATTAATGGGTACGTAATGGTATTTTTGTACCTATTAATGGGTACTTATTGGGTACTTCTAGTGACAGTGGAAAAACACCCTTTGTCTCTCCTGCTCCTTTAACAACTTTGAAGATAGGTTTCAAGTGTTTCTTACCTCTTTTTTCTCTTTATGGCTCTGGTTTGTTGCAGTAAATTTTTGGCCACCTGCCAATGTTGCGAGGCAGATCCTCTTATCTCCAGATGTTATCCAAATTTTGATTTATTTCCACAGTTCATTACAAAACTTAAAAAGAGGAATGGACAGACTTAATTTGACCTTCTCCAGCTTCAAGTTGATGGAAATTTTCTCCTGCCTTCAACAAGTTCTTGCCATTTGAGAGCTGCAATTAAGTAGCTATTTAAGAAGAATCCCCCTGTAATCTCAGGGGGATAAATAAACTGGAGGGGTTATCCCATTTCACCCCCTCAGAACAAAAAAACTGGAGCATCTGCTGAGCTTTTGCTCAGACACCTTCAGTCCTCCATGTCCTCAACCAGAAGTCACCTTTTTTATTTAATAAAAGAGTAACAATACAAAAACATTCAAACATGAACCATTAAGATATCAATTCTAACAACAGTAAGAATAATTAACAAGAAAATAAAAAAGATAAGAACAAACGATAACTGTGTTTATCATATTAAGCAAGTTACACCTTAAAGAAATTATAAGTTGTAGCATCTGTATCAGAAAAAGAAAAAAATTACAAGGGATATGAATTTCAATGCATTATATTACAATATGTGAACTTAATAATTGGAGAAGGAGGTGAAATAGTTGAGGAGGAGGACATAAAGAAGATTCACTATCAGCATGAGCAATCAGCAGGGCTCAGATGTCATGGGAGGAAATCTTAGATAAGTGACAAGGATTGAAGTGTGATCAACTCCTGTAAAGCAAGTTTCCATACTACAGAGAACAGTCGGACCCCCGTAGCCACTGATGTGATAACCATGGTTTCAGTTAACCCAGGTTACTGGATCAACCCCACCCCCCCACAGGTGCCATAAGGGGAAAACACCCAGAACCAGAAGGCCTATTTCAGCCTCTGTAGAGTGTTGGAATAGGTACGTGATGCCACTGAAGCCCACCCTAAAATGTAAGAGGGCACATGGGAGGCAGGTGGGAGGTATCCGGTGGCATTGCACCCCTATTCCAACACTCTCCAGAAGCCAAAACAGGCCTTCTGGAGGCCAGAAAAGCACCAGAGGGCCTGTTCATGATTATCCATCGTTTCAGGTGACCACGGTAGGAACCGGAACATATCCCCAGGAGATATGTGGGTCCAACTGTACCAATGTTCACAAGTTAATTTCGAGGCTTCTTTCCATGACCTAGATGTAACCATCTTACCAGTTAACAACTGAAAGTTTAACGGTTTTACGAGATAATGAAGCATTAGAATCCTTATAGAAATGCAAAAGGGCCAGTTCTGGGGTTCAAGTAACTTGCATTTGTAGAATCAGATTAATTTCATGTTGAATCAATGTCCAAAAAGTTACAGTCCTCTTGCAGTTCCACCACATATGGAAACAGTAAGCAATACGGTTACATTTATGCCAGCACAAGGGGGAGAAACTGGGAAGCATATGGTAAATTCTAATTGGAGTGAGATACCAATGATATTTAAGTTCTAAAATTGTCCCTTTAGCAGAAGCTGATCTAAAACCTTTACATTTCTTTCTAAAGAGACTTTGCCATATTGTTGCCAAATGTACCGTAATACTGCTATTACTGGGTAGCATCTGCATAGCCAGGACTATACTTGTAATTATATTAGTGGGAGAATCGCAGACCTTAGTCTGCATCTCAAGGCGGCCTTATGGGGCGAAGGTCGCATATTCAATCAGCAACCTCTCTAGGTTGGACGCGCGTGCTGAGAAGTTGCTGACCGCTAACCGGTGAAGACCGAAGCGTGACTCGCATCTCCCCCAAAAAGGTGATGTGGCCGCTTTGGCTTTTGCTCCTTCAGTTTCCTGAGATTTCAGCGGGTTCCCCTCTTCTCTGCCTCCTTTGAGGCCCTCCGTTCTTCTCTCCTACCAGTCAGTGAACTGAGAGTATCGGCAGGGCTGATCGATGGAGCCTGTTGGTTTTTTCCCTCTGCTCCAAGAACCCAAAGACTGAAGGGAAGAAGGGGAAGAAGAAGAAAAAGAAGAGAACCATTACATGACACCGTGCTGACATCACAGAGGGCAGGCTCCACTCACCCGGCTAGGGCTCTGGCAAGGCTCTTCAGCTCCAGCTCTTTGCACAGGCGGCTTTTACAGCCTTGCTGAGCACCAAGCCTTTCCGGCCGTCCTGCATGGCCCATTCTGGGTGCCCCTGGGGGGAGCGGCCTCCAGACACCTGCAAGGGGAGGCAGGTTCACCAAAGGCCACACCAGATGAAGCCGTCTCCTCCCAGCGTGGACGAGGAAGACGACTGGGAGACCGACCCCGACTACGTCCATGATGCCAGCAAGCAGTGGCAGGGGCACGAGATTTCAACAGCCTCCATCATTTCAGGTAAGCCTGCTTAAAGAACAGAAGCAGAAAGATGCTCTGGAGAAGCCTGAGAAAGTAAGAGGTAGCCACTTCCCTCTCTGCTGGCTGGGAATTCTGTGCTGATTTTGCAAAGCAATTCCAGCTCCCTGAATGGGCAAAGTGAAGGTTTGCAAAGCCTTTGCAGTCTCCCGTTGGCAAGGCCTGCATTTACAATGGGGCGTCACAGTGCAAGAGGGAGAATTCACACCTGACAGCCCAGTAAAGGTGAATGCCCAGTTCAAGTTCTGGAGCTGCCTCTGCCAAGTTGGGTTGGTGGCACCAAATCCTTTGGAGTGCAACTCCCCCTGAGTTGATCAGATCAAGGAAGGTGGGTTCCACTGAGCTGTCCTCTTCTGTTCAGATCTCTCTAGGTCCCTGCGTGGCTGCCACCTTGGAAAGTTAAACCCACAGAGAAAGGTAGACCACGCTGGCCAGCAGATCCACCATGCAGATCCTAAGGATTCAGCACGGAACTGCCTCAAGAACCCTAAAGGACATCGGCGGATCCTGTGTCCACACATGCGCTCCTCCCCCTGCCTCGGGATTGAGCGGTCCTCCCTGTTCGACCACAACGCTGCCGAAAAGCTGGACGTGTTCTTCTCCAAGAAACTCAAAGGTTGGGCTAGTGACACGGCGCCCTTCTCCGACACTTATGAGAACGCGGAGGGCCTGCAGAAAGACCCTGCCGGGCCCCAAAGGATGCCTGCCCAAAGGGAGCAGGCCAGCACCCAGGTGGCAAGCAGGAGGCAGCATCGTGACCAGGGCGCCCGTGCCAGGGGAGACGGTGTGGCAAAGTACTTCTGCAGTGCTGAGAACAATCGCACAGCTGGCCCGTGCCCCGACCCGTACGCACAGAATCACCGGCGTGGTGCTCTCGGCAAGGGTGGGTCATCAAGAGGCCCCTTGCCTAGGCAGGAGAGCAGCAGGCCTTGGACCGCCGTGAGTTCTTCGGCCAGAATCCTGCCTGAGTGTCGAATTAGCCACGTCCAGAGCTGCCCAGCCTGCCAGGCATTTAACAAGGACTGGCCAGCCAGAAAGGAGTCCCTCTACGAACCCTGCTGGAGCCCGGTGCCCGAGGAGGGCCGAGCGGACAGGCAGGTGCCACACCGAAAGGAAAGGACGATGCCCTCCTGCCCACAACAGGCCACAGACCGGTTCTCAAAAGTGCAACAGTGGCTGGAGAAAACCCACGAGGAAGGACCTCCAGCCCTGCAAGGCAAACGGAGGCACAGAGGGGGCCCTTTGCCCAGCCCAGAGACTCCCAGACTGTATTCGGCTTACGGATCGCTGGAGAAGAAGGAAGCGGATCCCTGGGACAGAGCAGGAGACGCTGGGGATGGCCAGGGCCTGGAGCCCGCTGCTGAGGTCAGGTGTGGATGCAAGAGTCGCAGAGGAGAGACCCCAGAGTGTCAGGTGAGCGGAGCAGAAGAAGGGGACCAGGAAGCAGGGGTGTCTGCCTGCCCTCATGGTCTGGCCAAATCCCTCTCTTGTGGGTAACTGGGCAGCTTCTCCCAGGCTGTCTTTGCAGGAGCCAGGAGTGCCAAGGCCAGGTGCCCCGAGCAGCAGGGTGCAGATGCGGGGGAGGGAGCCCTTGGCGGCACTGCAGCCACTGCCCCAGGGAGGGCCACAGCTGGGTGACGCCGCTGAGAAAGGCCTCAGGCAGCCCCACCATGGAGCCTCCCGATGCAGAAACCCTTCTGCAGGTGGATCGTGCCAGGGAGGGAAGTTGTTGCACGGTTCATGGTGCCAGCAGAGAGACAAGATGGGAGCACCTGCTGGGCTTGCAGAAGGTCCCAGGATCAAGTGCCTCCGTCTCTGGCTCAGAGCAAGCAGAGGGACTGAGCAGGGGGCCTCTGCCTGTTGGATGGCACAGGGATCAGACTCTGCTGCAGGGACCCCTTCTAAACACAGCAAGCAAGGCAAGTCGCCTTCCTTCAGTGACCACGGGCACCCACCCTCTTCTGCTTGTGGCTGGGGCTTTGTCCTTCTTCAGCCGGCGGGGAGGTGCCCGTCCCTTCCACCTGCCTCTAGGGCTCCTGTCTGGAGTGCTTAAAGCCTCCAAAAAGGAGATGTTTGGGCTCTTAGCTGCCCCTCCCTGGAAGGCCCAGACTTGTGCTGGGCAAACCCTTCTCCCAGCTCTGTCACCATGATTTGGGGCAGGGTTTACCTCCCTGAATGGGGAAATCTGCTCCCACTCAATACTGGGAATAATTAGGAAGGAAATAGAAAATAAGCCAGCAAGGGCCATTTTCCCTCTATATAAATCTATGGTGAGGCCACATTTGGAGTATTGTGTACAATTCTGGTCAGCACACCTCAAAAATGATCTTGTGGAACTAGAGAAGGTGCAGAGAAGGGCAACCAGAATGATTAAGGGCGGTGATGGCCAACCTATGACACGCGTGTCACAGGTGACACGCCAAGCCCTTTTGGGTGACACACCTGGTCATCCTGGCACCAGGGTGTGTAGTGCTTGCTTGTTCTTGAAGTGTACGAAATGCCAACTTTCAATTGAAATTTAGCAAATGTAAAGAATTATTTGTTTTTGCTTGTAATAAAGTACATATATCAAAAATATAACATTTTTACTAGAGCTACAAATATCACAAAATTATGGATATTTCTAGATGTGACACAGCACCCGAGTTAAGCTAGGTTTTCTTGCGAATTTTGACACACTGAGCTCAAAAGGTTCGCCATCACTGATTAAGGGTCTGGAACAAAATCCCTTACGAAACCAGGCTGCAACGTCTAGGCCTCTTCCGTCTGGAGAGACGGCGTTTACGAGGGGACCTGATTGGAATATATAAAATTATGCATGGTATAGAAAAGGTGGATAGAGAAAATTTCTTTTCTCTATCGCACAACACTAGAACCAGGGGGCACTCTATGAAGCTGATGGGTAGGAGAGTCAGATCAGACAAGGGGAATGATTTCTACAGAGGGTCATCAGTCTATGGCAGGGGTTGGCAAACTCATTAGTCAAAAGAGCCAAATATCAACAGTACAATGATTGAAATTTATTTTGAGAGCCAAATTTTAAAGCTTAAACTATATAGGTAGGTACATTGTTATTAACTTAATTAGGGTACTCCTAAGCTGGAAGAGCCACACTCAAGGGGCCAAAGAGCCACATGTGGCTCTTGAGCCGTGGTTTGCCTACCCCTGGTCTATGGAATTTGCTGCCGGAAGAGTTGGTAACAGCTACCAATCTCGATGGCTTTAAGGAAGGGTTAGACAAATTTATGGATGATGGATGAATCAATGGCTACTAGAATGGATGCCTGAGTACATCTTTCAGGCTTGGGCGGGGGGGGAACAGGACGCTTCTAAGGCCATTTGCTGGGATTCAAGACCAGGAATAGGTTTGTCCTTGCCTCTGCTTGAGATGCCCATGACCTTTTGGTGGGCCACCTTGTGCAACGGGATGCTGGACTAGATGGGCTGTGGCCTGATCTAGCAGGGTTTCTCTTGTGTTCTTATGTTCTTAAGAAGAAGAGTTGGCTTTTCTATTCCGCTTTTCTCACCCATTTAAGATGACTCAAAGCAGCTGACAAAGCTTTCTATTCTTCTCCCCGCAACAGAACACCCTGTGAGGTAGGTGGGGCTATGAGAGCTCAGAAAGATTGCTGTGACTAGCCCAAGGTCCTTGTCTCTGTTTGAGATGCCCATGACCTTTTGGTGGGCCACCTTATGTGACGGGATGCTGGACTAGATGGGCTGTGGCCTGATCCAGCAGGGCCTCTCTTATGTTCTTATGGACTAGATGGGCTGTGGCCTGACCCAGCAGGGCTCCTCTCAGGTTCTTATGGACTAGATGGGCTGTGGCCTGATCCAGCAGGGCTCCTCTTAGGGTCTTATGGATTGGATGGTCTGTGGCCTGATCCAGCAGGGCTCCTCTTAAGTTCTCATGGACTAGATGGGCTGTGGCCTGATCCAGCAGGGCTCCTCTTAGGGTCTTATGGACTGGATGGGCTGTGGCCTGATCCAGCAGGGCTCCTCTTAAGTTCTCATGGACTAGATGGGCTGTGGCCTGATCCAGCAGGGCTCCTCTTAGGGTCTTATGGACTGGATGGGCTGTGGCCTGATCCAGCAGGGCTCCTCTTAGGGTCTTATGGACTGGATGGGCTGTGGCCTGATCCAGCAGGGCTCCTCTTAGGTTCTTATGGACTGGATGGGCTGTGGCCTGATCCAGCAGGGCTCCTCTTAGGGTCTTATGGACTGGATGGGCTGTGGCCTGATCCAGCAGGGCTCCTCTGAGGTTCTTATGGACTAGATGGGCTGTGGCCTGATCCAGCAGGGCTCCTCTGAGGTTCTTATGGACTAGATGGGCTGTGGCCTGGTCTAGCAGGGCTCCTCTGAGGTTCTTATGGACTAGATGGGCTGTGGCCTGATCCAGCAGGGCCTCTCTTATGTTCTTATGTTCTTAAGGTCACCCAGCTGGCTTTATGGGGGAGGGTGCAATCAAACCTGGTATTCCCAGGTAAGAGTCTGGCTCACTAGGCCAAACTGAGGAGGGAAGGGTTAGGCAAGGGATCTCAAACCGTAGCTATGTAGAGGTAAGACATCCAGATCTATCTGAAGAAAATGCCTGGTGCACTTTTTTATCTTGAATGCTTGTTTCTTCCCTTTCCTTCTGCCTAATCAGCGTAAGGCAGTTTGGCCTAGTGGTTAGGGAGCAGGACTCTTATCTGGGAATACTGGGTTTGATTCCGCACTCCTCCATGAAGCCAGCTGGGTGACTTTGGGCTAGTCACAGCTCTCTTCTGAGCTCCCACAGCCCCGCATACCTCCCAGGGTGTCTGTTGTGGGGAGAAGAACAGAAGGCTTGACAGACGTTTTGAGTCCACTTAAATGGGTGAGAAAAGTGGGATAGAAAATCAGACTCTTCTTCTTCGGAGGTTGAAAGACACTTTAAAAGACATCCAAGGCAGGAGTGTGGTAGAAATTATCATTTCCTGCTGTCCTTCTGTTTAATAAGCATTCATGCAGATGTACTCTTGTTCTAGCACATTTATTTTATCCGTTTTATAGTTATTTTATTGTTACTCACTCTCAGACCTTTGAGTATATGGTGGAGTAGAAGTACAAGAACCTAAGAGGAGCCCTGATGGATGAGGCCACAGCCCTTCTAGTTCAGCATCCTGTCCAAGTCCATTGCTTTTGAGGATCCCCAGCAGAAGACGAAGGCAAAACCTTTTCCTGCTCTCGAATCCCTGCAAATGGCCTGAGCAGCCTCCTGCCTGTCTCCCCAGCCTGGGGGGAATGCACCTAGGCATCCTTCTAATAGCTGTAGATAACCCCTGTCCCCCATGAATTTCTCCAACCCTTCCTTAAAGCCATCCAGGCTGGTTGCCGTCACCACTTCTTCTGGCAGCAAATTCCTTGGAGTGATGACCCTCTGGGTGAAGAAATGCTTCCCCTTCTCCTACCCATCAGCTTCACGTGGCGCACCCTGGCAGCTCCCTGCAAATCCGCATTTGGCTTGCTGAATGTCCCCCAGTCGCAAGCTGCCCAATCCTTCCCTGGGCCCTGGGCGCCGGGGGCTGCTGCTTGGACCCTCTCTCTAAAGAGAGTTCCCTGTTCCCTTTGACTGCAGGTCCCTGCGCAGCTGCTCACCTGCGACGACACGAGCACCTCACCTGCCACCTGCTCCTGCCTCTTTTGTGAGCAGCAGAGGCCCCGTGCCAGGCTAGTCTCCAGCAAGAAGATGCCCAACCCTTCTGCGGAGGAAGTGGCCGCCCGGCTAGAAGCCGAGAAGCGAGTGTCCCGAATCGTGGAGGCCTTTGAGCGGCTCTCCCTGCGAGAAGCCAAGTTAGCCCAACGGGAGAAGGCCATCCGGGCCGCCCAGCAAAGGGAGCTGGAGAAGGCGAGTAGGGTGGCAAGGGCCCAAGCTCGAGCCAGGCGGGATCGCCACCCTGACGACAGCAGGACGCAAAGGGGCCACCCCAAGGAAGAGCGGTGTGCAGATCCACGGCTCAAGCCGGTGCCCGAGGGTCACCCTCGGCCCGGCAAGAGAAAGGAGGCGGACCGAGTGGAGAAGCGGCCCAGTTTCATGGACAGACTGCGGGGTCTCTACTAGGCTCCCTCCCAGGGAGGGCAAAGGCTTGGAAGGGACTGAAGCGCACGACTGGCGTAACATTCGGTCAGGGACTGGCCAGCAGAGTCACTGCCTGGAGGAGCTTCCAGAGGACAGTGGCCGTCGGCTGCAGACGCTGTCCGTCCTGGGCCACGAGGTGCTGGCCGTGGGCAGGAAGAGGGGCGGAAGCAGTGGCAGGGGCTCCGCTGGGGAGCTGATGGGGATAACGGGGTGGAGTGGAGGGAGGACATTTGAGGGCCTCACCGTCCCCAGGTTCTGGTGCTCATGGCGCTGATGGTGGAGTGCCTGATGCTGGCAGGACAGGCCGCGTGGCAGGGCCCTTGAGAAGGCAAAGGCATATGCCAGGGCAAGGTGGATGTGGCCCTGACCGCAGCCTCCAGTTGGCGTTCTTGCATTGGGCAAGGTGGAGCAGGCAGCAGGCAAGTTTTCTCCTAGCCGGCTCCCAGATCTGAAACAAGGCTTCTCCCCGGGGGGAGGTCAGAAGGTCCAGCTCGAGAAAAAGGGTTCATGCCAGGCTGGGAAAAGGGCTTAGGGTGTCCCTTCTTGGGGCTCTAGGCCAAACCCGCCTGGTAGGCTAAAATAAATAAAACATGATAGCAATCCAGGTACCGATTGGGGGAAGAGGCTGTTCATTTCCACCAGGGGGGGCACGTCCCACCACCCCGTGGACTAGGGGGATGCTCGCTGCCTTTTGTCCTCGGGTTCTGCAAAGGTGGATTCCCATATTCCAGGGCACCTCTTTGTGTTTAATTGCTTTCCATTGTTCCCCTCACATCTGAGGCCATATATGGTGGTGCTTAGATAAGGACCAAACCGTTGTCCCCAGACAAGGCTGGGTTTGTTATTCAGATGGGGCCGTTCCTGGGGAGGTGCAGATGGGGCTGAGGAAGAAACTTCCTTCCACCATCAGATGGAGCATCAGAAGATCTGATGTGCCTCTGGGCAGACCTGCTGCAGGGCCCACTGGGCAATCTTCTGCCCGCCCTATTCCGCCAGGAGCCCCCCAGACCCCACAGATGGCAAAGCACAGCAGAGATCCCATACAAATGACGATTACAGCAGCACGCTGAGGGGAAAGGAGCTTCCCTGGAGAGACTCCCTGCCTTTGGGAAGCGGCTCCTTTTATAAGGGTTTTACAGTAACAAAACTGACTACCTTGATCCAGGAACCACCTGTGCTCGCTCACTCTGCAGCTGCGTTCAGCCATTCCACACCTACATAGCAGCTGCTTTCAGCTGCACTAACACACCTACCCTAGTAGCAACTCTTGGGTCTTGATAGTAGTTTAACAGTTACATAATATAAAATATCTGCCAAGCTGGCTACGATGTAATACAGCATAGATTTGAATGTCCAGACATTCATTTCTCCTTATTTGTATGAATTTGGATTTTCAAATATTCAATTCATTATGAATCAAATGGTGAAGATTGCATTTGTGCACGCCACTCCTTGGTCCTTTTGCAGCTGTGGATTCATACACACATCCATTCGCGCCAGATGCTGCTCAGGAGGAGGAGGCCTCCTCCTCTTCCTCCTCCTCCGCCTCCTCCTCCTCCCCCCCCCCTGTCAGGATGCCTGACCAAGACAATCAGCAGGAGGAAACTGGTGTGAAAGGCTATCAGAAGGGCAAACAGAACAAAGCTGAGCGCAAAGGAGATTTGGCCTCCTCCTCGTTCCTGGTTAAGCCACCTGGTCCGGGGGGGGGGGGGCACAGCGCACAGGAGCCTTCCCCCTGCAAAGAGGCTCTTTGCTGCCATTCACAGTTGCTCGCCAAGCACGGGTAGGATGCCTGTCTCAGCAGCCCCCACAGGCCAGACGGGTTTTAGAAGCTGCTTGCATGTGGATTGAGGAGCGTCAGCCTGAGCCATCACAAAGGGCCAAAGGGGAGCCCTCTTCCTCCCCACCCCAGGAGAGAAGAGAGCCAGGGGCAGGCAGAGCAGCTGAGCCTCATCAGAGCGCCTCTTCTCAGCTCCTCCCCCCCCCCGATTATTCTCCCCAAAAATGATCCAATGCAGGCCACGAAGGAGATGGCACTAATCATCCTCTCTGGGTTTTTAAGTTTCAGATGGCTTTGTCCAATGCATTTGACTCCTCAAACACAAGCCCTGTGTTCCGGGTCGTCTCCTATGAGCCTCTGCTGGGGCATCTTGCCTTTGCAGCCAGGATAGCCAAGGGTCTGCCTGGAGGGGGCAGGGAGGGCTCCAGCAGCGTGGGATGCAGTGTGGCGATAAAGCCACTGCAGATAGCATCTCCGCTTTATCTCAGAATTTCTCCCATACACACACACATACCTTATGCGCGCAGCCTCCCAAGCGATGGGCATCCCATGGGCTCAAGGGAACCTCTACAGGAAGCCCATGGAACCACCTGGCTGGGCTTGGCTCCCTTCCCCATCAGGCAACAGCCCAGCCAGATGTGAGGTCTTGTCCCGCCCTGGCTCCACCCCGCCTCCTACCGGCTGCCTTCAAATAGCCAAGAAGGAGCCCAACCACATCAGCATGATAAAGGTAGGAATGGGATGCTGTGGAGCTTCCCTCTCCACCCCACCAGCCTGGCGCAGCATCCAAGGGGACCCATGAGCCGCTCAGGGACTGGACATGTCTGCCCCGGTCCCTCCACACCAGGTGGGGCGTCGGCCTCCAGAGCCAGAGCAAAGGGGCCCTGGTGGCTCCCCGGTGGCCCAGGACAAGGAAGCCCTGAGCAGTGACCCTGAGAGGCTGGGAAGCGGGTGCAGAGCCAGCCAAAGGGGGAAGAAGAAGAAGAAGAAATACAACCGCCACACCAAGCCCCCCTACACCTACCTGGCCATGATCGCCCTGGTCATCCAGGCCTCTCCAGACCGAAAGCTCAAGTTGTCCCAGGTAAGCAGGGATGGGTGGTGAAAAGCTTCTCTCTGGTGGGACATGCGGAGGTAGGTCATCTTCGCACCAGGTCTGGCCACCAGGGAATGCCCTGGTGCCTGGAAGATTCTCCTGCCTTCCCATCCGCCTCCTTGCCTCCTCTTCCCGCAGCCCTGGTTCCGATCAGTCTGTGCCAGTTCCCATCTGTCGGTCTTCCGATGCTGCTGGAACCAGGGCAGCTGGAACTTGAGGCTTTCATGTTTAGGTCTGACTGGTGTGTGTGCGCGCATTTGGGCTCATTAAACCCTTTGTCCATGTTGCATCCTCTGCCAAGGGCATGTGCCACCCATTTCTGAACTTTGGGTTGTGGGAGGGAGATGGCAAGGCTGGCTTTCATGCGGGCAAGGTTTACTTAGAGGGCCTGGGACCTGGATTCTAGCTCTGATTGTCTCTTATCACTTGACAAATGGCCTATTGTGTGGGAAGACCCTCCTTGTAGCTTTGTCACAACTTCTAAGCTAGAGGGTTGGCGGCACGGGACAGGGTCTTTTCGGTGGTAGCCCCCTGGGCTTTGGAAGAGCCTTCCAGCAGGAATACGTCGGGCTTCTCTCAATAGCTGGTTGCAACATCTCACAAGCCTTTGGTTTTTTAAACTTCCCTCTTAATGCTTTCCTGCAGTGATGGGATTTGAAAGGTTGTATTTTCCCCTTATATTTTGTGTTTTAACTGGTTTTAATGGGTGTGGCCCAACCTCAGACCTTCTGGTGAGGTGCTAGATAGAAATGTTTTTAATCAATAAATCTGGATATTTTATCTCAAAGTGGCCCAATGAATTGCTCCCTTCCAGATGTTTTTATCTTTGAAAAACGTCTGTTTTTAATTTTCCCTCCCAGCCGGGCTCTTCATCCTAAGTAAGATCAGGAAACATCCTTTCTGCCTGGCTCTCTCTAGCTAGAGCCCCCAGCCTGTGGGGCCATGTACCTTGAGGCCTTGGCAGGTCCGTGGGGGCTCTTTCCACCCTTATAAAGAAGAGGCTCTTGGAAACGGCTTCCGTTCTGCATGGGTTCCATGTCTCTCCCTGCCAGGGCCCTCTGGCCTCCCCGTTGGGCATTTCCCAGGGCCTGGGCAGGGTTCTCCCCACCCACTGCTGCTGCCAGGCCCCTTTCATCGCAGGTCACCCTTTCAACCCAGCCACGGCTCCCTTCCCCTGCCGTACAGACCCCAGTGAGGTGGGATAACTGGGAATCGGATGAAAGTTGCTTCTCCCAGAGACTCGGTTCTAACACTTTTAAGTCCCACGTGCGGAACAATCATCTTCCGGTCATTTTTAGAAGATGGGGGTCACTCCTGATGTCAAATAGCCTCAATACATTCTCTGTGGGGCTTATTATGGGATAGAGACACCCCACACATTATCTGAAGCCCCTTTTCTGCAGGGCTTTGAGATTCATTTCCAGCCTCAAATTGGGTGATAAGTCACATCAAACTTTATAGATGCTTCAGGAGAGGAGATGGACAAGCTGACTGTCCAGTTAACCAGGGCCACCACTAAACTGGCTTTCACATTTTATTCTGGTTGGTATTTTTTTTAAAAATCCTGCACAATAAAATCGGCAAACAGACTGGAAGAGTTAAAAGAATAAATCCTGAGATTTTTTGCCAAAGGAGCCATAATTTTATTTATTTATTTATTTATTTACAATTCTATCCTGCCCCATACCCGGATGCCAGTTTCAACCAAGCAAGCCATACTATGTGCCAGTTTGGCCTTGTGGTCAGGGAGCCGGACTCTTATCTGGGATTACCAGGTTGATTCCGCACTCCTCCATGAAGCCAGCTGGGTGACCTTCGGCTAGTCACAGCTCTCTTCTGAGCTCTCGCAGCCCCACCTACCTCACAGGGTTGTCCCTTGTGAGGAGAAGAACAGAAGCTTTGTCAGCCGCTTTGAGTCCCCTTAAATGGGTGAGAAAAGCGGGCTAGAAAAGCCAATTCTTCTAGTGGGGGCCAATGAGAAGCAGGCCATAAGCAGAAACTTCAGAAGCTCCACAAAGGCCAGGAATCCTGGGCAGCGTAGAGTGTGTGTACGCTGTGGTCACAGGCATACCAGCCCCTACAGGAATGTGGCATGTTTAGCCACAGCAAGGGGTTGGTTCCACATGCCTGGAGCAACCTCAGACTCCCTGCTCATGCACTGTTTTGTGGCTTGGGGGGTGCTGAAGTCCTTTCAGTGACGCCAAGAGCTTTTGGGGGGGGTGCTGTGGAGACGGGCAGGTTTGGGCACCCCTCCAAGTCTGCCTTTCCCCTCCCCGTGTGCTGCAGATTGCTCCATCTCTGCTCCCCCCAATTCCCCATCCCTTGCCCGCCTGTCTTGGCAGCTCCTCAAGAGAGCGGGGCAAGGGCTTGAGGGGGATGAAGTGCCCTTCCTGTGCCCAGACCAGGCTGCCCTCAGCCCTGTCAGCTGCGTCCCTCCCACCTACTTTCAAAGTGGATAACAGTAAGGCTGGCCTCAGCGTTGCCATCCTAGGCTGGAAGTCCTTTCATGGGAAGTCCTCGTGATGGTACTTTTGAACCAGGTGCTGCTTTTAAAAGACATTCCTTTGAGAATGTTCTGAAATGGATTTCAGTGGTCCCAGCCCCTCTTTTATTTGTTTATTATTTATTGAAAGCCAAGATAGATTAGCCCTGCCTTTATGCCTCCGAACATACCCTGGGCCCGCGGAGCCTCCTGATCCAAGGCGGCCAGAGAGGCTTGGCCTGTCCCAGAGACCCCAGGGGTTTAGGGGCTTCAGCTGAAGACCCCCGTGTGGAGCCCCGATTCAGACGGGGCGTAAAATTGAATCGGGAAACTGGCCATTCGCTGCCCCTTCGACCACTTCGGATTTGCACCCTGGGGTTCTGACGGTTAGACGCCTCTGCCCTTCCCTGCCTTTCAGTTTGCTCCATCCCGCCATTCCACCCCTCAACCCGCCGCCACCACCTTCGAAAGCGATATTCCGGGAGAAGGCCGCTACATTCCATGAAGTTCTCCAGTTGACATTCTTTTCGCTTCTCTCTGACCCCATAGCCCGTCCCCCTCCCTCAGCCCAGATTTGGGGAGGGAAGAAGGTGTGCACTCAGTTCCCCAGCAGTGTTTGAAAAGCACTCTGCACAGTGTCTGGGGTGCTGTTGCTTTGGCCCAGAGAGGCATATTTGGTCCTTGGTGCAGGGTGGGGTGGGGTCACATCAGGCCAATTCCCAGCTCCCCCTTAGATCCACCAGTGCCCCCCAGGTGTGAGAAAGAGCTTTTGGAAGGGCTGATCCCGCCCTTGGGGCTAGGCTTCCATCCAGAGCTGCAGAATGGGAGAATGGCAGCTGGATAAGGGCTATCTATGCATCTCTCAGCATCTGCCGCCTACTGTATGTAGTGTAAATATCTCTCCCAGGTCAGGGCCCTTTCAAGCCAGCTGGGAGATTAGAACCAGCAGGGTGCAGATTATTCCGGGAAGGGGGGAGAAATGTTACACCCGCCCAGGAGGAGGGGGCTGCAGGAGAACAATGCAGGCAGCAGCCCCCAAACCAGCCCCCTTCGCCCACCACACTGGGCTGGATGAAGCCATTTGACGATCAGGCTTGGGGGGGGGGGGGAGAGTTGGGGGGAGGGGACTCTCCCCTCCATCAGGTCCCCTTGCAGGAATTCTTGGCAGTAATGGCCAGTGTGTCTGTCAGTCTGTGTGTGTGTGTGTGTGTGTGTGTGTGTGTGTGTGTGTGTCTCCCTCTGCATCCCAGGCAATTAGTATTACAAGATGGGCAGTTCTGGGGTTTGATCAAAGAGCATTTGAGGTGTTGGTGCAAATTGGGGGCTCGCTTGCCCATGCGGGGACCCTGCAGAGACTATTGTTTTAATCTTTTAGTGTTTTTATGTATATTTCTGTTTTTAAGACAGGCTGGTTTATAATCTGTTGTTTTACCCGGTGGTTACCTGCCCTGAGACCTTCGGGTGTAGGGTGGGTGGAAATATAAACAAATAAACTCTGCCTTTTGTCCTCCCCAAAGACCTGGATAGGAAATGCTGCGTGGATTGCTCTGAGCACCATTTGTTTTAGTCTTCCCTTTGATCTATAAAAGCCTCCCAGAGATGGATGCAAATCCCCAAGACCAGACAAATCCCCAACAGATGCAATGCAAGAGGAAAAGGCACCTGGGAGGGAAAAGGAAAACAAAGCCCCCTTTGGCAGCATGGGTGGAGCAGCTTCTCCTGCTCCCCCACAGCCCGAGAAAATGGCTTCCAGCCGGCTGCTGTGCCCTGTGGCAGCGCAGCTGGAAAAGCCCCTGTGGTTGGAGGCTCAGGCACTCCTTTCAGGGAAGGAGTTGGCAACCTTCAGATGGGGGAGCGTAGGAGCCTCCCAGAAGGCATTTAGTGAGAAAGTGTAGAATGAGGAGGGGGAGCAGAGGGGTCAGAGGCCTTTTCGGCTGTAATGCACTTCGGCCAACACGGTTTGGGACACTTTCCCCATTTGCGCATACGCAGGAAAGAGCGCGTTTACTAGGGAACCCAAAGTGTCCCAGCCCGGAAAGGCCAGACAGGGGCGGGGACACCTCTCCCAGGCCTGCCCGCCATTGGGTGGGAGCACCCAGGGGTGGGCAGTCCTGTCAGGCGGCTTTCCCCGGTTCCTGTACAGCTGGCAGGAACCCACCCGGGCACCCACCCACCCATCCCGGGGCCCGGGGGCGGCCGTCTATGGTCCGGGGGATGTGGGACCCCTTGGTAGACTGGACCCACGTGGGTCTCACATCCCCCGGCCCACCACGGCAGATCGCAAGCATCTGTGGGGTCGAGCCGCCTTGATCGAAGTGGCTACGCCCCGCAGAGGGGCCCCGGCACCCCCACACCCCCACCCTGAGGCCCAGGGATGCGCCCGCGCATACACAGGTCTTACCTCCTCACTGTCCTGGGTCTCTATGACCCGGGGCAGCCGGAAGCGCGCACCACGTGCCCGCGGCCCGGCTTCTGATTGGTCCCTTCCAGCTCACGATTCTGTGGCGGCCACCAGGCCCTGACGCTTGCTCCTTCCCCTTGCAGATCATCCGGGAGATCAGCACCCTCTTCCCCTTCTTCAACGAAGGCTACCAGGGCTGGAAGGACTCCATCCGGCACAACCTCTCCTCCAACGACTGCTTCCGCAAGGTGAGGGGAGGGCTGGAGGAGGGAAGGACCGGCCTAGAATGTTCCCCAAGGCTCTCTGGCTCTCTCCAGTGGGCGTCCACACCAGCCTCAGCAGGTGGAGAGCGTGTTCTCTTCAGCCTGGTCACGCGCATCGGACCTGCACCCTGTTTGCTCTTCCCTCGAGGGAATTTCCAGTTTTTGGCTTGCCTCTCCCCATCCCAGCCACGAGGAGGCAGGTGAACTGAGACCCCTCGCTCTCCCACTGGGCTGAGGCCGGGCGGTGTCGGGAGCCTGGCCGACTCTGCCCGGCCAGCCCCACACCCCACACCAGAGGGAGGAACATCAGTTGAGAGAGTCCTTTGTGGGTGACAGTTGGCCAGCTACGGGGCGAGGCCAAGGAGAGCCCTCTCTGGAGAGCACAGGGGAGCCGCTTGGCTGGTCCACGTTGCCTCAGGCCCCAGGGGAGCCACGGCGGTCCCCGGGGAGAGGTTGCAGTGGATTGTGGGAAGGATTGTGAGAAAGGCCTTGGAGGGAGCTCACGCTCAGCCAGCAGGTCTTTGTCCATCCTGGGCCGGGCGGGGGAGGGGGAGGGGGGCTGTAACTTTCCCGGAGGGCCCCCCCCAATGCTTTCTCTGCCTGCAGGTGCTAAAGGACCCCGGCAAACCCAGGGCCAAAGGGAACTTCTGGACTGTGGACGTGGAGCGCATCCCCCCTGAAGCCCTCAAGCTGCAGAATACCCCCGTCTCCCGCCAGGGGAAGGTTTTTGCCGGAGACCTCGCCCCCTACGTGTATCAGGGCTGGACCCTGGGCGGCAGCGGTGGCAGCTCTGGGGCACCTCACAAGCACCGTGCCGCCACTGCCCCCGAAGGGAGCGGCTGCCTCGCGGGCGATGGGATGCGGCAGGCGAGCCCCTTCAGCATCGACTCCTTGCTCAGCGACTTCCAGGACGTGGGCCTGTGTGGGAAGGCCAGGCCGGAGGCCGGGCCAAACGGGATGGATGCCTGGGGCCCCGTGCCCATCTACAGCCTCTCCTCCGGGGGGGCCCTGCCACCCTGGAGGCCCCCCCGCCAGCTGCCCGCCCTCCACTCCTTCTCCTCATCCGGCAGCCTGTCCTCGCTCAGCTCCTCTTCCCCGTGTGGACGGGAGGACGGAGGGCCACCGAGGCTGAAGAAGGGGGCCACCGGTGCCCACACCCTGGCCAAGCGTGCCAGGGTCCTCCAGGAGGCAGAGAGCAGCAGCTCTGACTCTGAGGGGGGTGCGCCTCCCTTTGGGGCCCCTGCCCCATCCGCCCCCCACTGGGAGCAGCTCCCCACCTCATACACCAAGAGCGTGGCCCCCAACGTGGTGGCTCCAGCCAGCTGCTTGTCGCCTTTCTCCGTCCTCCCCACTGTGACCGGCCTGCCCTTTGGCGCTGTGCCCTATGCCAACCCAGTGTGCTGGGAGATGATGCCCAGGCCGCCCCTGGGCCCTGCTCCGCCTTCCGGGCTTTCTGCAGCCCTGGACCTCGTCATGCCCCCCAACAAGACGGTCTTTGACGTGTGGGCCTCCCACCCGGTGGACAGCAGCCTCTGCTCAGACTTGGCCAAGACTTGCGCCTCTCTCGACAGCATCGTGGGCGGCCATTATGCCACCTCCTGATGGGCGGAGTCCTCCCCTGCGGTTGCCAGGAGTTCTGCCCTGTCAAGGCCCAGGCTGCAAGGGGGGGCAGCTGGAAGGGAGGGGCACCAGCGGCCACCAGAAACCTATCCAGATGGAAACCTTCTTGTCCAGGCAAGGCCAATGGACCGAGCGCATGCACGCACACACACCAAGGGCCCCACCGCAACCAAGGGCCAGGAGGGTGGCTCCTGCTTTCTTTAACAGGCATGGAAGGTGGCATTTTGAAAGCTGTGGGCTTGCCAGGGAAAGGGAAGGAAACCCCTGAGCTGAACTCTTTGTTCCTTCTTGAAAGACTCTGCTCTTTGCTTCCTGCCCTCTGGGTTCAGGGAGCTGCCAGACCAGCAGGTTGCAGCCAGTCTCAAAGGAACACCTGCAAACTTCTCTCTCCGTTGCTATTACTTTCCTCCGGTGGCCACCCTGTTGCCACGTGCCACCGCTCTGTCCTGCTGTGACCACGTGCCACCTGGCATGCTGGCCGGCAATCTGGGGTCCAGTGCAAGAGAAGCATCACCAAGGATGGAGAGGCTGAAGAGCAAACCCATGGGAGAAGGCTGAAGGCCCTGGGCCCCCTCCGCTGCACGAAGAGCAAAGTCAGGGGAGATACGAGGCGGTCCCTGCCAGAGAGATCACAAAATTGGAACAAGGGCTGCCCGTTCATTTCAGCCTCTCTGGTCCGCCCAGTGGCCGACCCAACTCCTCTGGGAAGCCCCAAGCCGCAGAGGCACCTCAGCACCCACCCTGCCATCCAGACCTTTGGCTCTGCCATGGCCCTCACAGGTGTGCCGTCCACCTGCAGCGCTCCTAAGCCTTAGGAATTACGCCGTGACGGTGCAGCTGCCCAGCCACACGACAGGTTGCTCTGGAATGTGGTGGACACTGAGCAAGCCCAGCTTTTGGCCACGGACCCTGCGACCAAAGAGTGGCCCTTCTGAGCTTGATTTTAGCATTGCACACTGCATGGTTTGGGTACCTGAGTACGTGTAACAGAAGGAACCCTTTGTTACTCAGGTGTGTCCTGGCTGCAGGTGCTTCTTCCTTTGCTTTCCTCAGAAGAGAGAGAACCTGGGGTCAGACTGGATGACCTTTGATGCCCCCCATCCCAGTTAGATGATAGAACAACAAAAGAAGCTCCAAAGTTAGGGCACCCCCACACTGCGGCCATCGCACAGTCCGAATATCTTTAATGTCTTTCCTATAAAAACAGATTTTATGAGACAAGGTTTCATGGTCTCCTTTCACAGTCCTTGATTCTATCAAAAGTCAGAATTGGGACCAAGAATCCAAATTACGTCTATAAACTGATGGGGTCTGAGCTTTCTGCAACACACCAGGAAAGGGATCTCGGGGTTTTGGTGGACAGTTCAATGAAGGGGTCAACCCAGTGCGCGGCAGCAGCGAAAAAAGCAAATTCAATGCTGGGAATAATTAGGAAGGGAATAGAAAATAAGACAGCAAGTGTCATTTTGCCCCTTTATAAATCTATTGTGAGGCCACATTTGGAGTATTGTGTACAATTCTGGTCACCACACCTTAAAAAGGATATTGTGGAACTAGAGAAGGTGCAGAAAAGGGCAACCAGAATGATTAAGGGGCTGGAACAAAATTCCTTACGAAATCAGGCTGGAACATCTAGGTCTCTTCAGTCTGGCGTTTAAGAGGGGACCTGATTGAAGTATATAAAATTATGCATGGTATAGAAAAGGTGGATAGAGAAAATTTCTTTTCTCTATCGCACAACACTAGAACCAGGGGGCATCTATGAAGCTGATGGGCAGGAGAGTCGGATCAGACAAGGGAAGGATTTCTTCACCCAGAGGGTCATCGGCTTATGGAATTTGCTGCTGGAAGAAGTGGTGACAGCTACCAGTCTAGATGGCTTTAAGGAAGGGTTAGACAAATTTATGGATGGCAGATGTATTACCGGTTAATAGAATGGATGCCTAAATACATCTTCCAGGTTGGCGGTACAGGCAGGATGCCTCTAAGGCCATTTGCTGGATTGGAGAGAGGAGATGGTTTGCCTTGTCTCTGCTTGAGATGCCCATGGGCAATTGGTGGGTGCCTGTGTGAGACAGGAAGCTGGACCAGTTGGGCTGTGGCCTGATCCAGCAGGGCTCCTCGGAGGTTCTTATAAATCTAACAAAACTGAAATTTCCAGTTACACTTATAGGAGGCCAATGCCCATGTTCGATCGCTCATCAGCAAGGTGTCCGAAAGGAGAAAAGACTGGAGGAGTTCCGGCAATTCCCATTGCTGAGGCTTTCATCCTCTCCGTGGTCCAGGCAGCTTCACAGAGGAGGGGATTATCTTTCCACACCTCCAGGGAGAAAAATGCCCCATCTTACTGGCCCCTTTGGCTCATCCATCCAGTGGCGCCCAATGCCGGAAGATTCCTGGCAGGTGGGGGAAGGGGTTGTCCAGGAGCCAGAGAATTGGTTAAGGGAAGGAGAGATTATCTGGGTGTCGTCTTGGAGGTTTTGGCTGAAGGTGCTTTCATTGAGATTCCTGCATGGAGAGCAAATGTGACATAACCCCCCACCCACCCCCGGCTCTGTGATGCCTCCACTCACTGGATCTTTCTACCCTTGTCTCTGGTCTGACTCTGGATCAAGCAGTGGAGCGCAGGCCTCTTCTCTCCTCTGCACAGGAGTCTGGAACAAGGGGGGCTGGCCCGTGCAAGAGATGGAGTGTAACCCAGGACAGGAGGGGCTTGTTCCAGATCACCACTGGACCCAATTAAACAGGGCACCTGGCAGTCTGGACCGGGGACGGGTGCAGAAAGTGCCTTTTCTGGTTCACTATGGGAGCCATTTGGGTGCCACACTACATTCCGCCACCAAAATGGGTCCCCCAGGTGCTCCGAGGCCAGGTGAGCTCCAGGGCTGGTGCCAAGCCTGTGGTGGAACAGGCAGTCCCAATGCGGGTGGCCTTGTTCCGCTCCACAGCAGTCCGGCTCAGGACGGATTTTCTTGAGTGTTCTAGAATAAATGAGAGGAGTGGGGAACAGCCCGGTGTCTCTTCCAACCAGTGCGGGGGGGGGGGGGGGACAAAAGTGTCAGCCATAATGGTCCCTCTGATCAGCAGGAGCACATGAGTCAATCTCTGGTAACTTCCCATGTGGATGCCTTTAGAGAGACGTTCTTACAGGCCATGGAAGCTGCCACAGGTGGCACATGGGCCTCCACGTTACAGAATCCACACAATGTGCTGGCACACCTTTGGGAAGCCTGGGGAAGTTTGAACATCACAGGTGCCATGTCTTTTGCCTGTCAGGTTGAACATTAAGGCCATGGTGCCACACAGCCTTCAAGCCAGCTTGGAGGCACATTGAACCCTCTTCATTCCCAACCGGAAGGGACATCAAGAAGAAGAGGAGTTGGCTTTTCTATCCCACTTTTCTCACCCATTTAAGACGACTCAAAGCGACTGACAAACCTTCTGTTCTTCTCCCCAGGTGGGTGGGGCTGTGAGAGCTCAGAAGAGAGCTGTGACTAGCCCAAGGTCACCCAGCCGGCTTCATGGAGGAGCACGGAATCCAACACAGTATTCCCAGATAAGCGTCCAGCTCCTCAGTCACTAGACCAAATAGGCTCACTTGAGAGCTCACGAAGGGTCATCAAAAGCCCTCCAAGTCTCAAGACCTTCACCACACCAAAGAGGCTATTAAGCTGCTTCTTGTACACTGAGGCTGGCCCTTACTGTGGTCAAGCGGGCCGGACTTTTGCTTTAATGATTTTTATCGGCATAAAACGTCTTGCTGCATAAAGATTATTTGAAAATATCAGCTGGTGCACGTGACCCTTTAATTACTGGTTCCTGATGGCTTCCGGTCTTCTGAAGGGCTGATGGTCGTGTGGTCAACCTTCTGCTCCTCTAATTTATTCCTTGACCCCATGTTTTGTCCCTCCTTATTCTCCAAAGAGGCCATTGGCCATGCTTCCTCTAATGCCTGTGCAGAGGCAACCAAGGCCTGCCAGTTCCCAGCAAAAACCAATGTAGTTTTCTCCCTTTGGAAATTTGTCAGTTTGTCCATCCCCACAACGTCCATCAGTCTTACAATCCAGCCATGCAATAGTGAGATTGTTCCATTTATACCGGTCTGGCTGCAGGAACCGAACAGACCACACGTCTTCTGGCCTCCAGCACCTGCCCATGGAGGGCAGGGAGACCCTCAGCGCAAGCTGAGACACCCATGGGAAAGGGTGGTGGAGCCACCAAACGCCTTGGCTGCCTGGGGCTGCCTGGGGCTGGGTGAAGCCAGCAAGGAATCCTCCTGATCCAGAGCTGAGCGTGGAGATGAAGACAAAAGTTGTCAATCTGCGGATTGGAAGACATTCGCAGGTTGACTGCATGGGCAGCTCCAGGAGGGCCTCTGCGCAGTCGTCTTGGCAGAGATACAGATGTGGTTTGCCATCCCCTACTGCCACGGAGAGACTGAGAATCAAACCAGAAGCCCTCTGCTTTCCATCTCCATTTTAATTTTTATTCTGCCTTTACAAAACACCATATTTTACCCAAGGCGGTTTACAACAAACAGGGAAAAATTATAAAGAATACAACAAATCAATACAAGTAAAACACCAATCTCAGTAAATAAGAGATCAAAAAACATATCGTAAACAATGCCCCCTCTCTAGCTCCCAGGAGGAAGGCATGTTGGGTGGGTTTCCATAACATTTGCTTAGAAGACCTAGCTTGTTTGCCCAAGAAACAATTTTGATCAGCTTCCAATTTGGGGGGGGGGATATGTATGGGTAGAGTTCTGAAAAGAAAATGAAAAGGGAAATATTTTCATTTTAACAGCAGAGATACATCCACGTAGGCTAAGGAACTTGTGCTTTTTCTGGTGCATTGTGTGCTGCATGGCTTTTCTTATAATAGGTAAATAAATAATATTTAATAACTTAAGATTTCTAGAAAGCCTTACTTCCAGGTGCTTAAATTTCTTATATGCCAAACTCCTTACATATGGTATCCTGAATTCTAGGGGCTGTATTTAGAAACATGATCCCCGATTTCTTATAGTTTATTATAAGACCAGAAAACTTATAAGAAATATCAATTTCCTTCTGTAAAGGTGTTAAGGTGCTCACTGGGTCACTGGTCATGATAAGGAGGTCATGCGCAAATAAGCAGAATTTAACTGTGTGATGGTCAAATTTATAGCCAGTGACTTCACTATTGTTGAAAAGCTTTGCCGCCAGAACTTTGGCTATTAAAGTTCTGGCGGCAAAGCTTTTCAACAATAGTGAATCGAAGACAACCTCTTTCCAAGCCACTTGCTCTACCAGTGAGCTCCAGCCACTCCCAGGCTCCATGGGCAACTCCATGCAGTTTTCTTGGCAGGAACACAGAAGTGGTTTGCCATTCCCTACTTCCACGGAGAGACTGATAATCAAACCAGTGGCCCTCTACTTTCCAGGCAGCCCCTTGCCTGACCCACTCCTCCTGTTGCCTGTTGCTTTGCTTCCCCCATCCCTCAGACCCAGGTGCTCCAATGCAGCCCTCCAGGTATGCCCGAACTCCCAGCATTCCTTGCATGCTGTGAATGGGATCCTCTGAGCATCCCAGGTGCACCCAGAGTCACAGCCAAGCGCCCCAGCTCGGTCACTCCATCTAGTCTCCACCATCATTTGCTTCCTGGCCCTTTTGATATGCAGAGTGCAGGAGGCGACCCTTGAATTCTGCATGCAAAGGAAATATCCTGCCACAGGGCCGTACTAGGCAGTGGTTACCTCCCAAAGAAACCCTTCTTGTGGGGCAGAACCTGTACCAGTGGGCCTGCCCCTGAGCAACTGACAGGCCTTGGCTCTGCTGGTATCCTGTCCCCTGAAGCTGAATTCCATCAGTGCCCTGGTGAGTCCCTCTAAAGGGCCTAGGAGAGTCCAAAGCTGACCACTAGACCCAACACCCAACACCAGTAGATGCCCAGGTACCACCTCCATTTGGAGAGCCAGACAGGAGGCCTCTCAAGGCCATTTGCAGGGAGTCAAGAGCAGGGAAGGTTTTGCCCTCGTCTTCTGCTTGAGATGCCAGGTAAGACCTTCCCTTGCTCTTGACTCCCCCCAAACGGCCTTGAGAATAGAAGGAAGGGTTTGGCCCAATCGGGCAGGGCTCCCCCTCTTTGGTTCTTCTGGTCTTTGTCATGGGGCAAGGGGGCACAGGCAGGGGAGAAAGACCAGCTCACACAGGGGCCCTTTCTGCACTGGGCCTTATTCTGGAACGTATCTCGGGGCAGAGGCCTGTTGTCCACATGCTAATGTAGACTACAGCAGGTCTTCCCTGGGGCCTGCTGTGGACTGCACTAGCATGCAGACAGCAAGCCCCTGTCCTGGGATGCAGTCCAGAAAATGGCCAAGTGCGGAAAGGCCCAGGGACTGTCTCAACACCCCCAGGTAGAGCTACAATAAGGACTCTTGAAGACTGGACTTCAGAGACACAGCAGACCCTGGACACCCGGCCGGGTCTCCCCAGGACAAAGCAAAAACTGGTCCAGTGCAGGGAGGTTGCGGCAACCCTCCGCAGCCCCTCCTCCAGCCACCAGGGGGCGAGATGTTCCATACCTTTGGTCTTCAGGTCCGGATGCTAGATGTCCCTGGACCTGCCCCAAGGGGCCCCAGCAAAAGGCACCCTGTGTGGTGCTGGAGAGGAAGAGGAAACCTCCGACTGATCCGTGAAGCCGGGTTTGCACTTGAGAGTGTGTTGATTTTGTGCCGGCTACAGCCTGAATGGGGGGAGAAAGAAAACTCCCCCAAATACAGAATTCCTTGACCATAGACTGGAAACTCCCCGGATGCAGACATGCCAACCAGAGGGACATTTATCTTCATTTGTCCTTATTTTATTGGCACTGTTTTCTCCAATTCTTGATGTTTTATTGATCTAAATGTTGTTTTTAAAACTTTTTTATACATTATGTATGTTCCTTTTACGGCTTGTTTTGCTGAATGCAGTGCTTTTCATAGAATCCTAGAGCTGGAAGGGACCTCCAGGGTCATCCAGTCCAGCCCCCTGCTCAATGCAGGATTCCCTAAACCATCCCAGACAGATGTAGGTCCAGCCTCTGCTTGAAGACCTCCAGCGAAGGAGAACCCACCACCTCCCATGGCAACCTAATCCATGGACTGATTGGCCTCACTGTCAGAAAGTTTCTCCTAATATCTAATCTGTATTGACTCCCTTGGAGTTTCATCCCATTGTTTCTAGTCCTCCCATCTTGTGCAAGTGAGAACAGGGACGATCCCTCTGCACTGTGACAGATACCTGAAGACCCCATCATGTCTCCTCTCAGTCTTCTTTTCTGCAGGCTGAACGTTCCTAGGTCCTTCAACCTTCCCTCGTAGGACATGCTTTCCAGACCACTAACAATTTTTGTAGCCCTCCTTTGGACTTGCTCTAGTTTGTCAGTGTCTTTTTTGAACTGAGGTGCCCAGAACTGGACACAGGACTCTAGATGAGGTCTGACCAAGTAGAGCAAAGAGGAATAATTACTTCTTGTGATCTAGACTCTACACTCCTGTAGATGCATCAAAGGATAGTTTTTGCCTTCCTCCCTTCCTTCCTTCCTCCCTTCCTTCCTGCACAGCTGAGCTTTCCAAAGGCTCAGTTCTGGGAAGACAGAGTGGAACAATTTCTTAGGGAGGTCACCAGCCCCCAAGATCTACAGGTAAAGGTGGAAGGGGGAATGAAAGACTGTGAATAGTATGGAGGGAAATAATTTACTGGAGGGATTCATCCACCATTTTTCCTCTTCCGGAGCCCAGGAGGCCATCCTGCAGGGGGTGGGGTGGGGGGCGCAGAGCCCTGCTCAGTTAAAAAGGCAGAATTCTCCAGGTTCCATCTTCCTTCAGCAGCCCTCCCTTTTATCCTCCCAGCAACAACCCTGTAAGGTAGACTAGGGCGAGAGAGTCCTTGGCTGGAGGTCAATGTGATTGACCAAGATGACAGACCAGGTAAGGGTCCTGATGTTTAGACCCCAGAGAACTGACGGCCACGGAGTTGTGTCCCAGGCAAGTGTGGATTTGACCGCAGGGAGGCTCACGCCTCACCCGTCTGACCTCCCGGCCCCTCTGGCATCTTCAGACTTTATCTCTGCATTTTGGCAGAGGGCTTCACTGGAAGGCAATGGTGTTAATTAAAATCTGCCTTAGTTGTTTTTATCCTGGTTCCCCCCTGAGGCCCTTAGGGTAAAGGGTGGGAATATAAGCCCAATAAACAAATAAGTTTATTGTGTTTAACCTGTGATTTGGACCCAAGAAAGCCAAGTCATTTCAGGCAAATGTTCTGAGATCCTTCAGACTCTGCAATCTGGGATTTGAACCTGTGATACAGTAACACACAGGAGGTCTTTCCTCCAGTAGTCATAGGGCGTCTGCATTCTGGGTCTTGGGGCCCCAGTGGGAGAATTCATACCCAGGCCTTTCCAGAGGGAATATTTTCTCTTTCTCTCTTTCTCTCTTTCTCTCTTCCTTCCTTCCTTCCTTCCTTCCTTCCTACCCAGGCCTTTCCAGAGAGAATATTTTCTTCCTTCCTTCCTTCCTTCCTTCCTTCCTTCCTTCCTTTCTGTTTGTTTCCTGCTCTTCACCACATGGTACCAGGGCGGGTAACAATAACAATAAAAACTATTTTATATAACTATTATGATTTTGGCTGTTTTTATTCTTTGTACACCAAGATTATATTTTAAGAGGGAGCAGTATAAAAATATTTTAAATAAATCAATAGAATAAAACCTATTGGGCTGGATGTTGTTGCTTTGACACATTTTTAATTCTGTCCCACGAGTTCCCTTTTCGCTCTCAATACCTCTGTTGCTCTTATTTGCTGAGCTTACATTGAACACCTGGAGGATGGCATATTTAACAATAAACAGGTAAAGCAAAGATCTGCCTGGCAGGGTTTATATTGCTCACAAAATGCACAAGAGCCCCGTAGAGGTATTGCTGGAGGACTGCAATTAATAGTTAAGCTGAGGAGGGCCGTGAAAAATGTAGAAATAAGAACCTCAAAGGAGAAGAAGAGTTGGCTTTTCTACCCCACTTTTCACACCCATTTAAGGGGACTCAAAGCAGCTAACAAGCTTTCTGTTGTTCTCCCTTAAGGGGACTCAAAGCTGCTGACAAACCTTCTGTTCTTCCCCCACAACAGACACCCTGTGAGGTAGGTGGGGCTGTAAGAGCTCAGAAGAGAGCTGTGACTCACCCAGGGTCACCCAGCTGGCTTCGTGGGGGAGGGTGGAACCAAACCCGGTATTCCCAGATAAGAGTCCGGCTCCTTAACCACTAGACCTGCTGGATCAAGGCACAACCTTCTCCTTTGCCATCCCATTCCAAAACACAGGACCTGGGCACACATTCTAGTACAGATATGGCCAACCTATGACATGCGTGTCACAGGTGACACTCCAAGCCCTTTTGGGTGGCACACCTGGTCACCCTGGCACCTGGGCGTGTAGTGCATGCTTGTTCTTGAAGTGTACGAAATGCCAACTTTCAATTAAAGATTTAGCAAATGAAATTCAGCAACAAAAGTCTCTGTAAAGAATTATTTGTTTTTGCTTTTAATAAATTACATATATCAAAAATATAACTTTTTTACCAGAGCTACAAATACCACAAAATTATGGATATTTCTAGATGTGACACAGCAGCCGAGTTAAGCGAGGTTTTATTGCGAATTTTGACACACCGAGCTCAAAAGGTTCGCCATCACTGTTCTAGTAGCCACTGGCACACCTTTGTTTTGGTCTAGAAAAGGGACTAATGAGGAGAGACATGCTAGAGGAGCACAGCATCTAAACTGCTAGAACCCACATCCACCCATTCAAGCTGAATCCTGGTAAATCCTGCCTGTGCCTTGAGATCTGGAGGGGAGGCCCTCCTGGTGGTCCCACCACCCTCAGCAGCAAAAGGGGGTGGGCACCCAGAAGAGGGCCTTCTCAGTGATGGCCCCCAGGCTATAGAATAGTCTCCTCCTTGAGATGCATCTATCTCCTTCACTGTACACATTTTGTAAGGTAGTGCCGATGTACCTCTTTGCCCTGGCCTTTGGTTAAATGGGGTTACACTTTCCCTTCCCGTCTGCAGATGCCATTGTTTTAATGCACCCTGTTATTGTTTTAATAATGTCTGATTGATTGACCGAATGAATGAATGAATGAATGAATGAATTAATATCAAGGGGTTTTTTTGTTTAGATATTTATATCCCGCCCTCTGGGCAGCTTACAATAAACACACACAGGATTTAGATAGGTGTGAGAAATTGCATCAGGTATGAATGATTTCAGCAAGAGAAGTGTTAATAGTTTGTTTTCATCAGTTGACAGAATGCAGAGCGGATGACCCAATAGGCATGCAAATCCAATCAAGGCATGAAGTGGCCACCCTTCGCCCCCCTGGCAGCCTGAGTCCTTCTGGGTCCACTTGCACACAGTGTCTGCAACAGGGAGGCTCTTGCAAACATCTCTGAGGACTCACCACAGACCTCCTGTGGAGGAAGTTGCTCAGATCCTTCTGCCTCCTGATGGAATCCCAGAGAGATTCAACCATGTTGAGATCACCGTGCTGGGGCGGGGGGGGGGGGGCACAGCATCACTGTCTGAACGTATTGGACAGCCGTTTCCCCACACCTGCCTAAAACCTTTGCACAGTACACAGAAGGTTTGTCAGCAGCTTTGAGTCCCCTTAACTGGGTGAGAAAAGGGGGGTAGAAAAGCCACCTCTTCTTCTTCTTCTTCTTCTTCTTCTTCTTCTTCTTCTCTCTGTGTATAAACCAATAGGTTGGTAAAATATAAAGAAAGAGGAGGAGGAGATGAAGAGAGACATTTTGCTGAGTTTGCTGAGGTGCCCCCTTCGAGGGAAGGAGGCGGACATGATGCTTTGGTCCAGACATTTTCTTGTCCCAGGTGGATGTGCCAGTTGCCATGTCTGGACCGAAGCATCATGTCCGCCCCGGAGCAGCTCTCTGGCATTTTAAGGGCACTGCTGCCTCCTCCCTTTAGGACCATCAGCGCAGGGTGGGAAAAGGCCCAGCTGGAGAGGTGCCCGGTGCTGGCACAAGAGGCGGGGGACTAGGTCATGACTGCAACCTCTGGGCGAGGGCGAGGGCAGCAGGCGGCCAAAGGCTTTCTGCTGTCCCAGGAGGGAGAGGGTGGTTTGAGGGAGCTGTTAGAGGCACCACAAGCAGGCAGGACCCAAATTATTCCTCATGACCCCGTGGATGTGCCAGTTGCCAGGGCTGAGAGGAAAAGAAGAGTAATTGGCTTTTCTGCACCACTTTTCTCACCCACTTAAGGGGACTCAAAGCAGCTGACAAACCTTCTGTTCTTCTCCTCATAACAGATAGCCTGTGAGGTGGGTGAGGCTGTGAGAACTCAGAAGAGAGTTGCGACCTGCCCAAGGTCACCCAACTGGCTTCATGGAGGAGTGGGATCAAACCCGGTATTCCCAGACAAGAGTCCAGCTCCATAACTACTAGACCATACTTGGAAGGAGAAAACCCTCACCGCTTCCTTCCTTCCTTCGCTCCGGTGGGGCCTCCCCTGATTTCCCTAATTCGATCAGGAAAGGATTAATGATATCTTTAGAAAAGATAAAGAGAAATTAAACTTAGAGTGGGAGAAGCAAGATAGGTATGATGTATAAAGTTACTTCAAATTGAAATGGAATATGAACATGTTAAAGACTGTATGATTACATAGGCAAGAAACTTTGGATATAATATCCAAATGGACCAATGGGAGAAACTGTGGGTAAGAGACTTAAAATTTACAGCCTGTTTGTCATTGAAAGGGAATGTATACAAGACGATGTATAGATGGTACTTAACACCACACAGGTTGGGCAAAATGTATTCAAATATGTCTACGAGTTGTTGGAAATGTAAAAAAGTCAAGGGTACCTTTTACCGGAATCTATCTGGGAAATGGAATGTAATATTACTTTGGAGGAGGCTGAGTGGATAAAAATACTAGGCAAGATGTTTTCCTCGTTCAAGTCTCAATCCGAACATGAGTCGTCACTCAAAATTTTATACAGGTGGTACAGAACTCCTCTAACTATTCACAGAATCGATGCCAGATTCTCGCCACAATGTTGGAATGGATGTGCGGAGCGAGGAACCTACTTTCACCAATGGTGGAGCTGCCCAGTAATAAGGAAGTCTGGGGGTTTGATTGAACAATCTATAATTAACATAACTTCCCAATCATTTGCTCTGACTCCGGCCATGGTATTTTTGCTTTACTTTAAAGAACCAGGAGCCCCAGACCACCACAGAGACTTAATAAAAACTTTGATTACTATAGCTAAAGCAGAAGTGGCCCTTTTTTGGAAATACCCGGTATGACTATCAGTAAGCAACTGGATTATTAGGACATGGACCCAATTCACTAATGAACTGATTAGGGCACAAAGAGACAAGATGCAAGCATCTGAAAGTCAAAGTAAATTTATTGGCAAATGGGAACCAGTCATCAAACAGGCACAAGAGACTACAGAATATAGAATCGCAGGTTCACACACTCTCCAATTTCTTAAAGATAAGCTACAAACACTATTTCCTGAACTCAGCTGGTAATGGAATGTTGGAGGCATAGGCTATGTGTTAATTGGAATATTTTGTTTATTTTGTTTGTAAATGTTAAAAGGTTCAAGTTCGTGTTTATTAATAAAAACTTATATTAAAAAAAAGGGTACCTTTTACCATATGTGGTGGACATGCGAAAAAGCAATAAAGTATTGGCTGACAATAGGCAACCAGATGAGACAAATTTTGAAGTGTAATTTTATGTCTAAACTAGAATTGTTTTTGCTGGGAATAGTTGGTGATAGTTCAAATACCATAAAGAATCTGATATTATATATGGTGACCACAGCCAGACTGTTATATGCACAGAAATGGAAGGATGAAGCGTTACCTGTGGAGGAGGGTTGGATAATTAAACTGACCAAAATGGACAAACAGACAAACTTAAGGGACAAAACAGTGAATAAGTTTTTGGAAGGCTGGAGAGCCCTTACTGACTCTCTACAGGACTCAGGGGCGCTTCAAAGGCCATCTGCTGGGACTCCAGAGCAGGAGAAGGTTTGTCCTTGTCTCTGCTTGAGATGCCCATGAGCATTTGGTGGGCCACTGTGTGCAACAGGATGCTGGACTAGATGGGCTGTGGCCTGATCCAGCAAGGCTTCTCTTATGTTCTTATGTTCTAAACGCATATAAGAAGAGGAGGAAGAACGGAGGAAGTCATGCGGAAAGCGCAAGCATTGTAATATGGGGAAGGGAGGAACATTAAGGTTGAAATGATGGGAAAATGCTGATGAAAATTCAAAAATTATATGGGGAAAAAAAGGATTATTGAGCTTCCCAGGAAATGCAGCGCCCTGATGGAGGGCCCAATGCGCCCCGGAGGGCTCCCTCTCTCTCCCTGCCAGCCAAGGGCGGTGATGCGATTGGGGTTCAGAAACGGCAGCAGCAGGAGCGCCCCTTCTGCTCCTCCTTAGCTGGGGCGCAGCGCCCCTCCCTCCCTCTGCTGGGAGGGGAGGGGAGGAGGCGTCCCCCACCCCGCGCTGAGCCCCTTGCTGGAGCCTGCTCCGGCGCGGCTATCGAGGGCGATTAGCCGGACATTAGGAGGCCTGTTAGCGCAGCGCTGCCCAGGCTTCGGCCCGATTGTCCGGGCGCATTTGCAACACAAAGGCGGCGGCGGCGCAGCAGCAGCGGGAGGGCGGGCAGGAGGTCGGCAGCCTGGCAGCCCCCTTCGTGCCCCCGAGTTGGGCAACTTCGGGGAAGAAGGAGGAGACGCCTGGGCAGGAGGAGGAGGAGGAGGAGAGCCCGGTCCCTTCCGAGCCCCAAGAACATAAGAACATAAGGGGAGCCCTGCTGGATCAGGCCACGGCCCATCTAGTCCAGCATCCTGTTGCACACAGTGGCCACCAATTGCCCATGGGCATCTCAAGCAGAGACAAGGGGAAACCTCCTCCTGCTCTCAAATGCCAGCAAATGGCCTTAGAATCATCCTGCTTGTCCCCACAGCCTGAAAGATGGACTTAGGCGTCCATTCTAGTAGCCATTGATACATCTGTCGTCCATAAATTTGTCTAGTCCTCCCTTAAAGCCATCTAGGCTGGTTGCTGTCACCACCTCTTCCGGCAGCCCATACTGAAGTATATACAATCATGCATGGTATAGAAAGGGTGGATAGAGAAAATTTCTCTATCGCACAACACTAGAACCAGGGGGCATCTATGAAGCTGATGGGTAGGAGCGTAAGGTCTGACAGGGGGAAGTATTTCTTCACCCAGAGGGTCATCGGCTTATGGAATGTGCTGCCGGAAGAGGTGGTGACAGCTACCAGTCTGGATGGCTTTAAGGAAGGGTTGGACAAATGTATGGACGACAGATGTATCAATGGCTGGTAGAATGGACGCCTAAGTCCATCTTTCAGGCTGGAGGGGAAAGCAGGATACTTCTAAGGCCATTTGCTGGGATTCGAGGGCAGGAGAAGGTGTTGCCCTTGTCTCTGCTTGAGGTGCCCAGAAGCCATCCTTGGGCCATTGTGGGAGACAGGATGCTGGACCAGATGGGACGCCTCCTCTGAGGTTCTTATGCCCTTATGGTGCCCAGGCAGTTTCTCTACCAACCGGCTACAGCCTCTTACCAGCGGTGTCAGTGAAGGAGAGATTTTGGCCAGAGTAAACGGCCCCGGTTGGATCCAGTGAGGCCTTCTTGGGTCCTTTGGACCATCGGGGATGCCTGACCCACACCCCTCGCCCCTGTTCTGTTAGACTTCGGGGCTAGTGTCCTGCACCACTCCTTAGTTAGAGAATTCCCGCGGTGTCCGGTGCCCTTCTTTCTCCTGGGTCCTTCTGGGGCGCCTCTAAAGTCCTGGAAGGCGGACCCAGGCGAGTGGCCCTGCAAACGGGGCCGCCAGGCCTCTTTCTAACGGGGCCAACCGGACTCCCCCCTCAACCCCCCCAGCAGGGTCAAGCCAAAGCCAAGGCGACTCAACGCCCCCCCCCCGCCGCGATGGAGAGTCGGTTGCCCTTGTGACCTCTGCCGCCGCCCCGGGAGATGGCCTTCTTGCCGTTGGCTCCCGAGACTGCCCAGAGACGCAGGGCTGCCCTGGACCCGCCAGGCAATTAGCGCCCCTTTCCTAATTATGCCCCCGATTTGCATGTCAAAGAGCCGCCGAGGGTTTAAAGCGCCCGCCCGGGCAGGTCTCCACACTCAGGTAGGCAGGCGAGGAGGAGCGCTGGGCCCGCGTCCGTCCGTCCGTCCGTCCATCCATCCCTCCGCCCGCCCGGCGCCGCCCATGCCCCTCGACGGCACCAGCATCAGCGCCGCCGCCCCGCCGCCCGGGAAGAAGCGCTACCAGCGCCACGCCAAGCCGCCCTACACCTACGTGGCCATGATCGCGCTCGTCATCCGGAGCGCCCCGGACAAGCGCCTGAAGCTCTCGCAGGTGAGCCGAGCCGAGCCGAGCCGAGCCGTCGGGGCGGGCGGGCGGGCGGGCAGGAGCCGCCAAGCCGGGGAAATGTGTCCGGTCTCCCCCGTAGGAGTGTGGAAAGCCCGCGGGGCGCAGGAGCAGGAGCCCGTCCAGGGCCGCCGTGCGCCGAGGTCATCCAGCCGGGCCCGCCCGGGGGAAGGAGGCGCGCGCGCCAGGTGCCCGTTCGGCGGAGGGAGGGAAAGGGGGGGAGGGGGCAGCCCGACTTGTGTGTGTGTGGGGGGGGTTACGGGATGAGAAGCCGGGCCGCCGCCCACCCTCTCGGCGGCTCTCTCTGCCCGAGCCTCCAGCGAGGTCTCCGGCGCGCTTCGGGTGGCCCTTGGGGCCGGAGCAGGCGCGCGCTTGGCCGAGGGGGTCGCAGCGTTTGCCCCCCTCCCCTGCCTCGCCCGTCCGGCGGACCTTCCCTTGGCCCCTTCTCTTCGGCGAGGGGGGAACGGAGTGCGGGCGGGAGGGGCCACTGCGGCCCCGGGGCTCGGGGGGGGGGGCGCGCGCGTGTGCACCCCTGATGCTGATGCTGATGCTGTTGCGAGTTCTACCCTCCTTTTCCGCCTGAAGGCCTGTGGCCACACTTAAGGTTTAATCCGGCTTCAGTCCGCTTTCGGAGCGAGAGAACACATCGGCAAAGTTTCTTTCAGTGTTAAAATAGCTCAGAAAATTCCCCTTCGGGATAGACGATGTGGAAATAAAATGACCGGCCGCTTTGCCGATGGGTTCTCTCGCTCTGAAGGCGGACCGAAGCCGGATTAACCCGGGCCCGATCGCCGCTCCCCCCGGGTCCGGAATGAAGGCCCAGAGCCCCTCGGCTCTGCTCGGGCGCTGGGACCCCCTCTCCGGCCGCCCTTTGGCGGGTCCACCGAACGAGCGCAAACGGAAGGGTCGCCAAAGCGCTCGCCGGGCTTCGAACCTCCCGGCGCTCCAGACGGGCGGCCATCGAGGCGCGGGGGGGCAGGGAGGAGGGGGCTCCTCCGTCTGGTGGGGGCCCTCCCGCAGGCCGGTGCTCGAGGCTGGAATCCGCGGGAGTCTCTCTCGCGGGGAACCGCTGGCCAGATGTTATAAAATTACTGGCCAATGTGTTGATGGGTCCCTTGCAAGGGGGGGAAGGCGAGGAGCGTCGGAGCCCCGTCCAGAGATCCGGCAGGGCCGATTCTACCTTCTTGCGCGATTCTTCCGTCTTTACTCATTCAAGGGCTTGAGAACTACGGGAATTAATCGACTCTTTGCCGCTTGGATGATGCGCGTCCGCCGCGCTACCTTTTCCTTCCTTTTTAGGACAGTTTTATTTACCCCCTACGTTATTGATCACGTTAGCCGATTGGGCAGATGTCCTGTAACGTCTGTAAATAACTTTAATTCTTTCAGCCTTATATTTTTTATATTGTTTATCTCCTTATTTTCCCCCTTTTTATCCACATTAATATCTTTTTGCCGAGTTTCCTAGAATCCTCCCCTAACCTTTTCTTGCCCATCTTAACATCTCATAGGACCAACCTTTGTCCCTTTTCTCGCCTTCAGCCTCAACTTGATCAGGTTTTCCATCTCATTCAGCAGTTTCTTTATATTCATGGATCTTGGAAACTGCCAAATGAGTCTTCACTGCAATTTCCAAATTTCTACATACTACCTGTTCCCATCTATTCTGCTAATCTATTTATTTTCCTTCCCGTCCATTAACATGTTAATTGTCCTTTTAATTCCCTGTGGGTCATCTGAGGTATGTTGATAAGAACATAAGAGAAGCCTTGCTGGATCAGGCCACAGCCCATCTAGTCCAGCATCCTGTCGCACACAGTGGCCCACCAAATGCTCACGGGCATCTCAAGCAGAGAGAAGGACAAACCTTTGCTTGCTCTCAAATCCCAGCAAATGGCCTCAGAGGCCTCCTGTTTGTCTCCCCAGCCTGAAAGATGCACCTAGGTGTTCGTTCTAGTAGCCATTGATACATCTGTCGTCCATAAATTTGTCTAACCCTACCTTAAAGCCATCCAGACTGGTAGCTGTCACCACCTCTTCCGGCAGCACATTCCATAAGCCGATGACCCTTTGGGTGAAGAAATACTTCCCCCTGTCAGACCTTACGCTCCTACCCATCAGCTTCATAGGTGCCCCCTGGTTCTAGTGTTGTGCGATAGAGAAAAGAAATATTCTCTATCCACCTTTTCTATACCACGCATAATTTTATATACTTCAGTCAGGTCCCCTCTTAAACGCCGTCTCTCCAGACTGAAGAGGCCTAGACGTTGCAGCCTGGTTTCGTAAGGGATTTTGTTCCAGCCCCCTAACCATTCTGGTTGCCCTTCTCTGCACCTTCTCTAGTTCCACAATATCCTTTTTGAGGCGTGGTGACCAGAATTCTACACAGTATTCCCAATGTGGCCTCACCATAGATTTATAAAGAGGCACAATGACACCTGCTGACTTGTTTTCTATTCCCTTCCTAATTATTCCCAGCATTGAATTTGCTTTTTTCGCTGCTGCCGCGCACTGGGTTGACACCTTCGTTGAACTGCCACCAAAACAGATTGTATAGCTATAATATTATGTATGTATATATCCTGTTTACTGTTTTCACATCTACTTCTTCTACTTCTTTCTTCTTTCTTCATTTTTATTTAAACTTTTTGATATCAAACAATAAACATCAACATCGTTACAGACTGAATAAAATGTTCAGAAGTTCTTTCGTCATCATCCAGTCCATCTTACTCCTTGTGGAGTTTAGCGTGATGTATCCTTTTAACTCACCAGCTGATTTTGTTTTCTGATTTTCTCTTTATTCTATTTCCATTCCTACACACTTCCCCCTCATTGTAGCTTTAAAGCCCTTCCACAACCCATCTTGTGTGCATTATCCGGTGTCATTCTCTCAAATATAGTTCTATTTCCCCTTCTAACCTTCTTTATCTTCCTCTTTCTCAAAAACAATTGGCTCCAATTGCCACTGAAATTCAGCTTTCTCCTTGCAATGAATTGTCATTAGCAAAGGGGCCTCAGCCTCATTCTGAATAGTTAATTCCTTATCTTCCATGACTGGAGGCTCCTCTTGATGGTCATTTATTGTGATTATTATTTATTTGCATCATGTGATTATAGTTTTGGTTTTTTTATTCAAGTTTCAATAAAACGTTCAGATTAAAAAGGGGGGGAGAAGAGGAGATCTTTGTCTTTGGGGCCTTTTAAGTCGTGTGGGGGGGTGTTAAATGCTCCCTTGACCTTCAGGGGCCCCCATCTTTGCAAAGAGGCCAGAGCTTCCCTGAGCAAGGAATTCCCAAGGGGGTAAAACTGGAGGGCCATGGGGGGGGGCTCTTTTTGCCTGAAGTTCTTTCCCCCCTGCTAACCACCTTCCCCCCTCCGTTGCAGATTATCAAGGAAATCGGCCGGCTTTTCCCCTTCTTCCAAGAGAATTACGAGGGCTGGAAAGACTCCATCCGCCACAACCTCTCCGCCAACAAATGCTTCTCCAGGGTGAGCACCAGGCCCCCAAAGGCAGGAAGGGGAGCCTTATAAAGGGATACAAATTCTTAAATAGATAAGCCAGGTCTTTCTGGAAGGAGGCCTAGTCTTTACTTGGAGCCTGACCTAAACACGTGGTGTCTGGCCTCCCCATGAGGCTGCCTGGGCGTGAGGGTGACCCCTTCGCCAGTGTCCTCACCAAACCCTCTGACTCTGTTGCAGGTTCTGAAGGACGCCAGCCGGCCCAACTCCAAGGGGAATTACTGGGTGGTGGACGTCGACCTTATTCCTGGTGACGCCCTCAAATTGAAGGCCTCGCCCTTTGACCGGAAGAAGGACGTCTCCTTCGCCCCCGACCTGGCCCCCTACGTGATCCACGGACGCCCCTACCCGGCCGCCCACAAGGCCCCCCCTAAGGAAACCCAGGCAGCACAAGGCCACAGCGAAGAAAGTCCGGCGCCCCCCAGGCCCCGACGGAAGAGCTCCTTCACAGTGGAATCCCTCCTGCAAAGCGTCCCCAGGGCAACCTCGGACTCTGAGCAGGGAAACCCTGCTGCCCCCAAATGCCCCCCCAACAAAGATGCTGCCCTGCCCAACAGTGCCCATCCCCCATGTGCCCCAGAAGCGTTCCCCACTGGCACTTGCTCTGCCTCTGGTGCGCAGAGCCAACATTCGGCGTTTCCTCAGCACATTCCTACTTGCTGCAACCAAGAAGCTGGTCTTCCCTTGGGTTCCGTCACGTGCCAGCAGGCAGCTTTCGTGCCGTACGGCCAGCTGCCTGTGCCCGTCAGCAGTGGCCTCCTGTTCTATAACATGCCCCCTCCTGCCCTGCCCAGCTACTTTGCCTTTCCGCCCCAAGGCCTGTCATGCTGCCATGCGGCACCAGCTTGCTGGGGAGGCACATTCGGCTATCCTGCTCCTGGGCCACACCTTGGATACTGACCCGGAGTAGAAAGGCATAGTGAGGCATGAGAGAACCCAAGAGGAGTCCATCCCGTCCAGCATCTCCTCTCACCCAGTGGGCACCAATTGCTTCTCAATGTTCTCAGGCAGGAAACGCGGGCAAAGCCTTCACCCGCTCTTCCCTGCGAGTGGCCTTTAGAGGCAGCCTGCCTCTTCCACCTGGAGCCAGGACCCAGCGCCCATTCTAGGAGCCATTGATACAGGTGTCCTCCATGAATTAAGAGGAGCCCTGCTGGATCAGGCCACAACCCATCTAGTCCAGGATCCCACCAAGTTCTTCTCTGGGCGTCTCAGGTGGAAGGCAAAGGCAAAACCTTCGCCTGCTTTTGCCTCCCTGCAGATGACCCTGAGAGACATCCTGCCTGTCTGTCTTGCCAGCCTGGAGGTGGTACCTGGGCATCTGTTCTAGCAAGCAAGAAGACAGATCCTACCGGCTTGACCAACCCTGCTGTGGGCTGCAGCAACCACACCCGTATCTGCTGGCCTGGACCATTCTGGGTGCATCACAAGGACTTTCTCCCGAGTTCTCTTTTGTATCATGTGCTGAACCTTTATTTCCTTATTAAATTACTAGCATCTCCTGCGTTGTCCCGAGTCCGTTTTCTTCTACGGTTTCCAGCATAGGCAGAGGGAAATGGTGCGCACTCTCCTTCCCTCTTTGGGGACGTGATGTCAGAACAATGTCATCTTTACCTATGGTTGCCAGCCAAGGGCACCTGTGCCACCCATGAGATTCTTCTTCTTGTGAAGTTAGAACAAGAAAATGGATCCCTACCAATAGTGCTGAAATTCCTTTCAGGTCATCCAAACTTAGAAGTAATACCTACTATATGAGTATTAAGACCACCAAGCGAGGGCCCTCTTTCAGATGTGCAGAGGGTGGCAATATCCTTGAGGGCCTTTTCTGTTGTGTCCCCCAGACCCTGAAACAGCCCCCCTCTGGAGGTTTGAGGCGTCTACATTATATGCTTTTCATCCCCTGTTGCCCTACCATGGAATCCTAGAGTTGGAAGGGACCTCCAGGGTCATCCATCCCTGCTCATTACAGGATTTCCTAGACCATCCCAGACAGATGTAGGTCCAGGCTCTGCTTGGAGACCTCCAGTGAAGGAGAACCCACCACCTCCCCTGGCAACCTATTCCATTGACTAATCGCCCACACTGGCAGGAAGGTTTTCCTAATATCTTATATGTATTGACTCCCTTGGAGCTTCATCTCGTTGTTTCTAGTCCTCCCATCTTGTGCAAGTGAGAATAGGGACGATCCCTCTGCACTGTGACGGCCCTTCAGAGACTTGAAGACTGTGATCGTGTCTGCTCTCAGTCTTCTCTTCTGCAGGCTAAACATTCCTAGATCCTTCAGCCTTTCCTCATAGGACATGCTTTCCAGATCACTAACCAGGAATGGAGAACATAAGAACATAAGAGAAGCCTCGCTGGATCAGGCCACAGCCCATCTAGTCCAGCATCTCCTGTCGCACACGGTGGCCCACCAAATGCTCATGGGCATCTCAAGCAGAGACAAGGACAAGCCTTCTCCTGCTCTCAAGTCCCAGCAGATGGCCTTAGAAGTGCCCCAGTTCCTCCCCCCCCCAGCCTGAAAGATGCACCTAGGCATTCGTTCTAGTAGCCATTGATACATCTGTCACCCATAAATTTGTCTAACCCTACCTTAAAGCCATCCAGACTGGTAACTGTCACCACCTCTTTTCTATAGATGTATCTTTTCTATTGTTCATTGGTTTTTACCTCTTTATTGCCACAACATCGACAAACTAGAGCAAGTCAAAAGAAGGGCTACCAAAATGGTTAGTGGGCAGGAAAGTATGTCTTATGAAGAAAGTTTATAAGGAAAACATCATGGGTCTTAATATATATCACAAATTTACACAGCCTGGATATAGTTATATAGAAAACTTGATCGATGGACCTGGGAACAGGGTCAATAGGGAAACATTGATTCAAATATTAGGAAGAGAGAATTGGATGTGTAGTCTTGCAATTTCAACTATCATTGCTAAAAGGGAGACACTGGAAATGTTGCTTTAACCTTACAAGAAGGTGGAGCTAATTATTAAAGCAAAGATTAACGATGAGAGGACAATTAGTGCAAAAATTTACAAACTTTTGGTTGGGGACCAAGAAGAAGTTATTCATAATCTATATAATAAATGGAAAGATGTCATTGATAGTACCCTAACCCGAATCTAAAAAGCAGTAGCTGCCTTAATTATGGATAACACAAATAGAACGAAAGAATTAAGATTGAAAATACTTGACAAGTGGTATTGAACCCCAGGTCAGCTTTCTAATATGGGTATATATCCTTGCTCAAACTGCTGCCATAGTTGCCTGGTGGGAGGCTCTTGTCTTCATATGATCTGGGCTTGCCCAGAAATTCAAAACTTTTGGCATCTGGTGACTAGAAAGGCAAAATATATTTGGTTATAGTAATGATATTCCAAATATTGTAATATTATAGCAAACTGTCTATAAAGCTCATGATTCATATGTAAAAAAACAAATGATGGCGGCTGCATTATCGGTTGTAGTTAAAGGATGGAAAAATAAAACCGAATGGACAATATCCAAATGGTATCACTATATCTCAGAGCTGATAGCACGTGATATTGTCGCTGACGACTCGTTAAGGGCCAAATGGAATGTACTGCTGAATCACTTCCTTCAAACTTGGGGAAATCCCCATACAGAGGAATTCTTTAGAAGGTTCCCGCAAGAATTAATGTAATCACTGAAAATTAACTTGAGCCTCAGGGGGAGGCAGGGAAGGCATCACTAATTTGTTTTTGCATATGTATCTTTTTATGTATGTATGTTTTACATGTCAAATAAGAAGAAAAAGAAAACCTCAAGTCTAGGGGATCCATTAGCGTCTCCCCCCCCCCCCCCGATATACTTCTTTTCATACAGCCCACCACTGGCTCTCAGCCCCCTCCTTTTTCACACACGCAGAGCAAGACTTTCAGACAACACCAGCGAGTCCCAGCAGCAATTCCACTTTATTGGCCCGGCAAGCATCCGGCAGGAGAAAGGCGCACCTGGGAAGGAGGGAGGACAGCCCCCCCCCATGGGGACACACACACACACACACACGCACAGAGGGTGCTGGATAAAGCTTAAGCACAAAAGGGGCCAAAGAGCGGGGAGAGCGGCAGCCTTTCTACTGGGGCTGGTGCAGCGGTTCAGCCAGCGAGTCAGGGGTGAAAATGGCCCAGAGGAGGGCGAGGAAAGAGCCAGGAGGAGCTCTGGTCAAGCAGAGGCCGGAGTGCTAACCCCTCGTCTGACCCAGCGACACAGAATCCCCAGAGCCCCAACGGGCTGCCAAGGGCTCGTTCTTCTCCGCCAAGTGCCACCTTTTCCCAGGCCTGCACGTCTAGGCGCCATTGTCCCAGCACACCTGCGGTCCCTCGGGGGCTTTGAGTGGCCCCTTGCCTCGAGGGCGGCGTGAAGGGAAAGGCCCACTGCTGGCACTTTATGGCCCCCGAAAACATGCAACGGACGGCGAGGGGGAAAGGAGAGCGAAGGCCGGAGAAGCAAACTTGCATTTGCCTCCTGAAGCAGATTGGAGAAGGGGGGGCAGAAGACGCAGGAAGGACCAGGAAGAAGGGGAGACGTACTCAGACATACACGCCATCGCGCCCTTGATCCAGCCCCCCGCCCCCCGGAAAGAGCAGGCGGGAGAGACGGCATCCAAAAGGAGGAGGGGACAGCAGGGAGACCCTTCCCCTCGATCTCCAAGCAATCGATCCTCCATTCGGGGACAGAGAAGACGGAGCAGGAAGATGAGCAGGACGCAGATGGTGGGACGGGGGTCCCTGGGCTACAGCCCCAGAGGCAAGGGGGCACCGCCGGCCTTCTTTAGGGGCATCGCCCCACTGCCTGAGTACTCAAAAGAAGGCAGGAGCGGGACGGGGCCGGCTCTTCTGCTCTCAGGACCAGCCTGCTTGGAGAGAATTTGTCCGCTGGCACTGGGGTGCTGGTGACGCCCTCCACGGCGCCCCCTCCGACCTTGGCGCCGAGTCCTCCCATGTGGCCTCAGGCCATATCGATGCGGCGTGCGGCCGGACCCAGCTCCACCTTGCAGACACGCTGGGCAAACTTGAGCGAGCAGATGGACTCAGCCAGGTTCTTCTCCAGCGGAGAAATCTGAAGGCCAAGAGAAAGGAAACAGCGGAAGAATCACCCCGCTCTCCTAGAACAACCTCTTACAGGCCAAGCGGAAGCGGCCAAACCACTTGCTGGGGAGCAGGGCCTTCCCTGTGGTGGTGTCATTTGTATCTTTGGAAATGCATTTCCCCTCCAAAGTCTCTGAACCACCTGTTGAAGGCTTTTAGCTCTTTATCCAGGCGTTCCTGCCCCAGTCTGTTTTTATTATTGCTTTAATGCAGTTTTTAATAACTATTTATTAAAGTGCTTTTGTATCTTTGATATTTTTGAATTGCTCTTGGGTTTCTTTAACTGAATGAGGAACGTGACACATTAAGTGCACAAATGCTTTCAGTGCGTAAAGAAGCAAGCAAGCGCTCAGGAAAATCACCTAGAGGCCACTTTTCCCCCAGCCTGGCAACCATCTGCCGGCAACTGGCTGGCTGCATGGGGTGGCAATTTCTGAAATGCCCCAGCGATGCGAGCTGCCCGTTTGTTCAGTTACATCTTTCTCTTAATCCATGTGTTTCGGAGCTGAGGAGCATCCAGGGTTGCCCGTAGCAGTTACAGGGCCTTATCTGGGGCCACCCTGGTGTCCTTCAGGCTAGGTTATACCCAGGCCACAGTAGCACTTTACGGCTGTTCTGTGGCCGTCTGCAGTCCACACTGGATGATGGGATATTCAGTGCAGCCCTGGGCCGGTGGGACCTGATGGGCTCCTTCGCTCACAGCATCCTTGCACTATTGCCGGCCCAACATCTGGGGCCCCACGTGGGGCCCCAGATGTTGGGCCGGCAATAGTGCAAGGATGCTATGAGCGAAGGAGCCCATCAGGTCCCACTGGCCCAGGGCTGCACTCCTAGAAGGTCTCCTGCTGCAGAAGCAGCTGCAACCAGCCTCTCTGGCCAAGAAACCCAGCTGGACCAGGCAGGTTCGTTCTCAGGCCGGAAATATATGGATGGAGTTTGCCCATGGATTGTGCTCAGCCAGGTATCTGGAACACCCAGCGGCACCTTGGACCAGAACCTGCAAAACCCTCTGGCTTGACTGCAGGGGCCAAAGACACCGTCCTTCCGTCACATTGGAAAGTTGAAGAAGGGAACACACGCACACACATTTGTATCTCCCAGGTGGGAGGGAGGAAGAGGAAGGTGGGCGCTCAGGAAGGAAGCGAAGGGGTTCCAACGTGTGCACACAGCCGCAAGCCAAGGGGCCACTTGCTTCCTGGATGCAGGAACCGGCAGCAGAGAAGGAGTCAGGGAGCTCTGCCACAGCCTCGGGGCCCTTCCACACCCACCCTGCCGGCCTCCTCACCTGCACCATCATGATGGTCTTGCTGCCTTTGCCCAGGGAGTCCTGCAGCAGGTAGGTGAGCTTGGAGTTGCGGAAGGGCACGTGGGGCTGCTTGGCCCGCAGCGCCTGGATCACCTCGCCCAGGGCCAGCAGGGACTTGTTGATGTTCTGCGCCTCCTTCAGCCGCTCCCCCTGCGCCCCCGACTTCCACACCCGCTCCGAGCCGGCCAGGTCCACCAGGTTCAGCTTGCCTGGAGAGGGCGAGAGACCGGGTTGGGAGGGGACCGTGGCCCCCTGAGCGAGGCCTGCAAGAACTGAAGCCGTCGGGGAGCAGGAAGGCAGGCGACCCGGGGGCCCTTCAGCCTTGGGGCAGATCCCTGCCAAGGGGTGCTTGTCTTCTTGGCCACCACAGGACTAAATAATGGCCAAAGGGAGCCTCAAACGCACAGAAAAAAGCACCTGAACCGTCGGTCACCACCGAGCAGGGCTCAGGAAAGGGCGGCACTGTACATGTGTGAACAAGGAAGGAGGGCTTTTTAGTGGTGGCTCCGCATCTGTGCACTCTCCCCACCAAGGGGCAAGCCCAGGGCCTCACTCACAACTTTCATCTTTCATGACTCCCTCTCCCAGGCACCCTCACCACTGGCCTGTTTCTTGACTGTTGTTGGGCCTTCCTGGGCTTAGTGCTTTAATTCTTGTTTGCGTGTATGTACGGCTTTACCCGCCGCTGCATTCGCACCTCAGTTTTAATCCAGCTTCAGCCCTCTTTGGAAGTGAGGAAACACGTCAGCAACAGCACAAGCTGTTTTCTTTCTGCATTGTCTAATTTCTTTCAGCGTGATTTAACTGAGAAAATGTTTGGGTTAGGTGAGGTGGAAAGAAAGTGACTCTCCGCTTTGCTGATGGGTTCATTTCACCCTGAAGATGGACTGAAGACGGATTAAAACTCAGGTCTAAATGCAGCGCTTGGTTCTAATCTCTTCTGCAAAACCCTCCAAGATTTTCCTAATGAGAAGTGGCATACTACTACTACTACTACTACTACTACTACTACTAGAACTACTACTACTACCACTAATAATAATAATAATAATAATAATAATAATAATAATAATAATAATATTGCAATGTTATTAATAACGCTTTGTTGTTGTTAGTTTTATTATTATTATTATTATTTCCACCACTGAAGCGCCCTGTGAAGCCCAGTTCTGCGTCCCACGGACGTCACCCAAGCCAGAAGCACAGCAGCCGCTTCTGCTGCGTCCGCACTGCCCAAAGGTGATTTCCTCCCACTGACAACAGGGGTCAGCAGGGACTCCTTCAGCTTGCAGGCAGAGTCGGGCCCTGCCCTGCCCTGCCCTCCCTCCTGGGCTGAGGCTCCCGCCCTCGCAGGGCCTCTCGGAAGCCCGTTCCAGGGCGATAAAGCTGGCCACTACCTGTGACCTTGGTGCCGCTGCTGCGATCGGTGCCGGTGATGGTGACCGTGAGCAGTGCGTGTGAGCGGGAGCTGCGCTCATTCATGTTGGTGGAGTAGGTCGCCCGGTTGCGCTTCCCCAAGGAGAGGATCTGTGGGGGAAGCAGGGAACTCAGTAAGCCGAGACCGGTTTCAAAGGTGGGACTCCCAAGGGTTCTTTCCCTCGCCATCCTGCGGAGGTTGTGGCCGTCTGGAACCCTCCAGTTGGGGCTGACGCCATGCGCACCTCTGCACGGTTTTCCCAGGGACCCAGGAGCGGATTCCCCCACCATCTAGGGAAATGCTGGGCTGGACCTGCAACCCTGGACTTCCCAAGAGGCTGCTCTGGCACAGAGCTATAGCCAGACCCAGGAGCCATGTACAGGCTCTGTGAAGGACAAGGCCGGGGCAGATTTGGGAACGTCCATGCCAGAACCAATACAAGCAAGGAGGGCCAGGCATGCCCCAAGCTGCCTCCGTGGAGACCCTGGCTGGTTTCTGCCTTGGCCGGGCACCTCATGACCCTCCTCCACCTATCACTTCCCAGAAGGATTTGCAGCTACTGGGAGGATCTGAAGGGATTCCAAACTCTCCCACAGCCCGTGTGCCAAGGGCAGGAAGAAGAAGTGGAGGGGCAACATAGGAAGCTCCTGGGGGTCAGAGGTGAAAGGTCACATGGCCAAGGTCATCCTGAAGCTAGCTTCAAGAGGCTTGAAAAAGGGAGGACTAAACAAGTCCGTTGTCCAGCACAAAGGCATCTATTTCATTATAATCCCCTGCTCTGAAGATCTATCACAGAAGGTGCTGAAATAAGCAGGCTGGTTTTTTGGCAATACACAATTATTTGGAGATCAGAGCAGGAGGCTTCTCAAGGCCACTGCAGGAATTGAGAGCAGGTGAGGCTTCAGCTTCTGTCTTCTGCTTGAGATGCTCAGAGGGAATCCTGAGGCAGGATGCCGGACTGGATGGGCTGTGGCCTCATCCAGCAGGGCTCCTCTTAATTCATGGGCAGCTGTATCAATGGCGTCCAGAATGGATGCCCAGGCACCACCTCCAAGTTGGAGACACAGGCAGGATATCTTTCTCTCAAGGCCATCTGCAGGGATCTGAGAGCAGGTGAAGGTTTTGCCCTCAACTTCTGCTCAAGATGCCCCAAAGCAATCAGTGAGACAAGATCCTGGACTAAATGGGCTCTGGCCTGATCCAGCAGGGCCCCTCTTACTACCCAAAGTGTAGTAGGCCTACCTTTGAGATGATCTCAGTGAGAAATATTTTTATAATTAATTAGAAAGAAAGAAAACAAAGTCAGCCAATTTAAATGACCTGCTTAGATTCCAGATCAGGCCCTCAGCACCGGCCTGGAGTTCTCAGAACTGGAGGGCAGAGAGCAGAGGCGGGCAGGGCCACGTTTAGAGAAAAGTGCTCCATTTACTCACTGGATGCCAATGGAGTGCCCCTGCCAAGACGTCACCTTAATTTCGAAGAAAAATACTTGGTAAGAGCACTGGAGAGGCCTCGCTGGACCAAGTGGGTGAAGAAGGCCCAAGGAGGAGGAGGCCCTATTGGAAACTGCCCAGCAGTGCCAGGTTGCCTCTGGTGGAAAAAGCACTTGCACGGCTTCTGGCCGAGGCTCAGCATTTGGGGACCCTTGGTGGGTCACATGCTTTGGGTGAGGGGACAGGCAGAAGCTCAGCAGCACACTTTATCTGGCATAGGAGAAGAGCAGGACCCTGAGCATCCCAAGGGTAGGATCCACCCGCCCATGGGCACAGCTGCAGCATGGTCAGGCCTTTTCCACCCCCGTGCCCTGAGCCCAGCCCACCTGAATCTCCCCACCCCCACCCCCCGGCCTGGTACCCATCTGACGTTAGGCATGGCTACCTACCTTTTTGATCTCCCGGAGGCTGTGCACCTCCACGCTGGTCAAGCCCGGGACGTGCAGCTGGCCGCTCCCATCCGGATTCAGCTTCACATCCAACTTCTCTTGGGGGTCCTTGCCAAGGAGATCCCTAAGGAAGGGGGAAAAGAATTAGTGCCATGGGGCATCCACGCAGCTGCCACCCCCACCCCACCCCAGCCTGCCAGGGGCAAAGTATGCTGGGAACTCTTTCAGTTCTTGCAAGAGTGCAGCAGCCACCCTGGCACATCCACGGGGCCTGGCACTCGGAAGGAGAATGGAATCTAATAGGAGAACTGATATTGATATGGTCTGGGATGCGAGTGAAGTGGTTATGAGTGGACATTTGGCAAAAACAAATAAGGGTTGTAAGAGGAAAGAACAATAAAAGAACCAGAAAATATTGGACAAGATAGAAGTACAGATGAAATTCTTCTTTTGGCATGCACAGTAAAGGCAAAATAAGAACAGTTCAAGCGAAGTTGGCATTGGCCGGCACAGACCGGTCACTCCTTTGAAGCTGCAAAATCTGCAGACATTTTTTATCAGTCTTTGCAAACACATTGGGCTCCCTAATTCCTTGCAAGATGAAAAAGACAGAAAACGAGTTAAAATTAAAACCAAACTAGAGGTGTGCACAAATATAACATTCATTACTCAGATTCACTTATCCGTGGTGACCGGATCTGCCCCCCCCCCACCTCCGGTGCCATTAGGCCTACCTGAGGGTTGCAAAATCCTGCAAAATCTTGAGGGATTTCATAGGAATCATGGGAAATTGAGCAAGATTTCTCATGACTCCTGAGAAATTTCATGGGAATTCAGAGGAATTATGGGGGATTTAGCGCAATTTTCCTATGTTTCAAATATCCACGGTTTTCAGTAACCACGGGATTACGTGGAACCAATTCCCTGTGAATATGGGCTCGAAGTGTAGAAGAAATGGGCAATGAATTGAGATATTTGAGACAAAGGGATTTGCTAACACACCTGGGAAATGGCTAGCATGCAAACTGAGAAAGGGAAGAGTAAAAGAGTCATGGCAAGGGTGAAGGAGTAACAGAAATGCAGCAAATACAAAATATTAAGCAAGCGCATCACCCGCAGGTGGTCAAGGTGTCTTCTAAGAAGCGGCTCAAGAGAAGCCCCGGGACTTGGGCAGAAGTCAGTCCATTAAGAGTTTTTGTTTGGGAACCTGAATTAAAATGCTTTATGCCAGTACCAGGAAATAAAAGAATCCATGTTTTAAAATAGCATGGAAGGAGAGTTGAGGCTGCTGGTGACTGGGGTGGGGTGGGGGCGCGGGGGGAGGATTTGTCCTTCCAGATTGGCAGACATTCAGAAAGAGCTGCCTGCAAGGTTGTGCGGCCAACCACACCCTTTGGCCGCTGATTGAATTATCCCTATTAAAAGCAGCTCCATTTCTCACAGCCCCACCCACCTCACGGGGGGGGGGGGGGGTACCTTGTGGGGAGGAGAATTGGAAGCTTTGTCAGCTGCTTAACTTGTAAGCAGCCCTGGGGCCATTTGGTGAAAGGGCAGGATATCAATGTACTTAATTAATTAAACGGGTGAGAAGAGCTGGGTAGAAAAGGCAACTCTTCCTCTTCTTTTCCCTGCCAGGCCCTTTGCCATCTGTCTCTCCCCCCTCGACTGGCATCCTTTCTCTTCCACACCCAGGGGGACACGCGCTTTGCTCACCCATTTGCTTTCGCCTGGCAGTGGACAGGGTAGTTTGCCCTCATCTTCTGCTTGAGACGCCCATGGGCAATTGGTGAGCCACTGGGTGGGACAGGTTGCTGGGCTGGATGGGCTGGACTAGATGGGCACAGATCCTCTTAGGTTCTTATGGACTAGATGGACTGTGGCCTGATCCAGTACAGACCCTCTTAGGTTCCTATGGACTAAGTGGGCGGTGGCCCCATCCAGCAAGGCTTCTTATGACACCACCACGTGCCATCTGGACCTCCCAAGAACTGGATCTGCTCAGAGGAAGGAGGATCCCAGGCCAGTGCCAACCTGGGCAGAGGGGAAGCTGACCCAGACCGCTGGGCTCTTGTGTAGAGAAGTCCTCCGGCTTGAAGGCCGTTCTCTGCCACGCGTGTTCAGCTGCAGAAAGTAAGCACGGGTCCGGGCTGGCAAGCCTCAGCCGCGCAGGGGTGGGCTGAGAGGTCACATTCCAGGCTAGAAGGCACCCCAGGGCATGGCCTCCCTCTCACCTGATCACCTCGTTGTAGATCTCCACCATGCTGAGGCTGACAGAATGGTGCCAGGTCTCCCCCTTGGCCTCCATCTCTCGGTAGAGGGACTGCAGCGCCCGCTGGTTGATCCCGGGGTTGTCCGGAAGGCCCTGGGAGAGGCCAAAGGAAGAGCCTGAGGTGCCTGCTGTGAAGGACGGGCTAAGCGAGAGGCTGGAGGCCGATGGAGGACCACTCGCCAAGGTCCTTCCATAGTCATGGCGGGCAGCTCCTCCTCAGTCTGCCCCACCTGTGCCAAGGCCCAATCTGCCTCCTCAGCCCACAAGCCTCAGGACACCCACCCAGCCCACCCCCAGGTCCTGCCAGAAGAACATTCAGGTGACCTTGGGAGGGGGCGTCCTGCCACAGTCCCATGGCACCGCTGCCAACCTAAACTAGCTTGACCTTGATCACAGCGATGCCTCCACCTGCCGCTGGAAGAACCGCCTCCGCTCAAGGACAGGACACCTTCCCATTTCTGTGATGCCCAGACCACCCGCTTCGAGGACGAGGTTGGGCACACTTTGGGCAGAATTCCGCCGTGCTCAGGTGTCTCATGCACATGACATCTGTGCATGCAAAGAGGCCGCCGCCCCTCCTGGACCACGAAAGCGAGCAGGACCTTACCTCCATGGTGTAGGTCTTTCCAGAGCCCGTCTGCCCGTAGGCGAAGATGCAAACGTTGTACCCGTTCAGGCAGGACATGACCAGGGGCTCAATCTCCAGGAAGACCTGCGGGTGCAGACAGGGAGACGGGTATGTTGAGCCAGGGCCCCGGGGTGGCCGCGAGGGGGCAGTGAGGCGCGGAGCGAGGAGGTGCCGGGGCTACGTGGTGGTAGCGGTGGAAGTGCGTGAGTCTGCGGGCAAGAAAGTGGGGGGAGGGGCAGGCTGGGGGTGACCGGAGGGGGCTGGCCCAGAGCAAGCACGTTACCTGCAGCCGTGGCAAGCCCAGCTCTGGCTGTTCCCGTGGTCCCTTCCCCGACGGGCACCTAGGGGGCAGCAAGGCGTCACAAAGCAAGGAGCGGCTAGCTGCGTCCGGCAGGGCCAAGCCAACCGGGCGACCAGGTGGCCTCTCATCCTAGAGTGCCTTCCCTCTCGTTGCCCAGGCCTCCAAGACCCCAGGCGCTGAGGGCTGGCGCGGCCTCCCCGGGTACTCCTGCTGTCCTGGGACGGCTTGCACCCAGGAAAGATGTGGAACTCCTCGTGGAACTCGGGGGTCAGGGGCTCGGAGTGTCTGTGTCCAGTCACGGCCCCTTCTAGACAGAGACAGTCTGGCCACAAGAATCCATTCTCTGCTATGGACTACTGTAATGCGCTCTAGGTGGGGCTGCCCTTGAAGATGGTTCCAAAGCCACGGCTGTTGGAGAACAAGGCGGCTGGATTGCTGACCGGAATGGCTGGCATCTTGCCAGTCTTCAAAGAACTGCCATGGCTGTCCATTTGCTATCCAACCCAATTCAAGGTGTTCACCGTAAATCTATCAGGCCCTAAACAGCTTCATCCCCAAATATCTGAAGGAACCCCTTCTCCCATTTCCTCGATGATGCCTTAAGACCTCCAGGGAGGGGGGCCCTCCTGGTTGTCCCACCACCTTCAGCAGCAAAAGGCATGGGCACCTGGGAGAGGGTCTTCTCAGGAAGTCAGTGAAGACGCACCTCTTTGCCCTGGCCTTTGGCTCAGGAAACAGCTTGCCTCCGCACCTTAATGCTTTTAGTGGGTTTGGTTTGCATTTTGCTTTCCTTGCCATAACCTGCCCTGAGACCTTTCCGTATCGGGAGGAATAAGAGTCTCAATGAAGGAATGGAGCTGATGGGCAGGAGAGTCAGATCGGGCAAGAGGGAGCGTTTCCCGACCAGAGGGCCATGGGTCTGTGGGATTTATGGCCAGGAGAGGTGGCCACAGCAAGCAGCTTCATTAGCTTTAAGGAAAGATTCATCAGATTCCTGGAGACGCTCCTGGGTCGAGGGCTACAAGAGAGATGGGGGGTCCCAGCCGGGCCCCCAAAGAGCCAAGCGGGATCCCACACCCCCAGGCCGCTTCCTCACCTCCTCCTGGGTGGCCTGTGGCAGGAAGACCTTGTCCAGGCGGAAGGAGCGCTCTTTGCCTTTGTAGCAGGCGGTCACGCAGCCGTCGTCCAGAGCGTCCGCGTAGACGGCCAGGGCGGCGTCCCCCTCCTGCTCCTCCTGCCAATCCTCCTTGGTGGGGGGCTTCAGGCGGCACAGGACCCGAATGTTTCCTGGGGGGAGAAACGGGGGGAGGGCTTAGGGCAGACCATCGACACCCCAGCTACTCTGCTGGCCAGAATGGGCCAGGGAGGCTGCTGCCCCTCCCCTGGGACCCATGAGGATAGTTACTGCAGGACCCTTCGCAGTCAGCGCCACGGAGCCCAGCGCCACGGAGCCCAGCGTGGCCACTCATCTGCAGGCCCATCTCCTCCTCCCCTTCTATTAGAAAAGCACAGAGAGAAGGACAAGAAAACTTGGCTCTTCTACCCCGCTTTTCTCACCCATTTAAGGGGACTCAAAGTGGCTGACAAACCTTCTGTTCTTCTCCCCGCAACAGACACCCTGTGAGGTGGGTGGCACTGTGAGAGCTAAGGAGAGAGCTGTGACTAGCCCAAGGTCACCCAGCTGGCTTCATGGGGGGGGGGGTGCAGAATCAAACCTGGTATTCTCAGAGAAAAGTCCAGCTCCTTAGCCCACCTTTCAGCTCCAGCAGCTGGTCGTGGTACTTCTTGCGTAGCTGGACCTCCCTCTCGTATTGCTCCTGCAGCACGTGGTTGGCGTGGGAAACTTCGGAGAGGGCCAAGCTCATCTGGGGGCAAAAGAAATCCAGGTTGGCTGCCCAGAGTCGCTGGGGCGGGGGAGGTTGGTTGGAGGGGGGGGCTTTTAACATTTTCACTTCCCCAGGACGACATCCCAAGGAAGTGAAGAGGGGGGACAGAGGGGCCTCCACACCTTGGGACGCCATCTCTAAGCCCTGGCGAGGTGCGAATCGCCGCAATCGCCACGTGCATGCGTGGTGCCATTGCCAGAATGATGGGGTGAAGCAGGGCGCAATTGCGCCTGTGCCGCCCCCCCCCCCTCAGCCTCTGTTCGAACCTCCTCCACCCAGAAGGAGGGCACACAGAGCCACAGGGACGCAGAGGGGACGCCTGAATGCCCAGAGCTGATTCTGGCATAGAAGCGGCTGCGCACAATGTGAGCGTCCCCAATCCCAGCAGCTTCCCAGCACATGTAGTACAAAAATGCTCTGAGCCTGGGGGAGGGGGGGGAGGGAGAGAGAGAGTAGCCCAAACTGGGGAAGGGCAGGATATGAGCCCAACTACTTATAAAGTTCCTCCACTAATTTGTTTTTATTTAAGAATGTCTATCCTGCCTTTTACCCAAAGGTTCAATGCTCCAAACAGAAACATATTAAAAATATTTAAATATATTTAAAAATTTGGACATTGCTCAGAGGAGCTAAACACCTAGTGCCTGTGTGAAGAGCTGCGTTGCTGACCGATTCACCAGTGAGCCCAATTCAGGGTGCTAACCTTAACCTTTAAGGCCCTAAATGCCTTCTCCTGTATCGACCTGCCCATGCCTTAAGATCTGGAGTGGAGGCCCTCCTGGTTGTACCATCACCCTCAGTAGCAAACGGGGTGGGCACCCGGGAGAGGGCCTTCTCAGTGGTGGCCCCTAGGCTGTGGAATAGTCTCCCCCTGGAGGTGCCTCAGGCACCTTCCCTGTTTATACATAGGAAAGCACTAAAGATGCACCTCTTTGCCCTGGACTTTGGTTTAATGGGGATATTGTTTTTTCTCCCCAGTTTTCAGACACTTTTATTGTTTTAATATACATATATTTGGTTTTAAGTGTTGTTACCAGCCCTGAGACCTTTGGGTACAGGGCGGGATAAAAATGCAAATAAGTAAACAAATAAAGAAACAAACAAATAAATAACACAGCTCCTAAAACCCAGTAAGGTGCATGCCCAGCAAACCTCCAGAGAGAAGCAGTTCCAGAGACTGGGGGCCACCACTGAAAAGGCCCTCTGGTCTGCCCCTGCCCCTGCCCCTGCCCCTGCCCCTGCCCCTGCCCCTGCCCCTGCCCCTGCCCCTGCCCCTGCCCCTGCCCCTGCCCCTGCCCCTGCCCCTGCCCCTGCCCCTGCCCCTGCCCCTGGCAGCTCCGAGGGAGGAGGAAGTACAACAGGAAGCCCCTCCGCCTGCTCTCTCACCTTTGCTGAGCTCACGAGTCCTGGCCACAATCCAAGGATCACCCTCAGGGTTGCACAGGAGCCCTGGACAGAGGACCCCCCCCCCCCCGCACCTGCTCTCGTGGAGGTTGCCGTCACACCTCCAGGGTCTCACCTGCCGCCGAGCCTCGTCAAGGGCGGCTTCGTAGCACTCGGCAAAACTCCCCACCTGGCCCCGCAGGCTGCTGTAGTCCGATCTCACGTCCCGGAGGAGAGGCTGGAGACCGTCCAGGCGTTGCCGGACCCCTGGGGACAATGGGAAGTATTAGCTTGCTGGCACGGCCCCTTCCAGCCCCTGCAGGTAGGGGGTCTGGGGAGACCCTCTCCCCAAACCCCCAGCACAAGGGGTCAGCCTTCAGGTCCTGGACCCCAAAGCCCCTCCTGCACCCGGAACCTCCAGGTGTGCCCTGAGAGCCAGGTGCCCTCGCCCAGGTGCAGCGGCCCTCATTCTCCCACTGCTGCTGGGGTTCCCAGAGCAGAGCGGCCGCGGCCCATCCGCTACCTGCCAGTTGCTGGCGCAGGTGTTGCAGGTGTTGCTCCGAGCAGCGGGACGCCTCCCGGATGGCCTCGTCCTTCTGGGCCTCCAGCTGCCCGATCTTGACCAGCAGCTCCTGACGCAGCCCTGCGATCTCGGACTCATAGGCAGAGACCTGCCAAGGACAGACGGACAGCCTGAGGGGTCAGGCCGGCCGGAGGGCCAAAGTCCCAGACGGGGGGGGGGGCAGCCCATTCTTTCACTTAGAACAATGCTGTGGCGGGAGAGGGGGCCCATCCGCGGCGGCTCAGCCCCAGGTGTCTCCCCTATGCGGACAACCGGACATTTGCCTCCATTTGCGTCGGGGGAACTTCTCTTTCCTCGCCAGGCACGCAGGGCCATCAGGAGCCAATTGGTGCCACACTTGGGGTCCCCTCGACCCCGACAGCCACCCAGAAGAGAAGGCAGCACGCCCAGTTGGCAAATGATTGCTCTCCCTGGAACCCAGGCTCCCAGCCCTGGGCCTCCCTGAAATGCACCACCTTCACTCCTCAGATGACAGGTCTCAGAAGGAAGGAAAGAGAGAGATTGAGGGGGAGGAAGGAAGGAAGGAGAGTTGGCTTTTCTACCCCGCTTTTCTCACCCATTTAAGGGGACTCAAAGCAGCTGACAAACCTTTTGTTCCTCTCCCCACAACAGACACCCTGTGAGGTAGGTGGGGGCTGTGAGAGCTCAGAAGTGAGCTGTGACTAGCCCAAGGTCATTCAGCTGGCTTCATGGGGAAGGGCGGAATCGAACCCGGTATTCCCAGATAAGAGCCTGGCTCCCTAACCACTAGACCAAACTGGCTCACTGGAAGGAAGGAAGGAAGGAAGGCACCATACTGTAATATGAATCTAAAGACAAAACCCAATTCAAATTGTATTTCCTTTCTCCACCTGGAGCGCTTATCAGCTGAGGCTTCTTCGCCATGTTCACCTGCAGAGCCCGGGCTGTTGGGAGCTGAAAGGCGCCTTCCTTCCTTCCTTCCTTCCTTCCTTCCTAGTCGCAGGGCGAGAGGCAGCACCCCCCCCCCCAGGCCCCCCTTCTGAATCGCTCTGCTCTCCTTGCACTCATTCCGGCCGCCTCGCCGTTTTCCCCCACCTGGAGGGACCCCAAAGCCAGGCGGCATCCAGCGTCCCGTTCCCTGCAGGCCCCCTCCCCGGGACGCGCAGAGGACGCAAGCGCAGGGCCCACCTTCAGCTCCAGCGCGGCCGTCACGCCCTCGGAGGCGCTCAGCTGCTCCTTCAGGTGCTGGCAGCGCTCGGCCTGGAGGGAGACCTGCTCCGTCAGGGCCCGGTTCCTCTCCTCGGCCTCTGCCAAGGCCCGCAGGGTGCCAGGGGAGTCCACCTCCACCGTCCTGGTGACGTACTGAGGGGAGAAAAGCCAGAGGCCGGGGTCGCTAAGGGGTCCGTACTGTGCTCTGTCCTCGGATGGGGGGGGGGAGAGAGAAAGGCACCAAGGGGCTCTCACACAGCATTCATGTGTCAAAAGGAGACCAAAACACAAGGACCGCTACAGGTGCAGCCCTCCAAAATGGCGCCTTCTGCTCCTCTGGGTCTCTTGGCGCCTCGGCCTCTTTGGGCCTTTTCATGTGCCAAGCTGGGCAGGCCCACTGGTGCGGAAGGAAGCTCAGAGGTGCGCATGATGCTGCTTGAGCTCAGGATTCCCCCTCCCTCCAAACACGGGATTCCTCCAGGAGAAATTCACCTCCTGACCTCTGTGAGCAGCAGCTGGGGGGCCCTGCACCCCTCGCCCCCATGCGCAAGAGTGGTGGCTTGGAATGAAATCCTCTCTGTTGCCCAATCAGGGTGAATATTGGGCGGGGTGGGGTGGTGGGAAAAGATGCCCCAGCTGCAACCTGCCAGCCATTGCAGCGTCTGAACAAGGCCCCGGAGTGGGGAGGAGACACATTTGGACACCTATTTCCCAGACCTGAGCTCCCGCCTGCCCTCTAGTGGCTGGAAGGGGAACCACAGCTGCTCTCACCTGCACTTCGGGGGGCTGGCTTTTCTGGGTCTCCAAGGAAAGCTGGAGCCCCCGCAGGCATTCGTCCAGGCGGCGCACGTCCTCCTCCTTCCGCCACTGCAGCTTGTCCATCTGCACCTCCAGGCACATCAGCTCCTCCACCTTCTGCTTCAGGTTGGCTTCTAGGTGCTGCACTTGGCTGCGGAGGTCCTCGTTCTCCTAGCATAAGTGGGGGGGGGGGGTAAGAGTGGAGTGCAGGATTAGTCCCACCCAGCCCTGCGCCACCCCACCAGCCCGGCTCTTCAGCGGCCCCTTTGCATGGCCCAAGACCTGGACTGGCAAAACCAGTGTGCCAAGGTGTCCAGCAGGAGCAACTCAGATCCAAGCTACGGAGCCCCAAGAGAGCTGTAGGTGACAGGAATGGGGTTGCTGGCCTGCTAAGGGCTAGAAGATGCCACGCAGTTTGACTTGACTGAGTTTAGAACTAAGGAGCAACTTCTGAAGAGGACACACAGCCGCACTTGGGGACAGACGAATCCATTAAAGAAGAGGAGGAGGAATTGACTTTTCTACACCACCTTTCTCACCCATTTAAGGGGTCTCAAAGCAGCTGACAAACCTTCAGTTCTTCTCCCCACCAGAGACATCCTATGAAGTAGGTGGGGCTGTGAGAGCTCAGAAGAGAGCTGTGACTAGCCCAAGGACACTCAGCTGGTTTCATGGAGGAAGACGAAGAGCTGGCTTTTTTACCCCGCTTTTCTCAGCCATTTAAGGGGACTCAAAGCCTTCCACTCTTCTCTCCACAACAGAACAACCACTACTTGTAAACAAATAAATACTTAATGCAGGATTTCCTAAGCCATCCCAGACAGACAAAGGTCCAACCTCTGCTTGAAGACCTCCGGCAAAGGAGTGGCAACCTGTTCCACTGACTGATTGCCCTCACTCTCAGGAAGACTTTCTGAATATCTAATCTTATTGACTCCCTTGGAGTTTCATCCCCTTGTTTCTAGACCTCCCATCTTGTGCAAGTGAGAATAGGGACGATCCCTCTGCACTGTCACAGCCTTTCAGAGACTTGAAGACCATGATCATGTCTCCTCTCAGTCTTCTCTTCTGCAGGCTAAACATTCCTAGATCTTCGTAGGACGTGGTCTCCAGACCACTCACCACCATTTTGGTCGTCCTCCTTTGGACATGCTCCAGTTTGTCAATGTCCTTTTTGAACTGGGTTGCCCAGAACTGGACACAGGACTCTAGATGAGGTCTGACCAAGGTAGTCAAGAGGTCCTCAGGCCTCTGCCCAGCAGCATCTCAGAGCAACCGGGCAAACCCTGGGGGAAGCAGGAGGTGCAGTTTTGCCCACAGGACAAGAGCCCAGAGCCAGGGTCTCACCTTGGCCAGCGACGCCGGGGGCAGGGAGGAGACACTGGCCAGCTGCTGGACGAGGCCCTGGGTGACGCTCAGGCTCTGCTTCAGGCCCTCGTTCTCCACCGTCAGGCTGTAGATCCGCTTCTCAGAATCCGTTGCTCCCTGAGGAACAAAGCAGGGTGGCGTTTTGCCCCCTCCCCTTCCAAGCCCCAAGCATCAGGATCCCACCAAAAGAAAGAGGAAAAGGAGGAGGGGCTTTCCTACCCCGCTTTTCTACTCTATTCTAGGGGACCCAAAGCAGCTGACAAACCTTCTGTTCTTTTCCCTTAAGGGGACTGAAAGCAAGCTGACAAACATTCTGTTCTTCTCTCCACCACAGACACCCTGTGAAGTAGGTGGGGCTGTGAGAGCTCAGAAGAAGAGCTGTGACTGGCCCAAGGTCACCCAGCTAGCTTTGTGAAGAAGTGTGGAATCAAACCTGGTATTCCCAGGTAAGAGTCTGGCTCCCTAACTAGACCAGGCGAGAATAGCCATGTCCTGGTTCAGGAAGACGCCCCCTCCTGCCCCAGGGCCCCTCTCTTCTCACCGTGCCCAGGCGAAGCCGCGCCAACTCTTCCTCACGCTCTTGGACCTGCTGCTTCAGGCCTTGGATCTGGAAGGGAGAAAGCGCCAGGCCAGTCAGGGCTGAGACAGGGGGGTGGGGAGGGCAGGGCAGGGCAAGGGGAGCTCAGGTGAAGCGCCCGAGAAAGCTGGGCTGAAAAAGATGCACATTGGCTCTGAAAGCGCCAGAAGAGCCTCTTCTTGGGAGAGGAGGAGGAGGAGGAGGAACTGGGATTCCCCTAATGGAACCGCCTCTTAGGGAAGGATGCGCACCTGTGGGGCACCAGCTGTGCATGATGCTAAGGTGAGGAAGCCTGCTTAGAAAAGCCAGGCAGCCAAAGGAAGAGACGCCTCCTTGCTGTCTCAGGGACCCCTTGCGCCTGAGCCAGAAACAGAGTCCTCTTCTACATAGGAGCATTTTGGGGGTCAGACGGATGCTGGTGGTAGCGTGGGCTAACTAACTGACTGCATTTCTTTCCTGCTCTATGCCCAAAGGTCTCAGGGCAGGTTACCACGTTTAAAAGCAAATATAAACACATTGAAACAATAGAAGCGTCTGAAAAGTGGCCATTTGGCCAAAGGCCAGGGCAAAGAGGACAGGGTATCTTCACTGCCCTCCTCAGCATGTAAAGTGAGAGGGCCTGATGCACCTCAAGGGGTGCCAGAGCACCACACCCAACAACACCTGTGGGCTCTGGGGCCTATTTAGGCTGCTACCTGTGGCTGTGCGCCCGCCCCCACAGGGCCACCACCAAAGGGGGGTCGCCTCTTTGGGGAACCTCTTCGCGGAGAGCATGGGCAAGGTCCACTTTTGGTGTCCTGCATTTGTTTGTTTGCTTTGTGTTTTTAAGGGGGGGGGATTTGGAATTTTTAATTTGGGATTTTTAGATTCTTTTTTAACTCAGGCCTTCCTGGTTGTCCCACCACCCTCAGCAGCAAAAGGGGTGGGCACCCGGGAGAGGGCCTCCTCAGTGATGGCCCCTAGGCTGTGGAATGGTCTCCCCCTGGAGGTGCGTCTATCACCTTCATTGTACGCAGTTTGGAAGGCGGTGAAGATGCCTCTCTTTGCCCTGGCCTTCGGTTAAATGGGAATATACTGTGTCTTCCCACCTCACAAACACTGTTACTCTTTTAATATATATACTGTTGTTTTAAAATATATCTGATTTTAAGTGTTGTTACCTGTCCTGAGACCTTCAGGTATAGGGCGGGATAGGAATACAAATAAAAAGTAAATATTCCATAGCTTGGGGGCCATCACTGTGAAGGCCCTATATTGCGAGTGATTGGCCAACAATTCCTGCCTTATGTAATATATTATTTTATGTTATTCGTATACTTAGTTATTTATGACATTTGTGTCCCACCCTTCGCCTGGAGGTCCCAGGGTTAGCAACTCACAACCTATGATAAACCACAAGTACTAGATTCTACTTAAAACATAACCCACCCACCGTCACTCTCTTCCACCCTGGCAGGACTAGATTCAGAATCCCCAGGAATCAAAGGCCAAAGTGAAGAGGTATGTTTTAACCAGGCACCAAAAACCAGTACCTTTACTCCAAAGCTGGGGGGCTGCCACAGAAAAGGCCCTCCTGTGTGCTGCGGCCACTCGCGTCTCCAAGAGTAGCCGAACTACAAGAAACCCTCCCTGTGTGATCTCAAAGCACAGGCAGGTCTGCATCAGAGATACTCTGGGCCCAAAGTACTTAGGGCTTTACATGTCACTATCAGCAGCCTGGGTTTCTCTCCGAAAATGTCTTATTTAGATGGTTCCAGCATCGGAGAGTATGAAAGATAATCCTCTTCCTTGTCATTTGTGCAATCATTAATTTTATAACTGGAGCATTTTTATTTGTACAGCTCTAAATTGATAATTTTCCAGGTAATCTGCTTTGTAAGGTGAATGGGTTCATTTATGTTGAGCTTTTCTGTTACGTTACTCCTCTTTGAAATAGTGTTGTCAATGCGTTATTTGTATTGTAAAGTTACATCTCCACAGCCGGATAGCAAATTGGTAACCAGTGTAGTTCCTTTCAGACTGGCGTGACGTGCACCTAACCAAAAGCTTCCAACAGCAGCTGTGCTGTCCAGACTGTCTTCAAGGGCAGGCCCAGGTAGAGCGCATTACAGCAGTCTAGCCTGAAGGTTCCCAGCTCGAGGGAGACACCAATAGGAAAAGGGTACAGTTCAGAACCTGAAGCAAGGCCTAGAGGACCAACAGGTCTCCCTGTGGGCATCTGAGCCCCAACACCTAACGCTGCAGCCCAGCAACCTTGGAGGGCCACCCAGGCAGCCCCAGCCTTGCGCTCACCTGCTGGCAGAAGTTCCCAGCCAGCCGCTGCTTCTCCTTCTCCCGCGCTTCCGCCTCCTGCCTGAGGCCGCTCACCTCCTCCGCCAGCTGGCTTCTCTCCCCCTGAAGAGCACTGATGGACTCCACCAGCTGCCGCACGCCCGACGGGGTGCCAGGGTGCAGCAGGCAGGGTGAGGAGGGCAGTTTTGAACCTGCACACGGAAGGAAGGAGCCGGCGGTTACGTTCCACACCCAGCAGCGCCTTGCCTGGGGTCTGGGGGAGGGGGACGCAAGGGCTGAGGAAGCGCTGGGGCCCGGGTTCCAGGTGCCAGCTAGTTCAGCGGATTCAAGGCACCAAGGACCGGGCAGGAGCTGCTCTGTGGCTCAACTCCAGCAGGTGAGCAGGGGCCTGGTGGGCCTCAGCAGAGGAGTCCCCAAATCCCCATGCTGAAGAGGGAACTGGAACCCCTGACCCGGAACGGGTTCGTGCAAAGCTGAGATTACTGTGACCTGTAGGTGAGAGCTGTGACTAGCCCAAGGCCACCCAGCTGGCTTCAAGGAGGAATGCAGAATCAAACCCGGTGACAACAAGATACGGGTCCGGCACTCTAACCACGAGACCAATCTGGTCTTAAGCCACCCTCTGGGCACCCAGAGGCCCACCCAGAGGAAATGCAATCCTTCCTGCACCCTGCCGCCCCACCAGCAGCTCACGCAGACGGAGCCTCACTTTTAGCAAGCACCTTGGAGACAAAACAGCTGGGCTTGACGGGGCGGAAGCGCACATCTGCTTCAGAGCGTGCGCCATCTACCACTGTGAAGAGTTGAACACGACAGGGCCGGGCGGGGTGGGCAGGAGCGCCCAGGGACTCACCTGCGTGCATCTTCTCCAGGAGGCCCTGCTGCTCTGAGACGATGCCCTCCAGGCTCTCGATCAGGCTGAGCTTGTCCTTCACCCGCTGCCTGTAGGCCCTCTTCAGCCCCCGCAGCTGCTTGCGGCGCCGGCTCTCCTCTTGGCGCAGGCGAGAGCGATACTGGCCGGCCTTCTCCTGCAGCTGCTGCATCTGGGCGTAATGCTCCAGGAAGGAGAGCAGCAGGCTCATGACAGACAGCAGGGCCGACTTGGCGGGCTGGGGTGGTGGCGCAGGGAGAGAAGCGGGAAAGGAAAGTCAGCCCTGCGGACGGAAGGGCCGCAGGAGGGGCAGCCCAGCCCTGATGTTCTCTGATGTCCTTATGTGCTACGAGGGAGGTTATGAAGGGACTATAAGGGGAAACTATGGCTACATAATCTGACTGAGAGCTGATGCTCCTTTAGCCTCCAGGGGGTGAAGGAGAACTCCATCACTCCATGCCAGCCCCATGAGGGTCACCTGGAGGACCACAGTTTAGGGGCCGCCGCCTTAAAGTGTTATTGGGCTCTTCCGTTTCCTTCTCATCACCTTCCATCTGTAACCCATCTTCCATTATTGTCAGCCAGTGTGATGAGTTCATTTTATCCCTCCAACGTTCTTGCTTTTCTTTATTATTAGAGACTTTCAGTCTTACAAAGGGACTCCACCAGGTGAAGCTGACTGGTCCAAGTAGACTGCAGCTGGGCCTGGGGCCTTTGGTCAGTTGTTCTGGACTCCACCTGCTCTCAGATACACCAGAGGCCATGAAGGGCAGCTGCTTATGGCTTTAAGCTGCTGGAAGCCCTGCCCAAGGAGGAGGACCTTGCCATCCTGCTGATGGTGGTGGTCTAGTGGTGGCAGCCTAGACCCCTCTGCCCTGAGTGACTCTCCAGCCTGGCTGGGCACTGACCTCTTGGAAGAGGGGATTCTTTGTGGGACCGGGGCCTTTGGTCAGCTGCTCTGGACTCTACCTGGCCTCAGGTGCCTCAAATTGTGTGTGTGTGTGGCTTATTTTGCAATGTTTTGTATGTATTTTTATTATGTTTTTATTATTATTTTGCACTGGATATTTTCTGTTTGTTGTAAACCTCCTCGGGCAGATTTCCTTTTGGAAAGGCGGTATACAAATGTCCAAACAGGGACATGCCCTGTTAAAACCTCAGTGCAATTCATTGCATGCCCAACCGATGGCCATAATTTTGGCCAGACCCCATCCCTGCTCTTTGCACCAAAGAGGGAATGCTCAGATACTCCCCCACAAAGAAGAAGGGGGTCCTTAATCTCTTTCACAAAGGAAACAGCCGGTCCCTGGAAAGGAGGTTTGCCCTCCGATTCCAGTGGATCACCTTCTCATTGGGCGATTCCCTTCCGGCTAGAAGGATCTTGGCAGCAGCTTCTCGCTTGAGGGTCTGGAATTCGGTGAGCGGGGTGGGCGCATCCCCTGAGCCGGGGCCTTCCTCATCTTCCTCATCCTCGGTGCTGCTGCTCGGGTCACTATCCGAGCTACCTGCCAGACAATGAGGCGTTCAGTGAGAAATCCACCAGAGGGAGCTCCCCCCTCCGCAGAGGAACCCCCGTCATTCTACCCCAGTGAGAAGCCCCGACACTCAAGCGGTGGAATCCAGCCCCCCCCCCCACAATGCCTTGCGGCTGACTGACTTCTCATCATCAAAGTGGGCTGCGATGGACCAAAGGCCACCCTGGGACTTCCCTGCAGGGCCACGAGGCAGCTCGGGCAGCCCTGTAACCTACCCAAGACAGGCGCACGGCTCAGGGACGAAGCCTCCTCCCTGCCACCATCTCCAGGTGGGACACAAGTGTGACGCCTGCCTAAGACCCTGGATGGGAACAGCTTCACACCTGGGGAGGCCAGTGGCCCAAGGGAATTTGCTCTCCCACGGAGCTGCAGCCCTTCCCAGGCAGTTGCCCGGCTGGTCCTAAAGCAGATCCTCCTGGGCCCAAGACAAAGTCTGAGCTGGATCTACAGCCAGGGAGCACATGGCGCCCTATCCTGGCCACTTTGATTGCTGGGGGACAGGGGGCGGGTGCAGAGGTTGCAGCGAGACGGGCCGGGGCAACGTGGCTACGTACTGTCCAGCTCCACCGGCTCCTTCCTCAGCTCCTTCCGCAGAGACTTCTGGTTCTCCTTTTGAGGCTCCAGGGAAAAAGCGCGGTGACCCTGTAGGGGGCAGGAGACAGGTGTCAGCTCCGCAGGGCAAGGCGTCAGCCCCCAAGAGCCACAACCAGCCCTGGATCATCCCTGAGCATCCCACGGAGTTTCGATACTTTGGGCACCTTCCTCCTCTTCCCCCTCCAGGTGTTCTTTGCTGAGAAGACCTGGGCAACAGCAGCAGAGGCCTCCAGAGAATGCACAGAGTTCTCCCTCCCAGGACAGAAGGACCTCACCATCACGTGCACCAGGGATGGGGGGTCAGGAGGTCAGTGGTGTGGCAGCCCAGGCAGCCATGGGATCCAGAGGCAGGGGAGGAGAGACAGCTGACCTGACATGTGGCCACCCCAAAGGCACAGCATGTGCCGAAATGCCTGCCCTGGTGGATCGCTCACCTCGGAGAAGGACCGCCACAGAGCCCCCCAATCCGCTCCAGGGACACGGTGCCCTCCCCCTCAGCTTCCTCCCTCGCCCACTAGCCCTGTGACGCCTCCCTTCCTCTTGACACGCGATCCATAATGCAGGAGCAGCAGTCAAGGGCACGGCGCTTCTGCTGACTCTTCGAACCCAGGGAGCCCTGCAAGATGCTGCCCAGGCAGGCAAGAGCCTGAAGCCAGAACAGCAGCCGCTAACCCTTCCATGCACTTTAAGACGCGTGCCTTCTCCTGTGCAGACCTGCCCATGTCTTAAGATCACAAGGCAAAGGCCTTCTTGGAGTTCCGCAACCCTCAGCGTGAGAGGGGTTGTGGCACGCAAGAGAGCCTTCTCTGTGGTGGCCCCCCAGGCTTTGGAACAGCTTCCCAGCAGAGGTTCACCAGGCACCAAAACTATATGGTTTTCAACTGTTCACCCAGGTTTCTCACTGGTTAGCTTCTCTGTACTCCTGTTTGGTCTGTGTGTGTGTGTTGTATTTTGGACTGTATCTTAATTAGGTTTTAACTTTTTTTTCATATTTTTACTGATGTAACCTGCCCAGGGACCCTTGGGTGAAGGGCTGGATATAAATAGTAAAAATAAACAAACTTAGCGTTATTAAATGAAGCTCAACGTCCTCCATCCAGATGCTAAACCAGGCAGAGAGATCTACATTGTCTCTGTATATCTCCTGTTTCTGCACATGGGCACCTTTTTGCCACCAGAATTGGTGGAAACCCTGGTGGCCACATGCCTTTGGCTGGAAGGCCCACCTAGGAGGCAGGGCTTCCTGCCAACAGAGAGGCTTTGCCCTGGTGGGACAACCTGAGGGGTCTCGTCCTCTTTAAGGGTGATGGAACTGTCTTTTAAAAGACCGCCTGCGGTCCTAGAGGGGCCCTCCTTGCTTTGCTGGAATGCCACAGTAGTCCAAGCGCTGGCTACCTCCTGGTTAAACTACTGCAGTGTGCTCCACGTGGGGCTGCCCTTGAAGAAGAGTCAGAAGCTGCAATTAGTTCAGAACACGGCATCCCGACTACTGGCCAGAACACCTTCTCTCTGCTCGAGGTTGAAGATCTACTGGAAGGGGGTCCTCCATGTCCCACCAATTTGGGAAACCCGCTGTGCTGAGACATGGGGCAGGGCCTCCTCAGCTGTGGCCCTCCACTTAAGGAACGTCTTTCCTCTGGAGCCCTGATTAGCGCCTACCCTTCTAACTTTTAGGCACCAAGGAAAGACCTGGCTGCTTATGAAAGCCTTTGGACATTAATTCACTCAGCACTATTTTAACTTTTAACTATTTGTGTGTGATGTTTAATACTGTTTGTTTGTTTGCTTGTTTGTTTGTTTTCTGCCCTTTACCAAATGCGTTTAAAGTATGTATTTAAAATTTGGTTATATGTGGGTTTTTATTGTAAGCCACCCAGAGATCTTGGGATATGGGGCGGGACATATATATTTTAATAAACAAACAGGCAGGCAGACAAGATGTGCCAGTACAGTCCAGACTGAAAACCAGCAGCCCTGCAATAGGGCAGAGGGAGGCCCGTAAAGACCAGGCCAGGCAGATACTGGGCATCCTTGGCACGGAAGAAGGGCAAGGACAAAATATTTGTACCCCCCTTTTTAGGCCTGAGGCTTTGCAGCAGGCTATTTATAGGGCACACTTAAATGTGCCCTTTTTTGCTGCAAACCTCCCCACAGGTGCGCTTCATGTTCCTAATGTTGTACCTGCAACCCGAAAGAGGAGGGGCCTGTGGGCAGGTGGAGGAAGGAGCAGGCTAGAGACACTCATGACTACCAAGAACAGGCAGAAGTCCTTCCCCCCCATGCTGCCCTGGCACACGAGGTGTTTGGAGGCCGCTTCAAAGGAGCCCACGCAGCATGGGAGAAGGGCTTCTGCCCGCACCCCACCTAAACTGAGGGCGTTTGATCCACGGCACCCAAGCAGGACGCACGAGGGTGGGCACGTGGGCACTGCCTTCCTTGACCGTTCCGGAGTCCTCCCTCTGCCAGGAGGGGGCCTGGGCACAGCCCAAGAGGGCAGAGGAACAAGAGGCTGGAAAGAGCAGCCGAGGCCAGAATCCCACAGGCGAAGCTCCTGAGGCGGAGGAGGCCTGGCACAGCGGCCGAGCGGCCCCTTCGCCATGGCAACGCAGGCCGATGGGGGCACGGATGAATCGGGCCTTCCTTTTCGCTCGTCCGTGGGCGGCCACGTGAGGAAACGCTCCTGCCTACAGAGGGCTGCCGCCACAGACCGCCCTGAGCCCTCCGCTGGCTTCTTCCCAATCTGGGCCCGTCCCAAGAGCTTCCCACCCATTTCCCTCCAGGCTCCGGCGCTTCATGTGGGGAACAGCAATTTCCCGGCCCCCTCCCAGGCCCCCTCGCCAATGGAGGCCAGGACCCCGCGGCTTCCCCCATTGCGCCCATGGCCTGAGGTAAAACTGATCCAGGGCTCATCCCGGTCGCCACCATCACCATCCTAGATTCCCCTCTGCTTGGCAATGGGACGCAGTTTGACAGGGGTCAGCCCAGGGGTCATCCACGCAGCCGGGGCGTCGGTAAAGGAGCAGGTACGCCCCCAAATGCCCCCTCCACTCAGAGTGCGACGCAGCTCTGTCTCCATGGCGACGGGTGCTATGGAAACACCGCTGGTTCGCCACGGGCCTGGTTCTCCAGTGAGCGGGTCCACATCTCTCTCTCTCTCTTGCCCGCATGTGGCACAAAGGGGGGGGGCAGATATGTCCACCAGAGAGGGGGGTCTATGCATTTAAGTGTCCCAGGACAGAAAGGGCAGAGTGTTCCAGGAAGGCTGCCCACCCTGGCATGCTGAGGAAGGGTCTCCCAGGGTAGGATGTGCTTCTGCCTTCGCAGCAAGGCAAGGCCTTCGGGTTATTGAAGCATCATGTAGCATCAATGCGGGTCGCAGCCTCTAAGTTGCTCAGGCACAAAAACGCCCATCGCGGCCCTTGGCAGCAACAGCCGCCTCGCGAGCACCCGGCACTCAGGTGACCCCGGCAGTGACACACTGCTGACATAAATTCCTGGCACAGGAGGGGGTCAATCGATGGGGGATCTATAGGCGGGCAGCGCGCAGCATGCTTAAGGACACGCCTGCCCGGTTGCTGCAGCACATCCCACGGGGAAAATCCATACTGCTCTCTGGTAGGGTCCCAGGTAGCCATGGATTGCAGGGGGGGGGGGGTGAGGGGCATCAGAGAAGTGTGCGGCAAAAATGATAGCAAAGGATGCCCACAGATGGATGCCCGCAGCAGTGCCCACTTAAGGTTTCCAGGCTCATGTACAAGGCTGACAATGTTCTGCAGGAAAAGGGCTTCTCTGCTCACTGTCCTATCCTGCCTTCCAAGGTGCACCTGTAAGCCGCCAGCTGGGGCCTTCTAGGGTGAGCCCGGGCACAGCTGGCATCTTTCGCGGCGAAGTGCCCTGGCAGACCTCCATCCTTCCCCCAAGGGGCAGGGTGGCCAGTGAGAGACAGGGCGGCCTGGAGCAGCCGTAACTGTAGGGCCTCCTGCTCCCAGGTGCCCACCTCCCTCAAAGCCACCTCCCTGCCGGCCACAGACTGACTGGCACACGCCCAGAGGTGCCCTGGGGAGGGAGAGCCTCTGAATGGGAGGCCGGCAACCGCAGCCACAGACCTTTGAGTGAACCCAGGCGGGCGCATGAGCAACGAACGGGCCTCTCCCCCAGGGGAGAAGCAGCATTTCCTGACTCAGAGAGTAAATAGGCAGAAAGGGCAGATTGGGGGCCGGGGGAGGGCCGGGCACCATCACCCAAGCACGCCTTCTTATGTTCCTTGGCAGAGGAAAGGCGACCTGCGGAGAGGGGCGCATAGATGCCACCGACACTCACAGGCGCAAATCATCCAGCCAGAAAGACCCACCAGGGTCTCTGAAGCAAATGGTGTGTTGGGGTGTGTGTGTGTCTTCCTTTAAGGGGTGGGAATCAGGGTGGAATTCGGAGCGCTTCCTGCTTTCATCGCCTGCTCCACTTCCCACCTTTACGCACCCCCCTCCCCGATTTTCAGTGCGGGAGGAGCGGGAGGAGGAGCCCCCCCCCTCGGCCTGGCTAAAGGGCTTCTTCAAGGATCCCCAGACCGAATCAGCTCCGCTTTGAAAGCCAACAGGCAAAATCCAAATGCCACCTTGCCAGGGCCGGAGGGGTGGGGGCGAGATTTAACCACCACCCCTCCGATGCCAACTGAAGGCGGGGCAACCTACGTGTGAGCATCGCCCCCGAAACGTGGGCTCACAGAGGGCTCGATCCTCAGGCTGGGAATCGTGGGATCCTCCAGGCACCAAGCCGCGCATCTTCCGCAGAGCTACTGCGCCTCCGCAGGGCATCGAGGCACTGGTGGGGGCGCACGGGAAGGGGAGGGGAGGGTCGCCCGTGGCCGCCGTTCTCCCCCCGCTCCCCCTCCAGGATGCGCCGAGGCTCCAGTCCTTCCTGCGCTGGCATGTGCCCCCCTCCGGGCACCGAGCCCCGCCGCCCGCCTCCTCCTCCTCCCGCGCCCGATGCCCCATGCTGCGCCCTGCTGCCCACCGGCCGCGCCTTCCGACCTGCTGCTGCTGCTGCCCGCGGCTCGCCTTGCCGCCCGCGGCTGGGTCCCCTGCTGCCGCCGCCGCCGCTTCCTGGCCCTGGCTCTGGCCCTGGCAGTGCCCGCCCGCCGCGCCGCTCGCATCCTCCTCCTTGCTGAAGAGGCTGTAGAAGATGTAGACGAGCAGCGAGTAGAAGGCGAACATGGGCGGCGCGATCCCTCGCTGCCCGCTCGACGGCACCGCCTGCCCCGAGGCGGCCGAGACCCGGAGCCCGCACGCACTGGCAGCCGATGCCAACGCCGATGCCGATGCCACTGCGGCGCCCGAGCGCTGGCTGCCCGACTGCGCCCGGCCCCTTGCGCAGCCCGCGCAGCGCCGCCCCCTGGCCCCGCACGGCAAGGGCGGGGGGCTGAAGAAACTGGGCGGAGGGTCTGCGGACTCCGGGCAGGCGCCACGCGGGATCTGGGCTGCTGCTGCTGCGGGGAAGGTGGAGCGGGGAAGCGGGGGCCCATCCTGCCCCCTCCCGCTGCAGACCAGCGCCCTCCCCGGCCGGGCTTTAGGAACGTCGAGTGTGTGGTCTGAGATCTCTTGAGCGGCAACGCCATAAAACGAGCCTAGTAGTGGGAGAATCCCGTGGCCGCGAGTTCCGCCGCGGCCGCCACTCGAGGAAGCTTGGTGGTGGCCCCTCGCTGCTGGGTGGGGAGAGGGAATGGCCCTTGCTTGCCCCTTGCAGCCCTAAGGGCGGGACAAGCTCGGCTGCTGGAAGAGCCTTTTCTGTGGTGGCCCCCGACTCTGGAACAGACCTGTCAAAAGGAGTCTCAGCTGACGTAGTGTTGCTGCATGGGAACTCCAGGCACAGTGGGCCCCCTCCATCATAGACACGCCCATCCCTATGCCCCCCCCCCTTCCTCTTGGGCAGCGCACATGAAAGTCCTGGGAGACGGGCTGGACTGTTGCTGCTTCTCTCTTGCACCCCAAGCGTCTTTAGGGGCAACTGTGGAGCTTTGCCCAATGGGGTATCGTGGGCAGGGGCACTTGTTTCCAAATAGTCTCTCTGACCAGGTGGGGAAGAGAATGTGCCTGAGGTTCCACGCAGGCTATAAAGGGCCTTAAGGGTGGTGGCCCCCTTTCTAGCACAGAGTACAGAGCTGAGAAACCACAGAAGCCCAGAGGGTCTCCCTTCGCCTGCGCCCACAACGGCTGCTCCCAGCCATCCTGGCATCACCCCCATTAGGGCTGCCTCCCGCCCGCCATCCCAGTGCGGCATCATTTTGCTCCCACAGCAGGACAGGAACAGAACTTGCTGCAAGCTCTGAATTCCTCCGGGGTTTATTTTTTAAAAAATATGGCACAGTCAGGTGCGCAGAGGTCACAAAAATGCAGATTTTGCAAGGGAATTTTTAAAAGGAGATGGTGATGCAACCAACTTTGCTTACTGTCTCTCCTCATCCCGGGCTCACAGTCCCACACAGCAATTTGCCCCTTTATGAATCTATGGTGAAGCCACATTTGGAATATTGTGCACAATTCTGGTCACCACACCTCAAAAGGGATCTTGTGGAACTAGAGAAGGTGCAGAGAAGGGCAACCAGAATGATTAAGGGTCTGGAACACCTCCCTTACGAAACCAGGCTGCAACGTCTAGGCCTCTTCAGTCTGGGGAGACGGCATTTAAGAAGGAACCTGATTGAAGTATAAAAAATTATGCATGGTGGATAGAGAAAATTTCTTTTCTCTGTCACACAACACTAGAACCAGGGGGCACTCTATGAAGCTGATGGGTAGGAGAATAAGGTCTGACAGGGGGAAGTATTTCTTCACCCAGAGGGTCATCGGCTTATGGAATGTGCTGCCGGAAGAGGTGGTGACAGCTACCAGTCTGGATGGCTTTAAGGTAGGGTTAGACAAATTTATGGATGACAGATGTATCAATGGCTACTAGAACGAATGCCTAGGTGCATCTTTCAGGCTGGCGGGGAAGGGGGGAAGCAGGACGCTTCTAAGGCCATTTTCTGGGATTCTAGAGCAGGAGAAGGCTTGTCCTTGTCTCTGCTTGAGATGCCCATGAGGATGTGGTGGGCCACTGTGTGGGACAGGATGCTGGACTAGATGGGCCGTGGCCTGATCCAGCAGGGCTGCTCTTAGGTTCTTAATGTCAGGGGTTCTTGAATGAGCCCTGGAAGGGGGAGCCCCCTGCATAGAATTTCCAGGCAACAATGCGGCCAACTCCAGCCCCGTGGGTCCATGCTCCCTCTGGTCAAGAAGAGGCCTGGGATGCAAAGGCTGCATCTTCTCACCCAAATGGCTTCCCCCCACAACAGACACCCTGTGAGGCAGGTGGGACTGTGAGAGCTGAGAAGAGAGCTGTGACTCACCCAAGGCCACCCAGCTGGCTTGACAGAGGAGGAAGAGGAAGAAGAGTTTGCTTTTATACCCCACTTTTCTCACCCACTTAAGGGGAGTCAAAGCAGCTGACAAACATTCTGTTCTTCTCCCCACAACAGGCACCCTGTGAGGCAGGTGGGGCTGTGAGAGCTCCAAAGGGAGCTGTGACTAGCCCAAGGCCACCCAGCTGGCTTCATGGAGGAAGAATTGGCTTTTCCACCCTCCTTTTCTCACCCATTTAAGGGGACTCAAAGCAGCTGACAAACATGTTCTTCCCCCCACAACAGACACCTTGTGAGGCACGTGGGGCTGTGAGAGCTCAGAAAAAAGCTGTGACTAGCCCAAGGCCACCCAGCTGGCTTCGTGGGGGAGTACAGGATCAAACCCGGTATTCCCAGATAAGAGTCCAGCTCCTTAACCACTAGAACAAACTGGCTCACAAGGGCAGCTATGGCCCAGGAGTGCTTTATAGCAGAGATGCTCAACAGCAGCCCACCAGATGTTCTTTTCATGTTGTGCCGGGCTGGCCCTGCCTTGTGGGAGCTGTAGTTCAGGATCAGCTGCAGTTGAGCAGCCCATATTCCCAGGGAGGGCCAGAATTTCTGAGCAGTGAACATCTCACCAAGGGAAGCGCATGGCTGCATCAGCGTCTTTGTAAAAGCGGCAGGAACAAAAAGTCGGCGACACGTAGATCTGCACTTTTCCCGGCTTCTGTTCAATGAACGGTCTGTCCCTTGTGTCCTCTCAGCATCCTCCTCCTTCCTTCCTTCCTTCCTTCCTTCCTTCCTTCCTTCCTTCCTTCCTTCCTTCCTTCCTTCCTTCCTTCCTTCCTTCCTTCCTTCCTTCCTTCCTTCCTTCCTTCAGTTATTTCCCACTCTTGCAGCACTTACAAAGGGCGCCTGCTTTGCCCAGGTGCCAGCAGGGCAGCAGCAGAAGAGTCACGGGCCTCAGCGCCAGGCCCGGGTGCTAGTGAAGATGGGCGCTGGGCGAGAGCGCCCTGCGCTTTTCTGCAGGACGGGTGCTGTCCGATGGGGGGAGGCGAGCTGTCTGCTCAGGTCCCCTCCCCAAGGGCCGCCGTCTGTTGGGGGTTTACACTCTTCCGGCGGGGCTGGGTGCTCGGATCCTGCACAAAGAAACAGACGAGTCAGTGGGAGGCTAGGAAGAAACATTCGTCATTTAAAGCCACCAGGCCAAGGCAAGAGACCACATTCATTCTTTCTATGGCCCTTTCCACACTTACCTGCTGTAGCTTTGGATCAGTGGCTCTGGATTAAACAGGGGTGGGCCAGGTTAATCACTGGCTGCATTGGTGGTGCTGAATTCCCCCCCCCCCCCCAATGCCTCCAAAAGCTAGGAATGAAAGTTTCTTCTGGAACATCTCAGGAGGGAGCTGGATCAGTGTCATCGGAAAGACAAAAGAACCATCAAGAAGAATCTGGGTGCTCTGTGGCCAAGCGGACAATCTGGGGGTCGAGGAGGCGGTCTGCTTTTTGGAGGGTCTTCTTGAGAAATGCTAGGATCCCTGAGGGACATTTCCAAGCAGTTGTTAGCTACAACTCTGGTCACCAAGGTTGGGATGCCGTGATACCAGTGGTGGCAGCAAAGGATGGTGAACCACTTACTGTCATGTCCTGGGTACCTTCCCCGGTGGTTGGTAGTGGGCTGGGCATGCAAAGCCTTGGCCTGCTTCCAGGGTTTGTGGTAGGGAAGAGCTGATGTGGACCCCCCCCCCCCAATTTTATTTATTTATCAATGAAACACACATGGGGGGCAGAGAGGCCCAGCTTGCTCTCCTCACCTTGTATGGATGCTGCCTGACCTGGAAGAACTCTCCCATCTTCTGCTGTCTCGGGCTGGTCTTACTGGCCGGGCCGGGCGGCTGGGGCTGGCTGAGGTTCAGACGGGCCTCCCGCCACTTCTCCATACGACGGCGCACGCGGGTCTCGCTGTGAAAGGGGGACTTAGGTCAAAGGCCTTTCAAAGCAGCTAGGGGAAGGATCTTGAGGTGGCCACCAAGGACTTCTGGGAGTCATTCATGAGAGGCCCTGAGCCTCCAAAGGCGGTTGTGCTCCCGGCCTGGTGGGCCTCAAATACTGTGAGAACAGTGGCCTGGGATGGTTGAAAGCATGGTGGGAAGCCCAGGCACATTTGAGGATCAGCCCACAGGGAAAAAGTCTCCTTGTCCCTCATCATGTGGGTCCCACAAACCAGAAGAATGGGCGCATTGCTTCTAAGGTGGCGGCATGTGAGGAGAAAAGGACACGGACTGATCTCATACTGGTTTCATACTCCCCTAGAGACCTATGGTGGGGAACAAAATAAAATAGAACAGAATAAAGCCTATAAAATAAATCTATAACTTAACAGTCAAAAGGAAATGGAGAATTTTATTTTATTTTAATTCCCCACCCCTTTTCCATTTCCGGTCACTGTTTTTATCTTTCTGTTAGCTACATGTTTTGTAAACCACTGTGGGACGCAGATGAAGAGCGACCTAAAAATGACTAAATAAATAAAGATCAATTCTTACATAAAAGTCCATGAAACATTTAAGCTGAGGAAGAAATACTAATCAGTGATCAAATGCCTGCAGAAGCAAATATGTTTCCCATATCAACCTGCCTTTGCCTTAAGATCTGGAGGGGAGGCCCTCTTGGTTGTCCCACCCCCATCAGTAATAAAAGGGGTGGGTACCCGAGAGAGGGCCTTCTCAGTGATGGCCCCAGGCTATGGAATAGTCTCCCCCTTGAGGGGCGTCAGGCTCCTTCACTGTATATGTTTTGGAGGACAGTGAAGATGGGCCTCTTTGCCCTGGCCTTTGGCTAGATGGGGATGTACTGTCTGTTCCACTTTGCAGACACTGTTACTGTTTTAATATATACTGTTGTGCTCTTAATATACGTCTGATTTTAAATGTTGTTACTCGCCCTGAGACCTCTGTGTCTGGGGGGGGATAGAAATTTGATTGATTGATTGATTGATTGATTGATTGATTGATTGATTGATTGATTGATTGATTAAACCAGGCAAGAGACCATAAAACATCAAGGGCGGCTGGCCAGTGGCTGCGTTCCAGGGGCTGGAGGATTCCATCTCCTTGGCCACGCTGGTTGGAGGAACGCAGGATGGGCCTGCCACAAATGTCATCCCTTTCCAGGTGTGTACACTGTCTGCTCAGGGCCCACTTCATTTTAATGGCCCAATACTCAACTGTGCTGCTCCAGATGTTCCCAAACTACAACCCCCATCATTCCACGCCCATCCCAGCCTGGAATCCTGGAGGGCCAGAATCCTGCATCACAGCTTTTAAAGTGTTGTATTACCGGATCACCGGCTGGAGTCTCACTTCTCTAAATGGACCGTTTATCCTTAACTGGGCCACTGCTTGGCAACGCCACTCACTTCATGTGCTTCTCATGAGTCAGGAACTGCACCAGCCGCTCTTCGTCGGGCTCCTTCCACTCCAGAACCACGTTCCCCAGTTCAGCCACCTCGGGCTGCAGAAAGAGCTGACGGACCTCTTCCAGGGGCCAGGAATCAAGGGGTGGGTGTTTCTGCAAAGAGGAAAGCCTTGGCACATTAACCCTCTCTATCCTCTCACTGATTCTGGGATCTACAAGCATTACCTGCTTCCATACAAGACTCCCCAGCAACTGACTAAGCAGCTAAGCCAGCCAGAAACTCCCCCCCCCCCCCCCCCGGCTGGGAGCCAAACTCTGAGCTCACAGATCTGCGTCCAGCAGGAGAGGCTTCTGGGCTGCGGTCACCTGTGCTGCCCACTGGCACGGCTGTATATTAAATTCAGCATCGGAGTTCCCTCCTCTGGGTTCCTCCACTGTCAGATGTCAGGCGGGACAAGTAGCAGAGATTTTCCTGTGTTGGCCCCTCTGCTCTGAAACTCCCCTCCCCCATTTCCCCTGTTACCACTAAGATCGGAGGACGATGGACAGCAGAAACTGATAAGACTAGAGGCTAGTGGAATGTTTTATCCGTTCAAAGCTGAAAACTAAATTTAGGGGGGTGTCTTTGCTACTGCCGGCTCTGCCCAATATCAGCAGGCATGGGTGGGCACAGGGAGAAACGCCCAGAACCACGCCATGCCAGCAGTTGGCTTTGTACGGTCCATTTAGGGGTAGAGCAAAGGGAGGCCTTCTGGCTCCCAGAGAAACTGGGAAACCACAGCCTGGCCCTTATGGGATTGGAGAGCAGGAGAAGGTTTGTCCTTGAGATGCCCATGGGCCACTGGTGGGACACTGTGTGAGACAGGATGCTGGACTAGATGGGCTGTGGTCTGATTCAGCAGGGCTCCTCTTAGGTTCTTATGGACTAGATCAGTGGTTCTCAAATTGGGGGTCGGGACCCCTTTGGGGGTCGAACTACCCTTTCAGAGGGGTTGCGGCAAGTCTTCCAATGCCCTTCCCTCCCACCTCCCAGCTGCTCCGTCCCCATGGTTGGGGGTCTCCACAACATGAGGAACTTCATTAAGGAGTCACAGCATTAGGAAGGTTGAGAACTGCTGGACTAGATGGGCTGTGGCCTGATCCAGCAGGGCTCCTCTGAGGTTCTTATGGACTGGATGGGCTGTGGCCTGATCCAGCAGGCCTCCTCTGAGGTTCTTATGGACTGGATGGGCTGTGGCCTGATCCAGCAGGGCTCCTCTGAGGTTCTTATGGACTGGATGGGCTGTGGCCTGATCCAGCAGGGCTCCTCTGAGGTTCTTATGGACTGGATGGGCTGTGGCCTGATCCAGCAGGCCTCCTCTGAGGTTCTTATGGACTGGATGGGCTGTGGCCTGATCCAGCAGGGCTCCTTTGAGGTTCTTATGGACTGGATGGGCTGTGGCCTGATCCAGCAGGGCTCCTCTGAGGTTCTTATGGACTGGATGGGCTGTGGCCTGATCCAGCAGGGCTCCTCTGAGGTTCTTATGGACTGGATGGGCTGTGGCCTGATCCAGCAGGGCTCCTCTGAGGTTCTTATGGACTGGATGGGCTGTGGCCTGATCCAGCAGGCCTCCTCTGAGGTTCTTATGGACTGGATGGGCTGTGGCCTGATCCAGCAGGGCTCCTATGAGGGTCTTATGGACTGGATGGGCTGTGGCCTGATCCAGAAGGGCTCCTTAGGTTCTTATGGACTGGATGGGCTGTGGCCTGATCCAGCAGGGCTCCTCTGAGGTTCTTATGGACTGGATGGGCTGTGGCCTGATCCAGCAGGGTTCCTCTGAGGTTCTTGTGGACTAGATTCACTGTGGCCTGTTCCAGCAGAGCTCCTCTGAGGTTCTTATGGACCAGATGGGCTGTGGCCTGATCCAGCAGGCCTCCTCTGAGGTTCTTATGGACTGGATGGGCTGTGGCCTGATCCAGCAGGGCTCCTCTGAGGTTCTTATGGACTGGATGGGCTGTGGCCTGATCCAGCAGGCCTCCTCTGAGGTTCTTATGGACCGGATGGGCTGAGGCCTGATCCAGCAGGGCTCCTCTGAGGTTCTTATGGACTAGAAGGGTTGTGGCCTGATCCAGCAGGGCTCCCCTTAGGTTCTTATGGACTGGATGGGCTGTGGCCTGATCCAGCAGGGCTCCTCTGAGGTTCTTATGGACTGGATGGGCTGTGGCCTGATCCAGCAGGGCTCCTCTGAGGTTCTTATGGACTGGATGGGCTGTGGCCTGATCCAGCAGGGCTCCTCTGAGGGTCTTATGCTCTTATGGTGGGAAACTGAGATCAGGGCAAGCTGTGTGTTCCTTTTGTCCTTCCTTGTTCAGCTGGTTGGCCGCAAGGACAGACAGCCGAATTAGGCCGGCCACGGGTTCAGTCTGGTGGGGCACCTCTTGGGTTCTTATGCAGCATTCCCCCCGCAATTGGTGCCCACAGCTGCAGACATCTGAGTGAGAAGAGGGCAGCCCTAGTCACAGGCGGGCAAAGAAGTCCCTCTGCTACCTGAGCGCTGGAGTGCTGTAAGATTTGCTCAATGCTTCCGTGTTCCTGCAGCATCTTCAGAGCCTTTTTGGGTCCAATTCCTGGGATCTTTTCGCAGTAATCACAGCCCAGCAAGATGCAGAGGTCCACAAACTGCACCCAAGATGGCAGAGGCGGGAGGGGAAAGAGAAAAGGCCATGAGTGGCATCTCATTCTGCAAAAGAAACAGCTGCTTTCAGCCCCACTCCTGTTCCCGAGGTCACACCAGTCTCGCCCTCTCCTTTGCAAGGCTATTTGGTTATTTATTTGCATTTCTGCCCTATGCTGCATCTGAACATGGCAACACCGGCGTCCAACACCGAAAGAGAACATGGCAACACCGGCATCCAACACCGAAAGAGAACATGGGAACACCGGCGTCCAAGAGGGAAGGAAGCATGGGATGAAAGATCACCGTCAGGCCTAGGCCAGGGGGAGCCCTGTTGGGTTCCAAAGGTTTGTGTTGCCACCCAGGGACATCAGCGCTCATCGGGATGTGACTATGCTCCCAACCCCCCAAGGCTCCAAAGATGCTGGGGGGGGGGCAAAGGAGCGCATGGATAATGTCAGACACTAACACTGATGTCCTGCAGGGACGGAAATCCCATGCTAGGCTCCAAGGCCAAACCTGCTGAAGCACTTTATAACAGATTCTGCTATTGTGTTCATTATTAAGGCTACTTGAGTCCAGTTTTGTTATGGGGACTCACAGCTCCTGAGAAGAAGCTCAGCCTGACTCCTGCAGTGTGGCTGGGCAAGAGAAGCCGTGAGACTTTGTGTGCTGAGAGTTTCATCCTTCCATTCACACACACGTAACCATTCTTCCATTCTTTCTTTTCTCTCGTCTCTCTTCTGATAATTATCATGCATTTATTCATATAGCCATGCATTTCACCACCGTATTAGGACCATGTACTTTATTCTGTGCCTACGCGGCACCCAAGCAATAAACCTCCTTCCAGAAGAACTGCCAACTCGACTCTTTGTCTTGGAACTATCCTGTTGTCCAGCTTGCTGCGTTTGTGCCTGGAGGCTCTAAGTAAGGCTGCCACCCAGCTCCTAGGGGGCTCTGCCAGATGTTCCAACCGTGGTCACACTTGAAGTTCAATCCAGCGTCAGTCCACTTTCAGAGTGAGAGAACACGTCAGCACCTCAACCCACTGGTGCCCCTAGCAGCAACCCAAGGGGAACAATGGCGTATTTTGAGTTTTCTCATTGTTCCCTACGGTGGGAACACTCGAAATGAGGGCTCACCTGCTCCTGGGTCAGGCCCAGCTTCTCCAGAATCACAGGCAAGGAAATCTCTTCAGCCTCCCTACAGAGGAAATCATATGCTATGGATTAGGGATTTGCACGGACATTCGTAGGCATTTGAAATCCGATCAAATGTGCCAAATTTTGACATTCGAACTCGAATAGAATGTCCTGGAATTTGAATGTAAACATTCGCATCGACTTTCAAACTTCAGATCTATCTGTTTGAATTATCCGGATGTTCGTACATATGTGCGGGTTCGTACACGATGCGTATTTGAAGATCCGCATCTGTACACATCTGTACGCGTTTGTACGGATCCGTATGGGACAAAAACGGGTTGCATTCGGGATAACTACTGGATGCTTACAGATATGTAGATTCATGCCGTGGGGAAGATGTGAATGTTGCTGACGTTCATATGTGCAGATTCAAATCAAAAATTCAAACGAATAGATTCGGATCAAATCAGATTTTCGGGTATTCGATTCGATTCAAACAGAATGTCAAAAAAACATTCGTGCGCGTCCCTACTTGCAAACCCACATTCAAGAGCGCCCAGCAGAGGGCGTTGTTTAGCTGGCTACCTATCCTGCCTGCCAGGTGAAAAGGACCCATGCCCATTTGGGCCATTTCAGTACCTGGAGCCAAACAGGTAAGAGATGGTCTCCTCTTTGCCAGTTTCTAGAGTGGCTCTTAAAATGGCATCCGGGGTGACAATGTGACATTTGCACCCACTGCTGCTATTTTAAGGTTTTTTTGCATCAAGACACAAGTCTAAAGGAGTGCCTTCTCCCATATCGACCTGCCCACGTCTTAAGATCTGGAGGGGAGGCCCTCCTGGTTATCCCACCGCCTTCAGCAGCTTGGTGGGTGGGCACCCCGGAGAGGGCCTTCTCGGTAGTGGCCCCCAGGCTGTGCAATGGTCTCCCCCTGGAGGTGCGTCAGGCCCCTTCTCTGTTTATGTTCAGGAAGGCGGTGAAGATGTACCCCTTCACTCAGGCCTTTGGTTAAATGTTCCCTACGCTTCCCCCATTGCAAACACAACTGTTTTTAAACTGGTTTTGTATCTTTTTTTAATTATAATTATTATGCTGGATTTTTAAACCTTGTACTGGTTCTAGTATTGTTTGATACAGTTTTGATATGTTTGTTTTTAAATGTTGTGAGCCGCCCAGAGACCCTTGGGTATGGGGCGCGATATAAATATAAATATAAATATAAATATAAATATAAATATAAATATAAATATAAATATAAATATAAATATAAATATAAATATAAATATAAATATAAATATAAATATAAATATAAATATAAATATAAATATAAATATAAATATAAGACAACACACAGAGAGACCCAAAGAGTGTAACACACAAGCACTCACAAACGCTGTGTGAGGCCAACTCAAGCCACTGAGGAAGCCAGTTTGTAAGCAGCGAGAGCAGCAAGTTCAGACGTGCTGAAGAAAGAAACTGCGGGGGGGGGGGGGGGCTTGAAATTTGCTGCTGTCAGCGGCTGCCTCCCTCACAGGTCCTGAACAGCCACTGACAAACGGTGCCCCATGCCTCTACCTAGGGGGTTGGAAATTCCTGGGGCTCTGACTAGGAAACTCACCTGTCCTCCGTTCACTGATGAAGAAAATACACTCTGCACGTGCTCAGGGGTCTCACGCTCCTTCCCACCGCCCAGGGTGGAGCTCTGAAATGGATTCCGCCACGCCGGAAGCACTCACCCTTTCTGCGCGTTCAAATGGCGCAGGAGGCGGCAGCTCCCAAAGGGGAGGGCGTCCATGTCCTCTGTCGCTGTGCACCAGGCGTGCCCAGACTTCACCAGAGCCGCACAAGTCGCCTCGGCCTCCGCCGGTGCCTGAGACCAAGAGGAAAAGGGGAAGGAAGGAAGGAAGGAAGGAAGTTCAGAACCATATGACACTAGACACAGACATGCATGTTTTTTCAAGACAGAATGACTATTTGCACTACGGCCTCTAGTGAACAGCTGGTGAACTTCTGGTGAAGATCAGCTGCACATGGAGAAGGCTGTTACAGCCTCCAAGTGTGCCCTGCCTCACCAGAAGTCCACTAATTGTTGACTAGGTGTGGAGCGTGAAATCATGCTCTACACCCCAACCAACGTTTACCAGGAACTTACTTGGAGTGTCCAGCAGTATAACCATCCGCACCTCTACCGGTGCTCCAGGGTCATCTGAAGTGCCGTGCAAGCGCGCTGGCACCTCAGACAACCACAGAAGATGACTGCGCATGTGCAGAGAGTCGTCATCATGGCGACTGTGCAGACACATGCGCAGTTGCGGAGGGCACTGCAGCCAAAATGACGGTGCTCAGAGGAGCATCAGCCCTGTGACCAAATCGGGTAAGTATTCGACCGGGAGGGAGGAACAGCCAAAGTTGACCAGCACTCCAAGTATGAGTGAGAGTGAACATTGGTTAATTCCACTCCTTCTCTGTCCAGGGATGGGAAGTGCAAAACGCCCACGGAGAGAGATGGAGGGTGAATCCACACAGGCTGGCAGCATACAAGTCCAGGAAGCACATTGGTGTGGTCTCAGGGAGAGTCCATCCCAGATGCCCTAAGAGGTAGGCTGGGCTTCCCTTAGACAGAACCAGCATGTGGAAGGGAGACTTTTAGGGCTCTTGCTGGTCAAGTTTACCAGCCACTACAGATTTGCCAATAGACTGGTGCCCCATTTCTTGCCTTCTTAGTTTGGCTGCTGCACACCTCTGAGCTAAAGCCAAATGCCAACGGCTATCAAACCATTTTTTGCCATGGCACCCACCCTCTTTACTCAAAGCCTCAAGAAGCATCTATTCTGCATTTCCCCTGAAGTCAAAAGTTAACTAAATGAGTTGCCTGCGCTTGAAAACGGGCAAGGACTTGAGCCCTTGGCAGCTGGCAGCACCTGCCCTTGGCTGTGGAGCTGATGCCAACATTTCCTGTGCTGCTCGCTCCCCCTTCCCCTCAGTTCTGTGGTACCCAGACTCTGGCAGTTTCTTTGTGCGTGGGGCAACCCTTGAAGACTGTTCAGAAATTGGTTGCTACATTTCTCACCTCCCCTGGAATGCTGCTTAGATCTGGACACAGAAAGTGAACTGCTGAAGGTTTCTTTTGAGCTTTCTGGTTTCGCTGTTTTGTTTTTAATTCTCATTTGACCAGCACTGGAATCCTTGTTTGCACAACAAAAGGAAGTAAATGTTGCAAAAATGCAGTTTCTCCTGGCTTCCCTTTTCCACTCTGCTTGCTGTTGCTCCATCCCAAGTGAATAAACAAGCTTCTTTGAAATCTCAGGTGGCACCTGCCTCCAGCAGCAAGAGTCCACCAAGATCTTGTCCTTGGGCAGCCAGCTGCTGGCACAGGCCATGGGGAGAGCAGAGGACACCCTTGCCACCAGCTTCAGGGTTTCACCATGCAACAGGGTGTCATGGTCTGAACTAGCAAGGCATTTATACCCTGCTTTTCTCACCCATTTCAGGGGGCTCAAAGTGGCTGACAAACCTTCTGTTCTCCCCACAACAGAACACCCTGTGAGATGGGTGAGGCTGTGAGAGCTCAGAAGAGAGCTGTGACTAGCCCAAGGTCACCCAGCTGGCTTCATGGGGGAGGGCGGAATCGAACCTGGTATTCCCAGGTAAGAGTCCGGCTCCCTAACCACTAGACCAAACTGGCTCTAGGGGGTCTCCTGTGGTGAAGGAGGAGGGGTTTTGAAGCTCTCCTTCCTGTGGATGGTTGCCTGATGCAGAAGACAAAATCCACAACTTCTCTGGACTCCAGCTGCAGAATTTATTTATACTTCTACCTTGTCCTATTCCTGAAGTTCTCAGGGTGAGTCACTATAAAATCAGTCTAAACAGAAATAAACTAAGTTGGTTAAAACGGTCACAGCGCCTGCAGTGTGAGCTTCTAATCCGCTCCTAGAAACGCTGCTCTGACCAGGGGGCTCTGGAACAGCAGCAGGAGCCTCTACCGTGGGTAGGAAGCGGCCTGCTCGGGAGGTTCCCAGAACTTGTTCAATTTCCTTGGGAGAAACTGAGGCAAGGAGACCGGAGAGGCCTGCGCCCTGTGCCCCATCTTTGTCCCATAAGAACATAAGAACATAAGAACATAAGAGAAGCCTTGCTGGATCAGGCCACAGCCCATCTAGTCCAGCATCCTGTCGCACACAGTGGCCCACCAAATGCTCATGGGCATCTCAAGCAGAGACAAGGACAAACCTTCTCCTGCTCTCGAGTCCCAGCAGATGGCCCTAGAAGCGCCCCATTTCCTCCCCCCCCCTCAGCCTGAAAGATGCACCTAGGCATTCGTTCTAGTAGCCATTGATACATCTGTCATCCATAAATTTGTCTAACCCTACCTTAAAGCCATCCAGACTGGTAGCTGTCACCACCTCTTCTGGCAGCACATTCCATAGGCCGATGACCCTCTGTGTGAAGAAATACTTCCCCCTGTCAGACCTTACGCTCCTACCCATCAGCTTCATAGAGTGCCCCCTGGTTCTAGTGTTGTGCGATAGAGAAAAGAAATTTTCTCTATCCACCTTTTCTATGCCGTGCATAATTTTATATACTTCAATCAGGTCCCCTCTCAAACGCCGTCTCTCCAGACTGAAGAGGCCTAGACGTTGCAGCCTGGTTTCGTAAGGGAGGTGTTCCAGCCCCTTAATCATTCTGGTTGCCCTTCTCTGCACCTTCTCCAGTTCCACGATATCCTTTTTGAGGTGTGGTGACTAGAATTGTACACAATATTCCAAATGTGGCCTCACTATAGATTTATAAAGGGGCAAAATGACACTTGCTGACTTATTTTCTATTCCCTTCCTAATTATTCCCAGCATTGAATTTGCTTTTTTTGCTGCTGCCGCACACTGGGTTGACACCTTCATTGAACTGTCCACCAAAACCCCGAGATCCCTTTCCTGGCGTGTCCCATCTTTCATACCTGCACATAGGGAACCCCTAAGCAACTCAGAAGGGTCTCGGAGTCCTGCCGTACAGGCCGCTGCGGAGATTCATCAGTGGCAGGTCCTGAAAGAAGCAGCAACAATGCCAGGAGCAGATCGTCACACCAGAATCAAATTCTAGGACACCGAATTCCCCAAAACCAAGCCTAGAAGGGTCTCACCTGCCCCTGCCCCTGCCCTCCTGACTTCAGAGGCAGCCATCCGCTTGACCAACTGCAGAGAAAAATCCAGAGTCACTCAGAGGCTCCTTCCCCCTTCTCTGGGCGCTGGACTCTTCCCCCCATCTCCAGGACACCCTGGTCTCTCCTTCGGTTCCCCTCCATCGTCTGCCTGCATGCGCAGTCGAGGGGAGAAGCACCAGCGCTCTTGACCAGCGCTAGACCTAGGGGGGCTTCCTCCTGTCTCTCCACCCCACCACGGCCCCCTGGGCCCACCGGGCAACGGGCTTGTACCAACCACCCTCTGCTTGAGCGCCGGGGGTTTCCCGTCAAAGACAAAGACCGGTTTGATGCCGTGTTCCAAGAGATGCAGCGTCCTGTAGAAGAGGCCCTGCAAGGGACTGAAGCAAACAGGAGAACAGAGAACGTGAACCCAAGTGGAGAAGAGCCACGCACACACCCCCGGGACACCAGTGGGCATGCTGGGGCAGGGGGGGATAGCCAGGATCAAGGGGGGATGCGCGCACATCGGGGTCCAAAGTGACATTCCAGCAGGTAGCAGCTGGCCCTGGGAAACGACTCAGGAGCATGCAAAGGACAACGCTGCATCCAGGTGTCGATTACTTATTATGTTGGTATATTTGGATATTGCATGATATCTACATGTAGATGCAGCCAAAGATGACCCCCCCCCCCGCCCCAGCCAGGGACAAACTGCCGGGACCACCGTGCACATAGCAGGAGGCAAGGATGGATGCAGCGGTCCTCTAAAGGTTCCTGAACTGCATCTCTCCCCATTCAGTGAAGCAATTGTGGAACTGTAGTTCCAAGGCCTCTGGAGGCTTGCGCTGGAGCACGGGGGGGGGGGGGGGGGGAGGTGCCAGAGGCCAGGCTGGGGGGCTCCCCAATTCTTGCGAGGTTGCTCACCTGATATTTTGCCCGTGGCGGTTGAAGATCGGGGGCATGGCTGAGCGGAACTGATAAATGGCCACCGAGGCGTCCACGGCCACAACACGGTCTAGGCAAGACGGAGGGAAACAAATCAGGAAAGGTGGGGGGCCTCGGGGGGAGGGGGAGGTCCCCCAACCACTGCATGGCAGCCTTCCAGTCTCTGCGCCCCCAATGCCCAGGACAGCAGCTGCCATCCAATGGCCTCTCCTCCTCCAAATTATGTTCTTATTATGCATTTATTTTATAGCATCCGTATCCTGTCCTTCACCTGGAGGCCCCCAGGAAGGTCACGGCACACAATGGGATAATTAACCCAGGCACCCTCTCTCCCAATCTGGCCGGACCGCGTTCAGAAGGACTAGCAATCAAAGGCCCAGCAGGGCGAAGAGGAACGTCCAGCCATGGGCCGTAATGCTCTCTACGTGGGGCTGACCTCGAGAACGATTCGGAAGCTGGAACCGGGGCAGAATGAGCACCTCCACTGCTGACAGGAATCTCTGGCCGGACTCACATCACCCCAGTCTCAAAGGGTCTGCACTGGTTACCTATTCGCTACCGAGCCCAATTCAAGGTCTTGACACTAAAGTATAAAGCCCCAAATGGACTGGGCCCTGGCGATCAGAAGGAGCGCCTTCTCCCACGTAGACCTGCCCGGGCACCGAGATCTCAAGGAGAGGGACTTCTGGGAGATCTTTCCTTTGCAGAGGTACAAGGCATAGGGACTTGCAGGAGGGCCTTTTCTGTGGTGGCCCCTCGACTCCGGAACAGCCTCCCTCTTGAGGTTCAACAGGTGCCTATGCTGTATAGTTTTTGGTGGAAATGTGTCTTTTCACCCAGGCTTTTGCCATTGAATGGCTTCCTCAGGGTGCTGTCCTGGGACGGAGGGAGGGAGGGAGGGGTGATATTTTTAATTATGTTTTACTATTTCATATGTTTTATTCTTATTGTAACCCACCACGGGACAATTTGGTGAAGGACGGGAAATAGGCAGGCAGGCGGGCGGGCGGAGGGAGGGAGGGAGAGAGGAAGGAAGGCGCCACTGGGAGACTATTCCAAAGCCTTGGGGCCACAACAGAGAAGGCCCTTTCCCATGCCACCCCTCTAGGGCAGCAGAAGTGCAAGGCGTCCCTCCTTTTGGGATCCTAAAACATTTTCTTCAAACTGGCAGAATCCAGAGACACTGTCTGTGCCCTAAAAGAGAGGGGAAACCCAAAGAGCACTTCTAGACGAAACCATCCCGCATCCTTCCTCTTTCTGGGGTCTGAAGAAGCAGCGGAGGGCGTTCTGCAGAGGAGAGTTCCAGCAACAGGGAGCCACCACAAAAAAGACCTCCCCGACTTCAGTTAAATCTTAATTCTCGTGCGTGTGCACCATCAGGTAACATCACCAACTCTCCCGGTGGGCGAGAATGACGCGCACGACCTCAGGACGGGGACGATGTATTACGAACGCCGTAAATAAGTAAAATAAAGACCTCGAGACAGCAAGGGCGGGGGGCTTCGGCGGCCCCTCTCTTTCCAGACTACCACTCCCAGCATCCTTAACCGACGCCCGCCTCGGATGAGGATCACGGGAGTCGTAGTCCAAACCAAGCTGCGGCATCCTGCAGACCCCCCCCCCCAAATTGAGTTTCTACGCAGGGGGCGGCGGAGGGAAGCAGGAAGGCCCTTTAACGGATGGAGGGCACTCTGCACATGATCAGAGGGCTGAACCTGTCTCCAGCCAGCCAGCCAGCCGGGTGGAGGAAGACCTCCGGCGCGCCCCCGGGCTCACCGCGGAAGCGCTCCAGCGGCACGGAGCTCACGGCCTCGGGCGCCTGGTCGCGGATCAGGTCGGCCAGCCGGCAGATGCCCATGGCGGCAGCGGGTCCCCGAAGTGTCCTGCCCGGCTGCTGCTGCTGCTGCTGCTGCTGCTGCCTCCTCGGCCCGAGAGCTGCGCGCAGGCCGCGGACAGGCAGGCAGGCAGGCGGAGCCTCCGCAGCTGGGCGGCGGCGGCGGCGGCCACCTCGACATCTGCGCTCCGCCCAGGTGCGCCAGGCAGGAGGCTCGGGGCCATGTGCAGAGTGCCGCCTCGCCTCTGCCCTGCGAGGAGCCGGGGCTGCTGGCGCTGAATTTTGGGCACTTCGTTAGCCAAGCGCGCAGATCGGAAGGGCGGAAGGAGGGCGGCTGCGGGGCAGGGGACGCAGGAGGGGAAGGAGGAGGTTCTAGGTGCCAGACCTGGCTGGGAACCACCCTACCTGGACTGTGGTTACACCTGAGGTTTAATCCAGATTCAGTCCGCCTTCGGAACGGAGGAACACATCAGCAAAGGGACCAGGCATTTTCTTTCCACGTTACCTGTCCCAAAGGTGAATTTTCTGAGTTAAGTAACACTAAAAGAAGACAGCTTGTCACTTTGCTGATGACTTCTCTCTCTCTGAAAGTGGACTGAACCTGGATTAAATATTGGTTGTGGTCACACTTAAGGCTTCATTGTGAGCCAGTTTGGTTTAGTGCTTAGGGAGCCAGACTCTTATCTGGGAATATTGGGTTTGATTCCGCATTCCTACAAAAAGCCAGCTGGGTGACCTTGGGCTGGTCACAGCTCTCTTCGGAGCCCTCACAGCCCCACCTTCCTCACAGGGTGTCTGTTGTGGGGAGAAGAACAGAAGGTTTGTCAGACACTTTGAGTCCCCTTAAATGGGTGAGAACAGCAGGGTAGGAAAGCCAACTCCTCTTCCTCCTTGAAGCCAGCTGGGTAGCCTTGGGCTAGTCACAGTTCTTCTGAGCTCTCACAACCCACTTTCCTCCCCTTAAGTGGGTGAGAAAAGTGGGGTAGAAAAGCCATCCCTTCTTCTTCCTCCATGCAGCCATCTGGGTGACCTTGGGCCAGCCACAGCCCTCTTCTGAGCTCTCACAGCCCCACCCACCTCACAGGGTGCCTGTTGTGGGGGGAAGAACAGGAGGTTTTGTCAGCAGCTTCCAGACCCTTAATCATTCTGGTTGCCCTTTTCTGCCCCTTTTCCAGTCCCACAATGGTTCCAGTGGTTTTGCTTTGCTTTGTTTATTGTTTTTGATATGTTGGATTTAAAAAGCTGTTACCCACCCTGAGACCTCCGGGTATAGGGTGGGATATAAATATAGATAATAAATAAATAAATATCATTTTTGAGGTGTGGTGACCAGAACTGTACACAATATTCTGGATGTGGCCTCACCATGGATTTATGAAGAGGCAAATGACCCTTGCTGGCTTGTTTTCTGTCCCCTTCCTAATTACTCCCAGCACTGAATTTGCTTTCTTTGCCCCTGCTGCGCACTGGGCTGGCACCTTGGTTGGCACCAGTCTCTGGGAAGCCCCAGGAAGGAGCCCAGGCAGGCAGGCAGGCCGGCAGGCCGCTTCCCCTGTTGAAGCTCCACCTGGACAGAGCAGCTGTCCTGTCCCTGGCTGATGGGGCAGACAAGGGACCATGTTTGGTGGTTCCCATGTGATGCAGGGGCCTGGTGCCTGCTATCGGCGTCAGGGAAGCCCGGACGGCCAGGCGACCCAATGCCAGCCGGTGGAGCCACGGTGGTGAAACCAGCCAAGCCAGCCGGGCGTGAGTCGATGGCGATGCAGACTCTCAACGACAGCGCCTCCGGGTGTGGGCAAGGAGAAAAGACACGCCGCTAGCGTCACTGTGCCTAGGGCGCCTGCGCCAATTGCTGCGCGCCTGCGCAATGCTCCTCCGCCGAGCGCCTTGACCTTTCTCCTTGGCTTTCCCTGGACTGTTCCATTCGTCGGCTTAAGAACGCGGCCCAGAAAGGAAAGGAACGGAAGGCGTTTCCGCACCCGCTCAGTCAGAAGGATCAAAATGACGCTAAGCGGGAGGCCGCGCTCGTGTTGAAATCTCCCCCTTCTCTAGGCTGGCGGGGCACAAAGCCACCGTCTCCCCCCACACGCGGGTTTCAGTGGTTTCTCCGTCTCCCGGCCGCTCGGGCTACGGAAGGGCTCCCGCTGTTACTGCGGCCGCTCTAGCCCAGGAAGACTCGCTGGTCGGGCGAGTCATTGAGGGTCCCGCCGAGGCTGAGAGACGGGCGAGGAAGGTGCGTCTTGGGTGGCATCGCGGCTGGCAGACGGGGCAGAGGCCGGCCTCGCTCGCCAGGAAAGGGGAAGGAAGACCGTGAGCCAGTTGGCCTAGTGGTTAGGGAGCCGGTGTGATTCCGCCCTCGTTCACGAAGCCAGCTGGGTGACCTTGGGCGAGTCACAGCTCTCTTTCTGAGCTCCCGCAACCCCTCCCACCTCACAGGGTGCCTGTTGTGAGAAGAACAGGAGGTTTGTCAGCAGCTTTGAGTCCCCTTAAATGGCCGAGAAAAGCGGGGCAGAAAAACCAACTCTTCTCCTCCATGAAGCCACTTGGGTGGCCTTGGGCTAGTCACAGCTCTCTTTCTGAGCCCTCGCAACCCTACCCACCTTACAGGGTGCCTGTTCTGAGGAGAACTGGAGGTTTGTCAGCAGTTTTGAGTCTCCGTAAATGGCTGAGAAAAGCGGGGCAGAAGAACCAACTGTTTTCCTCCATGAAGCCACCTGGGTGGCCTTGGACTAGTCACAGCTCTCCTTCTGACCTCTTGGAACCCCACCCACCTCACAGGGTGCCTGTTCTGAGGAGAAGAACAGGAGGTTTATCAGCAGCTTTGAGTCCCCTTAAATGGCTGAGAAAAGCAAGGCAGAAAAACCAACTGTTTTCCTCCATGAAGCCACCTGGGTGGCGTTGGGCTAGTCACAGCTCTTTTTCTGAGCTCTTGCAACCCTACCCAGCTCACAGGGTGCCTGTTGTGAAGAGAATAACAGGTTTGTCAGCAGCTTTGAGTCCCCTTAAATGGGAGAGAAAAGAGGAATATATAAACCAACTCTTCTTTTTCATTTCATTATTTATTTATCTAACCTGCTGTACAACCAAAGGTCTCAGGGCAGGTTAGAGCATTAAAAAGCCAGTGAACATGTAAAATGAACATTAAAACCATAACAGGGCATGGCTGTCCCCTGATTCCACAGTTCTCTCTATCAGCACTGGAGACACCCTGCAGTGCTGTGTGGATTCATCAGGCTACTTTGAAGTCTGAAATGCATCCCCAGTCTTTCTTTGACCCAGTACAAACATTCAAAGGAGCCCAGCAGCCCACCCCCCTGCTTTTGGGTAGACGTGGCATCCATTGCTGGGTTCCATTTAGCCATTGTAACCAATATCTACAGATGACCTGTAGCTTTTAAAATCTATCTAGGTTTGGGCCTGTCCCTCTCTCCTGTAACCCTAAATTGCACAAAACACCCATTCTGAGTCTCTGTTTCATTAGCTGACCACCAACTGTGGGGAGTGAGGGCACAGAGATCACTGTCTTGATACTTTCCCCAAAAGCAAGGTAGGATGAGCAGAAATGGCGGAGTGTGTGTGCCTAAGGCCCTCTCTGCACTCTGTCTTATTCTGGATTATATTCCAGAATATGGACCTTCCATCCACATGCTGGTGCAGACAATGGTGGGCCCCATCCAAGGCCTCCCGTCGTGTGCACTACCATGTGGGTGGCAGGTCCCTATCCCAGGATATAATCTGGAATAAGAGCCGTGGAGAGTTGGTCTAAGATTCAGACCATGATCTCATTCTCTTTGCTGGTTGTATAAGTAAAACAGATGGGCTGCAGGGCCTTGAAGGAGGGGATGGAGGAAGATGGGTTGAACAGCTAAGTGGGGAAAGTCCTGCGATTTTGATGCTACTGCACCTCCTTCCAGATACAGGACTCAGATCACCTGATCTCCACGTTTCTCTGCAGAGTTTCTGCCCTGATGCGTGGCTGGCTGGTTGAGATCGTTGGTGTCTTCTCCAACCTCCTGCTATGCGCCGTGTGCCTTGGATCCGCTGCTCAGACTATTCAGGTGAGAAGGAGATGGGACTGAAGTTTCTGTTGGCCACTTGGGCTGCTTGGTTCCTCAGCCCCTACTCAGAGGAGGTTTGGGTTCTAGTGTGCTCTTTCATGTGCACATGGGAACCCCCTCTGGAACGTACATTGGATGAATGGGGAGCAAATTACTTGCACCCCTTTCTGATTTGTGGGTGAGCTCTGGAGAGGTCTCACCTCCTCCATCCAGCCCCCAATTCTAGATCCTTTTGTTTTCTGTGGCTTCTGTAAGAATTGAGGAGGCAGGCAGAAATATAAGGCCAAAAGCTCATGAATAAAGGCCATGGTGTGGAAACCGTGTCCTACAAGGAAAGGATCAAGGAATGTTTAGCCTTCAGAAGAGAAGACCAAGAGGAGACATGATGGTGGTCTTCAAGTCTCTGAAGGGCCATCACAATGCAGAGGGATCGTCCCTATTCTCACTTGCACAAGGTGGGAGGACTAGAAACAATGGGATGAAACTTCAAGGGAGTCAATGCAGATTAGATAGAAGGAGAAATTTCCTGACAGTGAGGGTGATCAGTCAGTAGAATAGGTTGCCACGGGAGGTAGTGGGTTCCCCTTTGCTGGAGGTCTTCAAGTAGGCTGGACCTAGATCTGTCTGGGATGGTTTAGGAAATTCTAAATTGAGCAGGGGGTTGGACTGGATGACCCTAGAGGTCCCTTCCAACTCTTATGATTCTATGATTCTGTTTACCCAAATTTCCCCTCCCTGTTTCAGGCATTGTTATTTGTAACTTGAGTGAAAACATTCTTAACTGTGTTTTTATAGGAAACCATCCTGGGGCCCCTGGGTATAGGGTAGGATAGATAAACAAATTTATGTTAAATAAATAATTAAGTGCTGCTTGCCCAAGGGCTGCTACTGGGAGTAAAATATCAGAGAAGTAGCTCTTTTAAGTCCAATTCAAAAAGTCCAGCAAGGTAGTTAGTAGCACTTGGAGCTCATGAAAGCAACCCTTTATTTATTTATTTATTTATTTATTTATTTATTTATTTATTTATTTATTTATTTATTTATTTATTTATTTATTTATTTATTTATTTATTTATTTATTTATTTATTTATTTATTTATTTATTTATTTATTTATTTATTTATTTATTTATTTATTTATTTATTTATTTATTTACATTTCTATCTATTCATAGAGGTGTCTAGAAAAGCTCATGCCACCAACCCTTCTCCTGTTAGTCTCCGAGTGCTACTAATGACCTTGGTGGACTTTGGGAATAAAATTAGGCAGTCATGAGACCCTGCATGAGGTTTCTTCAACAAGCCTTTGAGTTTTTCCGGAAGGATTGCACTCTGCCACGCACGGCTCCCTTCTTGTTGCAGATCAGTCGAGGGTCTGCAGCTGGCTTCCTCCTCCAGGCCCTTAGACCCCTCATGGATACGTGGGACCTCCTTGCCGCTGCCCTGGAACTTCCGTGGGATCACACGGGGTCCCCAGACGACGCCTGGGCCTCCACGGTGGTGGCTTTCCCTCTGCTGGCGTTTGGATTCCTCTGGCTGAACGGCGATTGCTGCACGGCCAATGTCCTCCTGGGCGGCTCAGTGATGCTGGCTGGAAGCTCTGGCTACTTCACCGAGGAAGGCAAGGACATGTTGGTCCACTCGGTCACCACCGTGGCGTCGATCACCATCGCAATAGTCTCCATCTTTACTGGGAATGCCTGTGGAATTGTGGGCAGCCTTCTGGTGGGCGCGGCAGGGCTGCTGAACGGGGCCAAGTCTGAGCAGCCGCCAGCCCTCTGCTGTCTCATGGCAGCAGGAAACCTCGCTCTGCGCTGGGGCCTCCAGGGGCAGCACCAGGACCTGGACTGAGGGTGCCTGACAGCGGCGGGAGAGGCGAGCCAGGATCAGTCCAAGAGTGGGTCATGGGAAGCGTCTTCAGCATCGCAAGAGGCGTTGATCTATGCGGCCCTGGGGGCACACACTGCATCCATTTCGGTGCTGAAAGTGGTCCATGGGTCCCTCTGTTAGATGGCAAGCAGGGAAGGTTTGTCCCCATTTTGAGTCCCCTTAAATGGGTGAGAAAAGCGGGGTAGAAAACTTCTTCTTCAGATGTAGGCAGTGGCAAACCGCTACTGTAGCTGTGCTAAGAAAACTGCAGAGAGGTGCAGGCAACCAGGAGTCGGTCACTACTCAGTGGTACCCACCGTTAACCACAACAAGGGGGCAGAATAATTGGCCCCTCCTTCTAATCAAGGAAAGGCAGCAGGGTAAAGGGCCAGGGCGCCGGGCAGGTGGGAATCCCACCCTCTCTGCCTTTGGCAAAGGCAGTTCAGCAGATGTCTTTGGGCCAGTCGCTGCTCCTCAGACTAGCAAACCTTACAGGGTTGTTGTGAGGAGAACACGGAAGGAAGTAAATGATGCTGTTGTCGCCTTGAGCTCTTTGGAGGAAAAGCAGGATGTAACTGCAATAAATAAAGAAACGAACAATGGCTTGTGGAGTGTCAGCTTACAGTGGCCACGGTCAACTCATGACCCCATTACAGCTTTAAAAGATGTTCTAGGTGTGTCCCAGCCGGAAGACCTACACGCCCTGCCCCAAACAGCATTCGGCTGAAACTGGTTTGGTGCAGCTGGTTCCCTTTCCTGTTGTGTGTGCGATGCCTTACCTGTCCTGCAAGTACCCGAAAATCATGGATCCCAAGGCAGGAAGGAAAAGCAAGAAGTCAGGAGCCCCTGGTGACTGGCATAGATGCTTTGCTGGGCTGCCCTCATGCAGGGCTTTTTTCAGTTGCCCCTTTACCAAGAATGTTCTCGTCTGTGGACACACAACACACAAGGTGTGCCAGACAAGATGGTTGCCGAGCACCCAAAAAAGGCCCCATTGGCTCATTTGTTTCCCTTGTCTTTGAGTCTGGCAACATCTTCCATTAATCACTGATTTCCCGCCAAATTCAACCCCCCCAAAATCAAAGATGCCCTCAGGGTTATTCCCAGCGTAAGGCTTTGGGGCAGATTATGTTGGATATAGGGGCAAAATGCCTGGCATCTACAACTCCAGTTCTCTCAGTGAGATAGTTTGGTCTAGCGGTTAGGGAGCCGGACTCTTTATCTGGGAATACTGGGTTTTATTCCGCACTCCTCCATGAAGCCAGCTGGGTGACCCTGGGCTAGTCACAGCTCTCATTCTGAGCTTTCACAGGGTGTCTGTTGTGGGGAGAAGAACAGAAGGTTTGTCAGCCGCTTTGAGCCCCCTTAAATGGGTGAGAAAAGCAGGGTGGAAAAGCAAACACTTTTTCCTTTTCCCAGAAGTGCTTCTTCAGGCATGTCTGATCACACCTGGTGATGTCCCTAGACCTGCCCTGGGCCACCTAGACTGAGATAGGAGAGGGGTTTCACCTGCATCAGCTGTTCTCATGGAAGGAGGTCTCTGTGTTAATGCTTCTGTGTGCAGGAACATTCCACAGGCACATGGCCCTGTTCCTTACTGGGACCAAGTTGCTCTGCCTGTCTGAAGGGGGTACCTGGGAAGGGGGTGAGGCTGGCACACCAGCCACCATCCAGGGGCTTCGGTTTTTTGTGCCCTGTCTCTCTTTGATTGATGCTTCCTTTGTGCTGTTTGCTTTGCCAGCCTCAAAGGCCCTTGAAGGCACTTTTGTGGCACCTGGCTGGCCAAGTCCCAGCTGTTGAGTTCAGAATGGGAGACGGATGAGGGGCGGCCTGACAACCTGCCAAAGGCATAAACCCAAAGGAAGCGGGACCAGTACGAGGCCAGTTTGGAGTGGAGGTTGCTGTAGCATCCTCGGGGGGGTGGGGGGTGGCGGCAGAGGCACCAGGTCACGGAAGGGGAACTGCGGCCAGCCGGCCAGAGCCAGCTTCTCCCTCGGCTTGGCCCTGCTGCTGCCCTGCCCAGCCACTCCCCAGAGGGATCAGATGGGCACTTCTGTCTCCACCCTCGGTATGCCTTGAGCAGCGTTGTGACTGGCATGTGACTCGCTGCACAAGGAGCCTGCCGGAGGGTCCGGTGGGGGAACCCTGGGAGCAGCAGGCCTCCCGCCAAGCAGGGAATGACTGATGGTGCAAGGAGAAGCCCACCCAGGTAGATGACCAGCTGCCCTGGCCAAATAGCCCTGCTCTGCTTGGTTGCTGTCTGTGGAACGAGAAGGGCAGGAAGCCCAAGGGGGGCAGGTAGAGGGAGCCCCCACTCCAGCTCTTGGGGCCCAAGGAGTCGGTTTCAGGGTTCTGGAGGAGGCCTCAAAGCGTGTTCATGGGTTACAGTGGGAGTTTTGCTCTGGCACCCTGGACTTCCTTCCCAGAGCCAGGCCACAGGGGACTGGGCAGCTGGGCTGCAGACCTAATCAGTGGTCATGCCAGGGGGAGCAGCATTTTAGGGAGCCAGGTTGGTCTAGTGGTTAGGAAGTTTAACTCTTATCTGGAAAGAAGGAGAAGTGTTGGCTTTTCTAAACCCACTTTTCTCACCCATTTAAGGGGACTCAAAGCAGCTGAAAAACCTTCTGTTCTCCCCTCAACAATCACCCTGTGAGGTAGGTGGGACTGTGAGGGCTCAGAAAGAGAGCTGTGACTAGCCCAGAGTCACCCAGGTGGCTTCATGGAGGAGGGTGGAATCAAACCTGGAATTCTCAGATAAGAGACTGGCTCCCTGACCACTAGACCAAACTGACTCACTGTATTCCAAACTGGAATACCGGGTTTGATTCCTCTCTCCTCCATGAAGCCAACTGGGTGACTTTGGGTTAGTCACAGCTCTCCTCTGAGCTCTCACAGCCCCACCTACCATATCACAGGGTGTCTGGTGTGGGGAGAAGAACTGAAAGCTTTGTCAGCTGCTTTGAGTCCCCGTAAATGGGTGAGAAAAGTGGGGTAGAAAAGCCAGCTCTACTACTATGACTTCTACTACTACTACCGCTGCTGCTGCTGTTAGAATGGATGCCAAAGTACATTCTTCAGGCTTGGGGGACAAGCAGGATGCCTCTAAGGCCATTTGCTGAGATCTCAGAGCGGGAGAAGGTTTGCCTTGTCTCTGCTTGAGATGCTCAAGGGGAATTGGTGGGCCACTGTGTGGGACAGGTGCTGGACGTGATGGGCTGTGGCCATGATGGGCTGTGGCCTGATCCAGCAGTGCTCCTCTTGGGTTCTTATGGTAGCAAACTCAAAGTTTAAGAAGATATCTTCAGTGCAATAACTTCCATAAGAAACATTTGGGAACCCAGGGTATCATTGGGCGAAAAGGTTTGAGATCCTCTGCTCTTCACTGAGAACATCAAAACGGCCTTGGACTGGAACTAAAGCAATGATATAGCTGGTCCATCAAGGGGTTCTCCCAAGAGCCATGCTCTGAGGAGCCAACACGACACAATGGCCCCTTCTTCCTCAGATTCTCCAGCAGCAGGTCTTCAGAGGTGTATCATATCTGCACCCAGATTAAATAGCCACCAAAGATACTCCTTCTATTTATGAGTGACTCTAAGGCCATGATCAGACACAGCAAAAAAAAAAAAGCATCACCGAGGCAGTTCAGAGATGCCTTTGAGATGGGATTGTCCAAACATCAGTCAGCCCCTCTCCCTCTTCTGAACATTCTGTGTTAGAAAAGGTGGATTAGAGAAGGGTTGGGAACCCAAAGGCCACACACTGTCTCTCTGAGTGGCCCATTTTGTTATTTCTGATCACAGCCTAGCTTTCTTCAGCCTGGTGGCTGTCATTAAATTTTCCAGCCACTTATGGTCCTGATTTCCATGAATGCTGTGTGAGGCTATCTTTCCTTTTGCCTGTCTAAATTTCCCAGTTTCAGCTCGACGTTAGGTTCTAGTGGACTTGGGAAGAGTGCGTGGCCCTCTTGGAAGCTCTTTGTGGAGTCTGAGGGACCTGGAGGTGTGTTGAGGGACATCACCTACAAATGCCTCAACTGATAGCAATGGGAATATAGGAAAGGATTCAAAGTCCAAAGAAGTTTTAAAATCTACACAGAGGAAGCATAACAGAGGTAGTTGGAGGGATGCTGATCAAATTTGCTAGGAGGGCTAGCAAACACTAAAGATCTAAAGCTAGAACTGTGGGTTGAAACTAACAGGATGATATTTAATAGGGACAAATGCAAAGTCCTACATCTTGGTAAGAAAAATGGTAAAAATGAATACAGAATGGGAGGAATCTGGCTGAGTAGAAGCACAAGTGAAACGGATCTGGGTGTCCTGGCTGATCACAGGATGAACATGAGTCAGCAATGTGATGCAGCTGCAAAAAAGGCAAACACCATCCTAGGATGAATCAAGAGGAGCATAGAATCTAGATCACGAGAAGCAATTATTCTTCTTTACTCTACCTTGGTCAGACCTTGTCTAGAGTCCTGTGTCCACTTCTGGGCACCCCAATTCAAAAAAGACATTGACAAACTAGAGCAAGTCCAAAGGAGGGCTACCAAAATGGTTAGCGGTCTGGAAAGCATGTCCTATGAGGAAAGGGTGAAGGATCTAGGAATGTTTAGCCTACAGAAGAGACGACTAAGAGGACACATGATCACGGTCTTCAAGTCTCTGATGGGCTGTCACAGTCCAAAGGAATCATCCCTATTCTCACTTGCACAAGATGGGAGGACCAGAAACAACGGGATGAAACTCCAAGGGAGTCAATACAGATTAGATATTAGGAAGAACTTCCTGACAGTGAGGGCGATCAGTGAATGGAATAGGTTGCCTTAGGAGGTGGTGGGTTCTCCTTCGCTGGAGGTCATCAAGCAGAGGCTGGACCTACATCTGTCTGGGATGGTTTCGGAAATCCTGCACTGAGCAGGGGGCTGGACTGGATGGCCCTGGAGGTCCCTTTCAACTCTATGATTCTAACATCCATCCATGGCAATGAGTCATGTTGGTTCTGTCAAGAATCTAGTTAAAACGCTTCCAGTCTCTCAAGCATTCTGCAGGCAAGCAAAGCTGACCAACTGCTGGACTGGATGGGTCACTTGGGTCTGAACTGCCAGGGTTTCCTTTCTGCTTTCATTTTTGGCCGAGTTCTAGGATGCTCAACTAAGTCCAATTCCTGCTTTTTCCAGCTGCAGCATTGCAAGAGTGGTCAGCTTCATGAGTGGCTAAAATCCCACTGCTCATCCGCGCCGCCTCTGCTGTCCCCGGGGAATTCAGTGTCTGCCACCAAGACGTTGGGGTCCTGTTAGACAGGGAGCCCCCAGGCATGGCTGCCACTGCCACTCCGAAGTTCAAGATGATTCTGCTGGGTGACTTTGGGGTGGGGAAGACCACGCTTTTCCATCGTGTCAGGACGGGACGCTTCCTGGAGGAGCCCCACAGCCTCGGCCAGAACGTCTATGTGTGTGAGAAGACTCTGCCGCTGAAGCATGGCCGGAGCCAGCCCCTGGCACAGGTAGGCTCAATGCAGGGAGCAGCGCTGAGAAATGACCAGGTCCAGGGGGAGGAATCTTAACATACGGGCTTGGGCTACATGTGTGTCCATCTGTCCGTCCAAGGAGGAAAAGGTGGTTTGTCTCGGGGGTAGACCTGGTGACCCCTGACTCCTTTTTGTGATTCAGGGCCGGAGAGGGTTGCATCATTTGCACTGTAAGTTGAGACTGATTGGGAAAAGCTTTGTCCTTGTGATGCACATAAGGAGCTAAGAGGAGCCCATCTAGTCCAGCATCCTGCCTCACACAGTGGCCCACCAATTGCCCATGGGCATCTCAAGCAGAGACAAGGACAAACCTTCTCCTGCTCTCAAGTCCCAGAAAATGGCCTTAGAAGCATCCTGCTTGGGCCCCCCCCAGCCTGAAAGATGTACTTAGGCATCTATTCTAGTAGCCATTGATACATCTGTCCTCCATGAATTTGTCCAACCCTTCCTTAAAGCCACCTAGGCTGGTTGCTGTCACCACCTCTTCTGGCAGCCAGTTCCATAGACTGATGGCCCCCTGGCTGAAGAAATCCTTCTAGATGTCTGATCCGACTCTCCTGCCCATCAGCTTCATAGCTGAAGAGGAGTGAGACAGAGTCCCTGGTCTCCCTGACCTCCTTTTGTCATCATTGCCACCCGAGGAGGGAACTGAGACTGCCCAAAAAGTGCCAGGTGTACTGGGCCCAATCAGGACCTTGTATAAAGGGGGGAGGGGGGGGAGGAGGTATTATTCACTTTGAACATGGTGGCTCCAAAGCAGGTGAGAAGCTGTTGAATGTGCTTCTGCTTATCTGCCATGATGGACCAAACAGGAAGAAAGGAAAGCAGAAGACGCTGGCAAATTTGTGTTTGTCTCCGGTTACCTGACCTCTCTGTCTGGACCCCTAAGTACCCAGCAGAACCAAAAGGCCCACTGAAGATAGACAAAGAAATGGGCCAAGTGGGTTCTCTCTGGCAGGGGGAGATGAGAGCTGGAGGCAGGCTGGGTAAGACATCAGGAACAGGCTCACTGGGCTTTGTCACCGTGCCGAGAAAGGAAAGTGCTCTAAAGGGCACATTTCTAAGAAGGGCCTGCCAGAGATATTCATTCATTCATTCATTCATTCATTCATTCATTCATTCATTCATTCATTCAGTTTATTTGTATACCGCCTTTCTAATAAATTACTCAAGGCGGTTTACAGCAACCATGAGAAAAAAAAAAAGCAATACAAATTAATACAACATACATTAAATAAATATGCTACATTAAATAAATAATACATATTGCTGCTACATATTGCTCCAGGCAGAATTTAGTGCTACACCTGGAGCCCTGGGATTCCTGCTGGTCCAGGTGCCACACTGGTTGAAAGGCATTTCAACAAGAGACTTGGACCCCAAATATCTTAAGGAACGCCTTCTTCCATATCAACCTGCCCTGTACCCTAAGATCTGGAGGGGAGGCCCTCCTGGTTGTACCACCACTCACAGCGGCAAAAGGGGTAGGCACCTGGGATAGGGCCTTTTCAGTGGTGGCTCCCAGACTGTGGAATAGTCTCCTTCCTGAGGAGCATCAGGCACCTTCATTCTATGTGTTTAGACAAGCTGTGAAGACACATTAATGGGGTCTATAGTAGGTCTGGATCAAGGGCCTCTCAAACTGGATCTACGTCCTGTGTGGAAGGATCCATCCTGGGGGGGGGGGCAGAGTCTCCGTGATCCAGAATAACATGCAGATGTGAGTGAGGCCCCAGATGCAGATCAGAGGCCCCCTGATCCAGATCTAATGCCTGGCGCAATAACAGCCTTTCAGTCTTCCTCCTGTTTCCCATCCCTTTTCCATAGCCAGGGGGAGGAGGAGAGTTTCCTCCACCCAGGGCCCCATGTCTAAATTGGCCTGGGCACCTTCATGGAGCAGGGAGTTCCCAGGGCAGCCTTCCAAGCACCTCCCTCTTTCGCCTGTGCAGATCTGCCTCTGGGACACGGCAGGGGAGGAGCGTTTCCTCTCCCTGAGCAGCTGCTACTACCGGGATGCGGACGCCGCCCTGCTGCTCTACAGCCTCCCTCGCCCGCTCTCCTTCGACAGCCTCTCCCACTGGCTCTGTGTTGCCAGGCAGTACTGTGCAGATGGTAGGTGATAGAAGTGGAGAGTTACCCACCATTTCTGTTGGGAGGCAACAGGGGGAGAGATCCGGAAGAAAGGACCACCGGCCGGGGGGGGGGGGTTGGCTGGCCCTGGGGGGTTTGCACCTCACCTCCAGGGTGGCACAGCTCCCATTGGCCCCAGCTGGCATGGCAAGTGTTTGGGGCAATCTTTGTTTACGTGCTTGTTTATTGAGGGTCTACCCTGAAGATTTCATAAAGAATCCGTACGTTCGAAGGTTAGATTCATATTTAAAGATACAAATGTCGACAACATTTGTATCTGTTATACATATCTGTGCGCGTGCCAGAAAAGTCCATATGCATCCCGTATTATTCCGTGTGCATCCGGTTTTAATCCCATATTTTAAGCACAAGATACGTATAATTTTGTATAGATACATATGTATCTGTACATTTGAATCATTTGAAAGAAAGTTTCAGAAAATCCGAAATCTTCAAATGTATAGATTCGAATATTATTAAATCTGATTCAAATTCGAATGTCAACAGGAGTTAGCCTGCTTCTTGTCCTTGTTTACTGGCTCTTTAGCAGATAGATATTTAGGTGGTGTTGGTGGTTATCTGTTAACCTTCATGCAAAGAATTATAAGAACATAAGAAGAAGAAGAGTTGGCTTTTCTATCCTGCTTTTCTCACCCATTTAAGGGGACTCAAAGCGGCTGACAAAGCTTTCTATTCTTCTCCCCGTAACAGACACTCTGTGAGGTGGGTGGGGCTGTGAGAGCTCAGAGGAGAGCTGTGACTAGCCCAAGGTCACCCAGCTGGCTTTGTGGAGGAGTGCAGAATCAAACCCAGTATTCCCAGATAAGAGTCCAGCTCCCTAACCACTACACCAACTGGCTCACATAAGACATAAGAGAAGCCACAGCCCATCTAATCCAGCATCCTGTCTCACACAGTGGCCCACCAATTGCCCATGGGCATCTCAAGCAGAATATAAGGGAAAAATCTTCACCTGTTCTTGACTTGCAGCAAATAACGTTCAGAGACATGCTACCTGTTTCTCCAGCTTGGTGGCAGTATCTAGGCATCCATTCTACACGAGAAGAACATAAGAGAAGCCCTGCTGGATCAGGCCACAGCCCATCTAGTCCAGCATCCCGTCACACTTGGTGGTCCACCAAAAGTTCATGGGCATCCCAAGCAGAGACAAGGACAGAGGTCTCCTGCTCCCCCCCCCCTTCCTGGAAGATGTACTTAGGCATCCATTCTAGTAGCCATTGATACATCTGTCATCCATAAACTTGTCCAATCCTTACTTAAAGCCATCTAGGCTGGTAGCTGCCACCACCTCTTCTGGCAGCAAATTCCATTAACTGAGGACCCTCTGAAGAAATCCTTCCCCTTGTCAGAGCCAACTCTCCTACCCATCAGCTTCATAGAGTGCCCCCTGGTTATCCCCACAACAGGCACCCTGTGAGGCGGGTGATGCTGTGAGAGCTCAGAAGAGAGCTGTGACTAGCCCAAGGTCACCCGGCTGGCTTCATGGAGGAGGGTGCAATCAAACCTGGCATTCCCAGATAAGTGTCCAGCTCCCTAGCCACTAGACCAAGCCAGCTTCCTTACTCTTAGGCCACCTGTTCCACCGACGCCTCACTTAGGTTTAAGCAGGATGTAGAGCCCACTGTGGCCGCTGCTCTGGGCTGCTGGATCAGGGCTCCCTGTGAAGCCAGACATAGAAGAGCGCAAAGAGCAGGTGAGATCTGGCCGAATGCTACCCTTGGGCCTCTTCCCACACACAGGCCCCTTCTCATGGCCTCCTTCTCTCTCCCTCTCTTCCGAGCTGAGGTTTTCGTTCTGGGCAACAAGAGCGACCTGGAGAGCCACATTCCTGAGGAGAAGGTGGAGAGGTTTGTGGCTGAGCATGCCATCTCCGGCAGGTACAAAGTGTCTGCAAAGACAGGTAGGTCCTGCAGGGGGGGAGCTGGCGATTGGGCCTTTTGGCGGCTCCAGCAGTGACTAGGGAGAGGAGGGGGGGGGGCTGATTCCGAAGCAGAAGGAATGGGAAAACCTTCATCCTCCCCTGATTCTCTGTGCCCACCGCGAAGGGGCTTCATTGTGCAAGGCTGCAAAATGCTTCCAGACTTCCACTCCCTCTGGGCTCTGGCTTTCTCCACCTCCGGTACCATCGGTGTACTGGCTAAGGAGCCGGACTATTATCTGGGAATACTGGGTTTAATTCCCCGCTGCCCCATAAAGCCAGCCGGGTGACCTTGGGCTAGTCACAGTTGTCTTCTGACCTCTCACAGCCCCACCTACCTCACAGGGTGTCTGTGGTAGGGAGAACAGAAGGTTTGTCAGCCGTTTTGAGTCCCCTTAAGGTTGAGAGCAGGTTTGTCAGCCACTTTGAGTCACCTTGAATAGGTGAGAAATCAGGGTATAAAATCTAACTCTTCTTCTTCCCCATGAAGCCAGCAGGGTGACCTTGGGCTAGTCGCAGCTCTCTCCTGAGTTCTCACAGCCCCACCCGCCTCACAGGGTGTCAGCGGTGGGGAGAAGAACAGAAGGTTTGTCAGCTGCTTTGAGTCCCCTTAAATGGGTGAGAAAAGTGGGGTAGAAGATCCAGCTCTCCTCCTCCTCCACTTTGTGCCTGTTCTCCCTTGGCCCTCCAGATACAAGTAACCCAATCTCATTCTTCAATGTTGTAAAGCCTTTCCTTCACACACACTCACATAGCCCCCCCCCATCCTATTGCAAATGGCATTGATCATCTGACACAGACCTGATGCCAAGGGAGGGAGGCGTGAATTGCCCATCAGGTGGCTGAGCAAGATGTTCAAGGGCCCCTAAATAGTCCCCTTTTGCAGGAAGAAGGAAGGAAGGAGGGAGGGAGGAAGGAAGGAGGGAGGGAGGGAGGGAGGGGTAGGGCAAAGGTGCCCAACTGGGTTAGCAGGACTGCTGAAGGAAAGCGCCTGACCCAGAACGGACATATTGTGGGGGTGTGGAGCAGGCTGGGCCTCTGTCTGGTTGAGCATCAGCACATAAACAAAAGTGTGGCTTCCTGGTGCATTGCTTGGTTTGTGCCAGAGTTCAGTTAATCGCCTCCCTGTCTGCCCCTCCCCACAGGGAGTGCTCTGAAGCCCCCTTGGCCCGTGTGGCCTGCAAGGGTGTGCCACTCACCAGTCTTGATAGAGCCCTGCTGGACCAGGCCACGTGGCCCATCTAGTCCAGCGCCCTGTCTCACCCAGTGGCCACCAACTGCTTCTGGGCATCTCAAGCAGGAGACAAAGGCAAAACCATCGCAGCTCTCGCGGCTCTTGACACCTTGCAAATGGGCCTTAGAGGCATCCTGCCTGCCTCTCCAACCTGGAGGAGGAGCTAGGTGTCCATTCTATACAGGAATATGAGAGGAAGCCCTCCTGGATCAGGCCACAGCCCATCTAGCCCAGCCTAGAGGCATCCTAGCTGTCTCTCCTTTATCGGATGCCAGAGCGCGACTGTGCCCTATTCCATCCTCTCTTCCCCTCTCCTCTGTTGCAGGTGAGAATGTGGAGCGAAGCCTGCAGGACATCCTGGAGCGGCTTCTCCTTCAGAAGGAGTTCCAGCGCAGCGGCCTCCAGACGTCCCTGCCGGAAGTTGGCTACTATAGCCACTGTGCCTGCTAAAAGACCCGCCGTCCTTCTTGGAAGGAAAGGAGCCCCCAAACACAGGGCAAGCTCTTCTGCTGGTGCCGAGGATTTTGCATAGTCCTTGTTAAAAAAGAACATGCAGTTTGGTCTAGTGGTTAGGGAGATGGACTCTTACCTGGGAATACTGGGTTTGCTTCCTCCCTCCGCTCTCTTTCTAAACTCCCACAGCCCTACCTACCTCACAGGGTGTCTGTGGTGGGGAGAAGAACAGAAGGTTTGTCAGCTGGGTAGAAAAGCCAACTCTCCTCCTCCTCTCCTCCTCCTCGGTGTTGAATGTGCAGAGCAGAGGTGAGCAGGCCATGGCAAGGCTTCACCTGCCTGAAAGACTTAGCAGTGCTCAGGTGCCCTTGGAGAATCTGCTGGACTCTGGGACCTTCTTGTTCCACGTTCTGTCAAGTGCCGTTGCTTGGACAGCTGGGAGCCATTTCCGGCAACATGCTGAACACTGTCTGCTCCAGTTACTCATATTGCATGTGCAGAACCAGCTCTGAGAAAATGCAGCTCCTGAGAAGCTCTGCAATGCGTCCAGGAGACAAAGGGTGTTTTTCCACTGTCAGAAAGTACCCATTTTTGCACCCATTAAGGACCCATTTGGGTGTGAGCCGGATGATCCCATTTCCACCACAGCACCCATTTGGGACCCGATTGTTAAGACTGCTGCTGGGGAAATCCGGATCAAATGGGTACTTTCTGACCTTTAATCCGGATTTTCTGTAGACCCCATTAATGGGGTCTACAATGGGGTCTTCAGGCAGAAAATCCAGATTAAAGAGAGCCTGTTTCCACACTTGTGTGGCAATGGGGTCTAGAGGAGGCTAGGGGGAGGGGGCACCCATGGGGGGGAGCTCCAAAACCTAAGCTTTAAAGTCATTTCGAAATCATTTCGAAGTCACTTCGAAGTCTGTGCAAAATAGCTCCGGAGCGTCTTTGAAGTCTGTGCTGATCTTCAGAGTGAACTTCGAAGTGACTCCGAAGTGACTCTGAAGTCGCTTCAAAGTTCACTCCGAAGATCACCACAGACTTCAATGGAGCAGTTTTGCACAGACTTCGAAGTGACTTCGAGATGACTTTGAAGCCACTTCGGAGACTGCACCCCCTGTCCCCCCAAACACCTGGGGTAACAAGCAGACCCCTCATGGGTAGATCTGGATTTCCAAATGGCTGCTCTGGTGTTTCCACGGCAGGGAGGCTAGCACCCATTGCTATTGGGTGCTAGACCACCCATGGAAACACACTGGGTACTTCCCTTAATCCGGATCTACTAGATCCGGATTAAGGAATGTACCCATTCCTTAGATCCGGATCTTCTGAGATCCAGATTAAAGGAGCGCGGTGGAAAAACACCCAAAGGTTCTGTCATTTCCTTCTCAGTCCATGTTCCATACTCCTTCATGCTCCCCTCCATTGGTCAGACTTTGCCTTTATGGCCATACAGCTCATACAGCTTCACTCTCAGCGTCGCCTCACAAATTCATGAATTTATGTGCACCCTGTGTGGTGTGGTGGAAACACTGCTGTGTGGTGTGCACTCTGTTCATAGTCCACCATCTGCCCCTTGGGCTGTGGTCCAACATGACCTGTTAGCAATTTAGGGGCCATCTTGTTTCCATGTTTAGGGGCCAATGTGTTTCCATGGGTGGTCTAGCACCCAATAGCAATGGGTGTTAGCCTCCCTGCCGTGGAAACACCGGAGCACCCATTTAGGGGCTTATTGCTGCCCCAACAAGAATTTGGTTCCTTTTGTGGGCCAAACTGGTGAAATCAAAACGATTGTGCATTTGGATTAATTGTGTCCTCAGCAGAGTTTAGAATTTCAGCCCATTTAATTTGGGAAGTGGCAGCAAGGAATTGGTGCCTTCAAGACCTGGCTGAATGGAGGATGGCTGGACTTCCAAACTTCTGAAGTGCATCAAATGTATGGAGAATGTATATATTTCTCTATCACACAACACTAGAACCAGGGGCACCTATGAAGCTGATGGGCAGGGGAGTCAGATCAGACATGGGGAAGGATTTCTTCACCCAGAGGGTCATCAGTCTATGGAATTGGCTGCCAGAAGAGGTGGTGACAGCTAACAGCCTAGATGGCTTTAAGGAAGGATTGGACAAATTTATAGACAACAGATGTATCAATGGCTACTAGAATGGGTGCTTAAGTACAACTTTCAGGCTAGGGGAGAAAGCAGGATGGCTCTAAGGCCATTTGCTGGGATTGGAGAGCAGGAGAAGGTTTTCCCTTGTCTCTGCTTGAGATGCTCATGGGCAGTTGGTGGGCCACTGTGTGGAACAGGATGCTGGACTAGATGGGCTGTGGCCTGACCCAGCAGAGCTTCTCTAATGTTCTTATGCCTTCCCAGAATGGAGCTATTCTTGATATTAAAGATACTGGATCGCGTAATAACCCATCAGATGCTGGTTTCTTTTTTCCAAAATGGCTCCCTGAACTCACCCACTGCCATGCCAACAAAATTGTAAAGTTCCCTTTGGCCCCACCTCCAGTCCCAGGACTGTTGCCTCCTGTGCAACTCATCATAGCTCCAGCCACAACACAGTGCTGGTAATCAAACTCCAAGTCTGTGCTTTCTTCCTCTCTGATCTCAGCAGCATCTGCTTGAGGGACCCATTCATAAAGGAAGCTATGCCATCTGTGGGGGCCCAGAATGGGCAATGCATCCCAAGTGAGTTGGCCACCACTGGGGCACTTCTAGGGCAGCCTGAATTGTGGACAGCTCAACCTGGCATAGCTCATAGTTCAGAGTTGCTAGCTGGTTTTTGTTTTGTTTTTGTTTTTCTCTAGGTGCCCCTACAGGGTGTCTTGCTGAAATGGCAGCAGGTTTGGTATGCTGGCCTACAGAAAAGAATGCTTATGGACTGCATGAAAGCAGACCACAGTTGGGGCAAGATACGGCACTGTTTCCATGTCATATCCTATCTAAGAGCCGCCCTGCTGGACCAGGCCACATGGCCCATCTAGTCCAGCGTCCTGTCTCACCCAGTGGCCACCAACTGCTTCTGGGCATCCCAAGCAGGAGACAAAGGCAAAACCATCGCGGCTCTTGACATCTTGCAAATGGGCTTTAGAGGCATCCTGCCTGCCTCTCCAACCTGGAGGAGGAGCTAGGTGTCCATTCTATACAAGAATGAGAGAGGAAGCCCTCCTGGATCAGGCCACAGCCCATCTAGCCCAGCCTAGAGGCATCCTAGCTGTCTCTCCAGGGGCCCACCAACTGCTCATGGGCATCTCAAGCAGAAGATGAAGGCAAAACCTTCACCTTCTCTTGATTCCCTGCACATGGCCTCTAGAGGAATCCCACCTGCCTCTCCAACTTGGAGGTGGTATCTACGCATCCATTCTAGTAGCCACTATACACCTGTCCTCCACAAATTAAGAGGAGCCATGCTGGATCAGGCCACAGCACATCTTGCCCAGCATCCTGTCCCACACAGTGGCCCACCAAATGTTTCTGGGCATCTCAAACAGAAGATGAAGGCAAAACCTTCACCTCCGTGCTTTGCAAATGTCTCTTTGAGGCATCCTCCAACCTGGAGGCAGCACCTTGGCATCCATCGTCGTAGCCATTGAAAAGCCAAATCCTGCTCCAGGGTTCTGTCTAGTGCAGATGGGTCACACCAGGAGGGGATGTGGCCTCTGCTGAGCTGCTCCATATCTGCACCATGGTGTGGATGCAGCAGCCTTGGTCTTGTCTGTCAGCCCAGTGTGGAAAGGGCCTAAGACTCTATAACATTAAAGGTCTTAATCTTGCAAGGACCACTTCATGATGTATATATATTTTTATGTGCTTGGTCTCTTCTCAAGGCTACGCCAGTGGTCTCAGGGGCCACTACATAAAAGCATTTTCTCTATGCAAGGGCCTCCAGGTATTCCTGAATTAGAAGCCCCTTCATACTGTGCCAGTCCCATGCTCGCTCTACATAAGAATGTAAGAACCTAAGAGGAGCCCTGCTGGATCAGGCCACAGCCCATCTAGTCCAGCATCCCATCCCACACGGTAGCCCACCAGTTGCCCATGGGCATCTCAAGCAGAGACAAGGGCAAACCTTCTCCTGCTCTCCAACCCCAGCAAATGGCCCTAGAGGCATCCTGCTTCTAGAGGAATCCTCTAGAGATTCATGTTTTATTTTAATAACTTGTCTTTTAGAAAAGGTTGGGAGAGGTGAGTTAAAACTATAGATTTTATTTATTATATTTGCATTTCTGTCCCACCTCATACCCAAATCTTTGTGGTTTGCCAGCAGAATCTCAAGGACTGGACAATATCCTAGTGCCGTGGTGGCAAAATGACCACCATGGCCAGAAGCCCCCCCACCCCAAGTGGGAAGCCTGTTCATCATCCATTTCCTTTACAGTCCACACAGGATTTCAGAGGAAGCTCACAAACGGGCTTCCAGCAGGGGCTTTTGACTGGCCACTCCTGGCTTAGTGGGTAGGTGCGGTACACATATCATTGGAAAGAAGAACTAAGGAAGAAGATATGTCTCCGTAGGGAAGAAGTGAAGATCCTGCTTCCACTTTCCCACTGGCATCTTTTGATAGGACAGAAATGATCTACATCTGATCTGAAACCCTATGGGTACAATGTAGACTCCCACGGGCGGTTACAATTTCACTTGTTGCAGTTTGGGGGTGTTTTGTCACGCTCTATAATTCTTCTGTGAATATGAGCTTTCGGATATGGGCAGCGCAGAAGATATTTATTTATATTTATTTATTATTTGTATTTCTATCCTGCCCTATACCCGAAGGGCTCAGGGCGGATAACAACATTTAAAATCAGACATATTAAGCCAGCAACAGTACAGTGGTACCTTGACATACGAGTTTAATTCGTTCCGTAACCTTGCTCTTATGTCAAATCGCTCGTATCTCAAAGCAATTTTCCCATTAATCCATTCCAGCTCCCAAAACACCACCTCAGTTGTTTTTCTTATGTACTGTACTGTATTTACATACTCATATCTCAAATCTTGCTCTCATCTCAAAGCAAAATATCACTCGCTCGGCGGCTTGTATCTCAAAACACTTGTATGTCAGGGCACTTGTATGTCGAGGTACCACTGTATATATTAAAACAGTAACAGTGTCTGTGAAGTGGGAAGAGACAGTATGTTCCCATTTAGCAAAAGTGCAGAGCAAAGAGGAGCCTCTTCACCACCTTCCTGAACATATACAGTGAAGGAACCTGATGAAATCAAGGGGGAACCTAGGGGCCACCACTGAGAAGGCCCTCTCTTGGGTGCCAACTCCTTTTACTACTGAGGGTGGTGGGAGAACAAGGAGGGCCTCCCCTCCAGATCTTAAGGCACAGGCAGGTCGATATGGGAGAAGGCGTTCCTATAGATATTTGGGGCCCAAGTCATTAGGGTCTTATAAGTCAAAGTTAATACCTTGAATTGGTCTCGGTAGCAAATTAGCAGCTCTCTTAAGACCGGCGTGATGTGCATCTGGCTAGCTGCCCCAGTCAGCAACCTAGCAGCTGCATTCTGCACCAGCTCCAGCCTCCAAACCGTCTTCAAGGGCAGCCCAATGTAGAGCACATTACAGTAGTCTAGTCTGGAAGCTATCAGAGCATAGATAACTGGCCAAAGCATCTCTGTTCAGAAAAATTTTCAGCTGATGCACCAGCTGTAGTTGGGAATAGGCACTCTTGGCTATGGCCTCCACCTGAGCTTCAAGCATCAGCACAGAGTCCAAATTTCATACCTGTCCTTCCCAGGGCATTACAACCCCATCGAGGACAGGGTGTCTCCCAAATGCACAGACCCGAGAGCCAGCGACACCCAGAACCTGAGTCTTGTCTGGATTCAGCTTCAGTTCAGCTTCAGATACTATGGAATATGGCATAAGAACCCAAAACCTGCAAGAAGTTAAACCCTATTGTTTCCCCTGTACTGGAGTTTAATCATGTTTTCATATAACTACTATAATTTTAGCTATTTTTATTCTCTTTGTTAAATAAACCACTTTGAGATTATATTTTAATGGGAAGCAGTATATCAATATTATAAATAAATAAATACGGTTCCCTGGTATCTACCAGACAAGCACAGTGTCGTTTGATTTCAGGAAAGGTATTGGTTCCACTTGCCTTCAGACTTTATAAATTAGTGTTCCCATTTGAATATTAAGTACAATTTTGGCAAGGAGGTGGCTTTGTGAGATTTCAGTCCTCTTATGTTCTTATGCAACTGATGGATAGATGTGGATCTTAGAGGACTACCTGCAAATGGGGAAGAAAATACAGGAGCTTGTCTGTATCTTGCAATCGTAGGTCTGTTTGCCCCTGCCTTTAGTCAGGAATATTTCCCAGCAGGTGAGGCCTGCCAGAGTCTGCGTTAGCATGCAGAAAACAGACCTCTGCCCTGAGATAGATTCCAGAATATTTTGTCCCCAAAGGCAACTTCACCAGTGGTGTTTCTAAAAATCAACAATATTTTCCCAGACAGGGAAAATCTATTGCATTGTGGTCCTTTCCTTAGCACCAATGAGAACATAAACACAGCTTTGCTAAAGGAGCCACAACCCTTTCCTGGCTCTTTCCATGTTCAACACCAACCCAATTGGGACAGGCCCAGATAGCTGACCTGAGAATGGCCACTATCTTCCACTGGCCTAGGCCATATCTAGACCGGGCCTAAAACGTGGGATTATTTTAGGGTTAATTTAGGATTGCCATACAAATCTGTGCCAATCCCGGCATAACCCCTCAATACAGAGGTGAAATCCTTCAGTGTCCCTATTCTGGAGAGAAAAAATCAACTCTCACTGCGGATTTTCCCACAATAGCAATATGGATTGTCTACAAGTTTGCTTGCAGGATCCACACAAATGTACATGGCCAAAGTTGGGTGAAAATGGCCACTGTGCGCGTGGGGTGTGCGGGTAGAGATGCATACTTCTGGGAATTTCACCTTGCCATTGCAGTACATAAGAACATAAGAACCTAAGAGAAGCCTTGCTGGATCAGGCCACAGCCCATCTAGTCCAGCATCCTGTCGCACACAGTGGCCCACCAAATGCTCATGGGCGTCTCGAGCAGAGACAAGGACAAACCTTCTCCTGCTCTCGAGTCCCAGCAGATGGCCTTAGAAGCGCCCCAGTTCCTCCCCCCTTCCTCCCCCCCCCAGCCTGAAGGATGCACGTAGGCATTCGTTCTAGTAGCCATTGATACATCTGTCATCCATAAATTTGTCTAACCCTACCTTAAAGCCAGGGTAGCTGTCACCACCCCTTCCGGCAGCACATTCCATAAGCCGATGACCCTCTGGGTGAAGAAATACTTCCCCCTGTCAAACCTTATTCTCCTACCCATCAGCTTCATAGATGCCCCCTGGTTCTAGTGTTGTGCGATAGAGAAAAGAAGTTTTCTCTATCCACCTTTTCTATACCGTGCATAATTTTATATACTTCAATCAGGTCCCCTCTCAAACGCCGTCTCTCCAGACTGAAGAGGCCTAGACGTTGCAGTCTGGTTTCGTAAGGGAGGTGTTCCAGCCCCTTAATCATTCTGGTTGCCCTTCTCTGCACCTTCTCTAGTTCCACAATATCCTTTTTGAGGTGTGGTGACCAGAATTGTACACAATACTCCAAATGTGGCCTCACCATAGATTTATAAAGGGGCAAAATGACACTTGCTGTCTTATTTTCTATTCCCTTCCTAATTATTCCCAGCATTGAATTTGCTTTTTTCGCTGCTGCCGCACACTGGGTTGACACCTTCATTGAACTGTCCACCAAAACCCCGCGATCCCTTTCCTGGTGTGTTGCAGAAAGCTCAGACCCCATCAGTTTATAGACGTAATTTGGATTCTTGGCCCCAATGTGCATTACTTTGCACTTGTTAAGATTAAAGTACATTTGCCACTTGGTTGCCCACTCACCCAATGCTGAGAGATCCCTCTGGAGCTCTTGGCAATCTCTTTCAGATTTTACTACCCTAAATAATTTAGTATCATCAGCAAACTTTGCTATTTTACTATGTACCCCTTCTTCTAGATCATTGATGAATACATTAAAAAGCATTGGTCCCAGTACTGAGCCTTGAAGGACCCCACTTTTTACTTCTTTCCACCCTGAGAATTTGCCATTTATTACTACTCTCTGCTTTCTGCCCTTAAGCCAGTCACAAATCCAGGACAGAACTTGTCCTTTTATTCCATGGCTGATGAGTTTACTCAGTAGCCTTTGATGCGGGACTTTGTCAAAAGCCTTCTGAAAGTCCAGATAGACAATGTCAACTGGTTCACCTTTATCCACGTGTTTATTGACACTCTCAAAGAATTCCAATAAATTTGTGAGGCATGATTTACCTTTGCAGAAGCCATGCTGGCTTTTGTTCAGCAATGCTTGCTCCTCCATATGCACACTAATTTTGTCTTTAATAATGGTTTCCATCACCTTACATGGAACTGACGTTAAGCTAACTGGTCTGTAGTTGCCTGGATCACCCCTGGATCCTTTTTTGAAGATTGGTGTTACATTTGCTACCCTCCAGTCCTTAGGTACGGAGCCTGATGTTAGGGAAAGATTATATATTTTTGCTAGAAGTTCAGCAATTTCGCATTTGAGTTCCTTAAGGACTCTTGGATGAATACCATCTGGTCCCGGTGACTTGTTCACATTTAGTTTATTAAGACATGCCAGGACCTCTTCCTTGGTTATTTCTGTACAGTTTAACTCTTCAGAAAATACAGGCTCAGCTACTGGCATGTGTCTTCTGTTTTCCTCCCTAAATACGGAAGCAAAAAATTCATTTAGTCTCTCTGCAATCTCCGTTTCTTCTTTAATTACCCCTTTCTGTCCTTTACCATCTAGTGGTCCAACTGCTCTCCTGGTTGGATTCCTACTTCTGATATACTTATAGAAGTTCTTGTTATTTCTTTTGATGTTTTTAGCAATGTGCTCCTCAAAATCTTTCTTAGCTTTCCTAATGGCTGTCTTGCATTTGTGTTGCCAGTGTCTATGTTCCCTCCTGTTCTCCTCATTTGGACAAGCCTTCCATTTCCTAAATGAACTCTTCTTGTTTTTAATGACTTCATCTACTGCATTTGTGAGCCACATTGGTTTCTTCTTGGACCTAGAAGTCCCCTTTCTTCTTTTAGGAATGCATTCTAGTTGCACTTCCATTATTGTGTTTTTAAGTAGTCTCCATGCATTTGAAGTGATTTAACTCTTTTGACTTTCCCTTTCAATTTCCTTTTCACTAATTTCCTCATTTTGGGGAAGTTTCCCTTATGAAAGTTTAAGGTCTCTGTGTTAGATTTTATTAAGAACTTACTCCCTGTATTTAAGTTGAAGGTTATTGCATTGTGGTCACTGTTCCCAATTGGATCAGCTACAGTGACGTCCTTTACCAGGTCCTGAGCATTACTTAGGATCAAGTCCAGGACTGCATTTCCCCTGGTTGGTTCCATGACCATTTGTGCCATGGAACAGTCATTAAGTAGGTCTAGGAATTTTCTCTCTCTATCCTGAGTTGAACAGGAGTTCACCCAGTCTATGTGAGGATAATTGAAGTCCCCCATTATAACTACCCTATCTTTATGGGATACCTCCTTTACCTCCTTCTCCAATTGTTCATCTCCTTTGGGCGTATGGTTGGGAGGACGGTAGCATGTCCCTATTGTTAGACTTCCAGTAGTGATCATCCAGAAAGTATTTCCCTGCTGTCTGGCAGGAATGGCGAGAGGCAGAGCCTGTTCACACTTGGCCTTATTCTGGAATATATCTCAGGACAGAGGTCTGTTGTCTGCATGCTAATGGAGCATACTCCAGCAGATGTCACTTGGGGCCTGCTGCAGCCTGTACTAGCAAGTGGACAACAGGTCCCTATTCCAGGATACATCCCATAATAAAGTCAAGTGCAAACAGGCCCGCGATTGCAAGAAACCAACAAGATCCTGCACCTCCCTCCCTTGTTTGGAGGCAGCCCTATAAAATCCACATCTCTCCATCTATTACATAAGAACCTAAGAGGAGCCTTTCTGCTGGATCAGGCCACAGCCCACCTAGTCAAGCATCCTGTCTCACACAGTGGCCCATCAATTGCCCATGGGCGCCCCAAGTGTCCCCATGCTCTTGAATCCAAGATAATGGTCTTAGAAGTATATAAGAACATGGAAGCATATAAGAGCATAAGAATATCCAAATAAAGAGGAATAAGTAAGGCATGTCTGGCTGCAGTCTTAAAGCTGAAGTGCAACATCTGCTTCCTCCTTCACCTAAGCTGTGTCTTTGTCCTTCTCTTTTCCTTTGCTCATTTCACACATGCGTAAAACACAGGCATCCCAGGTATGTGTGCGAGGACAGCTGGGAGCTCCCGGTACTGATGTCAGCTGGACGTTGGCAGCCCTGCTGCTGAGGGAGGGGCAGCCTGATGCCCTTCCCACCGTCTTCCAGTGGGTGTTCAGTTCATGGTCTCCATTGGCTGCACGGTCAGTTACATCTAGTTCTCCTTCCAGAACCTCCCAACGCCAAGCTCCCTCAGCCTCCTAACCTTTCAGAGTGCTGGAGGTGTTGGGTGCTGGGGAAATTATCAGCCTCCCTCCAGCTGGGGGTTATTGCACAGAAGAAAACCTGGGGGGGGGGTGTCACTAGGTGGAAAAGAGTCAACAGCTGCAGGTACAGGCGCCCCCCCCTTTCCTTTCCTAAAGCTTGGTTCCTGGTGCCTCCACAAAGTTTTCTTGGTGACAGCAGCACAGTTATAGGCCTCTGCCAGGGCAATGCCAGGGAAAGGACCCAGTCCCTCCTGCGTGCCAAGCACCCACTGGTCCCTGAGGTCCCTCCCTCATCAGCGGTTCACTCAGGAGCAAAAAAGGCCAGCAAGGCCCCAGATGAGGGAAGAAGAGCAAGGAGGCACACTGGCCTTTTTGGCAGAAATGCCATGGGAAGCCACCTGCCCCACTGCCCCACCACAAGTCCAAAGGAGGGCTGCCAAAATGGTGAGTGGGCTGGAGACCGTGTCCTACAAGGAATGTCCGGCCTGCAGAAGAGAAGACCAAGAGGAGACATGATGGGGTCTTCAAGTCTCTGAAGGGCCGTCACAGTGCAGAGGGATCATCCCTGTTCTCAGTTGCACAAGATGGGAGGACTAGAAACAAGGGGATGAAACTCCAAGGGAGTCAATGCAGATTAGATATTAGGAAAAACCTCCTGTCAGTGAGGGCGTTCAGTCAATTGACTAGGTTGCCACAGGAGGTAGTGAGGTCTCCTTCGCTGGAGGTCTTCAAGCAGAGGCTGGGATGGTTTAGGGAATCCTGCAGTGCCTGGATGACCCTGGGGGTCCCTTCCAGCTCAGACCTTGGTGGGGCTCACGTGAGACAGGACGCTGGACTAGCCGGGCTGCAATGGTCCGGACCAGCAGGGTTCCTCTTAGGTTCTTATCACAGGTATGGCCAGGTGGCTTTGCAAAGAAGGCCCCCTGTGGGGGGGGGGAGCCAGAGTAGGGGAAGGTGCCCCCCCATAGGGCGCCTTCTTTGCAACGCCACCTTCTTGCCTTCCGCCCTTAAAGAAGAAGAGTAGGCTTTTCTACCCCGCTTTTCTCACCCAAAACGGCTGACAAACCTTCTGTTCTTCTCCCCACAACAGACACCCTGTGAGGCAGGCGGGGCTGTGAGAGCTCAGCAGAGAGTTGTGACTAGCCCAAGGCCACCCTGCTGGCTTAATGGGGAAGGGCGGAATCGAACCCAGTATTCCCAGAGAAGAGTCCGGCTCCCTAATCACTAGGCCAAACTGGCTCATCGCAAAGAAGGCGCCCTATGGGGGGGGGGGCAGCCAGAGCAGGGGGAAAGTTTTGCTTGCGGCGGGTTTTAATGGAGGCCGGACGGCGACAGGCGTTTTTTGGACGCGGACACGGTTATGAAAGGGTGGGGTGGGGAAGAGGCGTCGAGAGCTTCTCCGCGTTGGCCCCCGGGGGTTACCCGAGCAGCCCTGCCCCCGCCGCTTTGTGGGCGAGCGAGACTCCCGCCGAGCGGCCCCTCCCTTTCCCGGCGAGGGGGCGGGGCTGCGGCGCTTGGCCTTTTGTGCGGCACCAGAGGCGAGGAGGGCTGATTGGGCGGGGCGGCTGCCCGTCTCGACCTGGCCACGCCCCTGGACGCGCTTGGCCAGTAGGCGCGGGCGCTGCGCGGCCTGCGGTCCCAGGCGGGAGAGGCGCGCGCGGATTGGCTGGTGGGCGGGGCGAGCGGCGGCCTGGTCCGGCGGCGGCGGCGGCGTCTGAGGCGGAGAAGCGGAGGGAGGGAGGCAGGCAGGCAGGCGCGGCGGAGGGAGGGGGCGAACAAAGATGGCGGTGGCGTCTGAGGCGACCGGCCCGGCCTTGGGTACCGCCGCCGGCTGAAGCCGCAGCGAGCCGATCCAGCCAGCAGCCCGAGCATGTCGGGGCCAGACGAGCGGGAGCCCGGCGGCGGCGTGGTGGCCGCGGCCGCCGCCGTGGTGGCCGCGGGCGCAGGGGGCCCGCTGGCGCTGGGGGAGGCGGCGGGGCCCGGCCCGGGGGGCGCGGAGGAGCCGGGGCCGCCGCTCGGGGCTGGGGGCGCGGGAGGGGGCGGCGGCGGCGGCCGGCAGGGGCAGCCCGAGCCCGGCGGGGACCGGGACTCCGACGCGCCGCCCAAGAAGCGGCTCAAGCTGCCGGGCGCGGCCGAGGGAGGCGGCGGCGGCGGCGGCGTCAAGCTGGAGGAGCGGCTCTACTCGGTGCTCTGCTGCACGGTCTGCCTCGACCTGCCCAAGGCCTCCGTCTACCAGGTGCGCGCGCCCGGCGCCCCCCTCCCCTGGTCCCCTCAGGTGGCCCTCCCGCAAGGCACGCCGGGAGGGAGGTCGGTCAGGCGGGCGCGCCCCGTCACGGTCCGAGGGGCGCCTGGACGTGCGCAGGACCTCCTCTGTGTGTGTGTGTGTGTGTGTGTGTGTGTGTGTGTGTGTGTGTGTGTGTGTGTGGCCCCTCGGCCGACCTCTCCCGCGCCCCCTCGGATGCCCTCAGGTGTCCCTCCCGCAAGGCACGCCGGGAGGCCGGTCAGGCGGGCGCGCCCCATCACGGTCCCAGGAGCGCCTGGCCCTGGGCAGGACCTCCTGCTGCTTCCCAGGAAGCCTGTGTGTGTGTGTGTGTGTGTGTGAGAGAGAGAGAGAGAGACAACGGGGCTGAGGGGTTCCTCCACTGCCTTCGGCCTGCCCCGCCCTGACAGAGCCCCCTCCCCTCTCTGTGCGTCAGGGGCCACACACAGATAGGTCTGGAAAGGTTGGTGGCGGGGGTGGGGAGCTTGGAAATCCCCCTCAGGCGTCCCCAGGAGCCTCCCTGCTGCCGGTCAGAAGAGTTCCTGGGGAGGCCTGAAGGGTTGATGATGGGCACAAGTGGACGGGTGGTGGAGGAGGAAGCACGCCAGACCCAGGCCTTCCAGCAAGAGGCTCTGGGCAGAGGGTCTCTGGCTAAAGGCACTCAGAGGTCTGGTGGCCATTGTCTTCAAGGGGCTGCAGGCGGTCATGATCCAGGGCCCTCCTGATGTCTGGCAGCACAGATCCTATAGTTAGGGCTCCTGGAGGGCACAGAGTTGGGCAAAAATAATAATAAACCCTAGGTCTAGCATGACCCACGGACATGACCCTCCTTGTGTTTCAAACCTGCCACAGTGCAGAAGGTCATTTCACCAAATACAATTGGGTATGTTTAGGCCACTTCCTACCTGTGGCATTCTGCAAGCAGGGCTGAAGGGCTCTTACGTGAACCAGATTGGTCTAGTGGTTAGGGAGCCGGACTCTTTTCTGGGAATACCAGATTCGATTCCGCCCTCCCCCATGAAGCCAGCTGGGTGGCCTCGGGCTAGTCACAGTTGTCTTCTGAGCTCTCACAGCCCCACTTACCTCACAGGGTGTTCTGTGGTGGGGAGAAGAACAGAAGGTTTGGCAGCCGCTTTGAGCCCCCTTAAATGGGCAAGAAAAGCAGGTTAGAAAAGCCAACTCTTCTTAAAATAGAAGCATTGTTCTCAGTCTGGTATTTCAGCCTCTCACTTTGTGTGGGATCCCTGTTTACAAGACATGGCAGCTGGATCAACTTGCTGCTCTTCCTCAAGTGCCCTGTCTGGTTTTCTGACCCAGTTCTCTACTAGACACTGCATGTGGTGGACTCACTTGTTAACTTCCAGTCCAGACATAAGCCTCCCTTGCTTGGTCCTTGTACTTAGGCTCCTATGCTTAATAAGCGAGTGTTTTATTCTGAGATTCTTGTAGGATAGGGTGGGATATAAATAATAAACCAGGAGTGATTAATAATGTTTGGAGAACCTGACAGGATAATCATAGTCCCACGTGCTATGTTTCTTTAGGGTTTTTGTAATAATTATGGTTACCTGAAGGGTTTCTGTTTTATTTATTTCTGTCTTCATGTAAGCTGCACCTAAGAGACAGTACAGTACTACAAGAAAGGGCTCGTAGACTCACAAAGGGAACTGTGTTTTCACAATTAAATGGCTCCAACATGGAACTTCTTTTCCTCCCCCATATGATTCCAACTATTCTTGATGTTTTCACAAAAAACTGAGGCAGTTTTTTGTTTTGATTTTCTGGTCCTCCTTTTATTCTCCATCCAAGCATGTCAGTCATGCCCTTTTCTCTGCTGTGGATGTTTAAAAATGTTAAACTGGAACATATAATAGTTCTGCCTGTGTTTAGGATTAACCTGTGCATACCAAAGTCACCCTGGCAAATGGAAGGTTTTCTCCTTTTTGGAGGATGGTTGTAGGTTGCCTTGGTCTTCTACTTAAGGTGCCCATGGATACCTGGTGGGACACTGTGTGAGGTGGGAGGCTGGACTAGATAGGCTGTGGTCTCATTCAGCAGGGCTTCTCTTATGTTCTGAAGAGGAAGTATCTATCTGGTGCCCAGACTTGGCTTTGCTGTCCTCCATCTCTTGTGCTTCCTTCTAAAATTTGAGGTACAGCTATCAGATGAGCTTTTCCTGTTGAAAAGCCACCAGAGCAGTCTTAACAAGAAGGTGAGCACAGTTTTTATCATTTTGGTCTTGCCACTCTTGCATCAGCAAAGGGCTGCTTTCTTTTCACCCCTTTGCTATGCTTCCCTGACTCGTTATAGGCGTATTAGAATGCATGCATCTCAGCAGACTCTGGGCACAGAAAGGCAAGCCAGTAGTGAAGCTTACTTTTATCCAGTTTTGCCATGGCTGATGGCTGTGTCACTGCCTGCTCCCCCTCTTGAATGTTTGCACTTGAATGGTGCCAAAATGAGGGCTTGAACTGAGAGAAGCCAAGTGTGAACAAGAAGCATGGAGCATGTGACTCGCCTTAGTTAAATCCCACATGCAAAGGTCATTGCCTTGGTTTAGTTACACTTTGGTGATTGCACCCTGGTAGTGTCTGCAGGGGATTTGTTTGCAGATTGAAACACAGAGAGACTTGAGGCGTTTTTTGGCCTCCCTAATTTTTTCTTAGAACACAGAACAAGAATTGTGTTTCGGTTTTCATTGAGAAAGATCTTTGTTTTACCATTTGAAAACAGAGCTGGACTGCAGTGAAGGGGAAAAGGTTGCCTGCAGGTCATCAAGCAGAAGCCTATGCGGGAGGTAAACTAAGTCTGAGGGGTTTGTGTTAACGTAGAAATACGCTCAGAGTCTGGTGACGATTGTGATCTTGGAAGAGTTAGGTGACGGTTCTGTGAAATGATCATGATTTTTCAGCTGTCATGAAGGGCAGCTGCTTGTCATCTGTGTGCCTTCAGTCTGTCCTGAATCACTTTTGACAGCCCAGTTTGTGGTCCTGGTCCTGGTCTTGTCCTTGGTCAGGATGGCCAGCACACTGTGGGCATGTAGGAACATTACTGCTGTTTGGCACATACCACCGAGACACCTTGTGTCCGCTCTGTGCTCTTCTCTTGGGAGATATGGAAGCCGCTCTCCAGGGCCTTCCTCTGGGAAGGTAGAAGTCCTTTGCTCCCCAGGCATCCGCACTACTGTTGAACTGTGGCCATTCTCAAACGTGAATTGCCTACAGCGAGAGTAGCTCTCATGAGCTCTTGAAATGCTCATCATGGCTAGCTTTGTGCCATATTTATTCCTGTGGTTCAAGAACCAAATTATTAGAGATCCATCAGCTGAACTTAAAAGAACAATACAGTGATTCGGAATAATAGATGTAGGAGTATAGGTGGTTGTGTTTTAAGCTGCTTATTCTTGGCTTGCAAGGATCTTGCAAGAACAGCTGTTTTGTAGTTGCCAACATGGAGATCTGTGCTCTTCTGTCTTGTCTTTTCTGATGCATATGAGTCTCTCTCTGGCCTCAAACAGGGGCAGAGTCTGGAGGGATAGTGTGGGGACCCTCTTGATCAGAAAGATAAGCAGGTGAACCCTGGAGAAACAGTGTCAAGAAGAAGAGTTGGTTTTTGTCACCCTTTGGAGGGGACTCAAAGTTGCTGACAAACCTTCTGTTCTTCTTCCCACAAGAGACACCCTGTGAGCCAGGTGGGGCTGTGAGAGCTCAGAAGAGAGCTGCGACTAGCCCAAGGTCATCCAGCCGGCTTCATGGTGGAGTGAGGAATCAAACCCAATGATTGACAGATAAGAGTCTGGCACCCTACCACAAGACCCGAGAGAGAGGCTTCTTGCCTTAATACAAAGGCAGTTGTTGGTCACCATTGATGCTAAGGCTGCTTAATGTTAGGGATACAGTTTGTTCATTTATTTGTGTTTTTTATTCTATCCTGCAGCCGAAAGTCTCAGTGTGGGTTATAACAATAAAAAAAGAAGAAGAACCCACTAAAATCAGTGTCTGAAAACGGGGAGTGATTTTCAGTGATTCCAGAACCAGGATCATTAGCCCAAGTTCCATTTGGGCCTACCTTTGTCATTGATGCTGATATTTATATAGAGGGAAATTTCTGCTGAATTGCGCTTGGGATCCTGAGCTGTCTGTTCAAAACCAGCACTATGATGGTGGGTGAGGAAGAAACACACAAGAGCTGTGGTCACACCCAAGGTTTAATCCAGCTTCAGTCCACCTTCAGAGTGGGAGAACACATCAGCAGAGTGACCAGTGATTTTCTTTCCACATTATCTATCCCAAAGGAGAATTTTCTGACTTATTTAACACTGAAAATAACACTTTGTTGATGTATCTTCTCACTCTGAAAGCGGCCTGAAGCTGGGTTAAACCTTAAGTGTGACCACCATCAAGGAGTTGCTTCCCTTGAGGGGATGAGCAGTAAACTTTTTTTTGTATCCCTGCTTTCCTCCAAGAGCCCATTCTCCACCTCCCCTTTAGGATTAAGAAGTTGTGATTGGACAAGGTCAGTAGAGATTCCGGTTCGGGGACACCGAGTTCTAGCTTAGCCCTTTAGTCACTAGCTACACTGGCTAATTCAAAAAGGAGCTTGAAAACAGGAAGAGGTGTGCCTTGATAGTTTAAACAGATTAATTGCAAGGTACAGTGTTTACAGGTAACCTTGAACATTGGGAACATTTAAGGGAAGGTCGTCCTTCCCAAAGAACTTGGTGGTCATAAATAATTCTCTAATTATACGCATACCTTTCCAGGAGTAGACCTGGAGCTGACTTGCTTGCACAATGCCATCTCATAATCACGCAGCAGGATGAATTCAGTCTCTGTCCGTCATAATAGCTGTCTTACTCAAGAGGCGAGCAGAAACATCACCGTCTTTGATCTTTTTGGCCCATTTGGCTTCTCTGAATCGCCTTGGAAGGGAGGGAGAGCGCAATTGTAGTTTATTGTGTTGTGCTTGAGAAGGTTTAGAGCAGTGGTTCTCAACCTTCCTAATGCCACAACCCCTTAATGGAGTTCCTCATGTTGTGGAGACCCCCAACCACAGGGGCCGAGCAGCTGGGAGGTGGGAGGGAAGGGTGGTGGGAGACTCGTCGCGACCCCTCTGAAAGGGTAGTTCGGCCCCCAAAGGGGTCCCGACCCCCAGGTTGAGAACCACTGGTTTAGAGGCTCCTGAGGATCTTAGTTGAAATCTTCTTGAGATGATGCCTCTGAGATGCAGTGGCAGCTTTCCTGACACTGTTCTGAGTAGCAGGAAGTGGAAGGTCCCCTTGAGTTAAGAAGGGCCCTTCATTGCTGTGAGTTAACAATGAGTGGAATAAATAAAGAATCCAAGTTTCAAGATATTGCATCTGGTGGAATGTCTTCTTTCTGGATGTTCTGAGACTCAGCTTTGTGGTTCAGTAGGATAATGCAAGGCTTAGTTTGAATTTCCAGGAGTCTGCCTAAAAAGCTCTTCAAGGCTACCAGAAGTCACTGCACTGGATGTCGGAAGGGAACTTACATGGCTGGCAGATGTGGCCACAGTGACCAGACTGGGTAGTGTCCTTCATGCCGTACTTTCCTGGGACTGGGTCTCCTCCTGCTGTGATCCCTTTCCAGGCTGAGGCCTTCCGAAGTAATTTGCAGTTGACTGGTAAATAGCAAGAAGTGATAGAGTTATGATTATAAATAATCCTAGTTTAACTTTAGCCCTAATAGTTTTTGCGGAGCATTTGAGGAGCTTACAGTGCTGATGTTGTTAGGGTGGACCAAGATGCCCAAGAAATTTCTGTGAGGTTCTGGGCCTGAGATTTTTTATTTCCACCCCTTTGTGGGCTTGCACACCCTTGTTTTTACTAATTTATGTGGCGTTACTAGTACTACTCTGATGCCCGTCATGTATCCTGCATTACAGTTGGCATGTTCAGGACTGCTCTGCCACCTAGGTGGTGTTGTTGCAGGAGAATGACAGCCAGTATCTGGTTATTGCCTAGGCAGCTTTCAGGAAATCCTTGTGGAAAGGATACATAAGAGTTAATATTTCCCACCTCTGTTGTTAACTACATTTTCTAGGTGTGTACCGGTACTGACAACCTAAGACGGCTGGTGCCCATGTTAGCGGGTTGCATTTTTCTAAGGCCTGACTTAGGCCCCAGCTACACCTAAGTTTTGGTGCACCTTGATCAACCTGCAGAGTGAAAAGAACACATTGGCAAAGCGACAGGCCATGCCTTATTTAATTCAAAAGTGGATTTTCTGAAGGGTGGATAATAACTAGTCAAAGTGGTTTTTATCCCTGTACCGCAGTAGTTAAAAAAAATGTTGGTGTGTTGCTGAAAGGAATTTTGGGAGGCTGGGGCTTAAATGAAAGGAAGACAGAAAGCCAGTGATTGTCAAAGGAATGGGCAGCTGTGCTGCGTTGCTGAGGGGTAGGGAGGAAATGGCCTCCGTGGCATGAAGCGGAATATACGGTTTGTGTGTGGGAAAGAGAAAGGCAGAAAGTGAGCATGGGATAGGCTAAACAGCTACAAATGTGGACATATCTGAAGTGAAACCAGCAGGTTTCTCAGGTAAAAGTGCCTCAGGAATAATAATATTGGTCCTATCTGCCTTGATCCTTGATCCGGAATATATTCCAGAATAGGAGCGCCTGTGTGCTGGTGCAGACTATGGCGGGCCCCATGCATGTGGACAACAGGCTCCTATTCCAGGATATATTCCAGGATAAGACTGTGCAGAAAGAACCATTGTCACACTTCTGCTTATATGCAGTCTCTCAGATTTAGATAGTGGTTCTCACGTTGTTTTCTGAACTCATTTAAAAAAATAGTACTTGATTTAAAACCCGTGGTTAAAAATATGCCTCTTCACCATTTCTCCTCTTGATCTCTTTCTTGAAATAAATATTAGTGGTTCCTCTTCTCCCTGCGTCATAATTCACTACTTGTCTAGGGAGAGCAATAATCTCTTGGTTGCTAGCATTGCGTTTAATTCTGCCCGTGCAGAAAGCCATATTACTGCATTGCCGAAAACATTGAAACGCTGTTCCTAAGGAAAGATGCTGCACATTTTATCCAGTATAGGGATCAATCCCAAAATAAATGTGTATCCACTGTTAGACTGCTCAGCCCAGGCAGAAAGCAGGGAGCTCTGTGTTTTTTTTCAGCTGTGGCACTCAGGAAGGGAAGCAGCATGTATCACTTAGTTCCTTAGCAGGTAATGAGCTGGCCTTGTTGCTAGGTGATGGAAGACGAGGTGGGGGCAGCGGCTGAGCGAGGAGGGAAGTCTGAATGAGTGGCAGAGGAAAGTCATGGATTGATACCTGGAATAGTTAGCAGGGAGGAAGTGGCGCCTGAGATCAAAGGGTTTGATGTAAAATAGGAAGGTTTGTAGGCACCGAGATCAGCAGGTGGCTGTTGGTCAGTTCTCTGGGCTTCTGTATGGAGTTCATCCTCTGTCAGTTTCAGTTGAGCCTTAAATCTGAAACACACCAAACACATTCTGTAAAAGAGAGATTGATAAAGTTTCCAGGGAAGGGGGTTGCAGCTCTTGTTGATTCCTTTTGGCCTCTTGGGGTTTTTCACGACCAACAGATGCGGTTTCCTGGCTGAGCTGGGCTTGGAGGCACCGGCCTCCCTACGTGGTTGTTCAGCGCAGGGATGCTGGGAGGTTATTGCTTCAGGCTGAGGAGCCTTTTGGCTAAGATCTAGTAGCGCTTTATGTCCAGACAGTTGTGGGATTTCATAGGGTTCTGTTTTACCCCCTGGGATGTTTTAAAATCTTCACAGAATTCCTAGGAGAAACTATCTGGGATGCAGATGGAGGCTGACGTTTTACTGATGTTAGCCTAGACCAGAGGTTCCCAAACTTTCTTTTCTCGTTGCCCACTTTCAAAATTTTACTGATTTCGGTGGACCCCCTGCTGCTGCATTTCTACCATATTCCCAAAACTCGTCAAAAAATGTGATTAGATCTAACGATGGAAATTTGCGTCGCAGTGGAGTTCCGTCCCTATATTCGGAGTAGTATAAAGAAAAAGAAAATAGTATATTTTCTTGTGTTCTATTTATTAAAATAATATGATTACAGATTTAATAGAATTAAAATTAAACATTAATAATGTAACGTAACTTCAACAATGCAAATCAACAATTTAAAAAAATAGTCATAATGGGAGGGATGCATTGATAGGTAAAGCCAAGCCAACATTTTTGTTCTTTACTATCGAAACCAGATAAATTTTCGTGGACCCCTACTTACAACTTATGAACCCCCATTTTTTTCCTGTCCCACACAGTGGCCTACCAATTGCCCTTGGGCATCCCAAGCAGAGATAAAGGAAAACCTTCTCCTGCTCTCAAGTCCCAGCAAATGGCCTTAGAGGCATTCTGCTCCCTTACCCCCAAGCCTGAAAGATATACTTAGGCATCCATTCTAGTAGCCATTGAGACATCTGCCATCCATGAATTTGTCCAACCCTTCCTTCAAGCCATCTAGGCTGGTAGCTGTCAGTGCCTCTTCTGGCAGCCAGTTCCATAGACCGATGACCCTCTGGGTGAAGAAATGCTTCCTCCTTTCTGATCCGACTCTCCTGCCCATCAGCTTCATAGATGCCCCCTGGTTCTAGTGTTGCATGACAAACTCGATCCACCCTTTTCTCAATCCACCCTTTCCACACTGTGCATTTATTTATTTATTTGTTTGTTTGTTTACATTTCTATCCCACCCCATACCCTAAGGTCTCTGGGCGGGTAACAGCCAATTAATCACAAGATACACATTAAAAATGAAAAGTAAATTAAAAACAATATAGACATAAAATATAGATTAAAAACACTTAAAAGTTCAGTAAATTTAGAACAGTACATTCCCTATTGTTCTCATGAGTTCTCATCTTGTTTGTAGTGCCTGTGATTAGGGAAGGAAGAGAATATAATCATCTCGTCTTAGCCAAAGGCCAGGGTAAAGAGGTGGGTCTTTACCCCCTTCCTAAATATCTGTAAGGAAGGGGCATGACGCACCTCAAGAGGGAGGCTATTCCATAATTTGGGAGCTATCGCTGAAAAGGCCCTTACCCGGGTGCCCACCAGTCTCACTAATGAGGGTGGTGGGATGACCAGGAGGGCTTCACCACTTGATCTTAAGGCACGGGCAGGTCGATATGGTTTTATATACTTCAATCAGGTCAGTAGCCAGTCTGGTCTAGTAGTTAGGGAGCCATACTCTTATCTAGGAATACCAGGTTTGATTCCACACTCCCCCACAAAGCCAGCTGGGTGATCTTGGGCGAGTCACAGCTCTCTTCTGAGCTCTCACAGCTCCACCTGCCTCACAGGGTATCTGTTGTGGGCAGAAGAACAGAAAGTTTGTCAGCCGCTTCGAGTCCCCTTAAATGGGGTAGAAAAGCATGGTAGAAAAGCCACGCTTAAGGTTCTTAAGGTTCTTCTTAAACCACATCTTCTCAGGCCTTGTGAAGTAGGATGGCTGAGAGAGACACAATGGCCCAGGTGGGAATTTGAGCACAGGGCTTTTGGGTCTGAGGCCAACAAATCCAGGCCCGACACCACATGCTGCCTTTAGTAGCAATCTTCTGTGGGCAGGCTCTGGGGGTCAGAGTTGCCACGGTGCATTTTTTGTGGGGACGCTGGTGAAAAGTAACCCCTCTCGTTCACAAGGCAACACATTTTGTCTGAGACTGATTCAGGTGTATTCTGCCTTTAACACAGTACTGGCCTGCAGTCCCTTTGGGGTCGGTTCTACTGTGTTGGGATTGATCTTAAAGCCCTGTGCAGCTGGAGCTGAAGTTTCCTAAAGGTCTGCATCTCTGCCAGTAGGGATCGGTACTTCTGAGGCAATCTTCCAGGGATCTGCTTAGGCCTTCCCTCTCCAAAAGCCTTGTAGACTTTATGTTAATTCTTCTAGTCCTTTTACTCCTTTTTGCTCTTTTTGTTTGCTTTGAATCTGTCTGTGACCGTGGTTTTACCCTGTCTCAATTGCGGACTAAGTGATAAGGATTGCCAAAAGAGAAAGAATTACCCTTAGGCAGTGCCTCAATGCAGGATTCCCAGACAGGTGTGGGTCCACCCTCTGCCTGAAGACTTCCAGTGAAGGAGAATCCACCACGTCCCATGGCAACCTGTTCCACTGACTGATCGCTCTCACTGTCGGGAGGTTTTGCCTAATATCTGTATTGACTCCCTTGAAGTTTCACCCTGTTGTTTCTGGTCCTCCCATCTTGTGCAAGTGAGAATAGGGACGATCCCTCTGCACAGTTATTCCTTCTCCCAGTGAGTGGGAGAGAGGAAATGCCAGGCCCAGAATCCACCATCATCGGTTACCCCCAGCTGTGGCATTTCTTGCACCTTGACCTCTTAACTTGTGAGAATTTGCTGGGAGGCGCTTTGATTTGGGGAAAGAATAAGAATGCAGATAAGTAAATAAGGATCCAGCTGCCAGTCACAAGATCTCTGTGCCAGTATTTTGAGGTGGGAGGCGCTTAGTACCAGCGAGAAATGTCTCTTGTTTCCCCTTCTGTTGGCCTCCTGCCCAGTTCAGCGTTGAGGAAATCCTGCTCTCAGTGAATTGAGGGAAGAGTGGTACTGTGCCTTTAAGGGGGCTCATTCTGCCCGCATTGGGGCTTTTAATTCCGTTCTCTCGTCGCAGCCATTTCGCTCCCACCTTCAGGGCTGTGAGGCTGGATCAGCGGCTTCAGACCGTTAGTGGGATGCTGCTCTTACACACCCAGGGAGCTTGTGGAAGAGCCCAGAGAAGTCTTCCCTTTCCTAACAGAGTTGGGGATTCTCTGAGGACTGAAATGGTGGGGCAGTTTGGCTGACTGTAGGTAAGGTAAGCATCACCCCTGACTGAGAGGCTGTGGTCACACCTAAGGTTTAATCTAGCTTCAGTCCACTTTCAGAGCGAGAGAACCCGTCAGCAAAGTGACCAGTAATTCTCAGAAGATGGAGCTTCTCCATCTTCTAGAACACCACCTCACGGTAAGTACCAGTGTTCCTTTTTCTCTCCACATGGAGTTATTTAACACCGAAAGAAAGCAGCTTGTCACTTTGCTAATGTATTCTTTCACTCTGAAAGTGGACTGAAGCTGGATTAAACCTTAGGTGTGACCACAGCCAGAGTGTCAGCAAGGCCTTTTTCTTTTCTTTTCCTCACTGGCTGTCATCTGGCTGAGCTCATCTGGGTGGGCAGAGTTAACACTGACCTTGGGAAGAAAGATTTCACAACATTTCCATCTCTAAAGTGTTTTTCTAAAAAACACCCTGAAGGTGAGAACTTTGCAAATTGGTAGCTTTTTAACCCCATCAGGAGAAGCAAGCTAGTGAAGGATCCCTTATATCTCTGATGAAGCGGCTTAGTCTAGGGAAGGGTAGAGCATAGGAAGATCAGTTCAGTTATTCAATAATGAGAGTGAGGTAAGATATGCATAGCATCCTTTGTATAGGTTCTAGCAGGTGAGATTCTTCTCCTTACCCTGGTCTAGGGTTTGTCCATACATGAGCACATTAACATTTAGGCCAGTGAGACCACTGCTGGTTGAGGCAGGACGGGGTCTTTTGCCTACTTAGTATCTGAGGTCATAGATGAATGTTGCTCAGAATTATCTTCTCCCAGGGCCTTTCATGCTTGTAGGAGCTGCTACAAGCAAAAGCTGTTTCCTAAAGTACAGTTATTCTGCTGTACTCTATATTTAAAGCTCTGAAGTACCATATGGCATTGCAAGTCAAAATAAAACAAGAAAAAAACAGCTTTGTGTTGCTCAGATGGCCTGTCTCCTTCCCTTGAAGTCTTGTACAGATGAAAGGGTGTAACAACTATTGCCAGATTTAGTGCCCAGTCCTCTGTCTAAGGCTGCATTCTGTGGGTTTTTTAAACATGGTGTTTATGAAGCACGTGCTGCCTGAAAAACCAGGGGAATTTTTGGATTTCTTTCCGCTTTATTTCATCAGAAAGTTGAGGCATAAAACGTTTCTTATTCCTTCAGTGTAAGAAGACTGGTGTGCCTTTTCTGCACTGGGCCTTATTCCAACTTATATCTTGGAATAGAGGCCTGCTGTGGTCTGCACCAGCATGTAGATGCCAGGTTCCTATTCAGGAGTATAATCCGGAATAAGAGCCAGTGCAGAAAGGGTCTTAGTTTTGCTGCAAAAGCTCTCACGATGCTTGTCTTTTTGGAAGCTACTGTTGAAAGGGTAGGGGTGGTATTTTGATCATGTTTTTTAAATTTAAGAATGTTTGATTTTATCAGTGAATGTTGTGACCTGTGTTGAAGCAGGGGATAAAAATATATGCAAATATATAAAGAAATAAATCAGTTAAACAGCAAAATATTAAAGCATTTTCAACAGTGACAGTAAGTGCCCCCAAAAAATCTAAGGACAAAGCATTCATAGTCTGGGAGATTGTGCTACAGGGACCAGCAATCACCAAAAGTGGATGTGGGTGATACCACAGAGAAGGCCCTGCTACAGAATACCACAATGTGACATTCAGTCATAGATGGTCCCTGCAGTGAATAGTGATCTATACTGGGAAATGCTATCCTGGTCTCAAGATTTTTAGGGCCTTATATGCAAAGCAGAAATCCCTGAGTGTGGGCCAGTTGCTGACTTGACGATCAAGGCAACTTATGTACAAGCAAGTGCGCCACATGACAGTCTGGCCACTGCATTTTGTCCTGGCTGCAGCTTCCTGGTATAAGGGTGACTCTTCATTATGGTTATCCAGATGTGAAGTTGCCACAGCATTGACCTTAGTGGCCAGGCTGTTCCTATCCAGGTAATGCTATTTTAATTTAAAACTATCTGGGCTTAAACTATTGTCTTCTACTATAAAATTGTCTGTGTGCCCATTGTTGAATAGCTTAAAAAGCTTTAAACTAATGGCAACCTAGACAGAATGGGTATTTATAATTGGCTTTCTTCAGTAAAGCCCAACACAGTATTCAGAATGAAAATACATACGATGGCAATAATTTGTTTTTTTTTATTAAAACGACTGAATAAATATTAAGATGATCAAAACAGTGTAATATGTAATCATCCACAATTGCATGTTTGGAAGGATGGAAGGAGGCCTAATATTACCAGTTTAGAGGCAAAGTCATCCTCTGGGCCCGTAGACCCTCCCTTAGCTTCTTGGGTGCCACCTTTTCACCTGCCTTTTAAATGTTCCACTCCCATGCCAGGGAAAGGTGGCCTCCTTGTAGTCTGGTTTGTGATCTTAATTTTGAATTGCAGCTCCGAACGCTCATCTCTAAATCGGCTCTCGGCTTTTTGAAAGTTGGATTTACATCTGTACGAAGCTTAGATTAACATCTGCTGAGCAGTTACATAATACACAGGAGGTTTTTAGGTTGATTTGAGCATTCTGTGTGTGTGCTTGGCAACACAGTAGTTCTTCTGTAGGTTTACTTAGGAGCTATGGATAGTGCCCCTGTCCTCCTGAAACATTGGAGGGAAAGTTGGGAAAGAGGAGATACCAACACGGAATTCCACCTCACCTCCTGCCATATTTCCTCCCGTAGGTGAAGAATCACCCTTAGTTATCCACAGCCTAAATGGAGCTTGCCCTTAAGGAAATGCATTTAAGTGTAGCTTGGTTTTTTAAGTCACTTCCTCCCCCAGCAGAAGAGACACAGTAAATGCACAAAAGATGATTATGGAAGGTGAGCAGACCATCCTTGGAAACTCCCCAGTGCGCTTAGCAGGCGTGGAATAAAGTGGCACAGGTCCTGTTATGAGTAAGCAAGTGGTTAAGGAGCAGAAAGCAGAGGACGGGGTGAATTTTCCAACGCAGAGGTGTTTCGTGTGGCATCTCCATGCTTCTATACTGGAGACAGAGCTTCTGAACATATCCATAAATAGCACAAATAGTAATAAGAAAAAGACTGCGAAGGGCTCCAAAGGCATCTCTGTGCATTGAAGAGAGCTGTTCAGCGTGAGCGAGCGTGAAGTAGTGCTTTAAGGACGGAGGCCTAGGCACTGCCTTTCGGTTGGAGAGACAGGCAGGATCCCTTTCAAGGCTAATAGCAGGGAATGGAGAGCGCGTGAAAGTGTTGCTTTCATCTTCTGCTTCAGATGCCCAGAAGCAACTGATGGGCCGCTGTGTCAGACAGGATGCAGGACTAGATGGGCTGTGGCCCAATCCAACAGGGCTTCTCTGAGCTTCTTATATTCTTACATAGGAACAAAGTATCCTAAGTACAAGATAGAAAGTAACAAGATCAGAGTTTGTTGTGTTTGATGATGAGACTTTGGTTCCATGAAAGCATTGTCTCCGTTTCTCTTGGTTGTTAAAAACGGAAAGGAGGCAACAGCACATTAAGAAGAAGAGTTGGCTTTTCTACCCCGCTTTTCTCACCCATTCAAAGGACTCAGAGAGGCTGACAAAGCTTCTGTTCTTCTCCCCACAACAGAACACCTTGTGAGGTGGGTGGGGCTGTGAGAGCTCAGAAGAGAGCTGTGACTAGCCCAAGGCCACCCAGCTGGCTATGGAGTAGGGCAGAATCAAACCGGTATTCCCAGATAAGTGTCCTGCTCCCTAATGACTAGACCAAACTAGATCAGGGCAATGTGAAATGCTAGTAAAAAGGGGAATGCAGTTTAGTCGTGCCCTCATGCAAATTGGTAGTGCAGCTACGTCTGCAATACAGTTGAACTTTGCATGCTCTGTTTCCATGGATCGTGTTCTTGATATTCTGTTTCTGGGGGATTGTGACCCTTGTATACCGGACTCCTTTTATTCTCTGTTATGCAAATAGGTGCCGGATGGAATGAGTCTGAGGGCAGGAGAGGGCAGAGGAGCCTGCTGCCAAAAGGGGCATCTGCCTCACAAGGCTTGCAGATTTTGTGGGTGTGCCAGGAGCACAGAGGAGAAGCTGGGGGAGGTGGCAGGTGGCATCAGGCAGGCAGCAAGTGAAAGGGGGTCTGCCCAGGACATGATTTCTCCATCCCCACAGCTCCAGGAGCATAGTGGAGACATGTTATTTGTGGGGCAGGAGAAATGGAGGAGCAAGCATGCAGACCTCGCTTGCTAGAAGGGGCTCAGGCAAACAATTCTATCATGAAGATCAGGCATTGTCTGGGACACTCCTGGGGCCATGTGCCCCCGATCAGTCAGTGGGGAAGCTCACAGGAACATGAGAACCCTGCAGGTTTTTCTGTGCTCCAGGCACTTTTACAAAAGAGGAGAGCCCTCCAGAGCCAGTATTCTATTTCTTTACTTGTAACTTTTGTTTCTGGCCCTTTTCCTGAAGGTCCCAGGGCGGATCACAGCATATGTTAAAATACAAAACACTAAGACATATTTAAAGGAATCATCCTCTCACCTTGGCAGGGCTACATGCAGGGTAAACTATGCATCAAAGATCTGGGTGAAGTGGTAGGTTTGAACCAGGCACCGGAAAATTGGCGCCTGGCTTGCCTTCGCTTGGAGGCTGTTTTAAAGCTGAGGGACCACCACAAAGAAGACCCTCCCATGTGCCGCAATCGCTTGCACCTCTGAGGGTAGCAAAGCTGCAAGGATACCCTCCCCCCTTTTGATCTTAAAACACAGGCTTTAAGGGTCTCTCTCTGCTCAGAAGGCATCAAATCAGTGCCTGGCTTTTCTTGGGAGGTTAGCTGATCTCTGGGAGGTGACCCTAACCTCCAGCCCACCACTGGATTCTACTTTTTCCACAGCAAACTTCTATTTCACGCACCATTTCTGAGGGACCTAATCCTGGTGTTTTGCAAAGTCCTACTGTACTGTATACGGATTTGGTCTTCAAATGGGCACAATGGAATTAGAAAATATTTCTGGGAGCTGCCCTAGGAGAAAAAGGTCAAAATATTGAGGATATGGCAGTTTAGAGCAGAGGTATATAAAATAATACATAGTGGCCAGAGTGGATAAGGAAAATGCTTTTCAGCCTTTCTCAGGATATTGGGGACCATCCAGTGGAAGAATTGGGGCAGGCAAAACAAAATACCCTTTCACACAGCGCATAGTTAACTTTGGGATTCTATAATACAAGATGTGATGTTGGGCACCAGTTTGGTTGGCACCAGAAGGAGGTTGACAGATTTATGGAAGATGGGGCATGGTGAGTTCCCGGCTCTGTGTTTGTTTGTGTTTTTTATCCTACCGTATTCCTGAAGATCTCAGGGCAGGTTACAACAATAAACAGAAAATATAAAATGAATAAACTAAAGCAATAACAGTTTCTGAAAGTGGTGGAGGGAAGCTGTTTCTTTATCCAAATAATAGGTATGCCTTCACTGTTCCGAATATGTGAGGGTGCCTGGCACATCTTAAGGGGGAAGCTATTCTGTAGTCTGGGGCCACCTCTGAGAAGACTATGTGACTTCAAAGAAGCATTTGTAGGAGACAATAGAGGAAACTGGGAAGGGTGAAGGGTGTCCTTAAGCCCTGATTTTGGGCTTCCATATGCAACTGGCTGCCTCTGTGAGAAGATGATGCTGGACTGGGTGGGCCATGGGTCTTTGTAAACATACTTTTTAAGGCTCTGACTTGAGGACAGCAGAGTGACTGACTTCCCTGGGTTAAAACTATTCAATCGGTTTGATAGACAAACTATCCCAGGTTATGTTTTATTCTTTGTCTCCTGCACTGCTTGCTTTTATAGCCTCTTAAGTTCTTATAAATTCATGGAGGACAGGTGTATCAATGGCTACTGGAATGGATGTCTAGCTGCTTCCTCCAGTTTGGAGAGACAGGCAGGAGACCTCTAAAAAGGCCATTTGCAGGGATTCAAGTGCAGGTGAAGGTTTTGCCTTTGTCTTCTGCTTGAGATGCTTAGAAGCAATTGTTGGGCCACTGTGTGAGATGGGATGTTGCATTAGATGGGCTGTGGCCTGATTCAGCAGGGCTTCTCTTACATAATTTCAGTCTCTAAGAGCGAACTATAATAAATTGCTTCTCAGGTTTCTTAAATTTGAACAGATTGGGTTTGCTACATTCTTAAGACGGGGCCATGATGGCTGAATGTGAAGAAAGAGTGTTGGGTCTGGGCCATGATTGGCTCACACTGAGAAAACATCCAAGTTGTTTTGCTCTCACTATTCTCTTGCTGCTTACTAAAGCTGGCATCTCCTCTGATAATTCTGTTCAGGAATTCAGTATCAGCATTTTCAAAATGTGCGACTCAGTGTGGGGCTGGATAGGTGCTTTTGTGGGGGCAGCCCTGGGATTTCCAAGGGAAGCTCAAGTATGACCATAGAGTGCTTGCTAGAATTCACACATAAAGCAGGCGTGGAATGCATCGTAATTCTCCTCCTGGCAAGCCCTGGAATCCCAATTTCCTTTTTCTTTTGCAGTGTACAAACGGCCACTTGATGTGCGCTGGGTGTTTCATCCATCTCCTGGCAGATGCCCGACTGAAGGAGGAACAGGCCACGTGCCCCAACTGTCGATGTGAGATCAGCAAGAGCCTGTGCTGCCGAAATCTTGCTGTAGAGAAAGCTGTGAGCGAGCTGCCCTCCGAGTGTGGTTTCTGCATGCGCCAGTTTCCCCGCTCTCTTCTGGAGAGGCACCAGAAAGAGGAATGCCAGGACAGGTAAAGCCGCCTTGCCTGGTGTTTGCTGAGACGCTGCCATAAGCAACTGGAAGGAGCAATTAGTCACCATTGAGTCTAGTCGCTTCCTCAAGTGCAGCTGCTGAAGGAGAAGCCTTTTTCATGCTGGAATCTCTCCACAATTAACTGTTTAAGTCAGCTGTATTATGTAGGCTTAGAGAGCGAGTTGTGGAGTCCTTAGCCTTGCCCGGAATGTGGCAGTGATAAATGGGAGATCCCTGTCTTGAGATTATTAGCCCAGCCTTGAATGTGTGTGGTTGACCTGTTGACGATATTACTAGAGCTCCAGTGAAGTTCCCAATGGATGTAAGGTGTTGTGAATGAAGTGGTTGGGCAGACCTGGCTGGTGATCTTTCCCTTTGAAACACAACTGAGGGGGGAAAGAGGGGTAAGCTAAGGGGGGGGGTTTCCACTAGCACTATAAATACCCATTAAGGACCCATTAATGGGTACTTCTACTGCTAGTGGAAAAAACCCCTAAGAGTGTGGTGGTGATGCAAGCCGCACTGTGGAGGCATCTCTAGCGGAGCAGATGGACAGCAGATTTAGAGAAGTCATGGGGAAGATTTAACTTTCCATGCCTTGAGGGCTGTTATGGTTCTTAGCAGCAGCAGGACTGGAAGGAGCTCTGGTCTGTTCCATCAAGGCAACTCCTTTGACACGTGAACCAAACGTTTGTTGCTTAATTTGCTTCTCGCGTAGCCTAAAAGGCCACCTGGTCTTTGAAAAGCACTTGGACAAGAGGTGTAGAGTAACTGCTGCTTTCTGTTGGCCTACGGTATTCTAAGCCACGGTTGTGTTACGTTCAGGTACTTGGCTGTTGACATGGAGATTGAACAGACTTTGTTTTCCATGGTTCACTGATGGAGCAGAACGTGTTACCTAAATTGCCTTTGTGGAAGTGTTTTCAATGTATCTGTGGAAGGAGTGGTGGATGACCTTGGGCTAGTCACAGCGTAAGAGAGCTTGGAATATCTGATTTGATTTTTTACTTGAGAGAGATTCTATTTGTGTAAAATTGGCAGAGACCGTCCTAGTTACAGAGCAGCATTTCTGTTCTTAGGCCTCCTCACGCCTCGGCTGATAAATAGGGGTCACTTCTGTCCTCCCTATACAGCTGCTAGATTATTTAGTTGCCACCTTGAAGAGGAGAGAACCACTGTGAGTGGCATCCTGGGACCTTAATTCCAGAACGTCTGGCGTGGCCACGACCTACATTCTTATTGCTTTGGGCTTCATCATTGACTTTCATCTCCTCCTGTGTGGTGAGTCTAATGTTCTTCTCAATATTCTACTGATTTTACTTTGCTCTCCTTTTTGACTGCAGGGTCACTCAGTGCAAATACAAGCGGATTGGGTGCCCGTGGCAGGGTCCTTACCACGAGCTGACGGTCCACGAGGCTGAATGCACGCACCCGACCAAGACCGGGAATGAACTGATGGAGATTCTGGATGAAATGGACCAAACGCATAAAAAGGAGATGCAACTCTACAACAGCATCTTTGGCCTGCTCAGCTTTGAGAAGATTGGCTACACAGGTAATGACTAGGGCTTGATCGAACCGTAGACAAAAAGAGCTGCCGCAAATGATGTCAGGTTGCCTCCTGGTCTTTTCTGATTGTGCTCTGGCTATTGATGAACTTGTTTCTCTTATGCAATATTCAGCAGCTGTTTCTCTAGAGCGGACGCGTGAGTCTTTGCTGAGCCGACAGGGCTCCTGCAGGCAGCGTCTGTGCCAGGAGTTCAGGTTTAAGGGTGGACCTGGGTGTGTTTGCATTCACCTGAACTAAGAGGCACGGAAGGTCTGGGAAGAAGAGTGCCCGGGGGTGGTGAGGTCTCAGCCTCCGGAACGCGGGCTGCTTGTTCATAGGCTTTCAGAGGAGAACTGACCGGTTCTTTGGCATTCTTCTTTTGCCGATTAGTCCCCTGACCCGCACTGATGCCGTACGGAAGAAGAACTTTTTGTAGCTGCAGGTAAGGTACCGCAGTTGCATTCGATGGGCTGTGATGGTCGAGGTCACAGGGAAATGCTTACAGCTAATTTTGGTTCTGCTGCTTGTGGGGGGCGGGGGTCATTTTTGACGATTAGCTTCTTCCGGCAGTAATCCAGATACTTTGGGAATCTGAATTCATAATTCTCGCCTGTATTATGGTACGTCCAGTTTAGGCTCTGAGGCGGTTTCATTGAGTTTGTTGCTGAAGAGATTGTGGTGTGTTTTCTGAAAATTCTTGTTGTGGGTTCCTAGAACCCTTCCTGAAGAGTTTTGAAACATCATTCCCCAGTATGGAGGACTTTGTTCGATTTTCATGATCTAGTGCACAAAGATGTTTTTTTCTTGGTTTGTGTGTGTGTGTGTGTTTGTTTGTTTGTTTGGGAAGCGTAAAGGTAAATATTTGGGTTGGGGAGAAAGCAGAATTGCCATTCAATCCAATGGAGACAAGTTGCTTTTGCAGGTAAACTTCTAACTTCAGTGATAAGAATCGGGAAGTAACTCATGAACACCTGTTTGGCAGACTGTTGAAAAGTCTCTGTTAATAGCTGTGGGAAAACAGATACTGAAATCCCCTTTCTTTTGCTATAAATGTTCACCTTTTCTACAGAAAGCCTCCTTGGATTTAGTCTACTGCCTCTGGCCTGGAGGAGTAGAGAACTCTTCCTCCCAACCCAGCAAGCGCTCCATCCTGGCAGGATTGTGCTTATGTTAGCTGAGTTAGAGAAGGTATTTCTAGTTTGAGAGCAAAGAAGATCGGAATCCTGGTGAATTCAGGTTTTGAAGCAAGGTGAACGGCCGCTTCCGTACTGAGACGTTCACGTAAAACAGACAGTCCACAGGTAGACACCCCGATGGTGCCCGATCTGAAAAAAGGAGGCGGCTCTTCTGAGAAGCCGTGCCGTGCCCTCCTGGCATTGAGGCAGGGCAGGGTGGCGTGGGTTTCAGCCTGCACAGGTTGAAAGTTGGAGGGGGGTAGCGTGGATCCACCCTCCGTTCGCTGAACACTGTGCTGTCTCTGCTCAGGCGGGAAGAGGGCGGAGGTGGTCCTCTGCTCTCGGAAGGAGGCGGTCTGTTTGGAGAGGCCCTGGCTGCTTGCCACGGACAGGTCAAAAGTGCTGAGTCAGGCTAATTGTGTGGCTTGAATAACTCCATCGCCTCCTTTGTCCAGGTGTTGCTGCTGTGCCCTCCTAACGGTCCCCCGGAAACACCGAAGAATGCAAAATTGTCACCCAGAGCTTCCCCGCCCCTGAGTTTGTGCTGTGAGAGTCCATGGGTTTTGTACACCAAAGACTTTAAAACACTGAGCCAGCAATCTTGACACACTTGAACAAAACTAAACACTCCGTTGCACTGTGGACTCTGCTGGAGAAGGGTTTAAACAGGACTTGCTGCCGGACTGTGCTAAACCATTTTGAGTATTCCATGTACTGTTCTGTCCTTCTGTAACTGACGCCTGGGTTTTCTGCGCTGTGTGAACACGGGGGGGATCCTCTCCTCCTTCCCCCGTGCTCTTTGACTTGGCTTCATTGTGGTGATTCCTGCCTGTGTCTTTGCTCGCCTGCAGAGCCCTGTTGTTGTTAATGCCAATAAAATAAAGGTGCTGTGAGACATGAATTGCGGTGTCTGACTTGGTTTTTATGCATCTCTATGTTGATAATGGAGACCTCCCGCTTTCCCATTTCCACGACGTAGTCGAGCGTGCGCCTGGTGGCGCTCCGAGAAAATTTTAAGTGGGTACGTCAAGAAGCCTCCGACATAAAGGGGTTGCAGGTTGCCTACGGTGTAAAGCCCACGTGCCGGAGGGGTCCCGCGGTTGCACGTGGGAAGCCGATTCCTGCCGGTCTCTGACTCAGGAGATGCTCTTTACGCTGCCTGCAGCTCTTGTCTTGCGTGCCCGTGTGGATGACCGACCAGCGTCAAGCGTAAGAGAAGAAGAACCAAGTTGTGCCTCTCGGGACCAGGGGACGCGGCGCGGAGAGTTCTGGGCTTCCACGGGCCCTCTTCCTCAGGGTGGCGACTCTCGGACCCGCTTCACCTAGCGCCCCTCTGTCGGGGCTCCAGTAAGCGTTTAAGTAACCCCAACGGGGGCACTGCTGCCGCTGCTTCTCTCTCTCCACGAAACTCTGGTCATAACGCAACTGTGCCTTGGTTTTCAAGTGTTCAAATGCACTGATTTGTTCTCTCTCCTTCTCTCCTCTCCCCGCAAGAAGCCCATTGCTTCTGCCCCTAACTAGTTCTGAATGGCCACTTTCACCCTTACGTCCTGGGAAAGGAGACCCCTCAGTAGCTACAGGTAACTTGACCTTTGTTTTTTCGTGCTTCCGACTTCCCGGGCGTCATTAACGGCTCCTCTTTCTTCCCCCCCCCTTCCCCCTTTTCTTACTCTCTTGCAGAGGTTCAGTTCCGTCCTTACCGCACCGACGACTTCATCACGCGCCTCTACTACGAAACGCCGCGGTTCACGGTGCTGAACCAGACCTGGGTGCTGAAGGCTCGGGTGAACGACTCGGAGCGCAACCCCAACCTCTCCTGTAAGCGGACCCTCTCCTTCCAGCTGATCCTTAAGAGCAAGATCGGCTCCCCCATGGAGTGCTCCTTCCTGCTGCTGAAAGGACCCTACGACGACGTCAAAATCAACCCCGTGATCTATCACTTTGTCTTCACCAACGAGAACAATGAAACGGACTACGTGCCCCTCCCCATCATAGACTCTGTGGAATGTAACAAATTGCTGGCCGCAAAGAACATCAACTTGCGCCTCTTTATATTCCAGATACAGAAGTAAGCCTCAATTGTGCTTGGCTTTTTCAGGAGTGACCGAGAGAGAGAGTGAAAGCGCCACTGAACCAGAGTTACCTCGAACGGCTTCCCGGGGCCCCCTTCCAATCCACAGTTCTTAGATTATTTTACAGAGGACTTCTTGCATGTCTGGCCCGCAGCAGTTGCTGCCTTCCTCTCCTCTCTCCATCTCTGCCAGGAATGGGTGACTGGTCGGTGGGCTTGACGCCAGGTCCTGGTCAGCCTTCCTCGCATCTGGGGGGGGCAAGCCAGCGACCTCTAGTCGTCCCCCGCTGAGAACCGGCCGCGCGGGTGATCACCACGGCGTAATCTCAAGGAGAATCGGGGGCACGGTGCTTTGCCGTTGCCTTCTGTCCCAACGGAGGGTGTTTTGTCTTGAAAGGAACAAGCACTGTATGGAACCTGGAAGTGGCAGGCTGTGTCTTCATTTTACTGGAGTAAAACGGAGGGGAGGGGAGGAGGGTCGTCAAGATGCTTTCAGGGACCCCAGGCGGGCCGGGGGTGGGGAGTTTGACAGGTTCCTTTGAACTGGGCTGAATTCTACAGGTAAAGGGGTTGATGCAGGTTGGGTACTTCGAGGACATGAAGGTGCAGCAGGGGCACCAGGACCTTTCATTGGGTCTTGTTAGTCCAAATCATGCCCTGCCCCCTCCCCCAGCTTTTCATTGTAATTTTGCTGGTGGCTGCTGAAAAGATATTTGAAATGGAGTCCAAATTACATAAGACGGAGGGCGACAAATGGATCATAACAAATCTGCCGGTTCTTCCTTTTTTGGCAGAAAGAGGCAATCTCCATGTGGCTTGAATTGTACTTCTCGAGACCTGACCCAGCGACCCCTTTCTGTAGTTCCCCGCCTTTCTTGTCCCGCCCCTCCCGTTTTCTCTCTGTGCGTAGATGTGCGTGCAGGTGGGCGCATACCCACCGTGCCCCGCCGATCGGCTAAAGATCTGACCGACGAGGCCGGGGCCTGCGTACCTAGGCACAACTGACCCAGATCAGCGGAGACTTCTCGGAATGCAGGGTGATTTATTCTGTCTGTTTGGGGAACTTTCCCAATATGTTGAGAGAACCTTTTTTTTTCTTCTTGTGCAAATGAGTTAACGGGCTCTTCTAGTAATTATGCAATTTTACAATGTGATTTTATGTATGTAAAATATATATATATAACAAGATTATGGATGAGGATAGTGTGGCCGTTCACCAAATTTCAGTGAGATCTACAGGGATACTTTGCTCGATGCTCTTAAACACGTGCTAAACAGGGGTGGAGGGAATTCCTGGTGGATGAAGACAATATATCACAAGGAACTCATTCTGTGCATTCAAGGTATTCTTTCCCTCTTTCCATTTTTCCACTCATTCCCACTCGTTTTTATTTCATTTTTTAAAAGAAAACTACGTTCGATGACAATTTACATTTTATATCAACTAGTCGAATCAGGTAGATCTGCACTAACCCAAGAGACTCCGTTGCAGGTGCCGAGAAGGCTAACAGAACGCTTTTCATCCCCAGCCATCCTGTCCCCTTTTCTCTTAGAAGCCAGCTGCTCTTGGAGTTGGCAACACAACTCTGGCCCAGTCATGAATAGCCCACCAGGCAGTCTGTATCATGAAAGTGGCCCATCTCTTTGGCAAGGGTGTCTCTCCAACAAGGCGACGGAAGCGACTGCGGTGCTCTTGCCCGGGACTGGTTAGAGAGCATAAGGGCCTCTTTGCGTATGTCCTGGGGTGGGGGGGACAAATCGTGTCCAGGGCATCTGCCAAGCCGTTCTCCACAGTGTTGCTGATGTGAACCTGCCAAGGGTTGCAGAGAATTCACGTCACGGGATTGCCCAGCTGGCCGTGGAACCCGGAGGATAGAATTTCTGCCGTGAGGGGCGGGAGGGAGACGAAACGCCTTACTATTTTGCTGTTAAGACAGTGGTGAGATTCAGTCATTGTTTTTCATGCTGCTGGTGATAAATAAAGGATGAACTTAGATGCAGTTTATTATTGGACGGGATTGTTCAGGGCCGAGAGTACCTACAGGTGTTAGTTCTCTCCCATTCTGAAGTATTTACTCTCGGTTGCTCGGGAGCAAGAATTAGCGCTCAGAAGGTCTGGGCTGCGTGCTGCAGGCCTTCCTTTGAACTTCCCTTGGCTTGCAAGACCAACATTGGGGCTGGGGTCCAAAGGGGCAGCTCGCTTGCCCCAAATGAGGAGAATAGGAACGCCTGGTGCCCAGAGGGCCGTGTCTCTTCGGGAGGGCAGCCTCTCCGTGTCCCTGACACCAGAATAGGATTGCTGGGCGCACATATGTAAACGCTTTGGAAGATGCTATTGATGTGAGCGGCAAGGGCTAAAGCACACGCAGGCATCGTTTTCTCTGCGGAGCAAAAGCTTCTGTGCGCTGATTTTCAGTGCTGCCGTATTTGAGTCGGTCAGTATTAGCACGTCACTCAATCCGTGAACTGGAGCAGGCCTATTGGCTCAGTGGCGGCCTTCCCCTACCTCACTGGTGCATTCTAAGTGCTCTAGCCGAAATTGCACACGCCGGACGTTTCCCTTACAAAACAAGCTCTTGCATGTACAGTTAGTCTATGCAGAGACTGGAAGTCTGCCCCAGGTGCTGTGGAACAGGTTCTAGGGAGCGCCTTTAGAACTGGGCTTGTCGGGCAACAATGCAGTGAATCCCTTTGAAAGAAGGAAAGGTGCCGCCGTACCTGCCGAAGGTGTGGGAGAACTCCGGAAGGGGCTAATCCGACAGAGGCGGTGGCCGCCTTTCCTAGGGAAGCCAGTTCTCTGGATGCCTGTGAGGAGCCCTCTAGGAGAACCCACAATCCGCTCTCCTGCGACCGCACTGGCGGTGTGTTCCAGGATCACTCCTAGAGCTTCAAGTGTCAGGATTGGAAGAGCTGCAACTAACGGAGGAAGAGCTCCTTAGCAGGGCTAAATTCCTCTTTAGGAAACTGCAAAGGGTGGAATGGGTCAGTGTTCAAAAAATACTGCAGGATCATCTTGCTTGACGGGCTGTAAACCTTTCCCGGGGCTCTGAAGTCTCTGGAAACACATTGCCCCCGGATGAGTGAGGTTCTTCCAGCTCCTCTCAGAGGACCCTGTTGAAAACTGCCTGTTAGTGTAATGCTGAAGGGCAGCTTTCACATTTAGGCTGCTGTGATACTTTTGTGGGTGGGGGATTCCACAAAAGTCCGGCCGTGTTGCTATACTATATTCCGAGGCAAGGTCTGGATTTTAGCAAGCAGCCGATTCCTCCCAGTGGTTAATGACCTGACCCGATAAAATGATGGGGAGGTGAAATGCCTGGATTTCTAAACACGTTGGATGAGCAAAATACCATGGCTGTTTCCTCTTTCCCCCTTTTTAATTGAACCAGGCTCTCCTAAGTATCCACACATCGTACACTGGCAGGACCAGTGCAGGAGGGCTGGTCATCTTCTCCCCACAGGCCTGGCCACTTGGAAGTTCCTTGCATTGGCAAGGACTGGCGTCGGGCACAGCGCTGTACTTCTGACAACTGGCAGGAGACACTGCAGAGTTGAGAGATTCAGGGTCAGGTGATACAGCCGCTGTAGGTGAAGCCCAGCTGGAACCACCTGGGCGGGGGTTGAATCAGGTGTGACGGTTAGCACACTTCCATGTTGTAGATACTAATTCAGCATGGCCCCTGCTCGGTGAAGAGCAAGCTTCAGTGGAATCCGTTAGGGGCACTCTGTGGCCTGACCCCTCACCACCTCCATGGTTTCTGCCAAGAGAGGCAGGTGGGACCAACTCTGTGCCCAAGCTCCTGGTCTTCCGGAAGGTACACGGGCGTGCTAACCCTGACGGAACAGTGGGGAATAGATAGCTCCTGATTTTTGCAGCTGCTCTGTAGACATCAGTCTTACTGCGGCAAGGGCTAGTCCTCCCTCTGGGCCCAAGTGCTAGGTGAAACTGGCCGCAAAACCCACCCTTTAGCTTTAGTGCACAAGGTGTGAAATGCGGCCTTCACTCCGGAGTCCCTACAGAATGCAGGACCGAGGCTTCGGAAAGGGAAACTGCCTAGGAGTCGTCTGCACCGCTGTTTGCTGCCTCCGCTCGGGCTTCCGGGCGCACCCTGGCCAGCCAGGCTCCTCACTGTCGTCATCCTCTGCCTCCTGATTTTGACTTCCATTCTCATCCTTCCTTCTTCCCCGGCTGCTCCTCCTAGGTTGCCCTGTCCTCACCGTGGGACTCTGCCCCCCTCTACTTGGTAGCTGAGCCTTATCTGTCTAGTCCTGCGCTAGACGCCTAACGATTGTAGCATGCTTCTCCTCCGTGCCAGGACCTGGTGACTGGTAGACCACAAACCTCCTTGCAGTATTCACTGTGGGTAATTTATTTAACTAGAGAATGTAGAATTAAAATAATTTAAAAAGGAAACTAATGGTTTGTTTGCAAGATGGTGTGTCCTTTGTACTCGGCCTGGTTTTCATTATTTGTGTTCTTGTTGATTCTTTTTGTTGTTGTTGTGGAGATTGGATTTTTATTTTATTTTATTTTTTTGTTCACCTGTTTGTTTGGCCTTGGAATCCACCTGGAAGTTTCTGCTGAAAGAAAGGGACCGGATGGGAAGGGCTTTAAGTCTCCAGGCCTGGGAATGATAACTGTAACCCTCTGGACGGTCCTGAACTTCAATTCCCATCACGCGGCGACTGCTGGAATGATGGGAGTCGTGGAACAGGACTGCCTAGAGGGCTACAGCCGACCAGCACTGGGGTCCCCACACCCGAGGGCGACAGGAAGGCCTTCTGGCTGCTCCAGCGCAAAGGGCCAGGGAATCCTGCCTACCCACAGCTTCCCTCGCTGGGGCCACCCTGGCTTCTTCCCCGTTCCTGTGAGCACGAAACATTGACCTAAACGGCTTTTAAAGTGAGAAATGGTTTTAATGTTGTTGGAATGATTTCTTTTGTTCCTTTGTGGTCTGCATTTGTTTGGACTTTCTGTATGTAATGTAGTTTTAAAAAAATTGCCAAATCATGCTGTCTCTGTGTATGTTGAGTGTTTCACCGGTCCGCCTTCTTCGCAGCCTGTAGCCAAATAGAGCGCCATCGCTCTGGTCAACGGGGGCTCGCAAAACGTAGGCAGGGGACGCCGCTCGTGACCTGATGGTGGACGGGGCAGCAAAGATTCCTCGGCCGCTACTTTGCAGAGAAGATGGAGCGTAGCATGTCGAAGAACAGCCGGACAAAAGAGCTCATCTGCAGCGATACTCTCTGTTCTGTGTTTACCGGGTCACCTTAAAAGCCCTCATGTCTCTTCCTCAGAGGCTGTCGGTCTAGAGGAGATAACATGACTGTTCCTCTTTCCATGGCCTTTTTACCCCATTGAAAGGGTAGTGTAGGAGTTCTGCTGTGCTAGGAGGCAAATGGGGAAACCATTTTGAGCCAGGGGCCACGATTCCTCAATCATGCTGACTTGCTGAGGGCCACAGGCCAGGGGTGGATGGTATGGGATACCTGTAACAGGTGTGGCTTACAATATGGCCCTACACTCACAGTGCTCAGCAGATGGGGGTCTCAGAATCTGTTCCTTTCACCCAACACCTCTGCAATCAAGCACACAGGTGTTTCCCTTCAAAAACAGGATCTGTCTGGGGCAAAGCCCTGGAACAAGTTGTGTTAGGTAGGCCTTTGAGCAAAGTCTGAGGCCTGCTAAGAGAAGCTTGGGTTGCCTGGTTTTGCCAGAGATGCACATCTCCCTGCTCACAACCTTGGCTTCAGCACATTCGTCATGGGGGCCTGGCAGAGGGACATCGGCCGTGTTAAGGCTTTCCCTTGGAACACCTTCAGCCTAGGAGGCCTAGAAAGAATCAAGTCTGTACACCTGTTTTACACCTCTTGTGTTTATTTTGAACTTTTACAAAACCTTTACTTCTGACCCTAAAAGGCTGCCAGGAAGCCCTGCAACTGTGGTAAGAGTGTCCCTAAGACACCATGTGGAGACAAAGTGATGAGCATCAGTCATAATGCCTTAGCCACAGGTTTTTCATAAGCATTTCAAGGAGAGAAGAGAAATTGCTGGGTCTCAATGGAGCAGGCAGAGGGAAGCTTGCTTCTGCTCTGCTCTTTTCAGCGAGCTTCAGAAATCCCCTTTTATTCTTTAGCCGGAGACAGAAGAACAGATTTCAGCCAGAACAAGACTTATGGGCTTCTAAGCTCCTCCCATAAATGCTTGTCTTTTTTTAAAAAATAAGGCACCTTCCCTAAAGACTTGAGACGTCGTTAAAGCAGCGCATTGGGATACAGAATAAATCCCCACAATGAATTAACTATGGAACGCCCAATGAAAACTCATTTGGATGACTGCTGTGCATGAGATGAAGACTCAGCAATACATGAAAATAGTTCTGGATTTTACTTGTTATCTTAGGCCAGGTTCCCACTGGGCCAGGGCTGGTTTTTTGCATTCCCACTGTTAACTTACAATGCGGACTTGCAGTTGAGAAGCCCCCTCCCCCCTCCCCTCCCCTCAGCAGAGCCCCCTCCCCATGCAATCAGCAGTTGGGCCCCTTCATACCCCGACTTCATCAGGGTAAGCAATTCAAACCACCCCCACCCCCATATAAACCTGTCCTGATTTAGATCATGGAGTCCTTTGGCAGCCATTTTTGTTCACTGCTTCTCCCCCCTACTGTAGCACAGCTTCTTTCCCATGTCAACAAGGCAGTACAAGATTAAAGATCACTTTACCTTCTTATAATGGTGTTTTGTGCTATCTAGATCATCAGAGCAGTGCGAAATGTCAGGGAGGAGGGAGCGAGAGAGGAAAGCAGGCAGGCTTTTACACAAGAGCTGACAATTGTGCTGGATCATTACAGCAGATCTGTGTGAAATGGGTGGGATCAAGGCACAAGGTGTGAACGGAAGGAAGATGGGAGAAAGTAGGCAGGCTTTTACACAAGAGCTGACCCACTTCTGAAACCCCGGGACAGAAGCTGGCAATTTGTTACACTGATCTCATGTTACAACGTTATTACTGCAGGCTCTCTTGATTCTTCACCTCCCCCCTCCCTTTCACCTAGCCTGATTTTCCTAGCATGTAATGGGGTAGAAGGGACTAGGGAGCAGAGGAAATCACAGCTTATCATTGGATCAGAGGAACTGAGGAGAACGCCTCTAAGGCATAGTTCCCTCCCCCCCAAAAAACTGCTTGTGTTCCCATTGCTAAATAGTGAGGATTATTTCTAAATCCAGCAATGAGACCTTTTGTGATCCAAATGCAGATTATCTGCATTTCAGGACCTTTAATCCTCAAACTGTGGGTTCTTTTAAAACTGGGAGCACTGAGCACTCAAAACGATTTCAAAGGTCTTTAAATCTTGAATGGGAACACAGAGTAATTCAGACAAAGATGTCCAAGCAACACTGAACACTAAAAAGGCAGGCCATATTTTGGAGAAGGGGCTATGGAAAATTAAAATTGGTTTGAAGGCTTGTCCCAGTGAAATGTTTACTCCCAGTGAAGTAATAATTATGGTGTGTCCAATTTTGGGGATAGATGGGTATACACTGGTCTCTGGAATCGATACACAAAAACGCAAAACTCAATTTATGGTACCACCAACTCAGACTCACGTGTAATTATTTGCAAATATGGTAATTTCTGTTATCTGAGAAATTTGACCGCTGAAAGTCTGCAACTGCAACATGGCAGGGCTGTTTAGTGGGGAGAGGGATGGCTGTGGTCAGACCCCAATGGGCAGCATCATTTTAAGAACATAAGAACATAAGAGGAGCCTTTCTGCTGGATCAGGCCACAGCCCATCTAGTCCAGCATCCTGTCGCACACAGTGGCCCACCAGATGCTCATGGGCATCTCAAGCAGAGACAAGGGGAAACCTTCTCCTGCTCTCGAGTCCCAGCAGATGGCCTTAGAAGCGCCCCAGTTCCTCCCCCCGCCCCCTCCATATACTTCCACTGATCATGGTATTTTTCTAGGGAAAAATTTTAATTCATTTATTTAGCTGTAGTTGGTACATTTTTGCCTACTCCGGTTCCAGCAACTCAATCATTGCTTCTGATGCCACAGCCCAGGGCATATCAGTCTATGCAATTTGCTGCCAGAATACGTAGTGACAGGAACCAACTTAGATGGCTTTAAGAAAGGGTTGAACAAATTCACAGAGGGCTGGTATATCAATGGCTACTAGAATGGATGTCTAAGTACATCTTTCAGGCTGTGGGGACAAGTAGGAGGCCTCTAAGGCCATTTGCTGGGACTCAAGAGCAGGAGAAGGTTTGCCCTTGTCTCTGCTTGAAATGCCCATGGGCAATTGGTGGCTGCTGTGTGAGACAGGCTGTTGGACTAGATGGGCTGTGGCCTGATCCAGCAGGGCTCCTCTGAGGTTCTTATGGACTAGATGGGCTGTGGCCTGATCCAGCAGGGCTCCTCTTGGGTTCTTATGGACTGGATGGGCTGTGGCCTGATCCAGCAGGGCTCCTCTTGGGTTCTTATGGACTGGATGGGCTGTGGCCTGATCCAGCAGGGCTCCCCTTAGGTTCTTATGGACTAGATGGGCTGTGGCCTGATCCAGCAGGGCTCCTCTGAGGTTCTTATGGACTAGATGGGCTGTGGCCTGATCCAGCAGGGCTCCTCTTGGGTTCTTATGGACTGGATGGGCTGTGGCCTGATCCAGCAGGGCTCCTCTTGGGTTCTTATGGACTGGATGGGCTGTGGCCTGATCCAGCAGGGCTCCCCTTAGGTTCTTATGGACTAGATGGGCTGTGGCCTGATCCAGCAGGGCTCCTCTGAGGTTCTTATGGACTAGATGGGCTGTGGCCTGATCCAGCAGGGCTCCTCTGAGGTTCTTATATGGTCTCTGCTGTTTGCGTATTATGTATAGTTTCAAAACAAAAACATTCACCTTTGGTTTTCTCCTGTTGAAGAAAACCAATGTAACTGGAAAAGCAGCTTAATTGCTTCAGGGTTTTCCAGTTCTTTGTTGCAAGAGGCGGCGGAAGCACCTTGGAAGGCTGAGCAAGGTCGGAATTGTTCAGTGTTTGGCTTTGGCGAAGACCTGGAAGACCCAGGGCTGCAGGAAAGACAGGAAAGATGATGAACATCCCCAGACAAGGTCCACTGTGGGCAAAATCAAGCCTTTTTCAAGCAAGATGCCAGAGATGCAGCCTCTAAGGCCACAGCAGCCCGTCCCATATCCTTATCAAATTTATACCCTATGCGTTCAAGAAGAGCTAAGCATGGCCTGCCATCAATCTTTTCCCTTGTATTCTTTCTGTTGATTCTAAAAGGATTCATGGAAGGAGGGGAGGCATTGATACCCAAGGACAGTTTGCAAGGAGTGTGCAAATAAAGTTAAACCGGAAACGCAGTCTCGATCTCTCTCACTGGTACATTTTTCCTTGTGTAAGTCATAAGGTTCCTCGGACCATTTCTCCAGGAAAAGCAGTTCAGATCGCATTACCCCTTGGAAAGGGATTTCTGGTGATAGTGAGAAGCAATTATTTCCCGTTGCCCTTAGGGCTATACTTACCACAAAAATAACCTAATGATGCATAAGAAGGTGCCATTGCTTCATCCAGATAGAATCAATTTTGGCAAAGTCTTTTTTGTAGCATTTTTAGGGCTGTTATGCTGTGTTCCAGGTTTCTGCTAAGATCCTAAGCTTCCAGGTATAGTGGTGATATTTGGAACCTGGAACATGGCGCAACAGCCCTTCGCTCCCAAAATGCTACAGATCAGATTGGAATTGGCCCGTGAAAGCCCATATGCTACCATCTGGCAAAGTAATGGTAAAATTGCCTTCCTGAGACCACCTCCAGACTGCAGCCGGATCATCTGCTAACAAATGATAATGCTCCCTCACCATTAGTACCTCCTAATCAGACTTTGCACATTTAAAGTATTTGGGTATTTGGCTGATGCATAGCTGTTAGTTTTGCCCTCAGTGCATGTGTGGTGGAAGGAGAGACAACTGTGTCTCTGTCCATAAGGTAAGACAACTTGCTGTTGCTGGAGAACCCACGACCAGTGCTGAATGCCCCAAAGTGTGATAACACAGCAAATCTAAGTGTGATAGGATTGCCCTTTTATTTTCCCTGCCCATTCCTTCAAATAATTCCCCCTCCCTAACTGCTTTCTGGGGTTCCAAGCCTTCAAACATGAGAACATAAGAGGAGCCCTGCTGGATCAGGCCACAGCCCAGCTCATCCAGAATCCTGTCTCAGGGTGACCCACCAATTGCTTTGGGGCATTTTCAAGCAGAAGACAAAGGTTAAAACTTTCAACTGCCTTTAGTAGCATCCTGCTTGTCTCTCTAACCTGCAGGTGGTACCTGGGTATCATTTCTACTAACCATAGATACACCTCTCCTACAGGAATGTGTTTAATTCTTTCCTCAAGCTATTCAGGGTGGTGCCTGTCACCACCTTTTCTGGTTGTACCTTTGGTATCCAAAGTATCCCAGTCAAACAATCATAGATATGTGTCATGAACTTTTATGAAAAGTTACATATAAGCCAAAGTGGTATCTACATAACTATACATTGAAGTTTAAAGGTATACACTCGCATTATCAAGAGCCAAAGTGCACATCCAGAAGTTAATAAGAAGTACTGCGCATACCAAACATGGAGACAATAGACAATACTGTCCGAAACCACTGCTGCAAAATCCTGTATGTGTTGCAAATGTCCTGCATAAAGATGTTACCAGATGCATTTCTAACCCTATCCACACTAGGCTGACCTCCCCTGCTAGGGCCCAAACACAGGCACCGCTGTCTGACAGAGGGGCCGCCGGGTGGGGCTTGCCCCCTATTGACTGCACAGGGACACAAGCCGTTGGCCAGGAGAGTGGTTGCCTTGTTCTGAACTGTTCTTCTCCCCCACCCAGTCTGGATTACAGTTCTGCGATGGCCTGATGGCTTGACCCGAACCTCACCCGACCTTTTCCTCTTCTCTTAGCATCTCTGAGGAGCTGCATCAACCCAAAGCACAAAACTGAAAGTGTGACGAAAAGGTTTTAAAACATGTATATATTCCTCTCTATAGCCCGCCCTTCAGCCAATGGCAGGCCACGGTATTCATAAGAACAGAAAACTTCAATAAAACATTCCTAGATGTGGAAACATGATTTGTAGAAAGACGTCTGGTATGTTCTGATGCTTAAGTACTTCTGGGCTGTGTTTACACTTAAGGTTTAATCCAGCTTCAGTCCACTTTCAGAGCGAGAGAACACACCAGCAAAGTGTGAAGCTGTTTTTGTTTGATATTATCTAGCTCAGAAAATTCACCGTTTGGATGGATGAAGTAGAAAGACGAAGATGTGTTCTCTGGCTCTAAAAGTGGACTGAAGTTGGATTAAACCACAGGTGTGAATACAGCTTTAAGACTGCGTTTTTTCCTTGCCCAGACACAGCAGCTTGTTGTTCCCAAACGTAGCACCACCCAAGCAGCATCTGGATTTGCGAGTTGCCCCGAGGCCTTGCAGTGCTCAGAAGGGCTGTGGTCACACCTAAGGTTTAATCCGGCTTCAATCCACTTTTGCGGCGAAAGAACACACCAGAAAAGCGACAAGCTGCTTTCTTTCAGAAGATTCCCCATTGGGAGAGAGAATGTGGAAGGAAAATGACTGGTCACTTTGCTGGTCACTTTCCTGATGTTTTCTCCTTCTGAAAGTGGACTGAAGCCGGATTAAACCTTAAGTGTGACCACAGCCGAATCCCGCACCGCCCGCAACTCGCACAGCTGCACAGACGCATCAGCGGCGAGGGGGCGTGGCAGGGGCCGCCGAGCGATCATTGGCCAAGCGTTGCCCAATGGGAGCGCTCCGTGCTCCAACCAATGGGAGCCGAGGGCCGGCTTTCCCAGCCGGCCAATGAGGGAGAACCTGAGCTGAGCGGGAATTTGCGGCAAGGGAGGCGGCGCCGCCGGGTGGGCGCGCGGACGGTGGCCGAGATGGGCGGTGCGCGCGACCGGGAGCTCCGCCGTAAGTGGGGGGGGGGGGCGGCTGAGGGCAGGGGGCGACTCGGGGAGAGAGCCGAGCTTGGACTACAGCTCCCGTGACGGCGGCCCGTCTGGAGCCGTGGCTGAGGATCATGGGAACTGCAGTCCTGGCGTGGCCCTCGCTGGTCAGTCAGGGGCCCGCGGGGCTGAGGGCAGCGGCCGGTCCGTCCGTCGGCCCCTCCTCCGCTCGCCTGCGGGGCCCCTGAGGGGATGCGGCGCTTCGAAGTGGGGGCGGCGCCCGGCGGGGAGGGTCGGGGGAGCTCCGAGGGTGTCCCCCCGCCGGGCGCCGCCCCCACTTCGAAGCTTCCCCTTCCCCTCAGAGGCCCCGTCGGCAGCGGCCACGGCAGGGGGAGTCTCCCGGTGCCGCTCAGGGGAAAGGAAGGCCGGGGCGGGCGCAGGGACATGGCCGTAGTGCCCCCCCCGAGGGGGAGCATTCGTTGGCCCTTGTGGCCGCCGAGTGACCAGGCGTGAAGGGAGGTCCGAGAGGAGTCATCCCGGCGGGCGGGCGGGGAAAGGAGATCTCCAAAATGCCCCATCCACTTCGCTGCTGCTGTTGTCAGGGCTGGAGGATGAGGCCTCAGCACCCCGAGTCCAGCCATGCCTCCCTGGCAGCATCTCAAGCAGGAGGGACGCAAAAACCCCACCTGCTTTTCACTCCCTGTAAACAGCCTTTAGAGGTATCCGACCTCGGTGGCCATTCTGGTACATAAGAGGAACATAGGAACCTAAGAGGAGCCTTCCTGCTGGATCAGGCCACAGCCCATCTAGTCCACAAGAACCTAAGAGGACCCCCACTGGATCAGACCACCACCCATCTGGTCCATAAGAACCTCAGAGGAGCCTTCCTGCTGGATCAGGCCACAGCTCACCTAGTCCACAAGCACCTAAGAGCCCTGCTGGATCAGGCCACCACCCATCTAGTCCATAAGAACCTAAGAGGACCCCAACTGGATCAGGCCACCGCCCATCTGGTCCATAAGAACCTAAGAGGAGCCTTCCTGCTGGATCAGGCCACAGCTCACCTAGTCCACAAGCACCTAAGAGCCCTGCTGGATCAGGCCACCACCCGTCTAGTCCATAAGAACCTAAGAGGACCCCAACTGGATCAGGCCACCGCCCATCTGGTCCATAAGAACCTCAGAGGAGCCCTGCTGGATTGGGCCACTGCCCATCTTGTCCATAGGAACCTAAGAGGAGTCCTGCTGGATTATGTCACAGCCCATCTACTCCAGCATCCTGCCTCACACAGTGGCTCACCAGTTGCCCATGGGCATCTCAAGCAGAGATAAGGGCAAAACCTGTGGAAGGCCTCAGACTGTCCATCTTTCCTGCCCTTTAGAGCTCCAGAAGGACAAGGAAAAAGCCCAAAGGAAGGGAGATCTGAAGGAGGAAGCGGACATCTGTAACCAGCTGGGAAGTGTCTTGGCTCACTGTGGTAAGCACCCTCACATTGCCTGCCACTGTTGTGTGTGAAGAATTGCAAAGAGGAGTTGGATGCTTAAGGGTGAAACCACGGCTTGACCCAGTTGCTGTTGCCTGGGGAGTACCATGGTGGGTGCTGGTGGACAGTGGAGTGGACATGTTGTGACAGTCTCTGTGTAACACAGCTTAAAGCTATTCTCACTTATATACTTAGTCTTGGTGGTGATTCAGGATGAGTTGGTTGTGGAAGGTGCCCGCCCTTTATTCCTTTTCTGCAATTCTAGTAGGAAGAGGTCCTAGCTGGGAAATTCTGCAGAAGATCAGGATTGTGTAGGGTGCGAGAAAGCCCTTCAGAGGTTTTTTTATAGAATCCTAGAGTTGGAAGGGACCTCTGGGGTCATCCAGTCCAACCCTCTGCTCAATGCAGAATTCCCTAAATCATTCCAGAAAGAACATCCCATGTTCTGCAGGCTAAACATTCCTAGATCCTTCAATCTTTCCTCGTAGGACATGGTTTCCAGACCACTCACCATTTTGGTAGCGCTCCTTTGGACTTGTTCTAGTTTGTCGATGCCTTTTTTGAATTGAATTGCCCAGAAGTGGACACAGGACTCCAGGTTGCAGAGCTACAACTCCCGGTGCTGGGATCTGCAGTTCTGCAGTGCTTGGAGGGTAGCAAGCGCACATCCTTCTATAAGGCTGAACTAGCTGTTACATGCCAGGTGCCTGTCACAGTGTCCTGGCAGTAGCATTTTGTAACTTTGTCTCACCGCAAATGGATAGTGGGGCATGAAGGGAGCATGCATAAGATTTTCCATGTTTCTGTTTGTTTCTTTAAATCACCAGCACCCCCCTCTTCTTGCAAGCTGCTTTTCCTTTGTTCTCTTGGCCACTTTGGTTTCCCTGAATTCCACAACTGATCCCTTTGTCTCTGCCAGGGCGCTTCCAAGAGGCACTGGAGGAACACCGGCAGGAACTTCGGCTCTTGGAGAGCCTCAGTGATGACCTCGGATGTGCCGTAGCCCATCGGAAAATTGGCGAATGCTTGGCTGAGTTGGAGAGCTACAAAGCAGCCCTGAAGGTAGCAGGGGGGAGTTTGATCTTGGAGACTGCAGTAGGGGCCTCTCACCAGAATTCACTGCTCAGTGTGAATCCCTGATGGTTTGTGCCTTTCGTGGGTCAAGCATCTCACTTTGGCAGAGCTCAGGGAGCGGGGTGGAGGTTTGTGTCAGGCGTTCAGTGTACAGTGTTGCGCAGGAACGGAAATCCCATGCTGGGCCTCAAGGCCCAGTTTGCCGAGAAACACTCTCAGCGGATGCTGTTGTTCTATTTCTGCTGTTATTCTACTGGTGTAGTCTAAACATGACAGCTCGTGGCCACTCAGGTTATGGGAATCTTTAGCTCCTGAGAAAGGGTCAGCCTGACTTCAGAAGCAAATCCCACAACACGATTGGACACGAGAAGTCATGTGTTCTTGGGTGATGAGAAACATATCTCCTCGCTCACGCACACGTATCTATTCTCTCTCTCTCTTTTCTGACATTCACATGCATTTGTCCATGCATTTAATCATTCAACATAAAGCACCTTCTGAGGAAAGGCACCCTGGCTCCATATTTTTGCATCTGCCAGGCTGTTCCAGCTTGCTGCGTTTGTGCCTGAGTGATTTATCCCAGGCCTGAAGCTTTTAAGTTTCACCCTCTACTGGCAGTCGTTATGGGCCAGGGCTGTCATGTGGAGGGCGCTCTCTCTTGATGGTTCCCTCTGTCTCTGCCTTGCCAGCACCAGCGACGTCATTTGGAGCTGGCCTGCTCCCTCTCCAGTCCTATTGAGCAGCAGAGAGCCTGGGCCACCATTGGTCGCACATACATGTTCATGGCGGAGACTGACCAGTCAAGTGAGGCCCTGCAGGAAGCGGAGAAAGCCTTCATGAAGAGCCTGGCGATTTTGGAGGATGTTCTGGAAGGTATTAAGCGCAATGGAGACTGATTGGCCGCTGTAGGACAGGCTGTCAGATCCAGTGAGCCATTGGCTGACCTGGCAAAGTACTTTGTCGCTCCTGGTCAAGCTGGCAAGAAAGTGGGTGAAGGAGGTATTCCGTGAAGAGGCTGGGACGCCAAGGGCTGTAGAGGTGCTGTCTGTGTGGGGGTGGGAAGAGAGATGTCCATTGACGGTGTTAGCCGCAGGACTGGGAGATGCCGCCGAAGCTAGTTGGAGGCCTTCAGCTGGGCTGAGGGAGGGATGCCAGCCGGAGGCAAGGCCTAGACCCAGGGTTAAGATGTTCTCCCTCACTGGTTCCTCCTAGCCTTCCTAAACAAGGAGGAGATGATGAACAGGCAGGGTCATTTGGTGTCTATTTGTGGATTTTCCCCTACCCCCAGATAATGGCAAACTTCTTGCTTCTTGCAGGGGAAATTCCAGAGCGGGAAGCCAGTGAGATGCGGGCACGACTCTACCTGAACCTTGGCTTGGTCTATGAGGGTCTGAAGAACCCAGCCAAGTGCACCTACTACATAAAGAAGAGCATCTACATTTCTGAGTAAGAGCCAAGCTCAGCCTGGGCTTTTCTCTTCCATCTCGCATGGCCAGAAAGGAGGGTTTTTCAGGGGAAAACTGAATCAGAGGGGTTTCTGTCCTCTTAACTCACTTGCTTAGTTTTCTTTACTACACAGATGTCATGCACATTTTTTGCAATGTAAATATTTTTCCTGTAGCCCAAAGTAGTCGATGTGTATTGTTTTAAATAGGAAAAGCTGGACTATGCATTGGGTCTGGCTTAATGTTAGAATCAAGCCTTTACTTGAGTGTAGTTTTAAAGTGCGACACCTTTAGGACGTGGCAGCTGAACGTGGGTCACTTTTGTTAATAGTAACACGAGAAGAGTTAAGAGTAGGTCTAATTACAGTCTGCATCTCTTTGTTTTCTGTGCCTTTTATTCTAGATTTAATATGGGATGTGTTTATTCCCTTATACTCTTTGACTTCTCTTATGTTCTTCTGCCACCTCCCTACATAAGACTGGAGTGTTGGGTGTCCTTATCTACCCAGGAGCAAGATCTCTTAAACTCAGGGGCGTGTCTGAATTTACTTGCTATAAAAAAGGAACATTTTCTGTAGGAAGTCCACATGTCCTGGAAGTGGTTCCCCTTCTTGAGCGAAAGGGGGGCTTCCCACATTGATTGGGGTGCTGAAGATACCTGCCTTAGGCTCTGTTGGTACTCTTCTGCCCAGCTTCCCCCCTCTAAACTGTTTCTCCTGAATCACAGCCAAAAGAGCCCCTCTAAAGCATCTTGGAGTCGTGAGGTTGAGGAAGGCTGCTGCATCCCATAATTTGCCATCATGGGCACATCGCTTTCAGCAGGAGAGATCTCAGTGCTCCAAACTCCCTTTCCCCTAGTTCACTTTTAAAACAGTTGGCATTTAATTTTATGAAAAAACGTTGCCAAGCACAACTCTTATTTTCACCCAGACAAGACTTAAGATTGAAGGAGGTTTTAATACGGGCTTCTGTCTTCGCTGCTATTCTCTGCCACTGCTAGTTGCTGGGATAAGCCGCCTCTAATGGCCGTCCCTTTGTGTGACTCTTTGGCCAATAGATCAGGCTTTCCACCTGGTGATGACGAGAGATGATGCAATCCAGACTTTTCCATCCACGCTTAGTGGCTGCCAGTGGGTTCAGGTTGCCCTGATGGCTGCCGTGAGGGATTTGATGAACCGTCTTCTGCAGTCCACTGCCTCTGCGTGGTCTTTGGCTTCTGCTCAGGAAAACATTCTCTCCGGTTAGACAACCGCCCAGTTAATATCCCCTCGGGCTTGAGCGATGTGAAGGGCTTAGATCCAGCAGCCCTCTCTTTCTGCTCTAAGGGGCAGTTGCACCAGGATAAGAGGAAGGGCAGGTAGTTCATGTTGCCTTTGGAAGCTGTGACTTGTGGTGATGGAAGAGTATCTCCTGAGCCTTGGAAGGGGGCGTGAGCAATTGTGAGGGGGGCATCAAAGCCTTGGCTGACCCCCCCCCCCTCACACCCCGCTGAGCATTCACGTTTTTCCCCTCTCCTAGGCAGACTCACCTGTACGAGGACCTCTACCGGGCCTACTTCAACCTGGGAAACATGCACCTGCGGCAAGGGGAGCACTCCAAGGCTATGCGCTGCTTGGAGAGAGCACGGGAGTGTGCGCGCAAGATGAAGGAGAAGTTCATGGAGAGCGAGTGCTGTGCAGGCTTAGCCCAGGTGAGGGGCCCTTCCGAACATTTCTACCTGTGTGCGTGCGTGTGTGTAAAAACAGGACCTGCCTCTCCTTCACCCTCGGTCCCTAGATGGGCCTTCTGCTTGGATTGGCCCAAGGTGGAGAACCTTGTGGTTCATCTCCTGAGGGGAGTAGGTGTGGATCCCACGTTGAGCCACACGTCTGGCGCCTCCTCAGATCAAAGTGGTGTGCGGCAAATGCCCTTCCCTTGCTTTGTGGGACAAAGATACCCCCAATTCCTTTGGGGATTGGGGGGGTCGCAGTGGAGGAAAAGAGGGTGAAAGGTAAAGTTTCTAGTTAATGCAGCACTGTTGGTGAAAGTGGTGTGTTGGAAATGTGGGGACAAATTTCTTGTGAGCCAGTTAGGGAGCTGGACTCTTATCTGGGAATACCAGGTTTGATTCCACCCTCCTCCATGAAGGCAGCTGGGTGACCTTGGGCTAGTCACAGCTCTCTTCTGAGCTCTCACAGCCCCACCTACCTCACAGGGTGTCTGTTGTGGGGAGAAGAACAGAAGGTTTGCCAGCTGCTTTGAGTCCCCTTAAATGGGTGAGAAAAGCAGGGTAGAAAAGCCAAATCTTCTTCTTCTTGAAGCCATGAGAGAAAAGGATATGAGGGACAATGGCAGATGAATACATAGTAGGATGGAGAACCAGACTCACGGGTAAAAGAAGGGAGGGAAGGTGATTTTCTCAAGTTAGGGGCTCCTATACTTGATGCATTAGACAGGATTAAGGAAAAGAATCTTCCAGCCCGGGATGTATCGTGAGGGTTGAAAAGGAGAACGCGGGTGAAGCCCACGGCGGCTGAGTTGTGTGATATCTGTACTCTTTAAATGCCAGCACTGCACACCCCTGTATGGAAATAATTTAAATTAACATTTTTAAAAAGGTTAGGGCAGGAAGCACAAACTCAAGAGAAAATCTTGTTGAGAAAATCTAGTTGGGGCCTGGGAGCCTCTTTTGTTAATACCAGAGAGTAAAAAGTTGTTTCTGGCAGCCTCTGTGGGGAAATGCTGCCTCCTTGCTTGGCTACTGAAGTGGCTGGGCTTGCAAAGTAAGCGGAGACTGCCAGGGAGTTCAACCATTACAGCCTTTTTATTCTTTGGAGGCGATGAGGGATCAGGGAGACCTCAAAATTCAGATTTTGGGAAAGGGTAGATCTGTATGAGGGGTAACGCCTCCTCTCATACAGCTCTACCCATGGTTTAAGATCTGTCGGAGGGGGGCTCCTCTGTGTCCCACCTGTTAGAGAAATCCACTGGGTTGGGACATGGGGCAGGGCCTTGTCAGCCGTGGCACCGCACTTATGGAACGCCCTTCCCTTGGAGGCCTGATTAGTGCCGACTCTTCTTTTAGGCACCGAGCAAAGACTTGGTTCTTTATTAAAGCCTTTGGGCTTTAATTCACGCAGGCACTATTTTAACTTTGAACTTTGAACTAACTGTGCTGTTTAATACTGTTTTAACAGGGTATGTGTTTATGTTTTGTTTGTACTGTATATGGGCTTTTATTGTAAGCTGCCCAGAGATCTTAGGATATGGGCAGGTATAAACATTTTAGAGAAATAGTAATAAATAATTTTGAATTTCACCCCTCAGTGCTTCCCCCAAGGTGAACAGTGGAGGCTTGCTGATGGGATAGACTGTAGGACCTGGGCAGGCTGTCAGGCCAGCAGGGACAAGGGTGGGTACTGGGGTCTTACATGCAGTTCCCTCCTGCCCTTTCCTCGTGACCTCTGCCTTCTCACACACCCACAAAGCCACCTCTGTGTCTCGGCTCATGTAGCACTTGTAATGCTTTTGGCATTGCAAGCCAGCTGAGACCCCTCCCCATCTCCCCCACCCTGACAGAGGTGTCAGCATTTCCTGTGCTGCTCAGCAGCCTCATTTGGGATGAGCTCTGCTCTTTGCCTGGTAAAGGTCCCTTGCGTCTGGTTTCCTGCAGGTGCTGCTAAGCCTCGGGGACTTTGCTGCAGCCAAGCGGGCTTTGAAGAAGGCCTGCCTCTTGGGCTCCCAGCGCCCTGAGCAGCGGGAGAGCATTTGCCAGAGCCTGCGCTACGGTGAGTGAGGGAGACCTGGGCTGCCCTGGGGACAAGGGCCTTGAGGTGGATGATGTCGCCCTGCAGCATTCTTGGGTTGCTTTCTTGTCTGTCTGTCTTTCTTTTTTTTAAATAATTTTTTATTATTTTATAACACAACTTTAAAACTTCAGGTTTTCAATATCTTACATACCCTTTTATTTGGTTGTTTACTGCAAATCGCTTCCTCTGTTCTGAGTCTTTTAGTATCTCCTTTTTTTAGTGTTCCTCGTCAGCAGTTTTTCCTTCTTCTGGCATTCGAACCCAGCAGTTACTGTTCCTACTTCTTGTGGATAATTGATGAAGGGTCTCCAGTCTTTTATGTACTTATCTATTGTCCTGTTTTTCATTTTCTATTTCATTTCCATTTTATTTGTGTACCGCTTTTCCAAAAGGAAAATTTTCCAAGGTGGTTTGTAACCAACAGAAGATACACAATGCAAAATATTATTATTATTATTATTATTATTAATAATAATAATAATAATAATAATAATAATAATAATAATAATAATAATAATAATAATAATAATAATAATAATAATAATAATAATAATAATAATAATAATAATAATAATAATAATACATTATGAAAATTGCACATGCAAAACATTGCAAAATAAGCCAAACACACACACAAAGTGGAGGCTGCTGTGGCCAGGTGGAGTCCAGAGCAGCTGACCAAAGGCCCCGGTCCCACAAAGAATGATTTCCGTGCCCATCCAGGCTGGAGAGTCACCCAGAGGGCAGAGGGGTCTAGGTTGCCACCACTAGACCATCCCCCAGGAGAGAAGGTTCTCCTCCTCAGGCAGGAGGAAAGCCGTAAGCAGCTGTATTTTTAAAAAAGTTTAATTTGTCCATCTCTCCTAAATCAGGCAGTTTAATTAGCCAGTTCTCCACAGAAGGAATTCCGTCGTCTTTCCATTTTTGTGGATATAGTATTCTTGATGGGCTGCTTTCCTTCCCTGGCAGCCACCAAGGGGAGCCGCCTTCAACAGGCCCTGGAAGAGGCCGAGGCAGCTGGAGATCTGCAGGCATCCCTGGGCCTGTGTGAGCAGCTGGGGGACCTTTTCTCCAAGGCAGGAGATTATCAGAGGTCCGTGCAGGCCTATAAGAAACAGGTAAGGAAGGGCTCAAGGGCCAGAGTATCAGCTGAGTCCACCAAGCCCTTCTCTGTTACCAGATTTTGCTTTGGGGTGGCCGTGAATAAGTGGTCTTTGCATCTAACCTCGCAGTGGTGTTGAGATGCAGGGGATGAATGCCTTGAGCCCAGGCCGCTGCTTTGTTTGGAGCATGAAGCGTGGACCTTGAGCCCAGGACTCCCACTCTGAGGAGCGGTGGCTTTCCGAGGTCTTTTGCCAGCCTGAATGCCAGAGGTGCCAAGGCATGAACCTGGGGCACACAACAGGCTTCCCTGTGGGTGCAGCGGGGGTTTTACCAGCTAGGCGCAGCATCTTAGAGTCTTGGCGCGTGGAGAGTTTGGTCCCGGGGAATCAGTTACCTTGCTGACCGGAAAGGTGGTAAAAAAATGAGGTCCTTGTTCTGCTTTTCTACCGTTGTGAGTGGAACTAAGGAAAGTGTCGTTGGGATTTCACTGCTGTGTGTGTAGAGTGGCATGGAATTGGCAGAGATCCCATTAGGGAAGAGTGGGTGGTGCATATGTGGTGTGCTGATCCTGGCAGCGGTCAAAGTCCTGCAGGCCAGTTAGCTGGGCCCCCTGTGCCAAGGAATTGCCGGCGTCACGCGGGATGCTCTGATTCCAGCTCCACCTCGCCCAGTCTCTGAAGCGCCCAGATCAGGAACTGGCTGTGATCCATGTTTCCTTGGCCACAACCTTTGGGGACCTGAAGGACCACGCTCAAGCGGTGCAGCACTATCAGGCAGAGCTGGCCTTGCGCCAGGGGAATCCCTTAGAGGTAAACGGCTCAAGGGGTGTGGGAGGGAGGGAGGGAGGGAACTTTTCCACCTTCGCTCTTCCCTCCCTTCAGGGATTTCAAGCCCTGAGCAGGTGCGATGGAGGTGAGGGAGAATGGGGATAATGGCTACCTTTGGCCTTTCCTGTGGCTAGGAGGGGAAAACGTGGCTGAATATTGCCTTGTCCAAGGAGGAGGCCAAAGAGAGCGGTGAAGAGGTGGAGCAGAGTTTCCAGGCTGCTCTGAGGAATGCTGAGAAGGCCTGTGACCCCAAACTGCAGGTGAGCCCTGGGCGGTGGGTGAGCATAGAGGGAGCTGGGAGCTCTCTGTGAAAGAGAAGCCTCTAAGCAAGATGGCGAGGCTGTTGGTGTGTTAGAACACTGAAATGTAGCAGCTCAGTACCACCTATCATATTCTGGAAATTATTGTACGGTCGGACCCCCGTATCCACTGATCTGGTAATCGCGGTTTCAGTGTCCTCATCCCCATGGGTGCCATTAGACCGATCTTAAGCTCTTCCGAGGCCTGGGACAGGCAGGAAATGGCCCCAAATGGTGCATGATTTCCCATAATGCCTTTGAGATCTTGCGGGATTTCACAGGAATTATGGGAAATGAAGTGCATCTCGAGTGAGATTTCCCATTATTCTTGTGAAATCCCGTGGTATTTCAGTGGAATTATGGGAAATGGAGTGGATTTGTACATTAATATTTGTAGGAACACGAATGTTTTGGAACATTTGTACAAATAGTTTGGAATTCGTTAAACTGGGGATACGCACTGGATGCGTATTGATATGTATGTATTGGTATAGGATACGTATCCGATACATGTGCGTTCATATCAGATATTCATACGAATTTGTACGAATATATATCGAGTAGAATCTCTCCACATTAGAAGGGGATCTATTCAAACGAATGCGAATTTTCTAACATTCAATTCATTACGAGTCAAATGCCAAAAAATGCATTTATGCGCATCCTAGTAGGATCAGGTTGCTTTTTAACCCTCCCCCGCCCCCCCCCCCATGAATGTTTTCTAGTGTCAAATCCTGCGGCATTTCCACGCCTTCCAGCAGAGGAAGGGGTGCCCGGAGGAGGCCAGCACGCGGTCCAGGTTGCAGGAGCTGTGCCGCTCGCAGGGCTGGCGTTCAGATGGGGAGGTGAGCGAAGACGACGCAGAGGAGGAGCTGGAGGACAGTGAGCCCTTGGACGTGAGTGACCTGGAGCTCTCTGACAGTGGTGAGCACCAGGTCCTGGCAGGAGGGGCTTTTGGACTGGGGACCGGGTGGGTGAGGGTGGCACATGGGGGTGTCATTTTGTGCATCCTTGGGGCCCACTCTATCGTGTAGTTAGCCCAGAACTGGAGAAAGTGCAGAAGGCCGTCTGGAAAAGGATAGGGCCAATGATCACGCTTGTGGGGGGACACTGAACGGGGCATTGTTCTCGTAAGGAAGAATGGATGAGGTGGGTTGATGGAGAAGGTGGAGAAGAGATGGCTTTTATGCCCCCTTTTCTCACCCTTAAGGGGCCGCCAAGTGGCTGACCGGGTGGCAGTCTAGGAGTGTGGCCTTGTCCAGCAGGGCTCTTGTGTTCTTGTGCTCAGATAACCAGACTCTGACTGCCGATTGTCTTAGGGGTCAAAGAGGAACGGGTGTTTAGGTTTTAACGCCTGGCTGCCTGCTCTTGGAAGGAGCCCTGTTTGGCTGTGTAGCCTGTGGCTCTGACTTTATACTGTAATCTTTGTGCCTTGATCTCCCTTCTAGACGTAGAAGATGATCTGGAGGGTTATGGCAAAACTGTCCCTGGCCAGCGGAGGATCCGAAAGGTAAGCCAGGCCCAAGACTCACTCTCCAGGGCCAGTGACCCTGACAGGAAGAATGAAAGAGGGAATAGTTAGTCCTGGTGGCATGAAGGCCTCTGGGGTGGTGATGTGGAGCTGCTCTTGCAGGAGGCTCAGCTCTGGTGCTCATTGGAGCCTCTGTTCCGCCACTCACTTGAGTGGGTGTCTGTATCTCAGCCCCCCCCCCTCACTGTGTCCCAACGCAAGACGAGTCGTGCTGTGCGCATCCCTGTGGCCACCTTGGAGTCTCATGTGGCGCTTTTACTGGCAGTTTTAGAACTCTGCAGTTTAGGGATGCGCATGGATATTCATAACATTCGTCATTCGTACTAATTCATCCAAACTAGTAGTTCAGACGGCCGTTAAACTGGGGATATGGGAAAGTGGCTGCGCCAGTCACATCTGCAGTGGATCCAGATTGCATTCGATGTGGATTGAGAGCAGATTAAAAGTGGATTCCGGTCAGATTTGACGCTTCCTGAGCACGGATATGTTACAGGATACATACTGGATACGTATTTGCTCTTTATCAGATATGTATTCGTTCACATCAGATACGTATTGGATATTCGTACGAACTTGTACGAATACGTTCTTAGCGAACAGAATCCTACCTAGAGGTGTGCACGAGTTTTTTCTGACATTTTATTCAAATCGAATTGAATACCTGAAAATCCAATCCAATTCAAATCTTTTAAATTCGAATTTAACAAGATTTAATTTGAATTTGCCAAATTTGAATCTATTCGTTCAAATTTTTTATTTGAATCTGCAATTACAAATGCCGACAACATCCATGTGCGCGCGTATGCATCTTCCCCACATCCGTACACGTTTGTATGAACATTTGTAGTTATCCTGTATGCATCCCGTAGTTATCCTGTATGCAACCCGTTTTCATCCCGTATGGATCCGTAGAAGTGCGTGTGGATGCAGGAAAGATGTGGATCCTCAAGTACACATCATGTACGAACCTGTGCAGATATGAATTTCCGGATGATTCAAATGAATAGGTCCAAAAAATTTGATTCAAATTTCAGGACATTCTATTTGAGTTTGAATGTCAAAATTTGGCACATTTGATTGGATTTATTTGCGCAGATTCGAAGATAATCTATTTAGAAAATATGCACATCTGTAGCGCAGTTGCATCCAAGGAGAGGTGGGAAAGGAAAAGGTATTTGTCCTTGTTCTTCTGTAGGACTTTGTTGAAAACCTATACATGGTTATAAAGATTTAAAGTCACACCAGCAGGTGATTTAGCACTCACAACCATGGTTGAAGTAGAAATCAAATGAAAAGGCAGAGAGGGTTGTGGCATACGAGTGGATAACATGGGCAGCATTCAACCAGAGCAGCACAGAAGGCGGCCAACTTCTAAGAGGTTCCCAGTGTCTTGAAGAATACCCTCTTCTGCCCCCAAGTCCTTCCCTGGGAGGCTGGGGCAGGCAGGGCCAATGGGATCGGGTTTAAAGCCAGATTACGAGTTCTGCGTCACTCCGGAACAGCCAGAAGCAGCAGCTGTGTTGAAATATGAATCTTTGTCCATCAGTCACTATCGGCCAAGATAACTGAACAAAGTTGCCACATTTTGGGCCCGCAAGAAGAAGATGGACCATTGTTTGGGCTTTTCAGTTTGAAGCCAGCCAATGATGGGAGAGGCCCTTCAGCATTTGCCCATGAGACCTGACAGGGCAGCCAGGGGCCTTCTAGAGAGAGCAGCCACAACCCGGTCGACTGACCGGGTTGCAGCTGCTCCCTCTAGAAGACCCTTGGCTGTCTCTGAGCTCCAGTTTGGATGCCCTAAACACACGTATCTATGCCCAGCGTGTGTTCTCAGCTCAGATAGACATGCTTTCTCTCCCTCAGTGGAACCAGCGCAATGACAAGGGCGAGACGCTGCTGCACCGCGCCTGCATTGATGGGAACCTTCGCCGGGTACAGGTTCTCGTGGAAAAGGTAAACTCTTGGGCCATCTCGGCAGGACAAAAACCTGGGAAATAAGGGGAAGCAGCAGGTGTCGGCTCTGTCCTTTTCAGGCTAAGAAGAGATTTCTGGGAGAAGCTCTTTTAGCTTACAAATGGCTGTTGCCCACTCAGTTCTGGCTTCCTCCAGGCGCCCCATGCCTGCCCAGAAGTTCCCTAATCATGGTCCAGAGGGACCTCTTGGCATTGGGCGAGTGGGCAACCAAGTGGCAAATGTGCTTTAATCTTAACAAGTGCAAAGTAATGCACATTGGGGCCAAGAATCCAAATTACGTCTATAAACTGATGGGGTCTGAGCTTTCCGCAACATACCAGGAAAGGGATCTCGGGGTTCAGGTGGACAGTTCAGTGAAGGTGTCAGCTCAGTGTGCGGCAGCCGCGGGGAAAAAAAACTAATTCTTCTAACCATCAGGCCTTGCGGTCGCAGTGCCAACCTCTCCCCATCAGAGTTCATCCAGTTGTTCCTTACTCAGCCAGAGTCATCTTTGGAGGGCCGTGGAAGGGAGGGCATCTGTCAGGGGCAGATTGGCTGCTTTTTGGCTGGGACACTAGGGCCCTCCAGCAATGTTTACTGGGGGAGAGGGAAATAGGCGCCCTGTTTCACAGGCAAACCCATTTTCTGTCTGGGTTTCTTGTTCAGTTTGCTAAAAACACACACACTGAGGCTTCTGATCTCTTCTTCTCTTCCCTGCTCTTCTCCCAGGGGCATCCTGTGAACTCCCGGGATTATTGTGGTTGGACCCCGCTGCATGAAGCCTGCAACCACGGGCATCTGGGTAAACGTTCTTGGAGGCTGCCAGAATCTGGCTTCCTGTTGGGCAGCCTGAAAGTCCAGCACCTAAAAGCTGGTCTCTGTGTGCCGCTGGGCTGTGTTGGATGTGAACCTGTCATTTCTTTTGCTAGAGATTGTGCATTATCTTTTGGACCACGGCGCTGCCATAGATGACGCTGGGGGTTCTGGGTGTGAGGGCATCACCCCTCTGCACGACGCTCTGAACTGTGGTCACTTTGATGTCGCCGAGCTCCTCATCCAGAGAGGGGCCTCCGTGCTGCTCTGCGATGCCAAGGTGAAGTGCTGGTTGGGGTAGCAACTGGGGACCCTGCTGAAAGAGAGAGGTCGCCCAGAGGCCCATTGGTCTATGGAATTGGCTGCCAGGAGAGGTGGTAACAACAACCAGCAGGGCCCCTCTTAGGTTCTTATGGGTAAGATGGACTGTGGCCTGATCCAGTAGGGCTCCTCTGAGGTTCTTATGGACTAGATGGGCTGTGGCCTGATCCAGCAGGGCTCCTCTTGGGCCCTTATGGACTGGATGGGCTGTGGCCTGATCCAGCAGGGCTCCTCTTGGGCCCTTATGGACTAGATGGGCTGTGGCCTGATCCAGCAGGGCTCCTCTTGGGCCCTTATGGACTAGATGGGCTGTGGCCTGATCCAGCAGGGCTCCTCTGAGGTTCTTATGGACTAGATGGGCTGTGGCCTGATCCAGCAGGGCTCCTCTTGGGCCCTTATGGACTGGATGGGCTGTGGCCTGATCCAGCAGGGCTCCTCTTGGGTCCTTATGGACTGGATGGGCTGTGGCCTGATCCAGCAGGGCTCCTCTGAAGTTCTTATGGACTAGATGGGCTGTGGCCTGATCCAGCAGGGCTCCTCTGAGGTTCTTATGGACTAGATGGGCTGTGGCCTGATCCAGCAGGGCTCCTCTGAGGTTCTTATGGACTAGATGGGCTGTGGCCTGATCCAGCAGGGCTCCTCTGAGGTTCTTATGGGTAAGATGGACTGTGGCCTGATCCAGCAGGGCTCCTCTGAGGTTCTTATGGACTAGATGGGCTGTGGCCTGATCCAGCAGGGCTCCTCTTGGGCCCTTATGGACTGGATGGGCTGTGGCCTGATCCAGCAGGGCTCCTCTTGGGTCCTTATGGACTGGATGGGCTGTGGCCTGATCCAGCAGGGCTTCTCTGAAGTTCTTATGGACTAGATGGGCTGTGGCCTGATCCAGCAGGGCTCCTCTGAGGTTCTTATGGACTAGATGGGCTGTGGCCTGATCCAGCAGGGCTCCTCTGAGGTTCTTATGGACTGGATGGACTGTGGCCTGATCCAGCAGGGCTCCTCTGAGGTTCTTATGGACTGGATGGGCTGTGGCCTGATCCAGCAGGGCTCCTCTGAGGTTCTTATGGACTGGATGGACTGTGGCCTGGTCCAGCAGGGCTCCTCTGAGGTTCTTATGGACTGGATGGGCTGTGGCCTGATCCAGCAGGGCTCCTCTTGGGTCCTTATGGACTGGATGGGCTGTGGCCTGATCCAGCAGGGCTCCTCTGAGGTTCTTATGGGTAAGATGGACTGTGGCCTGATCCAGCAGGGCTCCTCTGAGGTTCTTATGGACTAGATGGGCTGTGGCCTGATCCAGCAGGGCTCCTCTTAGGTTCTTATAGAGATGGGTCTGTGTTGCTGAGAAACAACATTTGTCTGCCTGCATGGTGGTTGATCTCCGAAGTGTTCAGTGAGGGAGTTGGTGTACCCCAGATTCTGACCTGCACACCCTGAGCTGTGGGTCTTTAGCTGTTGCCTTCTCCTACCCTTTTCCCTTGCCCAGTTCTCGGGAGACAGGTTGCCTCGAGAGCTCTTCCCGTTGCCAGAATATTTGCCTACTCTTGCCCTGTGCCGGACGCCTGCAGGGTTTTCCCATTTTAAACCTCCCTTTGTATACCCCCAAGGTAACAGGCACTGAACGTTGTGCTCCCGTGGGCCTGCCTGATGCCAGCCTTTCTTGCCCTTCCCCTGCGCAGGGCCAGAGCCCCCTGGACACCCTCAGGGCCTGGATGAATCTCTACGGCAGGGACCTGGATCAAGAGACCCGTGAACGCTGCAGAGCTATGGAGCGTCTGCTCAAGAAGGCTTCAGCAGGGCGAGGTGGGTCTTCATTTGAGAAGGGGGCTTCCTTCCTTGGCTGGTGGGGGGCAGCGGCAGAAGTGACCTTAGAAGCCCCTCATCTGCTGTCGTTGTGAGGGGTCGTCCCGCTCCGAGTTCTTAGGGAAACATGCAGTGCCCAGAGAGACTTCTCTGACACTCCCCTAAGGGCTGCTCCATATTTGCAGAGAAACGGTGGGAATTCCCTGATGGACGAGCGGTGTGTCCAAGACGTGTTAATACTGTGCAGCGGAAGGCGCAGCCATGTCGGACGCGTCACACATAACGCTCGCTGGATCGTAGCGTTAAGGGATTTTCACACACACGGAATCAACACCGAAAGGAGATTTCTTCAGAACGAGAGCTTTTATTTGCATGCAAATTGACGCAGGGGAATTAGTTCTCCAAACTGTGCGCTTAAAATAATGAGGGACCAGCTTTTATAGTCAAGGGAGCGGCTTTAGCCCAGTTTACAGGTCAGCACTCTCCAGCACTCTCAGCACCTTAGATTTCCTAGAAGGCCCAGTGCTCAATTACCATATCTCTTCTAAAGCAGCAGCTATTGGCTCAGTTACCATATTTCTTCTAAAGCAGCAGCCTAGTGGCTTTTTAACAAAAACACCTTCTGGGTCTCTCTCAGTAGTGGCAACGCATTATACCAACACAGCTGTGAATGTACTTCATGCTGCTCTAACAGCACTCCTTGCACAGTATTAAGAAACTTTGAATCTTCCCGCCAGTCCGGACAGAACGGCGAGAAGAGCCGACAAGAGCAGGGAGGGCAGCTTGACCCCCATTGGCTGCCTCACCCCACGTGACTCGTATGCCAACGCAAACTCTCACAGCTTCTGAGGAGGAAGCTGCGGGAGGCTGCTCTAGTCTGGATGGCGGGATGTGGCTTTGCAGCAGGTAAGCTGCGTGTTTTCTACAACTACAGATTTATTCTGCTAGTCTGGAAGGTCCCTAGCAGGTTTTTGTCTGTGGCAGCACAAAGCCCTTTAGTGAAAGGGGAGAGTGTAAAAACTTTGGAACCCCTCAGGTTCTCTTTCCAGTGGTACGTTCTTCTTGCTCCTGTGGTGCTTTGGCTTGGTCCAAGACATTGGGCTGAGAGAACTGTTTGGGCCAGGATGGCAGGAGGAAGAGTTGGCTTGCATACCCCCCTTTTCTCACCCTTAAGAGGACTCAAAGCAGCTGACAAACCTTCTGTTCTTTTCCCCCCCACAGACACCCTGTGAGGTAGGTGGGGCTGTGATAGCTCAGAAAGATCCATGACTCACCCAAGGTCGCTCAGCTGGCTTTGTGTACAAGTGGGGACATAAACCAGGAGACTGCCAGATAGGAGTATGACACTCTAACCATAAGCCCAAACTGACTCACTTGCTTTTGCCCCTCCAGGTCTGCAGTCTGTGGTTCCCAATGAGCAGCCAGCCAGCCAGCTGTTTGATGCAGAATTGCCAGTCTCCCAAGCTTCTTGCCCTGTAGCTCCTGCCAGGGAGGGCCTCAGTCCCAAAAGGAGCCAGCGGGAGCCAGGAGAAGGCTGCAGGGCTCCTCTGGGGCCTGTCAAGAAGAGGCAGCGGCTTCTCGGCCATAACTCACGGATGGAAGAGAGGTCTCCATCCCTGGAGCCAGCGGAGCACCGTGTTCCTGGGCTGACAGCCCCTGCTGAGTACCAGGCTGCCATTCGTGGGGTGGGCAGTGCCCAGTTTCGTCCCCCATGGAGCCCAGAGCGTGCCAGCCACCCCAGTGGGCCAGCCCTGATCCCTCCTGAGGAGTACGTGGGAGATGATTGGCTGGAAGACGACCTGGGCCGTCAGCTCAGTTCCGGCAAAAGAAACCGCTGCCAGAGTCCATCAGAGGACTCTGAGCGGAGCACTGAGAGCGATGCTGAGGGCCGCCATCAGCCCCCTACTGCTGTTGTTAGGAAGAGGAGGCGGGTGAGGCAAAGTCGCCTCACCGAGGTTCTCAGGAGGACCCAGAGGGCCAGTGCAAAGGAGGGACCAGAGCCACCAGCGGAATCCGGCGGCCTGAATCTAGGGCTGAACGTCAATGGTCAGATCGATGGTGTGACAGTTGGGGCAGGACAAACTCTGCCCACAGGACCAATGCCGGTAAGTTGCCAGTGAACGAGAGGCTTTGTCCAGTCTTGGCAGATCCTCTGGCTACTTGGAGGGATTGAAGCAGGCATCAGCAGGTGCAGGTGAGAGGCTGGCCTTTCCTCCCGAGACCCAGAGAGGGCCCTTCAGCCGCCTACCTTTGGCCTGGCTTTGGGGAGGCCAGTTGGGGAAGCCTGGCAGAACTTTAGCACACTGTCCTGCTGGGATAGCAAGGGCAAGACATCTGGGGTCTAGTTTGGGGGCGTCCAGCTGTCTTCGCTCAGGTGCAATCCTCTCCCTGCAGCTCCCTGTTCCCCCGCCTCCATTGCGTGTGCGTGTTCGAGTGCAAGATAACATCTTCCTCATTCCTGTGCCACACAGGTAAGGCAGCAAGGCTCCCTGGTTCTTCATCCCTTTCTGCACTCAGGCTGCAGAGGTCTCCTTGCGGTCCTGTCTCTTGTGCTTCTCATTGGCTGCCAGAAATGCCGAGACTCCTTGAGTCAGAAGCCTTTGGTTTTCAGAGGGGTTGGACAGGTGCTGTTCGTTTTCATGAGCAGGGCCTCCCCGGCACCTGGTGGTCAGGTGTATCCCCTCTGGGGACAAGTCTCTTCACAGCTGCAGAAGGAGCTTTGCACCCCTGCCGCGATGAACTGACCATCCAGATCCAAGCAGGCGGGACAAGTTCACATAGGATCAGTGGGTGTGGTGGGAGACATGAGAAGAGAGCGTAAGAGAAACCCTGGGCAGAATTCAGGTCCCTTTTTATAAAAAGAAGATAAAAGTTCAGGCACTTTGAAAGGGGTCCTACCAAGGGCTCAGAAATGTGGTCGCTGTTGGCAACTAGGTGCCTGCTAGGGATCTGCCCAAACGTTCGTAATCTTAATTATTTGGACAAATTTGGATATTTGTATACAAATTGAATGTTACTACAGTTGTACATTAACATTTGTATGAATATAAATGTTTTGGATCATTCATGCAAGTAGTTCAGACATACATAATGTTATGGGATATGTATCCAATATGTATGCATTATGAATTGAATGCCCCAAACCCCATTTGTGCACATACCTAGTGCCTGCATTTCTCAAACTTAGTGTCACATTTACTTGGAACAGTTTCCGTGATGGTGCTAGAACTTTGTTTACCACCATCACCTTTTCCTCTTCGTTATTCATCGGCAGAATGGATTAACTATTTAGTTGGTGTCCCAAACCAGGTTTCCTCCGCCCTGTGGTAGGATCCAGCCTTGGATCCATTGTGGCCCTGCCATTTGGGTTGTCATCTGTTCTGTAGATCTTTTCTGGGGTCCTCACGGTCATAGTGGGCCTCCTTCATTCTCATAAAGTGGCTGACTTTACATACCTAGATGACATCCGTGCAAAAGTTCAATCCTGGGATAAAGCTGAAAGCAGATGTAGGCTGTACCTTCAACCCCCTCCATTCAAGGACCTGACTTGGTTCACAGTATCATGAATGTTCCTAATTTTGCAGATGTGCCTGATCCTTAATTTCTTGGCAGGAGGCTTCGAGACAGAATTGCTGTCCCCTTCTCTTTAGAGAGACTTGTATATGGAAGGGGTGGGCATCGCTGCCCCATCCCTGTGAGCCAGTTTGGTCTTGTACTTAAGAGTGCCAGACTCTTATCTGGTGGTCATCCACAAATCCAGCTGGTTGCAGCTCTCTTTCTGAGCTGTCACAGCCCCTCCTACTTTACAGGGTGTCTGTTGTGGGAAGAGCAGAAGGTTTGTCAGCAGCTTTGAGTCCCGTTAAATGGGTGAGGAAAGTGTGGTATAAAAGCCAACTCTTCTTTGCTCTAAGATCTGTTTTGGAGGATCCCTGGCCAAGCAAATCCCTGACCAAGGAGGGTAGGAATATTGCTTCTTGTAACTGTGAACCTGCAAAGGTGTCTCCTTCTCAGTTCCCTCCTCTTCTACCTTGCAGTGGCGGTGAGAGTCGCCCTGTGTCGTGGCTAGCAGAGCAGGCCTCCCAGCGCTACTATCAGACCTGTGGTCTCCTTCCACGCTTGACTCTGAAGAAGGAGGGGGCTCTCCTGGCCCCCCAGGACTGTATTATGGATGTCCTGCAAAGCAACGAGGAGGTGAGTAATTGTGAGAAGGGAGAGCCCTGCTGGGCCTTTGCTGGACCCTTAGCTGCGCTGGAGGATCCAAAGTGAGCTTTTTCCTGGTCTGTGGAGCACCTTCACCTCACTGGAGGAATTTGACTTCCTGGTTGATTTGATCTCCAATGATTCTGGAAGCCCCTGAGCTCCAAACTAACAGCAATGGGGCAAGTGAGTGTGTGTTCCTTTCCACGTTTGGAAGACGGTGGGGAAAATGCACTGTGATGGGTTTTCTCTGGGCTGCAGTTTCCCAGAAGAAGCAACAGGTGGCGCTGGAGTCATGAAACCCTTTTCAGCCCGTTTCCCCCAGGTTCTTCTTTCATTTCTGCCCTAGAGATCACTGGAGAAGTTCTCCTCAATTACTTTGGTGTTCTAAAAATTAAATCCAGATCACCTGAAGGTTTAAAACAAATCAGAGTTCCTCCTCACTGTACTGGATTCTCTCACGCCCCTGACCATTGGCTTTTCCTTCATGCCAGAGGAACGGTGTGAGTGCTATCAGGGAAGGCCAGTATCGCCCTGTCTGGCTCCTGGGAAGCAAATTGACTTGTTAACTGTCTGGACGGTCAGAGTGAGAAAAATTAATGCAGTCATTGGGTGAGCTGGTGGCTCAGGGAAGAGCAAACTGCACTGGTCTCGTCTTGCTAGGAAGTTTAGAGATGCCAGGATGTCAGAAGGAACACCTTCTTCCCTATTGACCTGCCCGTGCCCTAAGGTCTGGAGGGGAGGCCCTCACAGCAGCAAAAAGGGTGGGCACCAGGGACAGGGCCTTTATAGTGGTGGCTCCCAAACTGTGGAATAGGCTCCTTCCTGAGGTGCATCAGGCACCTGCACTCTATGCATTTAGGCAAGCTGTGAAGACGCGCCTCTTTGCCCTGGTCTTTGGCCAAGTAAAGGAACAGCCTTTTCCTGCCCACATTCAGATACTGCCAGGGTTTTAATATGGTATTGGTTTGAATGCGTTCATTTTATATGTTGTAACCCGCCCTGAGACCCTTGGGTATAGGGTGGGATGAAAATACACATAAATAAATAAATAAAATAAACACAGTATGCTAAAACAGGAGGATGAGGCAGAAGGAGAGCTCCCTCTGCATGGCTCTGGTGGTGAGCAACCACTCCGCTCCAGCTCAGGCAGCAAAGTTTCAGCTGGTGATTTCAGCTGTGGGAATAAGAATGGCGGGAGCAGCTTTGGCAATAAATATAGCGAGGTACAAATCTCAGCATTTAATTGTCTCATGGTCAGGTGTTCAAATTGCCGGCACATAGACCTCTTGAATGGCACATTTCTACTAGTGGGGGCTACCTAAGGATCTCTCGGCCTGTCCTCACCTGGCAGGCTGTTGTGCTGGCAATATTACACAAGCCACACACCAGCCTCTCTCAGGAAGGACTGCTCGCTCTCTCAGTCCGTGGCTCGTCTTTTGGGTGACAGCGACCACCAAGAGGATGAATTTTTTCCTAAAGCATCAGAAGACTTGGATGAGCAGCAACTTTCGTCCTCTGGTTTGCTAAAAATCAGTATCCCTAGAGGAAGGCAAAGCGAATCTCTGGATTTTTTTTAATTTGTGAATTTTGAACACAGTTATGGCAACCCTCGATCTTTCTGTTAGAACAATGTAGTTTTCAGCAAATTTTTGTGGGCAGATGCTGTTTTAAGTCTGTGCTCAAGGACATCCTAGTAGAAATGGGGGCGGGGGGGACGGACTGTTGTCCCAGAAAAATTAAGGCCAAGAGGTTTTCCTCTAGAAAAAGCCTTCTTCTATGCCCATCTTTCAGCTGTCATCCTTTCATCTCAGCTCACAATGGAGCAAGACAAAGTTCCAGCCCTGATTGGAATGAGAAAGGCCTCATTCGCTCACGCCACAAATAAAACCAATAAGGTTTCTCGCCCCAGCCCAGGTCTCTTCAGCCACGGGTGCTAGCGTCTTCAACCAATGTTCAGCAAAGTTCAGGTCAAGGTGGCTGGATAGTGGAAGTTGTTTATCAGGGTTTCGGGTTGGCTATTTATTTGTATATCTTGCCTTTCACCAAATGGTCCCAGAGCAGTTTTCAAGAAGAATAAAATATATAAAATATTAAAACATAATTAAGAATGTAACCCTTCCACCCTCTGTTAATTTGTATGTACATAAGAATTAAAAGTCCTTAGACAGATTTACAGCCTTAGAACCAGTATCTCCTCCTGACATAGGTTAGGGGATTTCTTCCACCATTTTCAATTAGGTCATTGGTAGATAAGCAGACTACCTAACCACACTGGACTTACCTGAAGGGTATCTTCACATTCTCATTCACAATGCAGGTTTCCTGGCCTTGTGGTAGGATATGCCATTTGGACTCTCATTTGGTCCTTCTTATTAAGAGCTTCCTTAAAGGAGTGAAAACGTACTCTTTACTTGTAGATTGTCTCCCTTAATGTTTCCTATCACAGTCACTGTAATACTAAATACCTGAACACAACCATCATTTGAACAGACAAACCCTTTTGCCAATTTTCTTACAGAATAGTCAGAAGATCATCTCACCTGGCAACTGTAGCCGTTACACTAGGTTGCCTCAGTTTAATTCCAGCCTTTTTTGAGGATGTGAAGATAAGCTTCAGATAAGTTCAGTGAGGTTAGATTAGGACTTCAGATGAAAAGTAACTCAGTCTTTCACAGGAACCAAGCTAGAGAAGTGGTGATATTCGCAATGCAGCCATCATCATCATTTATTTATGTAGCGCCATCGATACACATGGTACTGTACAGATAAAAAATTAACAAAAATCCTGCTAATGGCATTCAGTTTAATCAAAGGGAAATATTACATTAAGCATTAGGAATAAGGATGCTAAAGGCAAAATCCTAAAATTCCTGTAGCTCTCCAAAACCTCTGAAGACCAAGTATATTTTTAATTCTAACTTAAAAACTATAAGAGAGGAGGTTGACCACAAATGAACTTAAGAATTGACAAAGTCAGCTTCTGTTCTTTTCTATTTGAGAAAGAGAGAAGAAAAGGCATCTTCAAGACTATTTGCTTTTAGATTGTTGTCATTGCAGACGCTTACAGGGTGTCCCCTTTGGCCCATTGAGTGCATTTAGCAGCAATATTGGCTGCCTTTCTCAGTGGGGCTTCTGTGGAGGATAGTTGTAAAAGTATGGCTTGGCAAATGCCTTCCGTGTTCTTTGGACACAACTATAAAATAGGCCTGTCACTCCGCAGAGGTAAAGACAGATTGTTTTGAGGTGGAGGGGACCTCTGGGGTCTCCATTCGGTGCACAATTCACTAGCCCGTCCTGGATAGATGACCACCCAGTCTCTTCTTGAAGACCTCCAATGAAGAGGAGCATACCTCTCCACCAACTGGCAGCTCTTATGACCAGGAAGTTCTTTCTCGTATCTTTAGTGTATTTAAAGTTTCAACCTGTTAGCTTTCATCTTACCTGCTTGGGCAAATGAGAATTAGTCCAATTCCCCCTAAAGTGTGATAGCCCTTCAGGTGTCTGGAGATAGCTATCCTATTCCATTTGTCTTTCAAGAGAAGAACATTGATGCTTACTCTGAGGGAGTGTTCCTGAGGATGCAGAAGGAAAGCGGACTCTATGGACTAGGGGAACATTCTCTGTGGTTGACATTATCTCAAGTCTTCTAGCATTTGCAAGATTCTCCAGGTCCACTGGAACTGGAGGAAACAGGTGCTTCTTCATCCCCCTCTTCATCTCCTGGAACATTTTGTCATGTTTTCTTCTTTGCTCCTGTTTTTGGCTTCTTTCTGACTTGAGTTGACCCTGCTTGACTGCAAGAGAATGATAATTGCTTGGACATCGCTTGGAGTCATTTCTGCTTCCCTTCTGGCAGCAACTACCATCAGGATGGGCTGGGATCTCCTGCAGAATCCTTATTATTGGGCCTTGCAGGGAATTGCTGAGTGCAAGACAAAAGGAAAACTTGCTTTGCTGTAATCCTGAGTGTCTGGTGGACCGGTTGTTCCACTCAAGGAGTGAGTCTTCTCAGAAGGACCAGCTAAATTCTGGAAGGTGATCTACAAAGGTGTTCCTGTGACCCCGCTGACCTTTGAACTCTTCCTCTGTGGCAGGTATTGGCTGAGGTGCAGTCCTGGGACCTTCCGCCCCTTGTGGAGCGATATCGCAAGGCCTGCCGGAGCCTGGCTGTCGGTAAGCTCTGGTCCTGGTGCAGGGTGGGCTTCTCAGCCCACTGGTCAGCATGAGTCGGTTTCCAGCTCCGCCTGAGTCCCTTCCCTGACTTTCTGGGTCCTGGGCTCAAGAAGGGACGTCCACCCATGGCTTAGGTAGGCATGTGGAACTCCCCTGTGGGGCTGGTGGAGGAAGCTTGGTCCAGAGCTCCTTAGGAGAAATTGCCCCTTTGGGTGGGCACCCTGCCCACCTGTTTTGCACCCTGTGCTGCCTTGGGAGTCTCCTGCCCTGGAAGGAGAATGATGTGCCCGTTTCTCTCTTCTGTCCTTTGCTGGCAGGCGAGCACCGTTTGCTGCTGAAGATGCTGGAGCGCCAGGAGTTGGGTCCTTCCTTCAGCGTTGCTGGGGTGACCCTGCGCCGCCTCCACCTGACCCCGCTTCTCCGGGCGCTCAAGCTGCAGACCTCGATACGGCACCTGTGTCTCTCCAAGGCCGGCCTGAGCAATGACTCCGCTGAGGAGCTCCTGGCTTCCCTTAGCACCATGCCCAGTCTGAAGACCCTGGACCTCTCGCACAACTGTCTGGGGCCCCAGGGGCTAAGCAGGCTGGCAGGTGAGCCTTTGGGCTCCGTCATCTTCCAGGTGAGGGCAGGAGGAAGAGGTGGGGAGCCTGAGCGCCCAGGGAGGGACTTTTCTTTTTCTCCATTGACTTGGGATGTTTCTGGTGCAAGGCGCTGGTTTTGCCATGGCAGGACAAAATGGGAGCAGGACTGAAAGTGAAGTGGGGGCACTTTGGGGGTGTTTATGTGACAGCAGAGCGTGAGGGAAGGCGCAGGCGGGCTCTGCTGATCCTAGACTGAACACACAACAGAGTTTTGATGTGCTTCGGCCATAGTTCAGCCGGCTTTTTGATCATACAGAAGCTCAGGCACCTGAGCCCTCTGGCAACTGGATCTTTCCAGATGCCCCATGGGTTCTGCTGCCAGAACTGAGGCCTGTCTCGTGTAGGTGGCCACGCACTAGGGCCTGTACACACCAGGCATGAAGGACTACTCGCATTTCTGGCCGGTCCCACTGGCCAGAAATGTGAATGGTCCTCCGTGGACTCCTCTGCACCAATGCCACGAAAGCCAGGGTCCTGCCTCCTCGCTGGCTCAGCCGGCTGCCGCCATCATCATCATCACACAGTTTGTGACGCTCTGGCAGGCCGATGCAAAGGGGCGGGACCAATCCTGGTGACGTTTGGGGGCGCGTGCCCCCCCGCCCCCCCCGAATCAGTCCAGCGCCAGCCTGCTGCTGTGCCGATGGCCCATGGGGACCTGCCTGATCGTGGCCCATGCATGCGCAGACTACGCATTCCCCACACGCAGTGAGCTGGACGAAGAGCAAATGTTCACACCGTTGGGCGCTCGTGGGAAGTCTGGCGTAGTTTAGATGTTAGGAAAAAATTTCTAACAGTAAGAGTGATCAACCAGTGGAACAGGCTGCCACGGGAGGTGGTTGGTTCCCCTTCGATGGAGGTCTTCAAGCAGAGACTGGACAGCCATCTGTCTGAGATGGTTTAGGAGATCCTGCCTTGAGCAGGGGGTTGGACTCGATGACCCAGGAGGTCCCCTCCAACTCTACCATTCTATGATTCTATGCTCCACACCTAATCAGCAATTAGTGCACTTCTGGGGAGGGCAGGCATGCTTCTGGGCTGTAGTAGCCGAATGGACGTGCATAGGCCCTTCACCAGAGCTGCACTGATTGCTCCCCAGAGGCCTAAATGAGAATTGGCCTCCGGTTGCATACAGAGCCAAGGTTGCTGTTACCTTAGGTGGGTTTGTCTGCCTTTTCAGCTTGATGGCAGCCATCCTGGCCTTCCTTTTACCACCCTCCGCCCTTTTTTCAGAACCTGGAGGACTTGGATCTCAGCTTGAACCCCTTGGGCGACAGCAGCGTCCGCCCCCTTGCCGCCCTGGTCCAGGCCTGCCCTGCCCTGAGCTCCCTCGGTCTCCAGGCCTGCAGCTTCACCACCGCCTTCTTGCAGCACCACCGCCTCCCACTGGCCACTGCTCTGAAAGGTAAGAGGGACGGGCAGCTCTGGTCCCGGAAAGCGGTTTTTGGTCTGGCTCCTGGATAGTCCCACAGTTCATTCAAGACAGAAACACCGTAGTAAAGAAAGCTCTTAATTACTTTTTCCTGCTGGCTAAATGGATGGTCAGTTACAAGGAACTGAACGCTTGTGTGTTTTGCCTCTCTCCCTCCTTCAGTTTTCTAATCAAGAAAGTCTCTTTCAGAAAGAAACCCAGCCCTGTTGATAGAAGTAAAAGCACACAAAGGGAGCATTGTGAAAACAAATTAATTGTATTTCTTGGACGCCTTTCTCTCTGCTGCTTCTCCTTGGTGCTTGAATGGTCTTTTTCCCCTCTCCAGGGACTGAGCACCTCAAGAGGCTGAACGTCTCCCACAATGCCCTGGGGCCCTCTGGCCTTGCCCTGCTCCTGCAGAGCCTGCGTTGCCAGTCGCTCGCCCACCTGGACATCAGCGCCGTGGTGGCGAAGCCGGGAGACCAGACGCCTCTGCAGGACCCTGTGGTCAGCTACTTAGCCCAGGTAGGGTCACCCTGGGAAAGGAAAGCTGGTTCTGCCATCTTCTTCCTTCTGCAATCCTGCTCTTCGGCTCTTAATTCTGAAACCTCCTTTCCCCGGACAGGAAGGCTGCGCTCTCAGCCACTTAGCTTTCTCAGGAAATCGGCTGGGCGACGGCGCTGTGGCAGACCTGGCCAGGTATGGAGGGCTGGGGCGCCTGGGGAGTTGGTGGTCGCGGATCCCTTCCACGGTGGGGGAAGGCCGCGCAGTTGCGCCTCCGCTTGGTCTTGACAGCCTGGAATGCAGATTGGGCCACAGGCAGCGTCTGCTTGGTTTTCACGTTGGAGGCAGGAGGATTTCTTGGAGTGATTTTCCTCCTCCTCCATTTTGTGACGAAGGCATTAGGGGATGGGCCTCCTCCCTCCACAGAGAGAGCGGCTCTTGGGATGAGCCAGTTGGCTGGCGCCCCTGCCTGGAGGTTCCTCCCCACGCATTCTCTGGCTCACCAGGGTCAAAACTCCCATCGTTGGTCGAGCTGCAAAAGGCAGCAGGCAGGTTGCTTGGTGTGTTGCCTGTGTTTGGGACCTGCACTGGTTGCCACGGAGCTGCTGAACCAGATTCAAGCTGCTGCTTTTGGAATCCTAATCATGTTTTGGCTCACCTGGAGGAGCAGGTCTGAGATTTGGGGATCCTGTTAGGGTTACAACTTCTCCTGGGACAGCAGGTGGAAGCGGTGGCTGGAAGAGCCTTTGCCCAGCTTCAGTTGGTCCAGCGCTTTTAGCTCTCATCACCTCTAGACCAGACTACTGCAGTGAGCTCTACCTGGGGCTCCCCTTGAAGATGACCCAGAAACTACAACTGCACCAGTTATTCCAAATGCAGCAGCTCGTGTGCTCTCTAGCGGCCAGAAATGTAGCCCTTTAATGCCTCAGTTGCAATTGCTGGTTTCTGGCTTGGTGATGACCCTTAACGTCCTTCAGGGCCTATGCTCGTGGCCAACGAGGACCCAGTTTGTGAGGAATTTCCAACAAGGGGCCTTTCTGCACTTGGCCTTATTCTGGAATATATGCCAGAATAGGGACCTGCTATCTGCCTGCTAGTGCAGACTGGAAGACCCCACGTGAGGCCTGCCGTAGTCTGCGTTAGCTTGTGGCCAGCAGACCACTATCCCGAGATACATCCCAGAATAGGGCCAAGGTCTCTTGCAATTCCCTGGTCCACATCCCAAGCAAGGAAGGGGCCTTCTCAGCTGTGGCCCCTGCACTGTGGATTGCATTGCCACCTGGCTTAGGGACTTGAGAGTTGGATGTTTGAAACCGCTTTTGTCTGTTAGAATAAGGCACTTCAAGTGCTTGGCACCGAGCGTTTATTTTGATGGTCTCAGCATCTGTCCCACGGAGCAGGGGGGGGGGCGCTTGAGGGACGCTTCTACTTTCTTTGGGCTCTTTGCTGACCTGAAATCTGCCTCCCCCCCACCATTTAGGTGCCTCCCCCTCTGCCCATCTTTAATCTCCCTGGATTTGTCTGCAAACCCCGAGATCAGCATTGTTGGCCTTCGGACGCTCTTGCTGGCCCTCGAGGGAAGGAGCCGGACCCTGGAATTCCTCGGCTTGGCAGGTGAGCAGGGCAGCCCTGGTTCCCCAGGCCTTGCGCTGCATCTGCCTCCCCCAACCCCCCCCCAAAGGCAAAAAAACTGAACAGCGGAGCTGAGATAATGGACCATTGAGGGACTTATGATTCTTCCCTTACTTCTGGCACCCTTTCCTTGGGGAAGTTGTTGTGATCACACACAGTTAAAGGGGGGGTCCTGGCACTGCCTTTTGGCGGAGGCTCTTTGGCAACCGTCTCAATGAACTGTGCAGCTTCCTCTTCAGGGGTGGGGAAATGTGGCCGGCCTGGCGAAGGCCAAGCAGTGGCGTCCAGATGCCCCTGAAGATGAGCTGAGACGCTCCCGTTCTTCCTCCCACAGGCTGCTCCATCAGAGGGCCGCTGGACAGCGTCGCCTGGGCAAAGCTCTCGTCCAGCGTCGTCCAGCTGAAGCTCTGCAGCCGCCAGGTGAGCAGGAGCGACCAGCAAGACCTCTCGCAGCTGTGGCTCCAGCCGGAAGGCACCTCCCTCTGTTCAGTCACGCGCCAGCACAAGCTCTTCTGCCACTGTGAGAGGATTCACCGCGCATAAACACGGCGGGCCAGGCCGATCGCTCAGTGTCTGAAACAGCAGCAGCAGCGTGTGGATCGAAGAGGCTCAGTCCCCACATCCGACAAGGGCTTTGACTCGAGGCGCCCCGTGGGCTGACTGAGGCGCCAGTGCAAATGGGCCAGTCTCCGCCCAGGTGGAGGGCAGAGACGGGCCGCTACCGTGGCTCTGTAAGGAGAGAAGGCACAGGGCCGGACTCTGAGCCCCTGGGGCCGGAGGAGTGCCTGTGCACCAGCATCTCCTGAGCTCCCTGTGGCAGCCAGAGCTGCAGGCCTTGTATTCTGAAAGGGAGGAGGACGCAAAGAGACGCCCCTCCCACTGGAGAAGGGGCTGCGGCCCCCTGGGATCCCCTTTTTGTGCAAATGTGTCAGATTTATTTAATGAAATTGCTCTTCCCATGAGACCCTGCATCTTCGCTTGCACGCCTGTTCTTTCTGGTTGCTCCTGCTTGAAAAATCGGGAGGGCAGGAGGGCGGGCAGATGTATTGAGGAATCCTGCTTGATCTGAATCTTATTGCAGTCCCTGGAGGAAGTAAGTGCTGCCCTCTGCAGAGTCCTGCTCTATGCCACGCAGGAGGCAAATGGGCAGCCGCCTCGTTCCAGGCCGTCCCCAGCAAACGCTTTCTAAGCCCAAGAACTAAGCCTGCGCCGTAATTTTGTAGAGGGTTTAATTGCTTCGCACCAGGAGAGTTTCAGCCTCTCTTTCTCTAAGGCAAAAGCAAGACTCAAATAAATACAAGAACCCTTCCCTCGCGATCCCTCAGCCGCTTGATCCTGGAGGCTGCAGGAGGAGGCAGCCGGCACGGGTGGAGGGATGGCCCTCCCAGTGCCTGGGGCCCCCAGACCCTGCAGCCAGAAACACTATACACGGAAAGAGCCGCGAGGCCTTTACATCAACAGAAGGCCTCCTCTCTGCAAGAGGAGGAGGAGGAGAAACTCCAGTCCGAGGGAGAGAGGTACATTCAGCAGCTCCGTGGTCTCAGGTAGTGAACGCGTCGTGGCAGCGCTCCGCTGGCACCTGCGAGGGGAGAGGCCGACGTCCGAGCGGCATCCTCACGAGTGCAGGAAGCGGTTGAAGGCATTGTAGGCTGACTCCAGGTCAAAAAGCATCTGCCGGACCTGGGAGTCGTCCAGCTCGTCGGAAGCGGACATCCCGCTCAGCGTCTGCAACCTGGAACAGAAGGGTCACTGGGACGTGGCTGAGCGACCCAGACACTGGGAGGGAGCAGGAGGGCCCAGCCGGGGTCTCAGGCTGTGGACAGCCAGTCAGAGTGGCCGGGGTGCATAAGCACAGCTGGCGAGGACGAGGTAAGTACCTCACACGCACGTCCCGGCACAGGGCACAGGAGGGTGGGTGCCCAGGGGGGTTCCTGCGAGCCCGAGGGGATCCAATCCAGTCCCCTACAACCTGCAGGATCCCAGGGAAGGGACCGGATAGGCCTGCCCGCCCCTGGGTTGAATTCGACCCAATGGCAGACAGGTCTGCAAGTGGGGTCCCGCCCCCTGCTGGCCTTTTCAGGCTAAGACATGGGGGAACACTTTCCCCATTCACACACAGGCAGGTAGTTCCTTACCTGCCTACGCGTGAATGGGGAAAGCGTCCCCGCATGTCTTAGCCTAAGTGCACTATAGCCGTTTGATTATAATGCGAAAAGGCCTAAGGAAAAGCACATAAGCATGAAATATATTTTACCTGCTCTTGCCTTTGATGCAATTTGCCTCATTTATATTAGTGCTATCAAAAAGAGCAAGTCAGCAGCCAGTGGTTAGTGTGGAGGGGCAGCCCGGGAAACGGCTTCAGTACCAGGCCTCCATTTTTGCAGGACCAGCACTCACCACTGGCTCACTTTCTGCCGTCCCTCGAAGTCCGGCGGCAGGTGGCTCATGCGGTTCATGGTCTCCATCAATTCTCGGAGGTCTGGCTGGATCTGCGGAGGACAAGAGGAGGCGCCCCGTGGGTGGGGTCTCCCAAGACCGTCTCTTGTTGTTTTTCTTTCGAAAGTATCAAGTCGGCTTCCTTGACGTAAAGCCCAAAAAGGTCCCTGCCGCTCTGCTCAGCCCCCTCTTTGCAAGAGAAGCAGCCAGGTGCCCCGGGACACAGAGAAGCCTCCTTCTGATCCTGCTTCCTCGGCAAATGGCTGGCAGTTGTGATGCCTCAGGCACCTCAAGCATTTAACAGGTGTGATTGTAGCCCCCAAGGGACCTTGAGGCGTCGGCCCACTGGTTGCCCCAGAGCAGGCGGCCTGGTAGGGGTGTGTGTGGTCCTCCATGCTCCAAAGCAGATGCCGCCATAAGCAGCGCCGCCTTCCAGGCCTCACGGGACTCTTGGCTCTGCAGGCCACATCCAGACTCAAGCGCCGCCTCCTCTCTTACCTCATCCATGGCCCGGATTTCCAAGCGCAGCTTGTCCATCACCGTGATAAAAAGCTGGAAGAGAAAGCAAAGCCTCCCAGTTAGGCCCTGCAGGGAGAGGGGGCCCAGAAGCAGCATCCCCCAACCGCTCACCCGCCCCTCCGCCCTCCACCTACCGACACGATGTCCGCGATGCAGCGGTTGAGGTTGCCCTTGTCGTCCTTGATGGTGATCGGCCGGTCCTCCTTGATCCTCTCCATGGCCAGCGGGCAGTCCAGCTGCAAGACAGCCGACAGTGGCATGCGTGACGCAAGGCGAGGCGATCCAAGCCCACCTCCGCTGACGGCTCTGGCTCCCGTCCCAGGACCCAGACGGGCTGGAAATGGGCGAGAGCCGCTGCCTCTTTTGCCTCCCATGAGCCTAGACTGGAGCCTTGTTTCCACCCAGGGCAAAGGATCCGGACACACAGTGGACCTTCCTCCTGGCTGCCCTTGGCCTCTCCACACCCAGCAAAGGGCGTTTACCCGGAACTTGCGGCAGAAGTCATCGATGGAGCTGATTTCCAGGCCCTGCACTTGCTTGAAGGCGGCCTTGTACTGGACCAGGAGGCGCGAGCAGGCGGCCGTGTACCTGGGGGGAGCAGGGCGTCAGCTACAAACAGCTGGGCGGCTCCTCTGGTGACTTCCTTTCCCAGCAACACTTACAGAAGTGCCGGCCAGAAACGGGCCCTGCAGGAGGAGGACCCCGAACTGCATAGACTACGGTCGTTCATTCTGTGGCCCTCCAGAGGTTCCTGAACTACAACTCCCAGCATTCCACGCCAGCCCCACTAAGAATGCTGGGAGTTGTAGCACAGGAGCCCCTGGAAGGCCACACACCAAGCACCGCAGGCAGGTCCTATCCTCTCTGTCCGTTTGTGGAAGCTCCCAAGAGGGGGGCGGCCCTTCCCCTTTCACTGCCCCCTGGCCATACTTTATTCACACCGGTCACCAGGGGCCCCTCCGGTTAGGGCTTTCTTTGCACCAACCCTGGGCCCTGAGCTGTTCCTTCTCCTCCATCTCGGCCTCCAGCCCTTTCCCAGAAACGCAGAAAGAGCGCCCCCCGCAGCTGGGCAGACTCCTCCTGGCTGCAGGGCCACTCACTCGTTGGGCGTGACGCAGTCCTTAATGTAGGCTTTCTCCAGCGCCTGCAGGGTCTTCACGACGGCAAACAGCTCGGCCATGTTGTCGTACCTGCAACCCAACTCATCTCAGTGCCTCTGGGGCTCTGCAATTCCCTCCTACCAGCCCAGCCTCCTCCACCCGGCCCAAGACAGTCTCAGGCCTAAGCAAGGGCTCTTCCTTAAGTCTCACAGACAGCAAATTACTCACTTCTCTCGCTCGCGGGCATTCTTGTACAGCTTCACCTCCTGCAAGGAAAGCAAACGTGAATTGCACCTGCCGGCAATTCATAGGCCAAGGAACACAAAGGGGATTCCAGGGGAGCTTTGGCCCTGGGCTGAGGAAGACGGTCCCTCTGTGCCCTTTAAAGGGTCCACTGAGCAGCTTCAAGCCGAGCCAGTTGGCGGCACCACAATTTGACATTTCTGTTTTGCACGAAACAGCCCTTATGCCCGGGAAGATGCCACCTGCTCCCTCTCACCAAGTCTTTTTGAAAGGGAAATCTGGATTTCTGGAGCAGGGAGACGGAGAAGCCTATACTTGCCTCATAGAGTTCTGGCTTGTTTGCTGGTGCTGAAACCAAAAGAGGAAGAGAGTTAAGCCTGGTTGGTCTACCGGAACCTCTGCTTCTATGCTCTGAATCGGAACCAGAATAGCAACATGCACAAAAAGGGAAGGAGGGAAACTTCACCCCAAGTGTGCTCCTGGCCCTATCCACACTTGGCTTTATTCTGGAATATAAGGGCCTGCTGTCCACATACTAGTGAAATGAAATGGACTTTACTGATTAGTCATTTGACCATATCAAGTTTACAAAAGATAAAATCTAACGAAGCCTACAAGGATAAAATTAAGAAACAAAATATCATTATTTGTCCCCATCACCCTTACGAGGCACTCCAATCAATCACTGAGTGATTTCCTGGGTCGGACGCCGTAGCAAAAAACAAAGCTGCCCTAGACGTCACCTGGACATTTTCTCCCTGCAGAAGGTTAATCAACTTATGTTCTGCATTCCAGTGGGACACATTTTGTGAAAGAGTGGGACACATTTTGTGAAAGAGGGCCCAAACAAGAAAAATATGTTATTGAAGGATATAAGGGACAGGTAAACAAGATATGAGAAATATCTTCACCTACTGCTGCACCACAAACACACAGTCTTTCTTCATAAGTGCCTGATGTTATCTCCCAGACTTCACCATGGAGTCAATAAGTTCAAAACATGTGTAAGTAAATTGTTGCCTTAACTAGTGGGGCATTATGTAAACAAAATGTTTTTCAAGTTCATGCTAGTGCAGGTTACAGTAGACCCAAGTGAGACCTTCCAGAGTTCATACTAGCGTGTGGACAACAGACCTCTATCCCAAGACATATTCTAGAGTGCAGCCAGGTGTGAACAGGCCCCTTGGCACAAAGAGGCACTGTGGAAACCCAGGCACTCACCTCCCATCCCAGGGGTGGCTGGGATTCCATGGAACATTCTTGCCACTGGCAGCTACTGGGATGAAGGCCCCCAAAACACAGAAAGCCTGCAAGATACCAGGGAGATCAGCCAAAGCTTCACAGAAATACTTGACGGGAGCACAGACCCTTGCTGTACATTCGGAGGCAAAAGTATCAGGCCTTGTTACTACAACCTGTGCCCCAAAGCAAAACCTCCATTTTTTCCCCACACACCGAAAGGATCAAGCAGGCACTCCAGCAACACAGGCCAAGGCTGAAGCGATACCCTGGCAACCGGCCTAGTGGCCCTCATGGGTCAGTAGGATGTCCTCAGTCAAGTCAACCAGTTGCTTATGGAAGCTCATGGTCAGGTTTACTTGCACTTAAGAGCCAGATCAATTTCATGTTTGTTATTCATGTATTTATCAAAACACTTCTATGGCACTTCCTATCTTATGACATAAAGTTAAAGACAAATAAAGTTAAAGTCATAAATCAGACGTGCATGCATGCGGAGAAATACAGCTGGGTGCCACCAGGATGCTGCTGGCTGCATGTAGATGCTGAAGGATGCTGGGGACACAAGGCAGCTGCCGAAGCTGGAGGCTCCACCTGTTAATATTATTTTCAGCACTGAGCAGGGTCAACAGAGCTCTGCCCTCCTCCTCTCCCCCAAGGGATCCTCCATCTCCCCAAACCAGGTCTGAACCCAAACTGAGACAGGCCAAGAACCCACCCTGCGACGGCACCTCGGCCAAGAAAGGGGCATTTGCGGTGGCTCTGCGTGTCCAGCCCCAGGAAGAGCTTTCCCAGAAACGGACACATCGGCCCCTCTCGGTCCACTCGGTCTGCCTCCCCTTCCAGACTCTTGTCCATCTTGGCGCGTTAAAGAGTTCTAATGCGCCAAGATGGACGAGAGTCTGGGAGGGTCTAGAGGACACGTTCGGGGCGCCTCCGTCCTTCTTCCGAGCATCGCCCAGCAGGACCACGAGTGACCCCCAAAGCCTCAGGGAAGGCTGCTCTGCGGGGACCCCCGACGGCCTCAGCGCTGCCAGAAGCCCAAGCGGCCCCTCGCCGGCCGGCCAGCCCCAGGCGGGAACCCCTTCGCTGGGCCATGGGCGGTCGTGGCCCCGTCGCCTCGCCTCCTCGCGCTCCGGTCGGCCGGGCAGGGCAGGGCCAGTCCCGGGGCCCGATAGGTGGCGGCGGGGGCCAGGCGAGGGGGCTGCGGGCGCCGGGCCTCCAAAACAGCGACGCTTCGGCCACCCGCCCCTTGCAGCCCCCCCGGCGGCCTTCCTCCTCCTCCTCCTGCGGCTGCTCTCCCCCTCCTTCCCCCGCCGACGCAGCAACGAGTCCCAGTCCCACCCCTGGGGCTGCGGGGCCTTCCCGGAGTGGCCCCCCCGGGAGGGGCGTGGTGCCAACATCATCATCCCAACCCAAATTGCCTGTCTGGTGTCGCCTCAATGGGGAGGGAGGGAGGGAGGCCGCTCGCTCGCCCGCCGCCCACGGATTGGGGGCCCATCGCCCGCCGCCCGGCCGGGCTCACCTCCTCGCTCCGCTCCGCTTTCTTCTTTGTCCCTTTTCACTTCCTGGAAAATGGCGGCCGGCTCTGCTCGCGCTCTCGGCCGATCCTCCGCAATGTCTTAGCGCCGCTTTTTTTCGCCCTATCAGAAGGAGCCCAGCCCACAGATCGCGGCCTCGGCGCTCGATTAGTTGTGGCGCGTACGTGTGACGTCAGAGAAAGGAGATCGACGAGAGATAGACCGGCGCACACGCGCGTGATTCCGGAGCGATTTCTGCAGGTGTTCTGCTGTCCCCCCCATCGCCGGAGTGGCCGAGAAGCAGGGCCTGCGCCGCGTCGGCTCCCGCACTGGAGGCGCAGCGCCCGCAGCTTTCCCGCCCGTTGGTGGCCGCGCCCAGGGTGCCCAGGGTGGCCGGGCGGCATGGATCCGGAGTCCCCGGCGGGCCAGGCTCGCCCCGCGCCCCGCCCTGCCCGCCCCCTCCCTCCGCCCTCCGGGGCGTCCCGGGACGGGGAGGCGGTGGCGCCTGTCTCGGGGAACTCTGCACGCGCTCTCTCCAAGCCAGCCTCCTTGAGCATCCCCGGAAAGACGGCCGGCTGCGCACTCCAGACATGCTCAGAGGCACGAGTGCGAGCGTCGATGAGCGAAACCCCGCAGCAAGGGCGCTCTGGCCCCCCGGCTGCAGCTTAGCACTTAAGCCCGTGGGGGGAGCGCGCCTGGTGTTCGCGACCCATAAGCGGGCTCCATAGTAAAGCCAATGGCGCCTCTGAATGCGGGGAAGAGGCTGCTCCTTCGCTTCGCCCCGCCAAAGAGGCGCGTCTTCACGGCTCGTCTGAACGCACCTGGTCGGGGGTGGGAGAGCGGCTGGGACTGGGGGGGGGACTGCAAGCGCAGAGCGTGCAGCATTTTAAGCCCCCTGGGCCTCCCCTGGCCTTCCCCGGTTCCTGGGGCTCAGCCTCCTCACGCTCACCGCGCACTCGGTCCGTCTTTGAAACGGCGCTCAGAACCATAAAGCCATCAGAGGATCTCCCCCGGTCAGCGATGCCCTGCAGTGGACGCTAGACGCCTTCTTGTCCCTCACAGCACGCGAGTGTTCGCAGTTGCACTAAGCTGCGAGGGGTGGTGACATAGGAGAGGGCCTTTTCTGTGGTGGCTCCCAGACTTTGGAACCCCTTCGCTCCATCAGGAGGCGTAACAGGCACCGACGGTTTTCAGGCCTTTTCACTCAGGCCTTTAATGGTTAGTTTCCTCCCAACGCTGACCTGCCTGGAGGGTTTTGTATTATTTTAGGGTTTTTATTATTTTGTTATAACCCAGCCGGGATCCCTTTGGTGGAGGGCAGGATATAAATACTTTAATAAAAATGAATAAGCAGTACAATCGACTTTCACTGCCCCTCCTTGCAGTAGCCTTACAGCCAATTAATAGATTGTCTCTAAAGGAACCTCCTCTGCTCCTAGTGACAATTTCCCATAAACTTGAAGATTCCAGTTACACCAGTGTCCTGTAACCCCATGATCCTTGTGTATTTGTGAGTCAGTGTGTTGCTCCTCACACACACAAAAAGCACTAAACCTTTTGCTTGGGATAAAACACGTGCCATCCCCTTCTGCATTCAGCCTGGGCAATGAAGCAGCCATTGTTAAAACTTCTGCCTTAAAGGTCATTTGGAATCTGAGATTTTGGACCAGTCCATCTTGCCTAAGAAATTCCCAAAGCAAAAGGGACATATATAGAGACAACCATTAGGGCCATACGTATATTCCTCTGAACTTCCAACCCTTACTCAACTGGTTCAAGACACCTCAATATAAAATGCTCATTCAGTTTTGCAATGTCTTAAATGAGCTGTCTCTCTGAGATGGCTTTAATTTCATTTTTAAAGCTTTCTTCTGTATCTCTAATACATTCTTTTTAATGGTTTTGGAAGAAATAATGACTCACTTTTAAAGCCTTTGTAAAAGATCTTGCTAAATTCCCTTGGGGTTTGAATTTGGGTTTATTTTGGGGGTTCCAAATGATCCAAAATTCTGCTCCGTGATCAGCATCAGAAGTTGCTCCCATTAAGCCCAATGGTAACTACCAAAAATGCACTTGTGCTTCATTTTGTAAGTATTTGGTTTATTTTATTGCTTACACGTGGATTGCAGTGATCTCACATTTAGTCAAACGGCTCATTTGGAGAGTTCAGACTAAGCTATTGAAGCTTCAGTAAGACAGATGCGTCACCCATCACTTGTTCTCCAGTTGCCCTCTGGGTTAACACAGGGCCCCTCGTATGCCTTTACATTAACTCTCCTTGAGAAGTTATACATTCTTTTAACCTTAACACCAAGGTACAAGCCGTGCCCCAAATGATCTACATCCAAACAGCACCAGAGCGTCACACGCACAGCGGGTAAAACACAGGGCCTTTGAATCATACGCTCTCCAAGGCAGGAGTCACAGGAAACCAGTCTTGGTTAAGAGTTCCTTGACTAATATTAGGACAATATACAGACCACTACACCTTCCAGGCATGTACAGTTTACCACGGAATGTCTCCGTTGGACCCAGCGTGGGAACAACTCCAGTGGGTCCAAAGTAAAAACAAGGTAGCCTATTTGCCTATTTCTCAAGCCCTAGTAAATGCTGGATGAAAGTGATGCCACTTTGCAGAAAGCAGATGCCCGCCGTGAGATGTAGCCAAAGAACCCACCCGCCCACCCACCCCCGCCAAAGACACTGAGCTTGAACTCCAAGGCAGACGGGGCGTGAAATGCAAGTAGCATGCAGAGCTGAATGGTGAAATGCCCACAGACGGAACAGCAGCACCATCGACCACCGCACGAGTGCAAATGAAGAGAGACATTCTTTTTCAGTGTTACTTATACAAAAGCAGTCAAACTTTAGAAAAAGACAGCAGCGCCGACGATCTCCTCTAAACGAGACACCACCGGGATGACAGCAGACGCCGAGACATCTTACCTCCCAAATCAAAAAGTGGAAGTTAAGGGCGTCAAGAAAAGGGCACCGGGTTCTATGGGGGGCGCTGCCGCCTCCGGTCTGAGCGGGGTGGAAGGGTGAAGCAGCGGCAATCACAGGGAGTGCTGTGTGCAAAAGAAGCTGTTTCGTCCTCCCCCAAGAGCTGTGACTGCTGTCAAACTGAAAAGAAGGGCCACGTTAACAGCCTGCGTTTCCTAGACCCCCCCAGGGCAGACATCACAGCAGCTCCTTGCAAAGGCGACAGTTTCCTTCAGGGCACCGCAGCGTTTGGAATGGCACCAGATTCATGGATCCCTCCCTCCCTCCCACAAAGGCGTTGATCTGAACTGGATGCAATGGCGAAAAGGTGTTTCCCGGCACCATCGTCACGCTCTACACCATAAAGAAAACACTGCCCACCAGTGACTGCAGCTTCCTGGCTCTCATTGTGCTATCGCAGGTAGTTTTTTACGTTTCTGAATGTTTACTGTCAACATTGTCGGTTAGAGATTGGATTTACAAACACAAGGCCTCTGGCTTGGCAACTCGGTCGATGGGCCTTAATAAACGGAATAACCTGTAGCCCCATCTCTTCCCACTCACCCCCCCCCCCCGACCCCACAAGCAGCAGAATAGACACGTTTTTCATCCTCAAAGGGAAAAAAATGCAAGAATGCAGATGTGGCTTGAAGCACTTTTGAAAAATACAGTCAGGCAGGGGGAAAAGATAAGCTAATGTGATTTTAAAAAACTGGACCCTTTTAGGAAGCTTTTTGTTTCCCAAATATCATTAACAAGTTACCTACTACGAATACTCAAGAGGAATGTTTCCTAGAGCTGCTTCTTTTACAGTTTCACAAAGACTTGGTAAAAAAAAAGAAAAACCAATTTAATACTTTAAAATGCCCCTAAATCTCTTGCACTATCCTAGATAAATATAATTTAAGAATCCTAAAAGTAGCACAGCAAAAATACATTTTTTTTGTCTAGAACAGCAGAGAACAATATACTTTAAGACATCAAAAATATATCAGCGTTTGGCGCTTGGTGAGTCATTTTCAAAATGGAACACGTCACGTGGGAGGCTCTGGAAGGACATTCATGGCCCGATTTACTGCTGAAAAGGCAAAGGGTCATTTCCTGAACGTGATTTCCTACCCTGGAGCCTCCGCGCCCAAGTGCGTGCCCAGCATCACTTGAGGAGGCGTGTTCTTGTGCCGCAGAAACGCAAGACACGAACGTGCTCAGAAGGCACCTGCCAGTTCAGCCTAGCCAGAGCGGGGACCCCGGCCTCAGCACCCGGCCGCCCCTGCAAGGCAAAGCCACTGGGCAAAAGACAAGCGTCACATTAGGCTGAGGAGGACGAGAGGAGATCTAAGCTGAACGCATCCCAGCCCAGGCCTGTTTCTGAATGTGTTATGAAATGCCAGAGGAGACACCGTGACGGCGAGCGACAGATTTGCGTGGGCTTTACACTACATGCTCTAGTGCTACGCGACGCCCGGTGGAGGTCAGAAGACTCTTAATACACACAGAGATCTGGGAACTTCATCTCATAGACGGGCACCGACTGGTAGTGCTGGTGTCCAGCGGTGATGGTCAGCGTCCCAGAGGGGCTGGGTGGAGGCCTGCAGGGAAGACATAGCAAACGCATTAGGATGCCAGGCAGGCCGGGCGGCCATGCGCACCACCCTCTTCCCAAAGGAACCTGAGTTGCTTCTGGACTCTTAGGCACATGGCGAACCCAAACACCACATAACAGGCGCCTGCAGTTAGGGAAACAGAAGCTTTCTCAATGTCTGGGACTCTTTGGCCTTGAAAAGAGGTGCCCTGATTGAAGTATATAAAAAAGGTGGATAGAGAACGTTTCTTTTCTCTGTCACACAACCCTAGAATCAGGGGACATTCTATGCAGCTGATGGGCAGGAGAGTCTGATCAGACAAGGGGAAGTATTTCTTCACCTAGAGGGTCATCGGTTTATGGAACTGGTTGCCAGGAGAGGTGGTGACAGCTACCAGCCCAGATGGCTTTAAGGAAGGGCTGGACAAACTGAAGGATGGCAGATGTATCAGTGGACACCTGAGTACACCTTTCAGGCTGTGGGGACAAGCAGGATGCCTCTAAGGCCATTTGCAGGGAGTCAAGAGCAGGAGAAGGTTTTGCCTTCATCTTCCGCTTAGGATGCCCATAAGCAATTGGTGGGCCCCTGTGTGGGATGGGATGCTGGGCTAGATGGGTTGTGGCCTGATCCAGGACGATGCCTCTCATGTTCTTATAGATGTTTCTTGCTTAATTTTTATTAAAAAGTAGGCAAAAGGCCACTCCAAGGCCTGTCATATTTTTTCCTCCACCTTTCACAAACAGCTGACATAATATCAGCAAACCAACGGAACCTTCCTCCTATACTCCGGGTGGACTGAATTAACGTCATCAGTGGTGTTTCTACCGGTTTCTCGACAGTGAAAAACCAGAGCCAGCAGGGCCGCTCTTTCTCCTGACTGGGCCCCATTTTGCCTCCAGGGGAAGTTGCTCAAGAGAAGGCAGCGTGGCACACACCAGCAGCTACTCTTGGCCTGCGCTCCGGCCTGCACACATGCTGCAATCCATTTCCTTCTCAGCCCCTCCGGCCACAGAAGAGATTTCCCACCGAGCCAGAAGGGGCGTCAGCAGCAGCAGCAGCAGCATCGAGAGACGCCTTCACCTGAGCTCCTTTGGCCCCTTTCGCTTACCGAATGGTGAGCTCCAATATCTGAGCGAGCCGGTCGTGGAGCAGGTTGGCCTGCAGGGAGGAAACAGAGCCACCCGGTTAGAGAAGAGCTGAATCTGTTCAGAGCTGGTTCCGTGCTGGAGGGTGGGTTTCCCCACAGCCCCAGAAGACGCCCTGCGTGGCCTTCCCAAAGAAGGAGGAGCCCAAAGATGGCGGCCATCCTATGCCCAAAGCCACCCATTTAGTGCCTTCCAGATGGTGCGGCTGTGTGAGCTGGCGCCCAGAGGACAGAGAAGGCACTTTACAGGGAAGACCCGACTGGCCCCTTCGCTTAGGAGACCTTCAGGCAAACAGACGGTTGGCCACCGTGCCCTGCAGAGGTCAACTGATTCTGAATCGGGGTTGCCAAAGGGCCTGGTATCCTTCGCATTCTCCTGCAAAAGGTTTCCAGCTTCAATCACCCTGAGATGGGCCAGGGCCACCAGGGCTCCCCACACAAGAGACCAAGGGCCTCCAGCAGCAAGTTCCAAAGAGCTGCCGCAGACCACCACCACCCACTCCCAAAGCGCCTGCAATGCTCTTCTGACCAATTGGTTTCACCCAAAGGTCCCATAATGCTCGGCAAAAACATCCAGGAAATCAGTTAAGCATCTCCAGCACTCCAGAGGAAGAAGAAGAGTTGGCTTTCCTATCTCGCTTTTCTCGCCCATTTAAGGGGACTCAAAGCGGCTGACAACCCTTCTGTTCTTCTCCCCACCACAGACACCCAGTGAAGTAGGTGGGGCTGGGAGACCTCAGAAGAGAGCTGTGACTAGTCCAAGGTCATCCATCTGGCTTCATAGAGGAGGGCAGATTCGAACCCAGTATTCCCAAAAAGAGTCCGGCTCCCTAACCACTAGACCAAACTGGAGTCCGGCCATCGCTTGTTCTCCCTTGTGGACGCCCTCCCTCCCTCCCTCAGAGCCTCACCTTGGTCTCGCACTGGGCTGCGATCTCCTCAAAGGGAGCCTTCTGGAACTTCTCAATCACCAGCCGCCGCTTCTCCTGCTCCTGCTCCTCAAGGCCAGTGGTATCTGGAACAGTTTTTTAAAAAGAGGAAGGGGAAGAAAAAGGGGGAATGGGGCGTCAGAGACTCTTGGGAGAAAACTGCTGCTTACCTGACTGGGCAAGCAGGCGGAGCCAGTTTGGGAGCCAGAACCCTTCCTGGTTTTGCAAGCAATGAGCTGCTACCAAACTGTCCGGCTGGGCTCCACCCAGTCCATGGACCACAGGCGGCACTGGACAGGTTTGGCTTTAGTACCCTGCTTTTCTCACCGATTTAGGGGACTCAAAGCATCTGGCAAACCTTCTGTTCCTTCTCCCCACAAGAGAACACCCTGTGAGGTAGATGGGGCTGTGAAAGCTCAGAAAAGAGCTGTGACTAGCCCAAGGTCACCCAGGTGGCTTCATGGAGGAGGACAGGATCAAACCTGGCACTCTCAGGTAAGAGTCTAGCTTCCTAACCACTAGACCAAGCTGGCTGGGATCTGACACCAAAAGTGTTCACTGAAATCTCAGAGGGAGCCGTTTGCATCACCAATGCTTCCTTGAGCGTGTTTTCTTGTGTTACTTAAGAGTTCAGCCCGCCAGCTGGCTGCTGGAGGGGACGCAAGGGCAGCCATCTTCTCAAGGAACCGGGGGGAACCTCACCGATTGCCTTCTTCAGGGCTTCAAAGGTGATTTCCTCCGTGTTGTTCACCTGGAGGAAACAAGAATCCCTGAGTTAGTTCAGTCGCAGACAGCAGGAAGAACAAAGCTGCTCACAAGCACGGAAGAGTCAGGCGTTTCTGGTGTTAAGATGCATTTGCAACTAAAACTATTAGATCTATTCAGGCACCATCAATGGACGCTCTGTCCTAAAACCGCTCCAAGGGCAGCCTGGCCTATCCAGAGTGCAGCCCACATGGACCCAGCGCCCCTTGTCTTCTGCCACAAGGAGCCGCTGCAGAGAGGCACAGGGGGAGAACAGACTTCCAGATATTCTGGATTTTGGCTTCCAGTCTCTGCCAGTGTGGGGCCTGATCCAGGATGTTCCAGTTGCCTCCCTGTGATCCAACTGGAAGCCCTTCCCTAAGGTTCAGCACCTGGGCGGATGTCCAGGCCTGCCTCTCCTCACCCAGAGCTCCAGAATGTCCACGTGTCACACTCTGGGACGAGCACCGATTGGGTGTGAAACTCCCACTATGCCCCCCCCCACACACGTCTCCTGAACTATGGCCTGACTGCTGACAATATGGAGCAACCTGGATTTAGAAACTGAGAGGAAAGAGCTTTTACTGAGATACATGATGGAAATTGGGATTTTTCCTTTAATTACTGAGCAAGACCAATCACTTTCTACTGTTCACAACCCCAAGCAATATACTCCATTGATCTGTATCTGCACAGCAGCCGCATTTACAACGGCCACCCATGTTTTGGTCCAGCCATAGGCTGTTTGTTCAAAAACCCACAATCTAAGGAATATCTTTAGCCTCTCTAGACTTAAGATGGTGTCTTATTGAGCAAAAGGTTCTACTTCAGACCTGTGAAACTTTTACACCACAAAGGTGTTACATCTCACTTGGCCAGATTTTGGAGATCTCAGGGCCTCCAGACTGGGGCGGGAGCAGGGAAGTGAGCTTGGTGCTCCTGTCCAGGGCAACAGGAGGGTGGCATTCCCCACCCCACCCCCCGAAGTGAAAAGATGCTCAGATGAGCAGCATCGTTTGACTGTGCGCTTCTCTGCCTTCCCTGCCCTCCTACTGCTGGCGATGCAGCTTCTCGTCCGGCCAATGGGAAGCAGCTGTGCCTTAAATGCAAAGCTTTTGGTCCTCCAGTCTGGAGGGCCAGAAGGAGCTTTGCATTTAAGACAGAGTATTTAAGGGCTGTGTCTGGAGGAGCCTCTGTTTCAGCTGTCCCAATGCGCTTTTCTCCACACGCTACGCTCTGGAAGCTGAAAGTCATCTCAGAAATGCCCCAGCAGCACCATCCAAACTCCTGACACCTGAGGCTGAGGCAAAAGGACCACAAAATTCCTCAGCCTAACAGAATGCAGAAGGAAACAGCCTGTTCTCTCAAAATCAGGGCACATTCCTCCAGAGATACAAACCGGTCTTGCAAAAATGAGCTGTCAAACCACAAAACACACTTGCAATTGTACGTCCTGCTACTTCAAACAAACTCAGTCTGAGAGCAGAGCACTACCTTATCCTCCGTCCCACTGCCAGACAGAATGTCCACTTGGATGGACACGGTGTCCACGATGCTCTTTCTCCGCGACAGCCGGTCTTCATCTGCATACAGACACACAGGAAGACATGCTTAGAAACCCACCCCAAGGCTGCCAAACTGCATTCTACAATGGCGGAACTAGGGGGCATGTATTATTATTATTATTTTTCCTTAGGCCTTGTTCTGCTTTCAGCCATGGATTGGACCTTCAAAGGATCTGAGCAACCATCATGAGGGAGTGGCATTGCCCAGTATCGCTCCTCCTAATATCTTAAGAAAACGTCTTGAGGCTCCTAGTCTCTGCCTAGAGAGAAGGCGCCCTGTTTCACGCTGCTGCGCTACAGCTGGGTCCGTGAGATGTCCGACCGTGTTCCCAACACAGAAGGCAAGGAAGATCAAACTGGGACAATGCACAGAGCGAAGACAAAGAGCGCCCACAGGCACCGGACAGAGGATCTTAGGCAGAGACATCTAGAAGAAGGTTTGTGGCTCCCAAACCCTCTTTGTGTAGCTACTGCATAGACAGGGTGTTTCTACTACAGCCTTGCAATAGATTCTTTCTAGCAACTGCAGGAAGACACTTCTTAACAGGTCCACAGGCAAATGGGGGCATTTCAAGATGTAGCCATGTTAGTCTGGATAACACTCCACTTTTCTCACCCATTTCAGGGGACTCAAAGTGGCTGACAAACCTTCTGTTCTTCTCCCCACAACGGACCCCTTGTGAGGTGGGTGGGGCTGTGAGAGCTCAGAAGAGAGCCGAGACTAGCCCAAGGTCACCCAGCTGGCTTCATGGAGGAAGAAGAAGAGTTGGCTTTTCTACCCCGCTTTTCCCACCCATTTAATGCGACTCAAAGCAGCTGACAAACCTTCTGTTCTCCCCACATCAGGCCACGCGCTGAATTCTGCAGCCACTCACTCACCTGTCACCTGGGGCACGTAAGGCACAGAGAGCCGCTCCACACTGTATCCGCTGCCCCCTAAGGATTCCGCAATCTTGTGAGGCAGGAAAAACAGGCTCTTGTCGTCCTTGTCGAGGCTTTTAGGGATACTGTTGAGAGAGGAGGAAACCCTTTGGAGCTCTTCGGCAGCAGAAGCTGTTTTGGCTTCCTTCACTCTTAGACTGGGCTCCGCCGGGCGTTTGGGCCCTCTTCTGTACTGAGAACAAGCCCGGAGACTAATATCTGGCCCAGCAGCCGTTGTTCAACCTCATTCCTTGGCACTGGCCTTGCTGTCTGGGGCTGATGGGAACTGTAGTTCAGCAGCCTCCAGAAGGCCACATATTGCTCTGCCCTTGAGATGCCCAGCAGCCATTGGTGGCCCTCTGTATAAGATGGCAGGGTGGACTCAATGGGCTGTGGCCTGATTTAGATTCCCATGTCAACTTTTTTTCATTAGGGCTACCGTTAGGGCTGTCGTGTTTCTGCTTTCTACAGATAGCAATTTCCCAGAAGTATGAACTGCTGCTGTGTTGACCCAGGTTGCACAAGACACTGGATTAGACTACTGTAATCCATTCTACATGGGGCTACCCTTGAAAACAGTTCAGAAGTTGGAACTGGTGCAGAATGCAACAGCTCAACTGCTGATGTGAGTCTCTGGCCAGACTCACATCACGCCGGTCTTAAAGGATCTGCACTGGTTACCTATTCACTACTGAGTCAATTCGTGTTGATGGATGGATGGATGGATGGGACGGGATGGGACGGGGTGGATGGATGGATGGATGGAGCGAGCACCTTAAAAATAGTGCAGGGACTGCATTGTCTTGAATCCAGAGGTATATCCTAACAAAGGTTCTTCTACATGCAATGGGCCTGCCTGCTGGTCCTACCAGAATGCAGGCAGGGTGCCAGTGTTAGCATGGCATCTCAAGGCCGCCCTAGACAAAAGGTTTCATCTGAAGACAGGAGAACCCAAACACACAAGGATAGCACCGAAACTCAAACCGGTTTTGGAAGTTAGATCTTCCTCATTCCCACGACCGAAGCGATACACTGGATGCAGTGCGTAATTTCCCAGTTACTCACCTGCACTTGTCCCGAAATATGGTTTCCGGCAGGAAGTAGGAGGCTTCCACAGTTCTAGTTTCAATGACCTGAAAGGTGAAACAAAACACCCTCCTCACTGGAAAGAATTAAAACCGAACTGCAAACAGAGATTAATTTCTGTTCATAGGAAGATCACTTGCAACTTGCATCAAAGCAGATATTTACTGAACATAGACAACTTCTTGGAGGACCGTGTCTTTATAAAGAAGGCTCAAGGAAACATGAGAAAACAAAAAAGGCCTAAGGATAGGAGGAGTGCCAGCTGAGGGTTCTCCAAGGTGGAAGCATCACCGCCCTCTTCCTAACAGAAAAAGCACCAAAAGGCGCCTTGAGGGAAGTTTCTTACACCTCTGCAGGGCAGCCCTTCTCACGTGGGGCCCTCGCCAAGCTCTGCTCAGTATATGGAAAAAGACTGGTTGGTTTTCTCAGCTTTAAGGAAAAAGAAATGGTTTTCTCGTGGTTTAGAAGAGCAAGCAATGGCTACTGGAATGGATGCCTAGGACAAGCAGGATACCTCTAACGCCATTTGCTGGGATTTGAGCGCAGGAGAAGGTGTTGCCCTTGTCTCTGCTTCAGATGCCCATGGGCAATTGGTGGGCCACTGCGTGAGACAGGATGCTGGACTAGATGGGCTGTGGCCTCATCCAGAAGGGCTCCTCTGAGGTTCTTATGGACTCTTAGGTTCTTATGGACTGGATGGGCTGTGGCCTGATCCAGCAGGGCTCCTCTGAGGTTCTTTAGCAGTTGAGCTCCTGGCTTCCTTGGGACTACACTATGGGAAGCCCACGACCCTCTACAATTTCTGTTCCCCTAACCTGACGAATGTTGAGCCTCTTGATGGTGCCTACAATTTCCCTTCCATTGATTCATTTAAAGCGTTTACAAAACTACAGACTTCAGAGCAGCTCACAGAATTATACTATCAAAGAACAGACCCAGACGCTCTAACTCCTCCTCACCCACCAGTGGCCACCAAAGGAGGCTGCAGAGGAAAGACACTCCTCCACTCCACACAGACGGGAGCTTCTAAAACGCTGTCAAAGCAGCCTGGCGCTTGGAAGGCCTCCCGCCTGTGACGTGCCTTGCTAACTGCCGCTCTCCCCACCCCAAATGAACGAAGCACCCCCCAGCAGCGCAGGCAAGGAGACGGAAGATGCAGCGACGCACTTTGCTGATGTGCTGGCAGAAGGCAGGCACGGCGATCATCTGGCTGAGGAAGTTGAGATAGGCGGCCACCAGTGCCATGATGCTGCAGCGGTTGAACATGGACAGGTTGTCTTCGTTCAGAATGGCCACGTCCTGGGCGGGAAGGGGAGGCCGAAAAACAAAGAATCCTTTGAGTGGCCCCTTCTAATTTGTATTTACAGCCAGACCCCCATATCACTGATCTGGTAACCGCAGTTTCAGTTTCCCAGAGTGCCCAGATCAGCCCACCCCCACCCCCGTGGGTGCCATTAGGCCTACTTAAACTCTTCTGAGGCCTGGGACAGGCAGGAAATGGCCCAAAATGGCGTACAATTTCCCATAATGCCTTTGAAAGCCCACAGGATTTCACTATAATTATGGGAGATTGAGCACATTTCCCAGCATTTGCTGTTATTCCTAGTTGTTATCCTTGGTGGGGGCTGGAAAGTATCCCCTGCAGATACAGGTCTGACTGTACCATCATAAACCTGCCCTAAGATCTTCAGGTACAGGATGGGACAACATTACTAATTTTCATTAGTTCATCAACAGAAACCTCGCATCCAAAAATCTCAGAGCGACTTGCATAAAACCAAGAAAGGGCCAAGGGGGTTCAAAAGCTTAGAAGGACTTCTGACCGGTCTGCACATCACGCACTGTGCATAATTCCACCCAAACGTATCAATGAGAATTAGGCTTCTTCCTTTCTCTCCGCCCTGCTGCCCCACAGCCTCCCGTCCAGGATACCTGCAGGGCGATGGCCAGACGGATGAGGTCAGTGACCACCTCTTCATTGGCCAGTTCGATGGTGATCAGGGCGAGGGATGTGTAGAGCAGCTCAAAGTTCTTGGGCACGTTGTCCTCTTCCTTGCAGCCCAGGTAGATGTGTCTGTAGAGCTGCTGGCCGTGCTGACCGGGAAAAAAGACAGGATTCCGCAAAGGAATGGCTAGAGGGATTCCCAGAATTCAGAGGGAAAGGCCCCGAAGCTGGTGACGCCTTTCATTTATTTATTTATTTACTATTTACATTTATATCCCGCCGCATACCCGAAGGTCTCTGGGCGGGTTACAACTTTAAAACAACAGATTAAAACAGAATGCACATTGACGTTAAAAATTCAGTTAAAAACAATATACAACATGTTTAAAATGATAATGTCTGTACTGGGGGAGGGAACATTAACAACTTAGCCAAAGGCCAGGGCAAAGAGGTGCGTCTTTACTGCCCTCCTAAATATACATAAGGAAGGGGCCTGACGCACCTCGAGGGGGAGGCTATTCCACAGTCTGGGGGCCATCACAGAAAAGGCTCTCTCCCGGGTGCCCACCAACCTCACTGTTGAAGGTGGTGGGACAACCAGGAGGGCCTCGCCACTTGATCTTAAGGCACGGGCAGGTCGATATGGGAGAAGGCGTTCCTGTAGATATTTGGGGCCCAAGTCATTAAGGGCCTTGTATGTTAGAGTCAAAACCTTGAATTGGGCTCGGTAGTGAATTGGCAGCCAGTGCAATTCTTTTAAGACCGGCGTGATGTGCATCCGGCTAGATGTTCCGGTCAGCACTCTCGCGGCTGCGTTTTGCACTAGCTGCAACTTCCGAACCGTCTTCAAGGGCAGCCCCATGTAGAGCGCATTACAGTAGTCCAATCTAGAGGTTACTAGAGCATGGATAACTGTGGCCAAGTCGTCTCTATCCAGAAGAGGCTTCAGTTGACGGACTAGCCGTAGTTGGGAGTAGGCACTCCTGGCCACGGCCTCCACCTGAGCTTCAAATGTTAGCGCAGAGTCCAGTAGTACCCCCAAGTTACGCACCTGTCCCTTCCAGGGCATTGCACCCCCATCAAGGACAGGGTATCTCCCAACTACCCGGAACCGAGACCCTGTGACACACAGCACCTCTGTCTTGTCTGGATTCAGTTTCAATTTATTCACCCTCATCCAGCCCATTACCGCCTCCAGACACCTGTCAAGCACTTCAACCATCTCTCCTGATTCAGATGGTACAGAGAGATAGAGCTGGGTATCATCTGCATACTGATGACACCTCACTCCAAATCTCCGGATGACCTCTCCCAACGGCTTCATATAGATGTTAAATAGCATGGGAGATAAGATCGACCCCTGAGGAACCCCACAAGTGAGTTCCCAGGGTGTCGAAACAGAGTCTCCTACAGTCACTATCTGAGATCTATCCAGGAGATAGGAGCAGAACCAGTGCCACGCATTGCCACTCACTCCTAAACTCCGTAGTCTCTCCAAAAGGATACCATGGTCAATGGTATCAAAAGCCGCTGAGAGGTCCAGGAGAACCAACAGGGTAGCGTTCCCCCTGTCTCTCTCCCGTATAAGGTCATCAACCAGGGCGACCAAGGCGGTTTCCGTGCCATAACCGGGCCTGAAGCCAGATTGAAATGGGTCTAGATAATCAGTTGAACAGCGACAGCCCTCTCCAGAACCTAGCCTAAGAAAGGTATGTTAGCCACCGGGCGATAGTTGTTTAAATCTTCCGGATCCAGGGAGGCTCTCTTCAGGAGGGGGCGCACCACAGCCTGTTTCAGGGCCAGTGGAACCACCCCATCCCTCAGAGAGGCATTCATTACCTCCTGGATCCACCCGGTCATACCTTGTTGGCTACTCTTTATCAGCCATGAGGGGCAGGGATCTAGAGAGCACGTCGTTGGCCGTACCCCCGCAAGTAGCTTGTCCACGTCCTCAGGCTGCAACAATTGAAACTGATCCAACCAAACAGGACCAGACAGTTCTCTGGACGCCTCATCTGGACTCTGTCCAATTGTGACATCCAATCCCCTACGAATCTGGGCGACTTTTCTGATTTCCCTCTCATGCCAACTGCTACAAAGAGTCTGACGCTGCTCCCACCAAACCCGCCTCACCCCAGATGGGGCAAGAAAACACGTTAGCAAATGCAAACAAGTTACCTTCTTCATGAAGCTCACGTCTTGCCGTGAAATTTTGTCTCGCTTTATCTTCAAATCAGACACATCGGGGATTATTCTAGAAACAGCACAAAGGCAAGGCACCTTGGTTTTTAAAAGTAGATTTATATCTTTTTTAAAAATTAATCTATTAAAGTTTTTCAGATGTTACACCAGACTAAAAACAATGCAATTACTCATCAATCAAATAAGAGAGGTATTTAGACCCCGCCCCCCAGGCCCTTCCAGGATGATGGTGCGGTCTTATGTATTGCCAGTATCCCTTCTCCCAAGTGAAAAAGTGGATTTATAGCGACTGGGTGCAGAGATGGCCCTCGTCCTGTGGGGCTGCAGGGAGGCACTTTCTGTCGATATTTGCATCTGCCTAATGATCCAGAGAGCCACACTGAGCAGTTGGGGATTTTGTTCAAAGCTGGTGGCATGAAAACACTTGGCTCCAACTTTGGCAAAGGAGAAAGAAATTTAGGCTGTTTACTCTCTAATTTGGTCTGGTGGTTAGGAAGCCAGACTCTTAGGTGGGAATACTGGGTTTGATTCCACACACCCACATGAAGCCAGCTGGGTGACCTTGGGCAAGTCACAGCTCTCTTCTGAGCACTCCCAGCCCCACCTTCCTCACAAGGTGTCTGTTGTTGGGAGAACAGAAGGTTTGCCAGCTGCTGTGAGTCCCCTTAAATGGTTGAGAAAAGTGGGGTAGAAAAGCCAACTCTTCTTCTTCTTCCTGCCCCCCGAGTTGAGTTCTCTAGCCAGATCAATCCTGATTAAAAGGTGTTCAACTTTACGCATAAGCCGTGATGCTCTGAGTGAGTCACACCCAAGGATTCCGATGCTCCAGGGAGACACTTTAGACCCCAGAAGTCTTCGGGAGAGACATACAGGGAACCCTCCTCATTCCCTCTTCTCTGATTAGCACATCTGTGAACCAGGAAGATTTGGTTTTAGAAGGAAGGGTGACGCTGACCTGAGCTGAGGTCCAGTTCATTGCGGCCTCGCCCAAGTTTATACTCGGAGCCGTGGGCTGGGGAGAAAAGGGGCTCCTGGCCAGTCCACAGCTGGGGAGGAACTTTTAGGAGGACAGGGTAGTTCTTCAACTGCATCACCAATAATGTTCACTTGATGGATTGAGAAAAGCTTTCTGCTGCGGTCCCTCAACAGACCTTTCCTTTCTGATACCCCGTGACGACAAATGATTTAATTGTCCCTCATTAAAATCGGAGGGGCCGTCTCCCTTCTCCCGTGTCCCTCCAGCTCAGCTCCCCAACACAAAACCCACCCACCGGGAGTCCTCAGGTGAGGCCTGGGCCCTGAGTTCCCATAAGCCCAGTATGTGCTGCCCACCCCTAGCCATCCGTGCAGGGGGGACAGGGTGCACTGTAGGTCCCACATGGATAGGCGACATACAGAGGAAAAGCCTGTCACCTGATTAAAAGAAGAATTAGCTGAATCTGATACAATCATCTGTGTTTTGATTTTAAAAGCTTCTCATTCCCCAGTTTCGCTCCAGTGCCGCCCTGGGCTGAAGCTCTGCCACCTGTACAGGCGAGCTCATTTCAGCACTTTCTACCTGATTCCTCTCAGCTTCGCCCTGTTGTCATGTCGATCAATAAGGTTATGCAGGATTTCCAGGACCAGCTGGCGGAGTTCGCAGTCCTCCGTCAGCGAAGGCGATAGGAGGGGATCCAGGAATGGGGCGGAGAGAACCGTAGCGATGCTTTTGGCGTTGTAACCTGAGGTCACCTGCCATTTGGTTCGAGAAAAAACAGTCACTTACTGGACTGGAAACTAAACAGCACTAAGAGCTACTAATACAAGGCTGCACACACAACAGAAGGCCCCATCACAAACACCATGATCTCAGAGGCCCCCCAAAATGAAAGCTGGACCATTCATCTTTACCCTGGCCTTCAGCTGAGGGAACAACATCCCCTACCCATAAAGGCAGCGTTTGGGTTTTTTTTTTTTTAGTGATTTTTAAAAATCTGTTTTCATCTCTTATTCTTACCTGTCCTGAGACATTCAGTGCAGGTGGGATAAAAATCAACCACCACCACCAACTAATAATAAGACCTCGGGCCGTTTCATACTTAGCTGATTAGGTGGCAATGAATTAGAGCTGGTTAAGGTGGACCATTCACACTCGTCATGAGGGAAGGTTCCCCAAAGCATCCACTACCAGCCAGAGGTGTGAATGGTCCTCCAGTCTAGTAGCCCACGCCATGGCGTCCAAAGGCAGAAGTTCCACCTCCTCGCTGCTGCGATTGGTCGTTCCGTGACATGCTTTGAAGCCATTGCGAGAAGGGCGTGTTCGAACACAGGGTGGTATTACAGACGATCACATCAGCACCTGTGATCGAACGCCCCTCTAGTGACTCTATGACCAGACCCACTCCCACAACAGCCGGGGCCGGTCCGGGGGATCAGAGGTCAGCGATCGATCACAGACGCTGCTGCCCACACCTACTGACCGCAGGGGGCATAAGAACATAAGAGAAGCCCTGCTGGGTCAAGCCACAGCCCATATAGTCCAGCATTCTGTCGCGCACAGTGGCCCACCAGTGGCCCATGGGCATCTCAAGCAGAAACAAGGGCAAACCTTCTCCTGCTCTCGAATCCTAGCAAATGGCCTTAGAGGAAACCTACTTGTCTACCCCATAAGAACCTAAGAGAAGCCTTGCTGGACCAGGCCACAGCCCACCTAGTCCAGCATCCTGCTGCACACAGTGGCCCACCAATTGCCCATGGGCATCTCAAGCAGAAACAAGGGCAAACCTTCTCCTGCTCTCAAATCCCAGCAAATGGTCTAAGAAGCATCCTGCTTGTCTGGAAGAATAGCAAATGGCTACGCTGCTGGACACTCCAGGTAAACGTTGTTTAAGGTATGGAGGGTGATTCCATGCCCTTCTGGGGAGGGACGGCACGCTTGGAGGCGGCAACAGCCTCCTCTAAGTCTAGATGCTCTTCAGCAGAACTTCACTAACTGTTGACTCGTGGCTGAAGTGCAAAGAGGCCTCTCCTTGGCAGCTCTGTGTGCTTGATTTGTGAGCGCGCTGTAGGTAACCTCCCTGCCCTTTCCAAAGAGGACTGACCGAACGCCCCCACCTCTCCACGAGCATACTGTGCCCATGATGCTTTACTTCCACAGGGGGGCCTGAGCTGCTTCACGTAAGAGCCACCAGATGAAGAACTAGAAGGAAGGGAAACCCGTCGGCCACGCAGGCTTAACCTGTCAACTCCCATCCAAGATCTGCCAAGACACAGGTCTCTTCTGAAGCAGGTTTAGCAGCTGCCCATCCCAAGTGTCACTAAGTTTCAGTATTTGAAAGTACAAATGAGCCAAGTACAATATTCAGCCACCAACAGAGGACAGTCTGCTCCGAAAACTGACACATCACTGCTCCTCAGCTGGCGAAATACCTAACAATCAGACTTACCATAAGCAAGGAGCGCAGCAGCATAATCTGAATCCGCCTCGTTCCCTGATCTCTGTGGGGAAGAAAGGACACCTGATGGGCTGGAGGGGAAGGAGAGGAAGACAATCCTGCTGCTCTAAAGGACAGCTAGCCAAACCCACAACACCCAGGAAGGAAAGGCGATTTTGCTTTGTTTAAAAATGGATGCGTGTGGTCGCAAGATGGCACCATTTCCGAAGGTGGATCTAGGAGGACACATGTGTTTCAGAGACCATCTGCGTAGACAACGTTTGGCAAGGCTTAATATCCTGTCTCCTGTCCCTGTGATTCACCACCGGCACCCACTTCCTGCTCATTAGTGCTTGCAACTGCAGGATGTGCCCAAAGGGCCAAGCCAAGCCTCCCACACAGGAAGCCTCAAGAGCATCTTCTGGGCTGCTCCACGCTTGTGCGGCCAGGGAAGGGAGAGCAGCCACAGGCGGGCGGGAGAGCAACCGAGGAGAAGTATCTTTCAAAGAATCCAAGAGCACCTTTGCCTCCCAAGGATCCCACAGTCAAGCCCTCAAGTAATAAGGAGGGAAGACAAGGATGAGGATGGCCCTTGGCGGGGTCCTGTTTATGAAAAGCACCCGGTTCTTTGGCCTCCGTGGGCAGGACGACGGCACACCTGGCAGGCATCGTGACACGCAGACGAGCTGGACTGCGTATTTTGACGCCTGCGCTTGTGTGACGCAGCCTTGCCTGTGGAGGCAGAAGAAACGGCAGCATCTACGCCAGCAAGGAACAGGGGAGTCCCCTTGCGGCCTCTGTGAGCCTTCATGGCCCCTCTGTGCTGGGGAGGGACCGGGATGGTTAGGTGATTCACCTAGCAGTCCCGGGACGAGGGATGGGTGTGAATGGGGGGGTTTGCATTTGATTCACTTCATTACAAATTCGTACACACATCTGACACGGACGCCGTGCGAATCTTCCAAAGCATTTGTATTTGTATGAATGTACAAATGGCGTAACGTCCCATTCATATACTAATGTCCGGATTGGTCTGAATTCATACGAATATCCAATGTTGGAATATTCATGCACATCCCTACCTGGGACCCTTAGCCCCCCTGTTCCCGCAAGCCTACTCCAGACTCACCAGCGGCACTGCAGACACCGTATTTTCCAGCGTATAAGACGACCCCCAACTTTCCAGTTAAAATATAGAGTTTGGGATATACTCGCCATATAAGAAGACGACACCCGGCGTATAAGACGACACCCAACTTTTGAGAAGATTTTCCTGGGTTAAAAAGTAGTCTTATATGCCAGAAAGTACAGTACCTCTAAAATCTGGACCTACCCCTCTTGCATATAGGATGTTCCACGCTGTACTTATGAAGGCAAAAATCAATACAATGACTTAATGGTTGCCCTGCCACTAAAAATAGCCACACCAGTAGAAGAAGAATCTTTAAACAGAGAGCCAGGCGGAGGGGGGAGGGAGGGGGGGGAGGGAGGGAGTACACACCCAAGCTGGCTGGTGTCTATGGTCTGCGTTGTCGTTCCAAACACAGGAACCTTGCCCATCACAAACATCATGATCTCCGAGCGTTGATAATCTGGAAGGTTGCTCCCAAAGAAGCCTGCAAAACAGAAGAAGAAGAAAGAGTTAGCTTTTCTATCCTGCTTTTCTCACCCATTAAAGGGGACTCACAGCGGCTGACAAACCGTCTCTTCTTCTCCCCACAACAGAACACCCTGTCTGGTAGGTGGGGCTGTGAGAGCTCAGAAGACAGCTGTAACTAGCTCAAGGTCACCCAGCTGGCTTCATGGAGGAGTGCGGAATCAAACCCAGTATTCCTAGATAAGAATCCGGCTCCATAACCACTAGACCTGCGGTTCTCAACCTGTGGGTTGCGACCCCATCGGGGGTCGAACGGCCATTTTGGTGGGGTCGCCAAAGCTCCCGCAGGCCCCCCCGCGTCCCCCCCAGCCACGCCCCCGCCGCGCCGCGAGAAGAGATCGGCATCGGCGGCGTCGGATGGCAGTTGGCGTCGAGGCTGCCTTTAAGCTGCCGGAGGGCGGGACGGAGGAGCAGGGAGAAGAGAGAACCCTTCCACACACCACCCGCACGCCCTGTCCATCCATCCCACCCGGCCCGAGCGCGCCGCTTCCTCTTCCTCCTCCTCCTCTTGCTCCTTCATTTTTGGCCGGCTGTGCTTGGGGATTCCCGGCCGGACCGGAGCCCGCCCCGCCTCGCCTCACCTCGCCTCGCCCGCCGCCTCCTGCTCCTCCTTGCGCGCCACTGCAGCGCACTTCCATCCCATGCGGGCGGCGGCGGGCAAGAAGTCTCCGGCGGCGGGGGCGGGGGGAAGAGTCCCCAGTCAGGCGGGCGGTAGCAGCTCCCGCTGATGTCCCGCGGCGAGTGCCAGCGCCGCCTGCCCTGAAAGAGCCGCCCGCGGGCTGCTGCTGCTGCTCTTGCCGCCGCCACCACCAGCGCCACTCGCCAGGCGGCGGGAAGGAGCAGAAGCAGCAGCAACAGCGGGAGGGCTCGTCATGAGCGCCGAGGCGCCGCCGCCGCCTTCCCGCACCTCCACGCCCTCTTTTACTTGGCCCCGCCCCACCCCTGGCCCGCCCCACCCCTGCCCCACCCCCGCCCCTGGGGTCCCTGAGGCATGGGGAGCTGCATTCGGGGGTCACGGCATTGGGAAGGTTGAGAACCACTGCACTAGACCAAGGGAAAGGAAAAGAAGCACAGTTGTTCCATCTTTTTACAATCAAAGGAGGATCTGAGCATTGAAGGCAAAATGAAACCCATCTCACTTAGGCCCTGTCCACACTTGGTCTTGTTCCAGATTTTATCCCAGGCAGGGATTGGCATCATTTGCACCAGCATGTGGCTGGCAAGCCCCTACCCTGGGATATAATCCAGAACAAGGCCCAGTATAGAAAGGGCCTCAGCTTGCCCTGCCCTTGCGTTAACTAGTGTTGCTCTGTGGCTGCCAGGCAGACAGATAGAACACTAGAATATGCGCTCAGCCTCTTTCCTTGTTTCTTGATTATCCTGTTATACCCACAAGAGGAAACTCTGAATTACCGATCCTGGCCATTCAGCCAGAGTTTTGCCTTCCGGACAGAGACTTTGGAAATAACAGGAGCCAGCGCATGAAGCGCAGAGATAATCAGCAAGGGAGCAGACGTGAGACACTGCAAAGCGTTGCCCAGATCAGCCCGGCGTCCCTCGCGTAAACGCCAACAGTGGTGGGCAAGGGCACTGTAGACAGAGCTCCCACTCTCTCTAAGGGGCACTCCAGGAAACCTGGCACTCACCAATCGTTTGGATGATGGCATTCTGGACAATCTTTTCATCGCTCTCCTTGGAGCGAGCGCCGAGGCCCATGTTGCCGCCATCTGCGTCACGGCTGTTGCCCAATTCAAAATCCACGCTCAGGCTCAGGTGTTTCAGCAGAGTGTTGAACACCTCCAGGACAGTTGGGCCTGCAGCAAAGACAGAAAATGCTTCAACGGGCAAAGTCGGGGTTCCTCAGAACAGAAATCTTTCACTGGACACCAGGCAGGAGACAGAGGCCGAGGGCGACACTCAAAAAACGCAGGATTCGTCCATAACCATTTTTCAAAAACCCTCGGCTCTCTTTTAATGAGAAATGCCCATGAGCAGACACCACAGCAGCCACAAACAAGCCCATCACAGACCCAAAGTTGGATAACCATTTGGACTCAGAGATTTTACACTGGGTTTTATTTTATTCTTTCTTTGCTCAGGATTTTAAACTGAATGTAACCAGCCTGAGACATTAGGGCAGTGGTTCTCGACCTGGGGGTCGGGACCCCTTTGGGGGTTGAACTACCCTTTCAGAGGGGTCGCGACGAGTCTCCCGCCGCCCTTTCCTCCCACCTCCCAGCTGCTCCGCCCCTGTGGTTGGGGGTCTCTGCAACATGAGGAACTCCATTAAGGGGTGGCGGCATTAGGAAGGTTGAGAACCACTGCATTAGGGTATAGGACAATTTTTTTTTTTAATCAAATAAATACTTAGTACGAGGGATGCACATGAATGTTGTTTTTTTGTATTCGATTTGTATCGAATTGAATGTACGAAAATTCATCTTCATTTGAATAGATCCCCTTTGAATGTGGTAGGATTCTACATATGGATACATATTGGATATGAATGGATACATATCCAATATGTATCCATATGTATCCCATAACATATCCCCTCTGAAAGCATCAAATCTGCCCTGAATTCACTCTGAATCCACTTATAAACCATGTCAAATTCACTCTGGATCCGTTGCAGGCTGACTGGTTCAGCCACTTTTCCACCTCCCTGTTTCACAAACGTTCTGAAGCTTCATATGAATTTTCTGAAATATTCATATTATATGAATGTCAATGTATGAATATTGAAACATTCAATTTGTAAACGAATGTACAAATTTGTACTAATAATGAATAATTTCTGCGCGTCCCTGGTTCGTACTCATATTGGGAACAACATACTTTCAAGCATGCAGGTAATTTTTAAAATTACAAGTTCAAGTATTATTACACCGGCAGGTTTATTGGACTCATTAGTTGTCAAGTAATTAACAGTGATTCAAGCAGCCTCTCAAAGAACTACCCAACGTACAGATGTTTGTGGAATTAGTTATCCACACGTGTTGTTTACTCGAGTTTGGATCATGGCTGCCAAGAGCAAAACAAGGTTTCTCCCTCTGGAACTTCTACATCTACTGCTTCTTCCTTACTTTGATTTTCTTCCCGTTCAAATCTGCAGCCAGGGATCTCCTACTTGCTACCCAGCCACAAGCACTATTCTGCCAGCTCAACTCCCACTGCATGCAAGAGTTTCCATCAATCACGGGAGGAGCATCGTGGCTTCCCTTCAAACCCCAGGGTGCAAGTGATATAAAAACCCAGCCGTCAGGTGTTTTTTCCAGTCTGTAACAATCCAAGAGCCACAGCTGCAGACAGGTAACAACTACAAACGAAGCATCAATGAATGTCACGCAACATCTCAGCTCTTCTCAAAGACTTCTAAGGACTGACTCGCAGGCCTGGGAGCAAATCTTCTCCTCTGGGATGCAGAATTCACAACCTGGAGCTTCAAAAGCCCCTCCATGCAATAAGCAAAGACAAAGTCCGAAGCTAAATAAAGCCAGCAGCGCTACAACGCCCATTTTAGAGGATTTCCGCTTCTGAATGCACTAAAGTTAAAAAACAACACCACGTCCACTTAAGACAACCAGCTGCTACTGTTTCCTAGTCAAATGATCATTGTTTTATACTCTGCAGTGCGCATGACCCGCACCTTTAGTTGGGTTTGGGCACCTTGACTGAAAAGACACCAAGAAAAAACGATCCTCACGGGGACTTTTCACCCACAAAACCAAAAAACAATTAAAACTAGACCACTTAATGCCTGACAGAGGAGCCGAGTACATTGTGGCGCCGTTTCCCGCTTCTGAGAAAGACTCAGCTCTGGACTCCCGATTGGAGCCTCTGATCTCCTGCGGAAGTCGTGTTTCGGCCATTTCTCTCGTTCAGATGGGCCTCTCCTCCCGGCACCACAATGGTCTGCCAGTTCCGCCTGGCCGTCAAACCCATTCCTGGGGGAGCACGAGCCCCCTTACCATCTGTGCACTTCCTGGCCGGACCTTCGCTCCTCATGGCTCTGCCAGAAAGATGCTCCTGAGACGCCATTTTCTGCACAGCCCTCTTCCAACTCCTCCAGACGCGGTGTCCCTCTCTCACTCCAAGGGCTCCTCGCTTCTAGTCTGCCTCTGCTCAGCCAACTGCACCAGCCTCTTCTCAGGGCTGGAGCTTAGAAATTTTGCTGCCAATTACAGTAATTACAGTAATTACCTCTCCAGAGCTTTGAATCTCTCCTCAGGCATTCTTGGCCTGGAAAGCAGAGGCCTCTAATAACCCTGAGCATGTACGCCACTTCCTGTCACGACGCACAGGAAAAACTTCCCACATGAGGAACAATTCCCTGACTGGGCTCACCGATGGATCCCTTAGCAGCAATAGCCACGGCCTCCAAAAGGACCTGGATGATGCCCGCCCGAACCCGGGGAGAGTCTCGCTTGCAGCTGTCCAGGTGTCCCAGGATCTCCTGTATGACGTGATGCGAATACTGGGCCTGGGAAACAGGGAGGGAAAGCAGGGGAACTTTGTTTATCCATTTCAAATGCAACCTAGAGCTTCACAGCTGAATATTCCCTCTCTAAAAATATCACATCGTTTGCAGGCAGTGGCCCACCAACTGCTTCTGCGCACCTGAAGCAGAAGACAAAGGCAAAACTTTTACCTGCTCTCAGCTCCATGCAAATAGTCATACTTGGAGGCTATACCTGATCCAGCAGGGCTCCTCCTACGTTCTTGTGTTAAGTTCTCTTTCCTACAAACTCCGCATCAGCAACTGAGCGGCTACCAGTACAATCCCACTCTGGATTCTCCTTAATGTTAACGGAGTTGAAACATTCACTCAGTTGTCAATTTAAGAACTGAGTGAGCTTACCTGGATGGAATACATGATGATTTTAAAACAATGGACAGCAAATTCATTTGGATCCCACAGTCGGTGATGGTCTAAATGCCTGTTCATTTTTAAAAAAGGACAGAGCCTGTAAGAGTTTCAGCACTTACAAAACCATTTTCAAAACTCTGAAGCTTTAAGACAAGGCCTCTATTGGCTGTGCCTTTTAAAACCGTTTCGAAGTATTGGTGAGCAGAGCAGAAGAGCTCAGCAGGCCTGAACCAATGACCCTCCTGGCCAATGCGCCCACGATCCCTCGGGAAGCCAACAGGCAGGAAAAGCGCCCTCCTTCCCCACCCACACCACCTGAATCCCACAGCCAGCTAACTCCAACCCACGAAACACTGGTTACTGTGGAGGGACGCTCTCAGGGACCAGAGGTAGGCCTTTTGGTTCTGGCTGAGCCTCCACCCACTCTTTCTATACTTACTGGAATACTCCGGCTCAGTAATCCAGGTCTACACTGAAGGTGCTGATCCAAAATTAACCCATGCCGCAGCTGCAAAGCTCAGGTGAGTTTCACAGGCACAACTGTGTGCCTCACACAACTAGGAACAAGTGGGGCCTTGGGGGCACGCTATGGCACTGAAAAGCATCTCCCGGTAATCCCAGAACATGGAAATGTGCCTTTGAACACCTCCTGTACTCTGGATCAGAGTCCCAGTCCCTCTGGTAGTATCAACTAAGTGTTACTGCCAGAGATCCAGATCAAGGGCATCTTAATCCAGATCAGACAGAGCCAGACCCCCTTGATCTGCATTAACATGTGGACACAGAGGCCCAGAATGTGGTCTGCACAGACCTTATATCAGGCTAGGGCGAGTGCAGAAAGGGCCACTGTCTCTGGGACCAGCGCACAGCACCCTGTAGAGTAAGCCCCCATCTTAAGCTCATTCAGTTTGTTCAAACACTAACGCAGGGTTGTCACATGTGAGGCCACCCAGTCCAGTATCCCCGCTGCCTTCTATTCCCCTGGATGAATAAATCTTAGGAGTAGCATTCAGCTCATAAGCAGATGACTACGGAGCAGGATCAGAGCAGCCTGGAGACAGAGTGTTCCCGGATCTTTCCGGCGGTTGCGGCATATGCAAAGCCAGCCTTCCAGGCGTTTTTGCCACTTATCCTCTGTTTATTTCTTGAACTCAGAGATCCAAAGAATCTCAGAACTTCGCCACTTACGCAAAGACTGGCCTGACCGCGTTGTTCATGTTCCCATAGGTTGCACGTCCCAGCAGCTCCCTGAAGCAGTTCTCGGCCAGGACAGCCGGGTTCTCCTCCTTCTCTCCGCCCGTGGGAGAGGAGGGTGGCCCGATTCGGCTGAAATAAAACACACGCTGGGATAGCAACGCCAGATTTCAGTGTGGAGATCATGCGCTGATGGCTTTTAATATCCCGTGGCCGTAAGAGAGGACAAGGGGAGCACTTCCCCTGCTCAAAGCTCCCTCCCTCTCACTTCTAGGTAGGAGGAAAGCAGTGACCCACCCCTACCTGTCCACATCTTCTATCTTCTGCATGTTAAAAAGCAGCGAGGGAACGATCTTGTCCATATGCTGGGGCTCCCAGATTGTGGCACGCAGCTCGTCATTCACCGTTTTGCGGACCACGCCCTGGATGCCTCTGATCCCAGCGATTCGGATCCTGGCGGGAACATTTATTTATTTATTTATTTACATTTCTATCCCGCCCCATACCCGAAGGTCTCTGGGAGGGTTACAATAGGTTAAAATAGATTAAAGCAAGATACAAATTAAGAACAAATACAGATTAAAATGAAATACAAATAAAACACCTTAAAATTCAACAAATTTAAAACCGTGCACTCCGTAGTGCATTAAAATGATGTCATTATAACTGGGGAGGGAGAATAAATCCTTAACCAAAGGCCGAGGCAAACAGGTATGTCTTTACGGCCCTCCTAAATAAATACAAGGAGGGGGCATGGCGCACCTCGAGGGGGAGGCCATTCCATAATCTTGGGGCCACCGCAGAAAAAGCTCTCTCCCAGGTGCCCACCAACCTCACTACTGAAGGTGGCAGGACAACCAGGAGGGCCTCGTTATTGGATCTTAAGGCACGGGCAGGTCGGTATGGGAGAAGGTGTTCCTTTAGATATTTGGGGCCCAAGTCATTTAGGGCCTTATAAGTCAAAGTTATCACCTTGAATTGGGCCCGGTAGTAAATTGGCAGCCAGTGCAATTCTTTTAAGACTGGCGTAATGTGTGTCCAGTTAGCTGTACCAGTCAGCACTCTGGCTGCTGCATTTTGCACTAGCTGCAACTTCTGGACCGTCTTCAAGGGCAGCCCCATGTAGAGCGCATTACAACAGTCCAATCTAGAGGTTACCAGAGCATGGGTAACATTAACAAGGTTTTATGCAAGGGAGGAAACGCTACTTTACCAAGAGCTGGCAAATCAGCCAATCCAGTTGGTCAGACCTGGCAACAACCTTCGTGGGCATACAACTCTGCATTTGATGATGCCTATGAGGATTACCCAGAATGCACATGGAAGCTCCCTTCTGGAAGACAAAGCTGATCTGGGCTGTCCTCAGTCTTTCACCATGACAATACCTGCCTCTAGCAAGAGATTTGCCAGGCACTCATAGAATCACAGAGTTGGAAGGGACCTCCAGGGTCATCCAGTCCAGCCCCCTGCTCAATGCAGGATTCCCTAAACCATCCCAGACAGATGTAGGTCCAGCCTCTGCTTGAAGACCTCCAGTGAAAGAGAGCTCACTACCTCCCATGGCAACCTATTCCATTGACTCTTTGTATTGTTAATTTTATTTTACTGTCTGTATTTGGATATACTATGCAATGCTGTCTGTACTGCAGAAGGGGGCTTAAAAGTTCTCAGGGGAAGAAAAAGTTTACCTTGGGCAGCGTATTCCAGGTAGTAAGAAGAGATGAAAGGGTGACTGGAAAAGAGCTGAGTTATGACCCAATTCCCCATAATGCTACTTACTCGTTCCGTATTTCCAGGTCATTGTGACAGGAATGGCACATGCCACTGAAGCGAGACACAAAGAAGTCATAGCGGCGGTGATAGGAAGGCGTGTCCTCTTCAATATTTGCAAATTTGACAAACTGGAAGAAAGGTTGTAGGAAACCAACGGGTGAGCTTACAGCGTTGGCACAAACCGATAATCTGGCAATGAATCTGTACTTCTCAGCTACGCTTAGATTGACCCAGAAAGTAGAACTATTTAAGCTTTTATGGAAAGGACTGGAAGCAGAACTCCTGCCATTGCTTTTCTCCTGCTGTTTCTCTACCAGCTATTTCCTGTATCCCACTCCAGTATAATCCAAGGACAGCTTTTATTTTTAAAGGCTGTCCCATCTTTACTCTGTAGCGAGCTGCTTCCTAATGTGGATCCACGGGGCTATATGTGGCTTTATCAATACAAGTCACTAGGCATTCTCCAGGATGTTATAAACACCACAAGCTGCATTGCCTGAAAATACTCATTCAAATGTTTCCCAGATAATTTTAATCACAGTTTTCTAAAGGATGCCCAACGGGGCAACGAAAAGCCTCGGCTATGTATTTATTTGTTTAATTTGTATCCCACTTTTCACCTGAAAATTCCAGGTCAGATCACACCACATGATAAAAGATAACCAGGGGAGCCACCACACAAAAGGCCCTCTCATGTGCCACAACCCCTCAGATCTCTTAAGCTAGCAGATCTACAAGAAGACCCCCTCCACTTTGTGATCTTAAAGCACAGGATTGGGAGAAGGTCAGGATTGGGAGAATAGTCAGGGCCCAAGCCATTTAGAGCTTTTTTACATGTCACCATAAAGGTGGGAAGGAAGATGGGTTATATTTCAAATATTTTTTATATAAATTTTATTATTTACTACTGTGACTCACCCTGAGACCTTTCGGCAAAAGGCGGGATATAAATTTTTACACCTTGAATGGGTCTCAGTAGCGAATTTATTTATTTAATACATTTATATCCCACTCTTCACCAAATGGTCTCAGGGCGGCTTATAATAAGAATAAAACATATAAAAAGAAAAAATAACTAAAAATATCACAACCCTCCCTCTCACACCCACCCTCCCCCTCCCTAACAGGACAGCACCCTGAGGAAGCTAATTAGATGGGAAAAGCCTGGTGGAAAAGATATGTTTTCACCAGGCGCCAGAAAGTATACAATGCCTGGTGAACCTCAGGAGGGAGGCTGTTCCAAGGTCTAGGGGCTACTACAGAGAAGGCCCTCTTGTATGTCCTGCGGTTGTGGGGCTGCATTCTGCCTTTTAGTCTGGAAGTTACCAGAGCATGGATCACTGTGGCCAAGTTGTCCTAGAAAAGGCTGAAGCTGGTGAACCAATCAGAAGAGAAGCTCTGCTGGATCGGGCCATAGCCTATCTAGTCCAGCATCCTGTCTCACACAGCAGCCACCAGTTGCTCATGGGCAACTCAAGCAGAGACGAGGCAAACCTTCTCCTGCTCTTGAATCCCAGCAAATGGCCTTAGAGGCATCCTGCTTGTCCCCCCCCAGCCAGAAAGATGTACTCAGGCATCCATTTTAGTAGCCATTGATACATGTGTCATCCAGAAATTTCTCTGACACTTCCTTAAAGCCATTCAGGCTGGTTGCTGTCGCCAACTCTTCTGGCAGCAAATTCCAGGTGAGCGTTCCTGCCCACTGCTGCCACCTGAGTCTCAAGTGAGAGCAGTGAATCCAGAAACACCCCCAGATCATATGCTCTTTCTTTCTGGGACAGAACAACCAATCCAGAATCAGGTGATATCTAACTTCCTGGACTCGAGACCCTGTGACACGTAATACCTTCGTCTTGTCTGGATTCACTTTCAAACTGTTGGTTCTCATCCAGCCCATTACTACTTCCAGGCGGCAATCAATCACCAGATGTGCCTCCCTTGACTCAGAAGGAAGGGAGAGGCAGAGTCCCAAAATGCTATTTTGTGCAGTCTACTTTGGGGGCAAAACAGTGCCTGTTGCAACAGGATCCTGTGGCTGATGGTTTCGAAAGCCAGGAGAATCTGTAGTCACTGGACACTCACTTATTCACCTGCTGAAATGCCCTCCAGCAAGTAGCCGGATTTTGCAACGGTGAAACTGGATCACAAGCGATAGAATGGCAGCCAGAGGGCAGGAGGCGCTCAATGCTTATCACTAATGCAAAAGGTTGAAGAGTAATGGAATATCTGATGAGGTGATATAAATAAACGACATGAAATTAGTATCGCTGGGCCGGTTTGTACTTACCTCTTACTGAGTGGCGGTACACTCACTAGGCAGGTATTTTTGCACTGGGGAGCTGGGACAACTCTCCAGAAACTGCTGCAAGCTCTCCTGGAGCACTGCAGCAACAGACTGCAAAAAAGCAGCCCACAGCTTGCCAGGAGTGGCTAGATTGCTCCTGGACAGCAGTGTTTGCACCTCTTCCAGGTTTGGCAGCTGCATGTCACATCCAGGTTGCCATGGCAACCTCCGGGCATTAGTCTCCGCTTGAGATGCCCATGGGCAATTAATTGGTGGGCCACTACGTGAGACAGGATGCTGGACTAGATGGGTTGTGGTCTGACTGGTTCACCAGCTTCAGCCTTGTCTAGGTAGGGACAACTTGGCCACGTTGATCCATGCTCTGGTCACCTCTAGACTGAACTGCTATAATGCACTGTACATGGGGCTGCCCCTGGAGACCTTCCGGAAGCTGGAACTAAGGCAGAATGCAGCCGCACAACTGCAGGCAGGCAGATGTTGGCTAGATACACTTCATGCCAGTCTTGAAGGAACCGCAGATGTTGCAGTGGCAATCTGACCTAGCCGTCCGCACTTCAAATGCTGCTGCCCAGGTACAGCACTCGCAGTGTGGATATCTGTGTGACCAGGCCCTTTGACTCAGCAAACAATGGCACATCATGCACCCACTTCCAGACCTTCACACACAGATCTGTTTTAGGAAGTAGCCCTGGATGCTTTTGCCTAAGCCTAGATCACAACTCACACACTGGGGAACACCAGGTGGGCGTTTGGACCACGATGCGCATCATCTGCTGAACATTTGCAAAAACTGGACCTCACTTAAACACTTGGGGATCTCTATATAGCACTCTTTCGGTTCTGGGTCTGCAAACTCCATCTCTCATCTGGTCTGCAAACTGCACCCCATTTATCCCTGAAGCTTTTGCAACAGAAAAGAAGGAAACGCAGGGGTCATGCTGATCAAAGAGAAAGTACAGCTCCCAAAAGCTTCTCCTGCCCCATAACTTTTCAATCTGCCAGCCCATACTTTCTGTGGCAACTGTAAGCAAGGGATGGGGCAGGCTGAATTGTTTTCCACCTATATTTCTTGCAGGGTTTTCTTCTTAAGGAAGCAGCTACACATAAAAGGAGCTTGCAGCTGCCGGCTCCCTTCTAAGAATGACATGATTCATTTCACCCCTCCGACTGTCATCGTCTTCACAAAAGCACGGTACTTATGTCTAGAGAGGGAGAGACTCCAATTTCTTGCCAGGGTTTTATACTACAGTCATCCCTTAAATTTCATCAGTTTGGATTTTTGAAGGTTTTGCTGTTTCACAAATGACAAAATATTGAGGACTTTGTTGATGAGTGTATTTCCTTTTTTTAATCCGCAGCCACAGCAATGGAACCGGCTTCTCACAGCCCTTGAGTCTTAATGGAAAAGAACAAGATCATGCTCTAAAGTCAAGGATCAGCCTTGATTAGTGCACGAATTGTTTTGCTGCAGAAGTTGGGCAGCATTTTCTGTCTTAATAGCCCTACTTCAAGGTCCCCATTTTGGACAATGAACGGGGCACCCTGATGACCTCGCAGTCATATGCTCGTCCTTCAGGGCAATGTTTTCTCTCCTGAACGTCACCTTCCTCCTCCAGGCCACTGACCAGGGACTTCTGCGTCTGCCCCAACTCCCTTCTTTCCCACGAGCACAATTTGAAATCCACAACACTTTCAAGGAACCCAGCTAATGAGAAACAGGAGGGGTGGCTGTTTCTGCAAAAGATCCCCAAGATTTCTGGTGCTTCAAAAATATTGTAATGTACATATATGAAGGTTTTGCCTCTAGTCTTCCGCTTGCGATGCCCAAAAGCAAGTGGTGGACCATCGTGTGAGACAGGATGCTGGACTAGATGGCTGTGGTGTTATGCCTCGTGTCCCCTCCCACTCCTTGGAGGAAGGCCAGGGGCCAAATATGAAAACTGCTTCTGTTCTCCCAGATGGGGATATTTCGTACTCAGATGATACGTGCTTAGTTCTCTCTGGAGAGAAAGGCAACAGCTGCGCCACTCAGCTTGCCTCCATGAGAAACAGCTGTGCCACCAGGGCGTGACTCTCCAAGTCTTACTTACGAAACACCCAACTCTGCACCTGCTGTTGCGAACTAAAAATCTCTTGGCAACCCCCGACTCGTGTGGACCCTGATTCTTGACTCCTGACTGAGTTCCCAAACTTATGACAGCTCTCTGGTACCCAGACTCTCAGCCTGTTTGACTCCACGTACTCCATGTCTCCAAGAACTCTGGTAACTGACTTGGCGCATGCATGTGCAAGCGCTCTGGACACGACATGTGGCCTGATGCAGCAGGGCTCCTCTTAGGTTCTTGCATCATTTGCCCAACCACCTTAGTTGCTTCTGCTTTCACACCAGAGTGGCCTTGGTCTCTGGGAACCAGAAAACATTGCTTCTAGCTAATAACCTGTCTTTCTCCTCTTTCCTCGTCGTCTGCTAGTCTGTCAGAATAGCCCAACCGGTGCCTTCAAGCTCCAATCCGGGCAAAAATCTCACAGACACGCAGTTCTGCCATAACTCAGGTTCTTCCCCCTCACACAAGGCCTAGTTTTTCCAAACGGAATGGGGAGGAATACCGGAGGAGTTCTCTCACCGAGTTGGTCCCTAAGACTTGCAGCCTGGGTTCTCCAGACTCCAGCAGCTTGGCCACCATGTGCAGGAAGCTCTCCACAAAAGGCTTGATGCTTTGGGAATGGCACGCCATTAACAGCTGGTCCAGGGCTTCCATGGCAATGAAGACGTACCTGAGAGCACATGGGGAAAGGAAGGCAGGGTGTTTACAGTGGCCCAACATTAACTAGCGCTCACACTAGCAAGCGCCAGTCACTAACAGACTAAGCTCCACACGGTCAGCCATTCACCTCTGACCAGTTCTGGAGCTGGCTCTCTTCTGGGCACCGCCATTTTGGTTGTGGCACCCTCCTCAATTGCACGGGCATCAGTGCCATAACCACAATGACGCTGACGCTTTGCGCATATGCAGTCATGTCTATGGTCATCTGAGGTGCCAGCGTCCTTGCGCAGCACCTCAGATGGCCCTGGAGCACCAGAAGAGGGGCAAATGGCTGTTGCCTGGACATGCCAGGTAAGCTTTTGGGTAATGTTGCTTAAGGTGAGGAGCACGATTTCGTGCTCCGCACCTAATCAACAATTAGTGAACTTTCAGGAAGGCAGGGCACGCTTGGAAGCTGAAGCAGCATCCTCCAAATGTGGATGCCCTTCCCCAGGAGTTCTCTAACCATACACTACCGGCTGTAGTGTGAAAAGGCCCCTGGTCTCCCTACACTGATTTGCTCACCTGTGGCACACTGAAGTCCTGGGAAGACAAGAAAGAAGGCACTCTTCTTCCCATCTGCAATCACCCTCCCACCTTCTTGTCTGGGAGGAGTTACGTTTGCTACAGGTACAAGGCAAGTAGCTTCCCAGCCAGGCGTTAAGCCTTCAGACCATAAGCGCTGCCAGGAAGCCGACTTGAAAAGGCCGCAAGAAGCACCTGGATCTTACCCATAGCGGTGCCTGACGACATCCCTGCTCAGCCTTTCTGCCAAGTAGGCCCCAATGCGGTCAAGTTTCTCTGGGGCAGACACAGCATAGAAAGTCAGCTTCTCCATATCTGCTTTGACAAGGCCATCCTAAACGGAAGACATCACCAGATTTAAAAAACAATGACAATGAAATTCCTTGCAATTACAAAGTTAACTAGCATAGAGCAACTGTTCAGGGAGAAACTGGTCTCTCTTCCCTCTGTTCTTGAGGGACACTATATGGTTGCCTCAGCCAAAAGGAGTCTACTGAGTAGTAAACCCAGTAAAGTAAAGAACACCCTTTTGCCCTTGTCTCCGCTTGAGATGCCCAGGGGCAATTGGTAGGCCATTGTGTGAGACAGGATGCTGGACTAGATGGGCTGCGGTCTGATCCAGCAGGGCTCCTCTGAGGTTTTTATGGACTCTCTTTGTAGCAACATCATACTCTGAAAAGTAACCGACATACTACATAACCTTCTTTGCTCTCTTTTTCTTGTTTTATTTTTAATAAAACATTTGTTGGATTTTCCTGCTGCTCCTTGAGGAAGTGAAGATGAATCTCCACTTCCAGGCACATGTCTTTTAAGACCAGAACTCCCTTCTGGTTGTTCAAGAAGGGGGATTTCCGTTTCCCACATTTGGGAAACGGGAGAGGGGGCTGAGCCCTTCAAGTTCTCCTTGGCACCTGATAAAAGGGGGAAAGAAAAGACACTTCCTACTCTTCCACAAAGGTAGCCTCCTGTCCAGACTGCGTGTGTGTCTGTGTGTGCATGTGAATATTGAAAATGATCCCGCCACCCACAGTGCCCGGGGCATTTGCATGATTATACAGTTGCAATCAAAGCACTAGCATGAAGGAGGGGATGGCATGTTTTCTGTCACCAAACAGCGCTGCACATGTACTAGAAAAACACAAAACACAAAACGTGTGTTTGTGTGAGCCACATGCAAACTGAATAAGCTCCCTTCAACAAACAATACACCTGAATGGCTTCTACTGGTGCAGGCATGGGCAAAAGCACTTAAGCCAAAGGCCCTTTCTACTGCTGCCCCTGTCACTGGAGTTCCCTTCCTATCATAATTCTGCAAAGGTGGATCAGACTCACTTGGGGCCTGTTTGCACTTATCCCATGGAGTGGTTCCAGCCCCATCTGGACACCACTGCCGCCGCCGCTGCCTTCCCATTGCTCCCTAAGCCTGCCCCAATCTTCATTAGCTGTGCACAACTAAAACATTGTCCCCAAATGGACCGGGAGCAGGTTGTGAGCGTTTGCACCCTCTCTCTGAGCACAGTGCTGAACGGGAGTGTGGCAATGTGGCCGCAGAGCTGTGTGCCATGTCCCGAACACCATGGCAACTTCCAGGTAAATACTAAATGTCACCTCGGCCATTGCCATGTCAATTCAGCCTGCTTGGGCCTGCCATCTGCACTTCAAATGCTGGTGGTCTTGCTAGGGACTGCACTCGTACTTGAAGCCCAGAGAGCTCCCTCCCCCATGCTTGATCTTCGCCTCACTGGAATGATGATATTATGATTCCAATGAGGTGGGTGTGAACAGGCCCTTAATCTACTTCTGCGGGGGCTATTAGTTTTTAATTCTGAGCATGGACCTCCAATTGAGGACATCAGCGTTCATATTATTTTAGTTGTTTTTTGCCTTAAGGTGCTTTCTTATGCATTTTAGCAAAGAATTCATAATGATTTAAGTTTCAGTAAAGTGAACCAACTAAGCATACACCTTAGTGTATTCCTCCATGCCCATTAATCACAGAATCATAGAGTTGGACCTCCAGGGTCATTGAGTCCAACCCCCTGCTCAATGCAGGATTCCCTAAACCATCCCAGGCAGATGTAGGTCCAGCCTCTGCTAAAGATGCCTCTAAGCCAGTGATGATGAACCTTTTGAGCTCGGTGTGTCAAAATTCGCAAGAAAACCTAGCTTAACTCGGGTGCTGTGTCACATCCATAAATATCCATGATTTTGTGATATGTGTAGCTCTAGTAAACAGGTTATATTTCCGATATATGAATTTATTGAAATCAAACACAAATAATTATTTACATTAGTGACTTCTGGTGCTGAATGTCGTTTGCTAATATCCAGTTCAAACTTGGTATGTTGTACACTTCAAGAACAAGCAAGCACTACACACCCGGGTGCCAGGGTGACCAGGTATGTCACCCAAAAGGGCTTGGCGTGTCACCTGTGACACGCGTGTCATAGGTTGGCCATCAATGCTCTAAGCCATACTACTGAAAGTTATTACTTATAGTAGGACTATGCTGTCCCATACGGATACATTCTCTGGTCAGCTTGAAGGTGGGAAAAGTAGAATTACAAATAGGAAAAACAGAGAAAAACCCACCCCAAAGTCATAGTAACGGAATAACGACCCAGCCCAAACATCAAGGCCCTGCTTACCTTGGGATCTTCGGGGAATATATTGTCCACCAGGCGTTTGTAACGAGGGCGCAGAGCCGTGCAGCAGAGACAGACTCCTGAAAAAGACAATCGTGGTGAGAAGCGAGCGCAGGAACTGGTCTTCCACATGGAGGAATCTCACCACTTGGAACCCCACCACCAGTATCCATGTGACCCAAAGCTTCCACTTCCACAGGAAAACGTCTCAGGGAATATTCACTCTTATTTTAAGAGCAGAAAATGAAAGAATAAACTGGCTTAGGCAAAACAGGGAAGACCAGATCCAGGCGTAATCTTTCGGAGGAGAACTAGGTGGCTTTATACCTATTCCAGGTTTATGATAAAGCTACGCATGGCTCACAGCAGACCTTAAGGTATTAGAGACCTGCTTCCTGGTGCTAAAAAGGATGCAGCTTTAAGCTCATGGATACTCATCCAAGTGCTTAGAAAAATCAGCAGACAGACACACAAGCATGCATTGTGAACACACAGAGTCAGCACAAAATGCAGTATCTGCAGCATGCAGCAAATCTTAAAACGGCCTTGGAAACAGTGATTTCTTATGTCCCTAAATGATGTAAACATAATTAAATTATCCTATGTATTATTTTATTCTTCGTTTATATCCAGTCCTATACCCTGGGACAGGCAATAACAACTAAAAATAGATTATAATTAAAACAGAACTAAAACACTGCCGTATGCAGAGGAAGCTTATTTACCAGCTTCCATTGTCACCTTCAACTTACAAGTGCCTCAGACAGGCTGGTCCTCAAGGTCACGAGAACATAAGAACGTAAGAGGAGCCTTCCTGCTGGATCAGGCCACAAAGCATCCAGTCCAGCATCTTGTCTCACACAGCGGCCCATCAATTGCTAATGGGCACCTTTGCCCTACCCCATTACTTGCTGCTGGGATGGAAAGAAAGCCATAAACCCAGTGATGATGCTGAAGTCAAAGTGCCAAGCCAGGAGCTGAGAGACCAAGGTTTGAATCCCAGGTTGGCTGTGAGTCTTCGCCTGTCCCAGCTACTTTTTCCCAATTTATCCTACACCAAAAGGTTGTTGTACTGAGGAACAGGAAAGGCTAACAATTACAACCACTGCCTTGTGCTGCTTGGACCAAATGTGGGACAAAAATGTAAAACAAACCAAAAGTATTAAAGATGAGGGAAACAGTGCCAGATCTGAAGAAGGAATTTATATCGATCACTGTTGATTCTCTGATACATGTTAGATTCTTAGCCTCTGCAACTCACAAGCACAACAAGGAGAGTCCAAAGCCCCATGTAACTGGGATTGACACACACACACAGGGTAGCACTGAGCATTAACATTAGAGTTGGCTTTTCTATCCTGCTTTTCTCACCCATTTAAGGGGACTCAAAGCACCTGACAAACCTTCTGTTCTTCTCCCCACAACAGAAAACCCTGTGAGGTGGGTGGGGCTCTGAGAGCTCAGAAGAGAGCTGTGACAAGCCCAAGGTCACCCACCTGGCTTCAAGGACGAAGAGTTGGTTTTTACACCCTGCTTTTCTCACCCATTTAAAGAGACCCGAAATGGCTGACAAAGCTTTCTGTTCTTCTCCCCACAACAGAACACCCTGTGAGGGAGGTGGGGCTGTGAGAGCTCATAAGAGAGATGTGACTAGCCCAAGATCACCCAGCTGGCTTCATGGAGGCATGTGCAATCAAACCTGGCACTCCCAGATAAGAGTTCAGCTCCTTAGCCAGTAGACCAAAGTGGCTCTAGTAACCACAACAGCTGTCCCAGGGCCTGTTTGCACTTTTCCTTTTTCTGGAGTATATCTCGAGATAGGGGTCTGTTGTCCTCATGCTAATGGAGACTTTGGCAGGCCTCACCTGAGGCCCACTGTAGCTTGCACTAGAATGTGGACAGCAGAGCCCTATTCCAGGATATATTCCAGAATAAGGCCAAGTGCAAACAGGCCCCTGGTTTCTCAGTATCTCTCATGAAATCTTTACAATGACACAGGTACAACACACACAAGAAAAGTGTCTGAATTTACAATGCACACAAATGGTTTCCTAACACTCTAACTTCTTTTATGTTGGTCTCTCATACCTTCAAAAGCTTCCTTGCTTTATCTACCAGTGAGAAGAGCAAAAAGGCTCCACCCCTCCTACATACTGGCCCTGTCTGGCTCATGACGAACCCTCTTTGCTCCAAAACACTCAAGAGAGGCAGGCTTCCTGGTTTCCCTTTTGCTACATCACAGAGGACCACAAATTAACCCTCAAGAAACTAATGATCGTGAAGACGCCAAGGGGGAAGAGAAAACATCTGGAAGATTAATCAAGGCCCCGAAAACGTTATTTGTGCAAAGTTCAAAATGACAGGAAGCAAATCAGTTCAGATGTCTTGGTAAGCCAGAGTGAAAGACATTATGGTCTGCCATGGGAAACACCAAGATTTTCTCTAGCCCAGTTCAATGAAGAATTCTTCAAGGATTACCCATAAGGTACATAACTTCCTTCAACTTACATGATATGTGAAAGTCTAGCATGGGCTCAGTACAACTAGATTTAAACTCAGATTTCTAAGAGTGCTTGACAGAGGCTGCATCTGTACAGATGGAACACCAGGGTTTCCATCCCACTTCTAATGCACATTAGAGGTCATTAAAAGTGAATTTTAAGGTCTTTAATGTAAATTAGAGACACTGATGTGGAGATGCTGCCCCCTTAAAAGCCACTTTTAAATCATCCTTTTTAACTATGTGTGAACGCAGCTAGAACGCAAAGACCATCAAATCAGGAAAGTATCTATTCTACCAATCCAACAGGAAGCAAAGGCAATGTTAAGCTTTTACAGGCACAAGTCTGCATAGTAAAACACACACACATACACACACACATGGGTGGATAGACCTGGAGAGTATGTGTCTGGCAAGGCATGTGTAAAGAAACGAGCAAAAATCAACATGAAATTATACATGCAGTAAATGGCTGCATTTTAACCAACTACAGCTGCATATAATAAAGATAAGAGGTTCATGTTCATTTAAAATATTTCTATACTACTTCCCATAAAAGCTCTGTTTATAAAAAATACACATTAAAACAAGACTAAAGGCACTTATAGTTGCATAAGCAATAACAAACACATTAAAAGTGGGTTAATGAAGAAATGACTGTTCACAGATAATTCAACCTGCAACCATCGTAAGATAGTCTCCGAGATTCCATGGACCCTTGGTAAGGCTTCTCCAGATGAACACAAGACTCATCCAGGATTATAATAAGGAGAAACATTTGTGAAGGTCTGATGTGTGCATGAATTAGTGCCCTGCTCAAGAACGTAGCTGCTGCATTTTACACCAGTTGCAGACTACATCATAGTAATCTAAACATGAGGTTACTGAGGCACAGAAAACTGGAGCCAAGGTTTCTCTGTCCTGGCAAGGTTATATTAACCAAAGCTGGTCATAGGCAGTCCTAGACAGCGGGCAACTGATGCTCCACTCACTGAGGCTGTCTCCAGGTGTGCTAAAATGCTGGCGACATGCTGGAATTGCACCAGGCAGCCCTGGTGCCAAATCAGGACATTGCTAATCTAATGCCTCCCAAAACTGACTGACTGGGGAAGGCAGGATATTGCATACTTGCTTTCTTAGGCTGTGGCACATCTAGCAAGTGTCCTTTAGCATTTATGCAGTATATTCAACTTTCCAGAACTTGCCATACACAGAGAAAGAAAGAACAAAGAAACTCTGCCCTCCCCAATCTCCACCTCGCTAGGATTTAGCTCTAGTTTTGTGCCCTTACTCCACCCCATCGCTGCACCTAAATATCAGTTCAGGTCTGGCATTTCTTTCTTAGAACTTGCCTTCCTGCTGGATCAGGCTACAGCCCATCTAGCCCAGCATCCTGTCCCACACAGTGGCCCACCAAGTGCTTCTGGGCACCTCAAGCAGAAGACAAGGGCAAAACCTTCACCTGTTCTTGAATCCCAGCAAATGGTCTTTAGAGGCATCCTGCCTGTCTCCGCAGCCTGGAAGATGTACCATTCTAGTAGCCACTGATACATCTGTCACCCATAAATTTGTCATAAGAACAAATTATGTTCCTACTGACGCGACTCCTCTCTGCCACACATTATCTCTTTCTCTTTCCATTAAGAAAGGACCAGATGAATTTTCCAAAGCAGAATTTTCCTTTCCATTGAAATCATGAGCACAGAAATCTTCCAGACTATCCTGCCCCCCCCCCGGGGGGGGGGGGGAAGGTGCAAATAATATGCCTACCAATGCACACGCAGGGTCCTGGCTCCCAGGCAGGATTGTAGTCATATGGTGCCTGCTGTTCAGCCACAGGGACGGCCACGTAGGTCTTCATCCTGCGGCTCTGCCTTGTTTTCGTAGCCCCTGGGCAACTTCCTGCTCCTTCTCGACGTCTTCTCAATGTCCAGCAATGTCTAATTCAGATGCCGACAGCCCTTATCTAACTTCACGTGACACCGGTGCCCAGGGACCCAAAACATGAGAACATTGCGTCTCCAATTCCATTCACAATACCGAGCGCCGGAAAGACAAGAGGCTGCGCGCACCGCCAGGGTCACTCCTCAGACGGCCTCCTTCGTAACCAGACGCTCCGCCGGAGGAACGCTAATCTTCCAAGGGCAGCGTGAATAGTACCTCCCTTGCTGCTCACAGAGAAGGAAGAGCAGGGTGAAAAGAGAAAGCTCAGCCACTGTCACTTGGTTAAAAAAAATGCCATGGTGACAACATTTGCGCAGAAGGTCTGTGTTTACATTCGGCCTCCGATCACAAGAGACGATCCTGGGGAGAGGCTTCAGTTGCTGTAACAGTGCAGAGGGGGACCTCTTCCTGCCTTGCAGGTCAGTCTTCTACTTCACGGCGTTCATAATTTGGCTCCTTGCAGATGTTTTCTTCACGATGTTACAGATGAAGTGGGATTACAAGAAGCAGGAGAGGCCAGAGGCATGGGGAGCCTGTCCAGAAACAGCAGGACCTCATGTGTGCCGGCTGTTCTGGAGAAGACGCTCAGCCCTACCTCTGGTTCTCCTGCAAGGCAACTCAAGCAAGGAACAGATACTGCGTCCCATGAAGGACAAGAAGGTGGGATGGAGGGGGACCCCAGCCCAGCGGACGCTTTCCTTGAAACGAACCAGAGCATTACTTCGTTCTTTTACAGTTCCAATCGCTGCCCCACATCTTCATGAATCACACAGTAGGGGGGCAATGAGATGTTTCATTCAGGCACCTATGGGAGGTCCCTGGAGTAGCATGCAAGAACTTCAAGACCTTGAAAAATCACTGTGAAATACAACATCTAGAATTCTACTCTTGGAAATCTTTTGAGAAAATAGCAAACTGGTTAAAAAATGTGCCTTCCACTCACTTGTTTCTAGAACTGGCAGTAACAGCATTAGTGTTTCCCAGTGACAGCCAAGGGGCTTCATTTTATTCAGGAGAAAAGCCCCCAAATAAGCCCAGGAGGGTTCTACTTGCAACTAAATTTCATTAAAAGTGCAGTATGATTATCTTTCAAGTCTGGCTACACCCATACAAAGGGTCCAGCAAGGCACTTAGTAGCACTTGGAGACCAGCAGGAGAAGGCTTGGTGGCATGAGCTTCTTCAGATGCTACGGGCCCCAATGGGCACGTCTCCTTCTTCAGATGCTAGGGGCCCCAATGGGCACGTCTCCTTCTTCAGATGCTAGGGGCCCCAATGGGCACGTCTCCTTCTTCAGATGCCAGGGGGCCTGATGGGCACGTCTATGTCTTCAGATGGTAGGGGGCTCAATGGGCACGTCTCCTTCTTCAGATGCCAGGGGGCCCAATGGGCACGTCTCCTTCAGATGCTAGGGGGCCCGATGGGCACGTCTACTTCTTCAGATGCTAGGGGGCCCGATGGGCACATCTACTTCTTCAGATGCTAGGGGGCCCAATGGGCATGTCTACTTCTTCAGATACTAGGGGGCCCAATGGGCACGTCTACTTCTTCAGATGCCAGGGGGCCCAATGGGCACGTCTCCTTCTTCAGATGCCAGGGGGCCTGATGGGCACGTCTACTTCTTCAGATGTAGACGCGCCTACGAAAGCTCATGCCACCAACCCTTCGCTTGTTAGTCTCCAAGTGCTACTAACTACCTTGCTGGACCTTTTGAATTAGACTAACACGGCTATTTCTCTGATATTGACCATACAAAAGTATCTATTTATGCAATGTGCAGGACAGATACACTCTTACATGAAGCCTACCTGCGCCTTCTTCTATGATAAAACCACCCTAGTGTTCAACTATCACGTCCCTTCTTTCATCACAATGACTACTGTAGCCTTCGACTATCAATCAGACAGGCTTTTACAAAAGACACCTCAGATCCATTTTCTCTTGCTCCAGACAACCAAATTAGAACCAGAAGTGAATCAGAAGCGTATTTTAGCTAGATCCGTAATTGCAAGAACTGTTCAGTGGTGAAACAGTACCAGCAGAGATGCTCGGTTCTCCTTCCCTGAAAGAAAGCTGGATGAGGATCTGTCATGGATGCTGTAACCGTATCCAGCACTGCAGAGTAAGCGTTTGAAAGAGGCAATCCAGGCTACTTTCAAGGTCATGTATAAAGCTATGATCCTACAAAGTGTCCTATCAGCAGTGTGGCACTTTGGCAAACTGGAGCAATTCTGAAGCAGCGCTCCCTTCCCCTGTGATTCTTACAGTCTGTCGAAATCCAGATTAGCAATGCCGGAGTCTGCATTTACTATGGCTTCTTGTTCAAAGATGTCTGGATTACACACATTTTGACAGAAAGAGCAAGATCCCTCATGGCCTTCAGGAAAGCAAGCCCCAAACGGTTTTCGACCACTGCTTAGCATGCACTCTTGCAACCTTCAACCGGTCACACCACCACTAGGTTGAAACTGCTAGGCATCTGCTGTCCTATTGCCACTTGTTTCACTGCAAACTCTGATGCCCTTAGAAGAAGAAATGACGCAAACCTCCCTTGAGAGGAACACATTATTCACATTCAGAGAGTGTGCTTTGCAAATAAAAAATAAATAAATAATCTGCCTTTATTGTGCAGCCAAGGACAGCCAAGGCAAGATGCTAGAATGGGATCTGAACAGAATACAAAACACGTGCAAGAGAGGCAGGATTGGGTAGCAGGCATATAAAAGCATCTTGCAACCTTCTCAGTGACAAACGCATTTACACTTCTAAGGCATGTCGTGTACATAAAGCGCATCGTTAAAAGAAGGATGCCAAACCCGTTAACCAAGGGAGGAAGAAAAGGAGGGAATTTCCCAAGCAGAGTTTTTCAAAGGCTTTAAAATACAGTTTCCAGAGCAATTCTGACCTCCTATAGAAGAATAATGAAATCTTGGGGTCCCTTAAAGGTTTACATATTTCTTACAAGAAAAGCTGTCATGGGTTATTCCATTTCTTTAGACACATTCAGACTATAAGCACCACGAAGCCTGCAGACTATGGAGCCATCTCCCCCTGAGGTACACTGGGCACCCTCCCTGAGGTCTTAAGGTATAGGGCAGGATAAAAATACAAATAAATTTAAAAAAAAGAAAATAAGGATCATGTATGAAGATTTCCGTAATTTTGAAGGACAGCACTGATGCCCCCTCCCAGAAGTTTCCACCATGAGGATATTTCTTTTCTTCCTTCCATTTTTTAAATTTACAAACTTTATTTTTCTTCATTTGAACAACCTCATTACAATTTTAGGCCACTTTTGACTAATAACACCACCAAAAACAGACAAATCTGAAGGAGTGCCTTCTTCATATAGACCTGCCTGGGCACTGAGATCTCAGGGAGAGGGCCTTCTTGTAGTTCTCTTGCAGAGATACAAGGCATAGGGACTTGGCAGGATGGCCTTTTCTGTTGTGGCCCCTAGACCCTGAAACAGTCTCCCTCTTGATGCTTGCCAAGTGCCTACACTGTATAGTTTTCAGCGCCTGGTGAAAATGTGTATTTTCACCCAGGCTTCTGCCTTTTAAATAGCTTCCTCAGGGTGCTGTCCTGTTAGGGAGGGAGGGGGTGATATTTTTAATTACCGTAAGTTTTACTATCCCTTATGTTTTAATTTCATTGTAACCCGCCCTGGGACCATTCGGTAAAGGGTGGGATATAAATTTTCTAAATCAAATCAATCAATCAGTCAGTTATAACCACAACCTGAAATTCTAGCTTCACACTTGGCTTCTACCTATTGTGAGGATATTTCCTGACCTGTCTGGATGTTATTAATATTTTTTCATGCAAAAGCATTTAATAAATTTTCTCCTGGCATCATTTTTAACCAGTTACAGTTGCCATTTCTTACTGGAGCTACAGACATTTAGCGTCACAATCTTAAAACACGGCCCGTTGTATCACTAGACGACTCCTCAGAGATCACAAGTTCAGTGAGGTGAGCCTGCCCCTTTCCACATTCAGATGGAAATCACTTCTTGCCAAGGATTAGACCCCGATGCTGCAGAAGACTGAAGGCTAAAGGAAAAGGGACGCCAGAGCCTGGCCAGACTCTGTGAGGCAGCAGAGGACAGAGGGGCCTGGCATACTGTGATCCACATGGTCACAAAGTCTCAGGCACAACTGAACGACTGAAGGGCAACAACAAAGTACAAAGTACTAATGCTAAAATAGCATTAGTATCTAAACACCAGCACCACTGAAACAGGACCAGGCATGCATAAAAAGCCAAGGGTAAGAGTGGATGACGTTTAGAGCAGGCCTGGCGTGCTGAGGCCCATGGGGTCACAAAGTGCTGAACACAACTGAATGACTGTCCACCGCCAACAACAACAATGGTTTCCCAGCGGCCATCTACGGCTGTGAGAGTTGGACCACGAGGAAGGCGGAGAGTCTAAGAATTGGCACTTTTGAATTGTTGTGCTGGAGAAGATGTTTGACAGTCTCTTGGGCTGCAAGGAGATCCAATCAGTCCAAAGGAAAGGAAACCAACCCAGACTGTTCACCAGGAGGAGAAATACTGAAGCTGAAGTTCAAATCTTGTAGTTCCTTCAGAGGTATCCTGTATAGCGGGCATGCAGGAGGGCCTTTTCTGTGGTGGCCCCTAGACACTGGAAGACCCTCCCTCTTGAGGTTTGCCGGGCACCTACTCGGTAAAGTTTTCAGTGCCTGGTGAAAACATATCTTCACCCAGGCTTTTATTGTTTAATTAACTTCCTCAGGGTGCTGTCCTGTTACATAAGAACATAAGAGAAGCCCTGCTGGATCAGGCCACAGCCCATCTAGTCCAGCATCCTGTCGCACACAGTGGGCCACCAAATGCTCACGGGCATCTCAAGCAGAGACAAGGACAAACCTTCTCCTGCTCTCGAGCCCCAGCAGATGGCCTTAGAAGCGCCACGGTTCCTCCCCCCCTGCCCCAGCCTGAAAGATGCACCTAGGCATTCATTCTAGTAGCCATTGATACATCTGTTAATTATTTTAAATATGTTTTAATATTTTACATGTTTTACTTTTATTACCCACCTTTATTGTGGTAAAGGGCAGGATATATTTTTTTAAATAAACAAATGCATGCATCCATCCACCTTTGGCTACATAATGAGGCCTTGATGGAAAAGGCTGTGAAGCAGGGAAAGATTTAAGGCAAGAGGGCAAGATGGACAGACCATGTCATGGAAGCAACAAATATGAGCTTGGGCAAACTCCAGGAGGCAGAACAAAAGGGCCAGGCGTGTTGTGCCCCATGGGGTACCAAAGATTCAGGCACAAGTGAAGAACAAGGCTTCTAGACTCAATGGAGCATCTCACTACATACCATTAATAAATACTCATACTTACTGGCAGGCATTGTTGATATACAGTCAGGTTTCTGCCTTCCAACACATAAAATGCTGCAAGAAAAGAGAAAAAATGCTACATAAAGTCATGTAATTGGTACAAATTAGCTTACAGAGCTAGTCACTTAATTATCCCTGGGCAAAGCCCTAAAGGGGAGGGGGTAAGTAGCCCAAATCAAGGAGAATGGGCACAATCAAGAAAGAACATCTCCAAACAACTACAATCCACACCTGAAGGTCAGACTGGGTTACCTTGGAAACACTCCAAGAGCTCAGCTCCTTTCTTAGGGGATAAAAATGGAAATAAAAAATAAATAAATAAAATTGGCCATGACTGACCACAGCTGGTAATGCTACAGATCAGAAGCACATGAATTTGGAACTATAAAATAGCATCAGAATTGTAAACTGTCCAAAGTCCAGTTTCAAGTTCCCTCAGAAGACGACTGTGGCAGAATGGCATGCAGCAGAGTTCTCTTGTAGATATTCAAATTCTCTATGATTCTGCCATCCTAGATACACAAAACTCTCAGGTATTAAAAATGTGAGTAATAACGGACAGCAAACGGCATTCCTGGTGTAGAAAAATGCTGGCCAGACACAGGTGGTCTTTCTGACCCCTTCTGCATCCAACACAGTGCCAAATATCGTGTTTACAGACTTTTGGATCGTCCTGGCAGGGGTGAGAGGGGAACTTTGATGCCAGGGCAACCCAGAGCTTCCATAGCCTCCTGCCCAGGCTCTTCCTAAGGGCAGATTCTGGTGCAGCTAAGAACAAAGACGTGGAAGTAGGAAACAAAGATGGACTCCGTGAGATTGACTCACAGCCAATTCTCAGCCTGGGTTTTCCCACTTTTATAACAAGGACTTTCACTTCCCACAGCACTGGGTTGGGGGAGGGCTATTTTCATTTCTAATTAAGGAGAAAAGGTTTCAAAATATCAGACGTCAATATCAAATTTCCAGGGAGCCAGTTAGAGACACACTAAAAGATGAATCTGGAGTATGGAGCCTCAAGTGCTTTAGAATGAAACATTTCGTGGGAAATTTCCCATGGAGAAATGTTTTCACAGGCTTCCACACGGCAGCAATATATCTTTTTTTATCAGGCTTTTACAAACAGCAAGAGCTTTTGCCTAGAGACAGACCAACTCATCCCTAGAGGGCAGTTTGTGGGTTCTCTAGGAAACCCCAGCCCCATGGGGAACCTCAATATGGATTAAACTGAGAGGTGAAGTGTGAACTTCTCCATCCCTTCTCAAGGCACAGGTGAAAGCAACCAGTGAGGAGGGAGGGAGGAGTTTTAACTTCATGGGGCCACCGCAGAGGAGGCCTTGGACCATCATGTCACTTTCAAAGAGAGCCCTTCGCGGCCACAGGGTTGAGATGTGGGTCTCTCCCCCCCCTCCCCTGCCTCCCCCCAAGCAGAAGACTGGGCGCAGCCCAGGAAGACCTGCTGGGTTCGGGCTAGAGAAGTGAGTCCAGGAAGGGGAGAGGATAGGGAAGCCCTTCTGCAAAGCGGCACAAAGCCTCCGCCCGGGGCGCCTGGGGAAGTAAGGAAGAGGGCGGCCGCTGCTTACCCACTCGGGCCTGCCTACTGGACGATCTGGTGCCAGGGAGCCAAAGGGGCTCAGAGAAGGGTAGGAAAGGCCTGGTCCACCCACCGCCCTGCCCTGCCCCACCCCCCGCCCCACCCCCGTGGAGGAGGAGGAGGAGGAAGAAGAGTTGGCTTTTCTACCCCACTTTTCTCACCCATTTAAGGAAACTCAAAGCTGCTGACAAGGCTTCTGTTCTTCTCCCCACAAAAGACACCCTGTGAGGTGCGTGGGGCTGTGTGAGCTCAGAAAGAGAGCTGTGACTAGCCCAAGGTCACCCAGCTGACTTCATGGAGGAAGAAGAGTTGGCTTTTTCTACCCTGTTTTTCTCACCCATTTAAGGAAACTCAAAAGCTGCTGACAAAGCTTCTGTTCTCAGCACAACAGACACCCAGTGAGGTGGGTGGGGCTGTGAGAGCTCAGAAAGAGAGCTGTGGCTAGCCCAAGGCCACCCAGCTGGCTTCGTGGAGGAGGGTGGCATCGAACCCCGGTATTCCCAGATAGGAGTCGAGCTCCTTAACCAGTAGACCAAACTGGCTCACAGGAGGAGGAGGAGGAAGCAGCGGCTGGACATTGGGCGGAGGCCCGGGACAGGGACTCTCCGGTAGTGCCCGGCTCAACAGCTACGCCACGCTGGACAGGGCAGGGCAGGGCAGGCGGCGCGGGGGCACCCAGAGGCCAGCCCGATGCCCACCCGGGGCTCCCCAGCGACCCTCGGCGGACGGAGAGGAGAACGAAGCCGGGGGGGAGGGGCTCTGGGGTCCTCAGGGGGCGCAGGGTGTCCCTCCCCCCTCCCCCTCCCCCCCCGAAGGACAAGAGGGAGCTGGCCCTTCCCTCTGCGGGTGGGGGGGCACAGCAATAAGCATTGGCGTCAGGAGGACCCCGGGGGGCGGAGGGGGCGCAGGGCGCTCCTTCCCCTCCCCTCCCCCCTCCTCTCCCCCCATGGATAAGGGGGGAGCTGCCCCCTGCCTCCCTCTGAGAAACCGACGCCCCGCCTTCAGGGGAGGGGGCGGCAGCGGCCCACGGAGGGGAGGGGGAGCCCCCAGCCCGGGTTGAGTGAAGGAAGGGAACCTGCGCCCCCTCCCCTTCTCCCTTCCCCGCCCCCCCTCAAGACCACTTGTGAGGGACCACACCTGAAGGCTCTTCTGGGGGGAAAGGTGACACCCCCACCGCTCTCCCCCCACACCTGAGGGATTTCATCCCCACCCCCGTCGCCCGAGCGGGCCCCCAAGCCGGGCCTCACCTCAGCAGCCCGAGGCGCCGCCATCTTCCCTCTTCCTCCTCCCCCTTCCTCCCTCCCCCTCCCAGTGGGTTTAACTTGGTCGCGCGGGGCCTTGTGGGCGCTGTAGTCCGGTCCCGCGCAGGAGGCGAGGAAGCCCCGCCCCCTTTCGCCTGTATTCGGAGCCAGGGCTATGGATGGATCCCGAACGGTCCGTCCCTGTTGGAGACCTGCTGCTAGCAAAGGGTCCTTGAGGAAGGGCTGTGCAAGATTTTCGCTAAGGACAGAGAAGAAGGAATGAAGGAAATTCGTTGCACCGACCGGCCAGAAATGCAAAACATACTTAACTCTGGGGGCCACCCTTGGGAAGGCCCTGTCCCAGCGCCCAGCCCTTTTACTACTGCGGGTGGTGGGACAGCTGGAGGGTGGCCCCCTGAAGATCCCAAGGCAGAGAGGTCCATATGGCAGGAAGTGTTCCTTTCGGGGCCCAAGTCATTTAGGGCTATATAAATTAAGATTAGCGCCTTGAAGTGGGCTCAGTAGTGAATCGGCAGCCAGGGCAACTCTTTTAAGACCAGCGTGATGTGCGTCTGGCCAGCTGTTCCAGTCAGCAGTCTAGCTGCTGTACGTTCCGCACCGGCTGCAGCTTCCAAACGGTCTTCAAGGGCAACCCCATGCAGAGCACATTACAGTAGTCTAGTCTGGAGGCTACCAGAGCATGGATAACTGCGGCCAAGTCATCTCTGGCCAGAAAAGGCTTCAACTGGCGCATGAACCATGGTTGGGAGTAAGCACTCTTGGCCATGGCCTCCACCTGGGTGTCAAGCATCAGTGCAGTCCCCAGATTCTGTGCTCCCCCCCCCCCGTCCCTTCCAGGGCATCACAGTCCTTATGACCACGCCAGGGACAGCTTCGCCCCAGTTGAAATGACCATGTTATCTTGCTTCCCTTGTAGCCATGCAAGGCCCTTTAATGTGTTCTCTGGCCAATGGACATAATCCTGCAACAGTCAGGCCAGAGGGGGAGACAGTCTGGAGGAGGCTGACTCCTCTGAAAAGCAACAGTGCCGGTGCGTTGACAAAATGGGTCCTGCTGGATACAGGCAGAAACGAAGATACTGGTTTGCAGAAAAGGGATCAGTGGAAGGGGACAGTGGATACATGTGAATAATTGCTGAAGTCAGAAAAGGCAAGGGCACACACAGCTCTTTACCTTTCCTCTGAGGTTCTTATGGACTAGATGGGCTGTGGCCTGACCCAGCAGGGCTCCTCTGAGGTTCTTATGGACTAGATGGGCTGTGGCCTGATCCAGCAGGGCTCCCCTTAGGTTCTTATGGACTAGATGGGCTGTGGCCTGATCCAGCAGGGCTCCTCTGAGGTTCTTATGGACTAGATGGGCTGTGGCCTGATCCAGCAGGGCTCCTCTGAGGTTCTTATGGACTAGGTGGGCTGTGGCCTGATCCAGCAGGGCTCCTCTTAGGCTCTTATGGACTAGATGGGCTGTGGCCTGATCCAGCAGGGCTCCCCTTAGGTTCTTATGGACTAGATGAGCTGTGGCCTGATCCAGCAGGGCTCCTCTGAGGTTCTTATGGACTAGATGGGCTGTGGCCTGACCCAGCAGGGCTCCTCTGAGGTTCTTATGGACTAGATGGGCTGTGGCCTGATCCAGCAGGGCTCCCCTTAGGTTCTTATGGACTAGATGGGCTGTGGCCTGATCCAGCAGGGCTCCTCTTAGGTTCTTATGGACTAGATGGGCTGTGGCCTGACCCAGCAGGGCTCCTCTGAGGTTCTTATGGACTAGATGGGCTGTGGCCTGATCCAGCAGGGCTCCCCTTAGGTTCTTATGGACTAGATGGGCTGTGGCCTGATCCAGCAGGGCTCCTCTTAGGTTCTTATGGACTAGATGGGCTGTGGCCTGACCCAGCAGGGCTCCTCTGAGGTTCTTATGGACTAGATGGGCTGTGGCCTGACCCAGCAGGGCTCCTCTTAGGTTCTTATGGACTAGATGGGCTGTGGCCTGATCCAGCAGGGCTCCCCTTAGGTTCTTATGGACTAGATGGGCTGTGGCCTGATCCAGCAGGGCTCCTCTTAGGTTCTTATGGACTAGATGGGCTGTGGCCTGACCCAGCAGGGCTCCTCTGAGGTTCTTATGGACTAGATGGGCTGTGGCCTGACCCAGCAGGGCTCCTCTGAGGTTCTTATGGACTAGATGGGCTGTGGCCTGATCCAGCAGGGCTCCCCTGAGGTTCTTATGGACTAGATGGGCTGTGGCCTGATCCAGCAGGGCTCCTCTTAGGTTCTTATGGACTAGATGGGCTGTGGCCTGACCCAGCAGGGCTCCTCTGAGGTTCTTATGGACTAGATGGGCTGTGGCCTGATCCAGCAGGGCTCCTCTGAGGTTCTTAGGTTCTTATGAGAAAGTTTGCCCTTGTCTCTGCTTGAGATGCCCATGGGCAATTTGTGTGACAGGACGCTGGACTAGATGGGCTGTGGCCTGATCCAGCAGGGCTCCTCTGAGGTTCTTAGGTTCTTATCTCCCTTGCAGGTCTTTGCTTCAGCCACCAACATTCAAAGCTTCATACAGTAAAAAGAGGCCAATCAAAGGGGGGAAATGTCTGATGGTAATATAGTAAGGCAGGGAATAAACTGGGCACCAGCAGTGACCTCTGTTAAGCAGGAAACGAGGAACAGAGATTCTCTGGGTTACGAAATCAGGAAGTTGGGTTTATGTTTAGTTCTGTGAAAAAATTAATAAAAACTTATAATAATAAATAAGATGGAGTAGGAAGCAAACCGTAGTGTTCTCATCCCAGCTGTAATCCGCACAAAGAGACAGATTTTGGAAGCGCATTTTCTGGCCTTTAGTGTGGATGAAGATACTTGCCTGTGGATGGTACCAAATCTGTGCTCGTTTTGAGCACGCACACCAGGCAAGACTAACTTCTGGCAGTGACCAAGAGATGGCGCTGGTGTGCTTCAGGGAGTGCTGGGCTGTTTTTCCTCTGTCACTAAAAGGACCCATTAAGGACCCATTAATGGGTACGTAACGGCATTTTTGTACCCATTAATGCAGTGATGGCGAACCTTTTGAGCTCAGTGTGTCAAAATTCACAAGAAAACCTAGCTTAACTCGGGTGCTGTGTCACATCTAGAAATATCCATAATTTTGTGATATTTGTAGCTCTAGTAAAAAAGTTATATTTCTGATATATGTATATTATTAAAAGCAAAAACAAATAATTCTTTACGTTAGTGACTTTTGTTGCTGAATCTTCAGTTGGAAGTTGGTATTTCGTACACTTCAAGAACAAGCAAGCACTCCATGCCCAGGTGCCAGGGTGACCATGTGTGTCACCCAAAAGGGCTTGGCGTGTCACCTGTGACACGCGTGACATAGGTTGGCCATCACCGCATTAATGGGTACTTAATGGGTACTTATAGTGACAGTGGAAAAACACCCCTGGACGTCTTGCATGAGTTAGGGTTAGGGGAGAAGAGCCATTTTCTTTTAATTAGTAAACATAGCAAAATATTAATTTATTTAAAATACGTATATCCCTCCCCGTATCCTAAGATCTCTGGGTGGCTTACAGTAAAAAAATATACAAACAAAGCATTAAATACATACCCTGTTAAAACAATATTAAACAGCATAATTAGTTTAAAAAGTTAAATGTTATGATAGTGCTGAGTGAGTTAGTGCCCAAAGGCTTTAGTGAAGAGCCAGGACTTTACTTGGCACCTAAAAGTTTGAAGGATTGCCACCGGTTCAGTCTACTGGTTAGGGAACTGGACTCTTATCTGGGAAGACCAGGTTTGATTCCACACTCCTCCATGAAGCCAGCTGGGTGACCTTGGGCTAGTCACAGTTCTCTTCTGAGGTCTCACAGCCTCACCTGCTTCACAGGGTGTCTGTGATGGGGAGAGGAACAGAAGGTTTGTCAGCCGCTTTGAGCCCCCTTAAATGGGTGAGAAAAACAGGGTAGAAAAGCCTTCACTTTACTCTCCCCACCCAGGAGAGTCTGCCTATTAATGCTCTGCTGTCTATTTTAATCATTTTCTCTGTTATTGTATGTTATTACTGTTTTTAGATTGTACGCCAATGGCAGGTTTTACTCTTTTTACTTTTTACTCTTTGATTATTTTACTTTGTACAGCGCTGAGTACATGTACAGCGCTTTAGAAATAAACTAATAATAATAATAATAATAATAATAATAATAATAATAATAATAATAATAATAATAATAATAATAATAATAATAATTCTTCTAATCAGGCCTCCAAGTGAAGGGCATTCCATAAACGAGGTGCCTTCATGTCCCGACACAGCAGATTTCTCTAACTGGTGGGACACGGAGGAGCCCCCCTCCAACAATCTTAAACCAGTGACAGGTCCGTATTATTGGAGGCATTCCTTCAAATACTGAGTTCCCAAGCCCTTTGTTTGTTTGTTTGTTTGTTTGTTTGTTTGTTTGTTTGTTTTTATTGCTACCCAGAGGTCTCAGGGTGGGTAACAACCTTTAAAGCAGCAAATTAAAACAATATTAAAACCAATAATATACATAAAAAATTTAAAAGATTCAGCATATTAAAATACTAAAATAAAAGTATCTACCATGGGGGGGAAAGTATAGTCACATCAGCCAATACAACAGTGCAAAGAACAAAAACATGTGGAGGGTACGAAAACAGGGTTCCTTAATCCCACCTAAGCCTTCTCCCATATCAACCTGCCCATGTCCCAAGATGTGGAGGGGGGGCCCTCCTGGTTGTACCGCCATTCACAGCAGCAAAAGGGATGGGCACCTAGGATAGGGCCTTTTCAGTGGTGGCTCCCAGACTGGAATGGGCTCCCTCCTGAGGTGTGTCAGGCACCTTCATTCTATGCATTTAGATGAGCTGTGAAGACACACCTCTTTGCCCTGGCCTTTGGCTAAGTAAAGGAACAGCCTTTTCCTCCCCACATTCAGACACTGCCAGGGTTTAATATATTATTGCTTTTAATGTGTTCATTTTATATTTGTAACCTACCCTGAGACCCTTGGGTATAGGTGGGATGGATAGATAGGTGGGTGGATGGATTCATGGGTGGATGGATGGATGGGTGGGTGGATCCTGGAAGACTTGGGTCTCCAATCCTCTGCAGCATTAATCCTGAATTATGAGCGATTCCACACTGGCTGGTATAGTGGTCCAGCAAGTATACTGGGGGGCTGCCTCTCTTCTGTGGGGAGGAGGAGGTCTAAGGCAAGCCCCACTCCCTTAAGCCCCACCCCCCGGAGGCAGGTCTCCCTTGACCACACACACATGCGGAAAGGAGGCTCCTAGCCCTTGCTGGTCCAGTTTACCAGCCAGGGCAGAATCACCCCATGTTCTTTGACTGGGCCTCACCTCTGCAGTGCCCCTGACTTTCACCAGCGGTCTTTCTCCTGTGGTCTTTCCACTTTCATTGGAAGCAGCTGCTCACACCGCGTGGTTGTGCCTGACAGTTTAGGAGAACCAGGCTGTGAAGTTGGTCAGGGGACAACCGCAAACAAGCTCCAAGTTTAGCAGCCACTGGCCAGAGAAGATACACCCACGCCAGCCAACAGAGCTCCTTATCCTAGACCTGGCCTTGCCCAATGCTAGGGAGGGCCCTGTGACTAGGGCAGACGGTGGATGCCAGCATGTTTGGGGACCCGAATTTAACCCTGCAAAGCTGAGACGCGCCCTTTGCACGCAGCATGACCCTGGAACGGACATTGCAGGCATGGAAAACCCACAGTGGTCCCTCAAGCCTTCTCCTTCCCGTCTCCTCCTAGGTGCAACCAAGAGCTGGGGCTGGTTTGCTTACCTTAAGAAGCCTGACCCACCTCAGGACCTCAGTCTCTTATGTAAGACCGTAATTTAACTTTGATTGACCCGCCTGGGTTTCACAATCGGCTTCCGAAGTCTTATGCCTCTGTTGGAGCAACAAGAGTATTCCAAGCGAGGCACCTTTGGAATCCCTTCCCCAGGAAGGCTCACCTGGGAGTAAATCTGTCATTTCCACGATGCCAGGCAAAGGCACCAGGGCCCCTCTCTAGGCCTTTATATTGCACTTGCCATCCGCAAACAGAGGAGTTTGGGCTGGAGTATTAAAGACAATATAGTTTTTATACAAAGTTTATGGGCATTTTCATAGCATCACAGATGTATCAATGGCTACTAGAACGAATGCCTAGGTGCATCTTTCAGGCTGGGGGAGGGGAGGAACTGGGGCGCTTCTAAGGCCATCTGCTGGGACTCGAGAGCAGGAGAGGGTTTGTCCTTGTCTCTGCTTGAGATGCCCATGAGCATTTGGTGGGCCACTGTGTGCGACAGGATGCTGGACTAGATGGGCTGTGGCCTGATCCAGCAGGGCTCCTCTGGGGTTCTTATGGACTAGATGGGCTGTGGCCTGATCCAGCAGGGCTCCTCTTAGGTTCTTATGTTCTTAGTTGGAAGGGACCTCCAGGGTCATCTAGTCCAACCCCTGCTCAGTGCAGGGTTTCCTAAACCAGGAGTCCCCAACTTTTTTTGCACCAGGGACCGGCTTCCTTTTCCATGGTGGGGCGGGGCAAGGGCAGCAGCGTGGACTGGCAAAAAACCCTCTACACCGGACCGGTGGTTGGGGACCCCTGACCTAAACTATCCCAGACAGATATAGGTCCAGCAAAGGAGAACCCATTGCCTCCCATGGCAACCTATTCCACCAACTGATCATCCACACTGGCAAGAAGGTTTTATTAGTATCTAATCTGTATTGACTCCCTTGAAGTTTCATCCCGTTGTTTCTAGTCCTCCCATCTTGTGCAAGTGAGAATAGGGACGATCCCTCTGCACTGTGACAGCCCTTAAGATACTTGAAGACTGTTATTATTTATTTATTTACATTTCTATCCCACCCCATACCCAAAGGCCTCCTCTCAGTCTTGGTCTTGAGCTAGTTTGGTCTAGTGTTTAGGGAGCCAGACTCTTATCTGGGAATACTGAGTTTGATTCCACCCTCCCCCATGAAGCCAGTTGGGTGACCTTGGGCTAGTCACAGCTCTCTTCTGAGCTCTCACAGCCCCACCTGCCTCACAGGGTGCCTGTTGCGGTGGCATTGTCCCCAACTTTCTCTTTGCCCCATATATGGCTAACAGGCAGCAGTTGTTCTGAAACACACCTGGTTCCTTTCCCTAGGGGTGCTGAGGTTCTTCACAGGGATCTATTTCCACCCCATTCTAAGTGCAAGAAGCTATTATGCAAACCACAGTTCATATGAAAGTTGTGCACCAACTGAAGCCTTTTCTGCAGTTTAACTGTGTCCAGTTCTGGGCAGCCCAATTCAAAAAAGACATTGACCAACTAGAGCAAGTCCAAAGTGGGGCTACCGGAACGGTGAGTGGTCTGGAAATCATGTCCTACAAAGAAAGGGTGGATCTAGGAATGTTAAGCCTGCAGAAGAGAAGACATGATTTCGGATTTCAAGACTCTGAAGGGCTGTCACAGTGCAGAGGGATCGTCCCTATTCTCACTTGCACAAGATGGGAGGACTAGAAACAATGGGATGGAACTCCAAGGGAGTCAATGCAGATCTGATATTAGGAAAAACTTCCTGACAGTCAGGGGGATCAGTCAGTGAAATAATGAGTTCTCTTTTGCTGGAGGTCTTCAAGCAGAGGCTGGACCTACATCTGTCTGGGATGGTTTAGGAAATCCTGCATTGAGCAGGGGGTTGGACTGGATGACCCTGGAGACCCTTCCAAATCTATGGATCTATGATTTCCCATGAAATCTACACTTGCAGTAAAGGAGTTGTGAGTAAATCAGGACAATTTTGTAGTCTGGGCTTGTCTTTCTTTGGTTTGCATGAACGATTCTGAGTCCAGAGAGGGCAGCATAGAAACCCTTCCAGGGATATTCATTAGTAAGCAACTGATTGATAAACTATGTCTAAAATCTGCCCTCTGTGCATACAGAGATAATTTTCCTGATGAGCCTGAACTTCGTCCTTGGGTCGTTTCTGCGACCCTCTGGCCCTGTCTAAAGGCTTTCTGCCACACTTCTGGGCCACTGTGCGCTCTTGCTGCCTTCCAGCTGAACCCACACAGCTGCTAAAGTCTGATGCCCAACAGAAGGTTTATGGGGCGTCTTATCACCATGAATTGGAGAGGTCTGGCGTCACCAGCTGATAATGGGCTCTGTGGGCAAAGGGCTCCCACTTGGGGAAATGGAGGCAAGAAAAAGCAAGAGACCAAAGGGCGCTTGGGAAGCAAAGGGGTTTCCAAGTCACAAACAACAAATGGCCCTGCTGCCTTCAAATACATTTTTTGAAATACTGGATGGGGAAAAAAAATCCTATTACTATACTGGAGTCTTATACTGACGATGCTGTGAGGCAGCTGTTTTGATGGGTGCATTCCCATTAACAATGTATCGGGGAGTGAAGTGTCTGAATTTACAAAGAGATCAATGATCGTGAAAGCTGCAAAGCTGCTGGCTCTTGTGTAAAAGCCTACCACTTCGCACTGCTCTGATCTATCGATCTTGTGTAAAACACCAATATAAGAAGGGGAAGTGATCTTTAATCATCTACTGCCTTGTTAACATGAGAAGGAAGCTGTGCTACGGTGGGGGGAGAAACGGTGAACAAAAGCTGCTGCCAAAGGACTCCATGATCTCCAGGAGCAGGTTTATAGAGGGTGGGGTTTGAATTGCCTACTCCAGTGAAGTCAGAGTATGATGGTGACCAGTTGCTGACTGCATGGGGAAGGGGTCCTGCTGAGGCAAGCAGAGAGGGGAGCGAGTTCCTCCCCTGCTGAACACTGAAGAATAGAGAGTGAGTCCACAATATAAGCTAGCAGTGGAAACCCAAAAACACACACCTCACTGGTTTTAAAAAAACTGATTTAAAACCAAATTAAATTTCCTAGTGGGAACCTGACCTTAATGTGTCTATATACATCTCTAGTCAATTCTCCTTAATTTAAAAAAGCTATTGAAGAGCAACCTAGGGGACCTGAAAGGGAACTCTGCCTCGTACAAGTTCAGGGCAGCAGAGCTTGGAGATCTTGAAAATGTACTGCTCAATCCGAAATGTGCTGCTCAAGGCCCTTTCTGCAGTCCTTGTAATCCAGATTATGGAGTCTCTTAAACTGGATCACTGGCTTCCTATCCACCAGCTAATGTGGATCAAGGAGACCCTACCTGTGCTGGTCCAACTCCATTTGGACTGGACAGAGCCAGGTATACTTTTAATTATGTTTGACTATTTTGGTATGTTTTATTCTCACTGTAACCCGCCCTCGGACCATTCAGTGAAGGGCGGGATATAAATTTCCTAAATAAAATAATCCAGGTCTCTTGTGGATCCATTCAATTGGGTTTACAAGCAGACCAAGGACCTTGTTCTGGATTACGGAAGACGTGCAGAAGCAATTGGCGGGCCAGTGTGTGGGGCAGGATGCTGGACTAGATGGGCTGTGGCCTGATCCAGCACGAGAACTTCCCTTAGGGCACAATCCAACACAGGATAAAATCAGGCTTGAAGTTGGCTTGAGTTCTCCCTGATCCAACATTTTGCAAGGAATCTGCCATTTCTGCAGACTAAAGGTCCCAATTTGGTTTAAGAGGGGTCTCGCTGCTGGATCTAGAAAAACTCCACACTATTCAGCAAATGGGAACGCAAGCATTTTGGAGGGGGAGGGAATTATGCTTTAGGGGCGTTCTCCTCAGTTCCCCTGATCCAATGATAAGCCGGGATTTCCTCTGCCCTCTTCCTCTGGCTCTCCACCGTCACTTGCTATGGAGACTGGGCTACTGAAAGGGGGGAGGTGGAGAATTGACAGATCCTGCAGTACCTAACAATATATCAAGAGATCAGAAGGGCAGGATGAAAATAAAACAAATTCTTAATCATCCCCACCCTCTCCATGGCCCAGCAGCTGGCCTACAAGCAGGGAAATTTAGGCCTGCCCGGTGCTCCCCCTCCCCTGAGCTCAGGACCTTTTTTGGCTTCACTGCTGGTGCCAACGCAAAGCAGCCCCTGCAGTATCCCAGGGGTTCCAGGGACCTAGTCTTGCAAGCCTTGGGCTGTTGGCCTATGCTAGTACAGAGTACTGCTGCTACTACTACTACTACTTCATGTATTGACTGCCAATGCTTCTTGTCTCCACAGGCATCTCTGATCTACCCTTGTGTGCCGTGCTGCGGTTGTGTACTTTTGATGAGTCTGTCACCTGTGGCTTCCTGGGGTCTGAGCGCTACCCAGGGAGGGCGGGAGGGAGGGCGGGGAGCAATCAATAAAGCCCCACTGAGCAAAAACAATGTGCTCCTTAACCATACGCAATCCTTGGGCAGCTTTGGGCTGCTGGCCAGTTCTTTAATGGTGATTTATTGGGTGAAAGCAAAGACTAGAAGTGCTTATATAATGAGAAACCTGTCTCAAGATAAATCACTGGTCTGGAAGCTGATGTGAGAACAAAGTACCTGTCTTCTGGTTACCTGCCGCACCTGGATCCCAGCAGCCTTAGAGAAACTTGGCAAATACTTTTCTGACGTTAGAACATCAGAAGATCATGCTGGATGAGACAGAAGGAGGGCAGTAGACTAGTCCTCCAAAGCTCTTTTCACCAGGTAAACGACATGCGCCAAAGGTAAATCCGAAATTCCCACAGAAATGCGCTTAAGAGAACCCATGAACCTCAGAGGAGCCCTGCTGGATCAGGCCACAGCCCATCTAGTCCAGCATCCTGTCCCACACTATGGTCCACCAACTGCCCATGGGCAACCCAAGCAGAGACAAGGGCAGACCATCTCCTGCTGTTGAATCCCTGGAATAGCCTTTGGAGGTCTCTTGCTTGTCCCTCCAACCTGGAGGCAGCACCTAGGCCTCCATTCTAGTAGCCATTGACATAGCTGGCCTCTAAGAATTTATCTAATCCTTTCTTAAAGCTATCAAGGCTGATAGCTGTCTCCCCCTCTTCCGGTAGTAAATTCCATAACTGATGACTCCCTGGGTAAAAAAAATACTTCCTCTTGTCATTCCTAATTCTCACACAATATTTGATGTTAACCCATTTTCAGAAATAAGACCCTAAGAGCAGCCCTGCTGGATCAGGCCACAGCCCATCTAGTCCAGCATCCCGTCTCACACAGTGGCCACCAATTGCCCATGGGCATCTGAAGCAGAGGCAAACCTTCTCCTGCTCTCGAGTCCCAGCAAATGACCTTTGGAGGCCTCCAGCCTGTTTCTCTCCAGCCTGGAAGATATATCTGGATGTCCATTCTAGTAGCCATTGATACATCTGACATCCATGAATCTGTCTAGCCCTTCTTTGAAGCCATCTAGGCTGGTTGCTGTCACCACCTCTCCTGGCCTGTTTTTCATCTTTCGAGGCCATTTTCTCTACTAAAGAAGCAAGTCTTAGGGCACCTCTGGGTGGCGGAATACGGACAGCCCTTCCAGAGGTGGTTCAGCCTTTGCAGATGGCCTCCTTACATTTCCCCTCCTACCGTTCCTGAACTGAAATCTCCTTCGCCTTTCTTGGGACCCAGACAACCCATTCATTCGCTTTATTGTCTTTCAGAATAATAGAACCCGCCGTCTGTGCCACTTTCCAGGAAGAGAGATTGCCTACAGGTCTGCCCACCTCCAGTGCCCAGGACCAGCAGCTCCTGGAAGGATTTGGCAATGGAAGACTTTTGTCATGCACAAAGTCTTCTTCTCTCCCTCCTGCCCTGAGGTCAGTTTGCGGCATCCTGGCTATGAGGAAGTGAGTAAGGCCACCCAGCAGGGGATTTCCCTGGGTCTCACAGCCAGGCCCCTTCAGCCCGGAGTTCCAGGATAAAAAGGCAAAGACCTTGATTCTTCCCTTGGCCTGAGATGAAAAATGAAAGAAAGAAAAGAAAAGGGTTTTCATTGTAGCGAGTTTCCATTGTAGGGGGCTGCATTAAAAAATGCAGCTTTGTCTCAGGCTGTGTTCACACCTAAGTTTTAATCTGTTTTCAGTCCACTTTCAAAGCAAAATAACACATCAACATCATCTAACTCAGGAAATCCACCTTTCAGTTAGATAATGTGGAAGGAAAATTAGTAGTAGCCGCTTTGGTTGTGGTCACGCTTAAGGTTTAATCCAGCTTCGGTCCACTTTCAGAGCGAGAGAACCCATCAGCAAAGCAACCAGTAATTCTCTTTCCACGTTATCTGTCCCAAAGGGGAATCTTCTGAGTTTATTTTAACACTGAAAGAAAACAGTTCGTCACTTTCCTGATGTATTCCCTCACTCTGAAAGTGCACTGAAGCTAGAATAAACCTTAGGTGCGACACAGCCGACGTGGAAAGAAAATTAACGGCCACATTGCTGATGCGTTCTCTTGCTCAGAAGGTGGACTGAAGCTGATTTAAAACTTAGGTGTGAGCATAGGTTAAAAGTACTCTTTGGGGTGACTGGAGCTACCCCCCCAAGGCGGGCTGGACAACTGTCTCCCCAAACCCCTCCCTGTCCCACTCAGGGCAGCAGACGGAGCATCCTGGCAGGAGAGGAGCATTTCCTACTCTCATGGGACCCTTTGTGCTCATGGGACCTCTGGCAGCCATTGTTCTGCTCAGGTTACCCCCACAGGCACCTCCGAGCATGGGTTGGGGCTGCACAAAAACCCACAAAAGGGTTGTGAAACTCCGCCCCTGGCTTCTGCAAGGCCTAACTAGGTTGTGCCGGTTTGACAGTCCCTAAGGATGCTGACGCTGCTTCCTCCTCCACAAGAAGGCAGATGTCCTTTCTCATCGACAGCAGGGGGCCAACACCACTGGACCCCTGAGCCCTGAACAGTCCAGCATAGGATGCCTCCAGAATTATGCATGTGGAGGCTGGGAGGTTAAAAGAGACACTCTGCTCACGCTCAGAGGATCAGCATTCTGCTCATGTTTGGAGGACCGGCGTTGTCTACCTCCTTGCAAAGTTCAAAGTTTTACCCTGTGAGACCAGTTTCAAACAAAGTTTCCGATGGTGGGACTGGAAGCCTGGGGAGACGGAACCCAAGTGTTCCCCTTTCATCCTTTTCGTGGCGCCAGAGGCAACACAGTTTCGCTTCCTGGGCTACCATTTTGCCTGCTACTGAACTGAGCACTCCCGGCTGAGTTGGCGGAGGGTGGGGCAGCAGGTACTATTTCTGCAGACTGGGTTTTTGTTTTCCAACTCGAAGGAAACAGACAAATTATTTGTCCCGGCTGTTTACTTTCACAGTATAATTTTCCCCCTTGCACATCAAGAATGTTCTCACACAAGGAGAGACCTTTCTTCCGCACACACTTCAGATCTTTTGAATTTTATGCAAACATCACGGGTTGACTCGCTCACACCTCTTTCTTCCAAGAGAGCATTTACGAGATCCATACGTAATGCAATGGCAGCTTTCCATGATTTCCCAACACACGCTCACACCTAATAGGAAGGTATTTATTTATTTATTTATTTATTTATTTTTCCTTGCTTCTCCTCTAGCTAGTCCAGCTAGTCCATGTAAAGTAGCAAAAGTCTATCATTTAAGACTAAAATACTAAACAAAGGCACCTCTCCAAAATTCAAATCTATTCGAATCTTTAAAATTCGAGTTTAACCAAGTTCAATTCGAATTAAGCAAATTTGAATATTCATTTGAATCTTCTATTCGAATTTGCACTTACAATTGCCAACAAGATTTGCGTGTGCCCATATGCATTGTTACGCATCCTGTACATGTCCCTAAACATCTGTACGCATCCCACAGTTGTCCTGTGAGCAACGCATTTTCATCCCGTACGGACCTGTACAAATGCTTACGGATGCAGGAAAGATGCATATCTGCAAGTCCGCGTCATGTTCAAACCCAAACATGAATAGATCCAAAATAGATCCAAAATGATTAGATCCAAAATTCAAAATACATTTGAATCTTTAAATTCAAAATTATGGACATTTGATTCAAATTTGAATGTTGAAATTCAAGCAGGTTTGATTTAATTTCAAATACCATCAAATATTTGTGCACAGCACACCCCTACCCCAGCTACCTCACAGGGTGTTCTGTTGTGGGAAGAAGAACAGAAAGTTTGTCAGCCGCTTTGAGTCCCCTTAAATGGGTGAGAAAAGTGAGATAGAAAAGCCAACTCTTCTTCCTTCCCTGGTTAGTGTCTATTAAAGGAAAAAAAACCCTTTTAACAATGTACTCGGTGAAATGACTTTGTGGGCCCTTGCTGGACTGGAGTTTGCCAATAAAATCTGACAGCAACAGCTGGAACTGTGCTAACAAAGCATCTTGTTATGATGGCAAGTGTTTGTTTCCTTCTCTATTCTCTTTCTCTAGTAAAGTGTTTTTAGTCGCTTGTATATTTTAATAATAACTAGATACCAGAACGTCTGCATTTGCCTGCAAAAGGGTACACTCCAGACCAGGTGCAGGATCTGTGGGTTTTATTTATAGCAGCTGAAAGAGGCCTGGGTCCTCCAATGGTTAGGTAAGAATGACGCTAGATGGTACTTGGAAGACCTGAAAAAGAAAATAAACAATGGTCCGTCCTTTGTTTTTAATTTAAAAAGTCGGGATTGCAGGCAGGGGTCTACCTTGATCCCATTTGCTAAACTGTTTTTATAGCACGAGGTCAATGCAGGAGGGATTACTGTCAAAATCAGCTTGAACACATTTCCCCAAACTTGTCCTTTGGCACATCTGGCTGCCCTCTTCCTCCCTTGGCAGAGAGGTAGCTCAGCTGAGTAGCTTGTGAAAAGAAAGCAAGATCCCCTTCCCACAATATTGACTGAGTGTGATAGTAAATACATTAATACCAAGCTCAGCAGTCAGCCAGCAAGCCTGTCCTTGCCAGCTGACCAGCCGCACTGGTTCCTGATCCCTTTTTGCTACCTTGCAGATTGGCACCAAGAGCCATGGCCAACTCCTGGGTGACTGCAGGAGTCAGAATGCAGTTTTCTTGGCAGAGATACAGAAGTAGTTTGCCTTGCCTACTTCCAGGCAATTTGCTCTACAGTCATAAGAACCTAAGAGGAGCCCTGCTGGATCAGGCCACAGCCCATCCAGTCCAGCATCCTATCTCACACAGTGGCCCACGGGCATCGCAAGCAGAGACAAGGGCAAACCTTCTCCAGCTCTCGAATCCCAGCAAATGGCCTTAGAGGCGTCCTGCTTTCACTCCCAGACTCCAAGGGCAGCACTGAGCAGTTTTCTTAGCAGAGGTACAGAAGTGGTTTCCATTGCCTACTCCCAAAGGCTAGGGATCGAACTGGCAATCCTCTGCTTTCTAGGCAGTTTGCTCTACCACTGAGCTACAGACACATCCAGGCTCCATGGGCAGCTCTGCAGTCTTCTTGGCAGGAATACAGAACTGGTTCGCCATAGACTACTTCTGGGGAGAAAGACTAAGGAGTGAACCTGTAACCCTCTGCTTTCCAGATCAGTTTGCTCTACAGCCATTTCCAGGCTCTGTGGGCACCTCTGTGCAGTTTTCTTGGCAGGAATACAGCAGTAGTTTGCCACAACCTACTTTTGAAGAGAGAGACTAAGGACTGAATCTGCTGTGGCCCTCTGCTTTCCAGATCAGAATGCTCTACCACTGAGCTGCATCCACACCACTTTTGGTCACTAGCCTCGGGCAAAAGTGACCTCAGCCAATGACGGCCATAGCATCCATCACTTTTTTTCCTCTTTTCCCCATTCCTGCATTTATAACGCAGATAGAAAATCCACAATCTCTAAAACAGATTTTCTTTTTCTCTGTATGTGCTTTTGGCTTCCTAGCAGAGGTTACGCAGGTTAGTATATAATATAAAACTCCACATCAGGGGCGGTGGAACTCTCTGCCACTGGAGACTCAGCAACCTGTTATGATATCCTCTTTCACGGCAGAACTGCACATTCCTCTCCACTCAAAGGTGGGATAAATCCCTGTGGGCAGCCCGTTCCTCTTTCCTCTAAGCCATATGCGTTGGGTGTGGGCTTGCTGTATTAAGAGATCCAATCTGCCCGGGATCTCTAAGGAAGGCAGGGCAGGGCGATGAAGAAGAGAATAAATATTATTACACACATCGCTACCTGGCAGCTCATCTGAGCGGTGCAACCCGACTTGGTGCCCCAGGAGATGAAACTCTTTGCCAGAGCAGGTGAAACCAGTCCTGCCCAGACATCCTGGAGAGTCGCTGTTTTCACGCCTCTTGCAGGAAGAGGAGAAGCAGCAGCATTAAAGCCACAGAATGGGCATTTCTGCCCCCCGCCACCACCACAAACCCAATGTTGCCCCCTAGGAGCCGCTCTGGAGGGGAACCAACTTTGGCCAGCAGCAGGTCCCATCCAGCAAGAGGTCTTCTTCTCCCCTCCATTGTGAAAGCTCCCTTCTTCCCCTTCTCAGCACCCTCTCCTCCTTCTCCCAGCCTGGATTAGGTAAGAGTGGAGTCTCCCTCCCTCCCTCCCTCCCTCTTCAAAGGGCTGCATGCTGGCTGGGTGGGTGAGCTCATGAGGAGGCCTGTTGGGCAAACGGCCGGCCGGCCACTCCACTGCTTCCTCTCCGGCTCGCCTCTGAGTGTAGGACACCTCTGGGACCTCTTCCTCCTGGTGGCCAGTCCTGGCTGCCATCAGCAGCTCCTCCTCCAGCCTGCCATCCGTCCTCTCGCCTGCAGGAGCCGTGGCTAAAGCTCCCTTCCCCTTGCCAAGACCTGCCCTGCTATCAAGGCGAGGGATCTACGGCGCTGGACAGGTTCTGTGGAATGGTTAACCTGGAGCAATCTCGCCCTGAGCCAATCATAGGAGGCGGCCGGGCCGAGACACTGGGAGCCTAGAAGCTCAGGAGGTACCTGGCCAGGTCCTTTCCTGGGGAAGCCTCCCTGCTTCCAAGACAGCAGCAGCAGCAGCAGGTGTGATTCTCCGAGATGTGGAAGGTCTGCTTCTTGGCTGGGCCGGTGGCCCTCAGCATCCTTTGCCTGGCTGGCACCGTGGTGCCAGGAGCCGACGCAGGGGAATCCGGCCTGGCGCCCGCAGTGCTCCGGCTGTGGACCCTTCTGTCATCGGACCAAGAAGGCGCTCTGTCCCCGGACACGGTGGATTCCCTGTTAAATATTGCAGTGGCTCGTGTGCAGTGCCAGGCAGTGCCGTGTGGAAAGGTAACCGGCGAGTGGGCAGGCGGGCGGGTGCAGCCTTTGCCTCCCGAGGCCTGACTCCAGCCGAGATGCTCCTGGGTCAAACTCCAGCCCAGGTGCAAAGGGCTGAGAGCAGAACGGAGCAGAGCGGAGCAGGCAGGTGGCAGCTGCTGTGGGACGCAGGGAGACGCTTGGGGAACGGAAGGCAGGTGGGGTGGGCTGGAGGGAGAGGAGGGGGAGGGTGGCGGCGACCCTCTGCCTGAGTCTCTGGGCAGGAGGAAGCGCTCAGCAGCCAGAACAGGCAGCCTGGGGATGTGGTTGGAGCAAGCGGCTAAAGGATGGCGCCCTCCAGTAATGTTTCTCCTCCATATATCCATGGATGTGGGAGGGAGGGGTGTGCACCCCTCCTCTTTAAGGGAAACACAGATAAACGTAGGGCACAGGTTTCAAAAGCATAAGGAAGGAGAAAAGGTGGTTTTAGGAGCTAATGTTCGCAACGGAGGCAACACCTGACACAAATTGTCCCACCTAAACAACCGTTAAAGCTGTGGCACTCTTCTAATTTGGTCTAGTGGCTAGGGAGCTGGACCCTTAAATGGGAACACCGGGTTTGATTCCGCCCTCCCCCATGAAGGCAGCTGGGTGACCTTGGGCAAATCACAGCTCTCTTCTGAGCTCTCACAGCCCTGCCTGCCTCACAGGGTGCCTGTTGTGGGGAGAAGAACAGAAGGTTCGCCAGCAGCTTTGAGTCCCCTTAAAGAAGAACAGAAGTTTGTCAGCCACCTTGAGTCCCCTTAAATGGGCAAGAAAAGCAGGGTAGAAAAGCCAACTCTTCTTCTTCTTCTTCTTCTTCCATATGGCAGTGCTGGGTAAATGGTGACATTTTAGACCTCTAAGCCTGCGGTGAGGCTGAGCTTGAACCATTTAGAACAGGCTGCAGAATAATTATCCCTCCTCCCTATCATATAATCCATACTCAGGGGGTGCAGATGCTGCTCACAAGCCAACGTTGGGATTAAGGCTGCATTCACACCTGAGTTTTAATCCAGTTTCAGCCCTTTAAAAGCGAAGGACACGGCAGCAACCCCTTATCTTGAGCTGAACCTAGTTGTACCATCGCAGCCCAGAATCAAAAACGTATAAAAAGTACATCAAGTTATTTAAATCGCAGTGTGAAAATAAAACCAAATATAAAGTGGAAACCAATTAAAAAGAAGTATCAATAATCATAGAAATCAATACAGAAGTATGGAGAGAGGACTGATAATGGGAGAAACTCTGAGAAGTTCACTAAGGGCTTATCTAACTCAGAAGACTCACCTTTGGGACAGGTAGTGTGGAAAAAGAATGACCGCCCACGTTGCTGTGGGGGCTCTCTTGTTCTGAATGTGGATCGAGTAAAACTTAGGTGTGGACGCAGGGTAACTGTTCCGGGGCCTTTGAAGAGAGGCATGACAAGCAAACCCGGGTTAAGCCAAAGAAGGCGTCCTGGTGGCTTCCTGCCCCCCTGGGGAAGGAGCGAAAGACCCTTCACTTCCTATGTTCATTGTAGGGTCAAAAGGAAAGGAGGCTTCATCCACTTTCATTGGAAGCCATTACTAGGGCTTAGCATCTTAGCTTACTAATGACCGGGGGGGGGGGGGGGGGATTAATCAGTAAGCCTGTGCTTTGGGGAAATAGCCAAGAATTGACCCACAAGAGACCAGAATGCAACTGTTTGGTTTTTTTAATGCAAATAGCCTCACCTGAGGGTCCAGAACACAAATCCCTAAGATTTTAACAGCCCTGGGGGGGGGGGGGGGGGAATTAGCTCTTGCCCTAGTTGCTTCAGTCCTGAAAGGCAGGTGAAGGGGGGGGGGGATTGGGTCTCTTTGTCCTTGCAAGAGACCTCTTCAGCAAAGGGACCTTGGCCCTTTAACTGCCCTATAGGAAGTTTCCCCGTGACCTGTGATACCTACCAGGGTCTTCAAGCTGAGAAGGTAAAGCTCCAGGATTCAACAGGTTGGCCTTGGCTGGCAGCATCACCTGTTGGTTGGTTGGTTTGATCTCACTGCTGCTGCTCCCCTTAGGCAAAGCCCCCACCCCCGACGCCCCCACCCCGGGCTTTGTTCTCCCTCCTGCAGGGCTGGGGGTGGCTGCATAAGAAAGGCCTTGAAAGGCTCTGGAGTTTGATGCTGATTGTGAGTTACAGGATGATAAAGGCAGGCGGTGAGGGGGGAGGACAGAGCACCCCCCCCCCTTGCTGTCACTTCTCAGGGCTTTGGGCCTTTTATACATGCATGCAAGGCAGGGCAGAGTTTTCCAAGCTGGTAGGAGCAGCACTGGGAGGGGCTGAAATGCAAAAGGTTGCCAGTTCAATGCCCAGCCTCCCTCTTGAGAAGCAGGCAACAGCAAACCACTTCAGTATTTCTGCCAAGAAAGCTGCTCAGAGGTGCCTCTGAAGTCTGGGGGGGGGGGGGGTGCAGATCAGTGGTAGAGCAAACTGCCTGGAAAGCAGAAGGTCACCAGTTCAATACCCAGCCTCTCCCTGGAAGTAGGCAATGGCAAACCAATTCCTTGTCTCTGCCAAAAACACTGTATGGAGAGGCCCATGCAGTCAACCAGGAGCTGGCCAAGACCTGGTGGCATCTAACAATCACAACAGCGAAAACTGCACCAGTTGGATTTCTGCCCAGCAGGTCGCTGACAAAGGGTCAGCAGTCCCTGCAATAGGAGAAGCAATGCCCCCCTACTGGCCAACAGAGCATGAAATGCACAGAAAAGGCTGTGAGAAGGGCCTCATCCTGAACCGCTTTCGCTGGCTGCTGCTGAGTCTGTGGGTCCTGGGGAAACCTTGCCCATTCCCGGCTAATCCCTGCAGTGAAGCTGCTGCTGTTGCTGTTTTGGGTTTTGGCAACCAACCCCCCCACCCCCACCCCTTCAAGTAAAGGTGGAAGGTTGCTTAAGACAGACGGCTGAGTCGCCATTTCCTGTGTGGGACGCATCCTGTCCCATGGCCCACATACAGTATACGTGGGGAAGGACATATTGCAGGGGCTACTCAGGAGGTTTGCCAGAGTCAGGCCTTTTGTCACAGGCAGATCAGCCCTTCTCGGCTTCCTGCCTTCAAGGCTGTCAGGGTGATGCAATCCACACCCTCAAATAGAGACGCTTCCTCCAGGCAGGTTCTGCTGCTGTGCCAGGGCCTTCCTGCTCATGGGGAACTCCCCAGAGATTCCGGAGAAACAGGAGGCCGTGGGTCAGGAGGCTGGTTTCTTGGAAGTCCTTGAAAAGGGTCCTGTGCCCGCAGGGGATGGAAGGAGAAAGAAGCAGGAGGCCTCTTAAGGCCATTTGCAGGGAGTCGAGAGCTGGAGAAAGGTCTAGCGATTAGGGAGCTGGACTCTTATCTGGGAATACTGGGTTTGATTCCACATTCCTCCATGAAGCCAGCTGGGTGACCTTGGGCTAGTCACAGCTCTCTTCTGAGCTCTCACAGCCCCACCTGCGCCATGGGGTGTCTGTTCTGGGGAGAAGAACAGAAGGTTTGTCAGCCGCTTTGAGCACCCTGGAATTGGTGAAAAAAGCAGGGTAGAAAAGCCAACTCTTCTTCTTCATCTTCTTCGTCTTCGTCTTGAGATGCCCAGGAGCAATTGGTGGGCCACTGTGTGAGATGGGATGCTGACCCAGTATACAGTGGCCTGATGCAGTAGGGCTCCTCTTAATTCCCGGAAGACAGGTATATCAGTAGCTACTAGAACTGGTGCCTTGATGCTGCCTTCATTTTGGAGAGGCAGTCAGGATGTTTCTAAAGCCATTTGATGGGACTCGAGAGCAGGTGAAGGTTTTGCCCTCCTGCTTGAGATGCCCATGAGGAACTGGTGGGCCACTGTGTGAGACAGGATGCTGGGCCAGATGGGCTATGGTGCCAGGTCCACCCATCTGGCTTCGGAGAGGAACGCAGAATTGAACTGGGAGACCACCAGATAAGAGTCTGGCACTCTAACCACAAGAACCAAATGGACTAGGACAGCTGTGGCCTGATCCAGCAGGGCCCCTCTTAATAAACCACCCTCCTTTCAAAATGGCCACCCGAATCACGGGCAAACAAACATCTCTGCTCTCCTGGAGCCGTTAGGCATTACATGTAAGAATGTTCAATGGTTCTTCAAGCCCCTAAGAATCCAGTCAATCTTTAACAGACTTCAGACTGTAAATAAACTGTGTTTTTTCCCCCCAACATGTTCCACACGCTCCTGTTTCTTACAAGGGTTTCAAAACTCGTTCTTAAATTTTACGAATCCTGAGGCCAATTCCCACTTGACCCCGCAGGACACAAAAACACCTGGGAAGCGCATCTGCATTTGCAGGAGGCGTTTCCAACTCAGGACGGCCTCCTGCCTTCCCAGATGTTACCATATTGCCTACTATCAGTGGCGCATGAAATCGTGCACCACATGCAACCAAGCCTTACCTGGAAGCTTACCTGGAGCATCCACGCTGTGACCATTCACACCATGTCCAGGGCGAGGGGTCATATGAGGTGCCTCGCAAGCACGCTGGCACTTCAGGTGACCCCAAGTGCGACTGCATGTGTGTGGAGCATGATCATCGCCGTGGCGGCAGCGCTGGGCTCTGAACCCAAGATGGTGGCGCCCTGCTGGCAATCGGACACGTGCCAGGACACAGGTAAGACTCCAGGCGCGTGGGGCTTAGCGCAACATGTACTAGCATTCTCAAGTGCAAATGCTAGTACACATTAGTCAGTCACGCACTTTGCCCATCCGGTAGACGGGAAGCCAAGTGCAGAAACATCCCTGCTTATGGGAGTGTCCAAGCTGAGCTGTAGACAACTTCCTGGAAAGGAGAGGGTCACGGGTCTGATCCTTGAAGACTCCCCAAATGAGATCATGGTAAAGCCACTTCCATGTGCGCCAAGAAGACGCCATGGCGAGTCCCACATAATCACAGGGGCAGCCCAGCTCCGTGGTGCCTCTTGTGACAATAATAACAATTGTGTTCAATTTTTGGTAAATCTTTTGGCAGAGAATGAAACATTTTAATGTTTCTCAAAAGGTATAAGGGTGCCTTCTAATTCAAGATTTAAAGAGCTTTGAGACCATTCTGAGCGCTTGCAGTTCCCAAAGTTTTAAAGGAGTCCAGAGTTTCTGAAGATTAAAGGTCCCAAAACACGGATTATCTATATTTGGATCAAAAGAGGTCTCACTGCTGGATTTAGAAATACTCCACTTTATTTACCAAAGGAGAAGGCAAGCATTTTTTTAGGGGAGGAAACCATGCTTTAGGGGCGTTCGCCTCAATTTCTCCTGACCCAATGAGAAGCCGGGATTTCCTCTGCCCTAGCCCCCTCTTCCAGGGCTGTCTGCTATTACATCCTAAGAAGATTGCCCTGGCTGAAAGGGAGGTGTGGAAGAGGAGGTGAAGAATGAAGTAGTTGCAGTACATGTATTGGGAGTGAGATGTGACAATGTATCAGGGATTGAAGTGTCTGATTTTACAAAGAGATCAATGATTGGGAAAGACACAAAGCTGCCGTCTCTTGGGTAAAAGCCTGCCTGCTCCCCCTTTTGCCTTGCTCCTGCCATTTCGTGCTGCTCTGATCTATCGATCTCACACAAATCAGTAATATAAGAAGGGGTAGTGATCTTCAATCTTCTGCTGTCTTGTTAACATAAGAAGCTGTGCTATGGTGGGGGAGAAGTGGTGAACAAAAACTTCTGTCAAAGGACTCCATGATCTCTGGGAGCCGGTTTATATAGGGGGTGAGGCTTGAATTACCTGCCCTCAGGGTCTGACGGTGTCCAATTGCTGACTGCATGTAAAAGTGTCATTTGGAAAGATGCAGTTGAAAATGCAGAAAGGGAAGCGTGGAAAGTTTTGTCAGGATGCCCTTAAGCAAGGGAAAGTGCAGGGCTGGTGAGATCACCTGAAGGTGATTTCCTGAAACCAAGTGGAATGTGTAGTGGCTAAGAATGGAATGCTGGGTGTCGTAGTTCAGGAACATCTGGAGGGCAGCAAGTGGTGCTCCTGTGGGCTAGATCAGGGGTCCCCAACCACTGGTCCGTGGACTGGCACCGGGCCCTAGGTTGTTTTTTGCCAGTCCGCACTGCTGCCACAACAAGCTGCCCCACCCTGAAAAAGAAGCTGGACCCTGGTGCAAAAAAGGTTGGGGACTCCTGGGCTAGATAGCCTAGGACTGTGGGATTCCCTGCTTCAAACCCCCACTTAAAGAAGGAAGTCCACTGGGGGGCCTCAACACCGCCTCTCAGTCTACTGACCTCCCAGGGCTGCTGTCAGGATAAGTCAGAGAAGAATGACGTGCATTTTCTTCAACGTTTTGAAATGTGGGATATAAATAACACAAATACAGAAGTGAAACGCTTAGATTTTTTAAGGCACAAAGCCAGGAAGTCTTCCAAACTTCTCAGTCCCCCCCAGTAAAAGAGCAAACACTCCCACAAGGGTTTCGGCTTCCTCCTCTCGCTCAGAATTATCTGTCGCTTACTCAAGGATCTTGGTTGAATTATCTTTTTATCGCTTAATATTTAGCAATAATCCAGCTTTTTATACTTTGTTTTCGCTTTTCGAAGGAGTTCTCTTAGACTATTCTCGCTTTCAGCTAACAGAATTGTGCCAAGATCTGCATATCTGCCGCCATCACTTCCTGCATAAGAACCATGCAGGATCAGGCCACAGCCCATTTAGCCCAGCATCCCATCCCACACAGTGGCCACCTGTTGCTTCTGGGCATCTCGAGCAGGAGACTAAGGCAAAACCTTCACCTGGTCTTGACTCTCTGCAAATGGCCTTTAGAGGCATCTTTCCTGACCCCCACCTTACCTGGAGGCCAAATACAGAACTGAGACACCTCTTTTCCATGTACAGTGGTACCTCGACATACAAGTGCCCTGACATACAAGTGTTTTGAGATACAAGCCGCCGAGCGAGTGATATTTTGCTTTGAGATGAGAGCAAGATTTGAGATACGAGTATGTAAATACAGTACAGTACATAACAAAAACAACTGAGGTGGTGTTTTGGGAGCTGGAATGGATTAATGGGGAAATTGCTTTGAGATACGAGCGATTTGACATAAGAGCAAGGTTACGGAACGAATTAAACTCGTATGTCAAGGTACCACTGTATTTATCTAATCTTCTATAATCTGTAGCCAAAGAACCTGTTTTACTCTCCTTTCTGCACTTTTTAACAGCACAGCATTTTGACTGCCAGTTCTGTAGGGCTGCCTCCACCCATCTTCAGGCTCTAGGAAGCGATCAGGATGCAGGAAGAAAAGGCCAAAGCTCCCAGGACCCTCTTGAAATATCTGAACTTGTCTTTTTTTATGGACTTCCATGTCCTGTTCTTTCATTTCACATTTGATCTGCTCGTTTCCTCAGAAAGGAATATCTGTCAGGTAGCTTTTATCTGAATTCCTCAGGTTATTTTTTCAAAAGCTCCATTCCTTTATCTATTGATTGTATATGTTTCATGTTCCATCCTTTGGTGAAAGGGACACTGTAAAGAAATATATTGGTGGATATAGTGGGCAGAGCCCACCAGGGTGAACTTTTGCAGTTTATAGATGTTCATCTTGTCAATGTTGAGCTGTTTTAAGTGCCACCCGAGGTTTTTTGGAATGGCTCCCGGTGTGCCAATCACCGCTGGGACCACCACTGTGGGCTTGTGCCAGAGTGGACTATGATCTTCAAGTCCTCGTATTTTGTCATTTTCTCTGTTTCACATCAATCCTGGTCTCTCCTGGTATCAAAACATCAACGAGTCATACCCTCTTTTCTTTAACCATGGTGGTATCAGGGGCGTTATATGGCCATCCATTTTTATCCTGAAGTCCCATAATATTTTCGCCTGTTCATTTTTTACCACTTTTTCGGGCTTATGATCCCACCAGTTCTGTGCTGCTGGAAGATGGTAATTATAGCACAGATTCCAGAAGATCATTTTGGCAATGGGGTCGTTAGAATCATTAACATTCATCCAGGAATCAGGTTCTGTGCATATAAGGCATTGTAGAAGGGAAGTGGTAGCTTCTGCCAACAGTCAAAATGTTTGGCTTGCTAGTGTTGTGTGTTTAAAAATCAAACAAACAAAGAAGATCACATTCCTGTTCTTTGTGCCATTCTGATCAGAAGCAACGCCTGCTTTATTTTATGGAATCTTCAATCTTCTACTGCTTTGTTAACATAAGAAGCTGTGCTATGGTGAGGGGAGAAGTGGTGAACAAAAACTTCTGCCAAAGGACCCCATGATCCCTGGGAGCAGGTTTATATACAGGGCGAGGAAATCAGGATCTGTGCTGTGCAACTTTTTCTCCCTTAATTGCCGGTTACCTTTATTCCCTCCTCTGGTTTCACCATGAGGAGACAGAGCAGCACGCCCTATAGATTGAAAGTGTGGAACCGGGTGACTTTTTGCTCTGAGCTCCCTGTGCGTGGTGCTCACCTGCCACTGCAGAGAAGGATCAGGCCTCAGGTGTGTTCCCGGCTCCTTGACTCAAACAGAGAAACTCGCCCTTGGCAGGAAGGGATTTGCCATAAAGCAGTGGAACAGCTGGGAATTAGAGGGAGAGAAAGGCTGCTGATAAGCAGATGAGAAGGAAGACAGACCGACTCTAACAGTTTTAATAATGGGGCTAACAAAGGCCTTTCATCCGGCATTAACAAGCTGCAGGGTGGTAAAGAGCTACCCTGTGAGGAATCTTGTTTTCTGTCTAAAAACTTGGATCCTTCTAATTTTTCAGTACAAACTCAAAGGTGCCTACAATCCAAAGCAACACCAATAAAATTCAGATCAATGAACAGGGAGCAATTCTAAACGGAAACTGTTGATTTGACAAGACAGGCCAGATATTGATGTATTTATTTATATTTCTGTCCTGTCCTATACTCAAAGTGAATGCGGGAATCCAAACTGGCTGCTCCCAGGTGCAAGGCAAAGCCTGTGAACCTCCTGGGATTGCATTAGGATTGCCAGGCAATGCTGGTTGCAGATGGAGAAGACACATTGCCTGGCTGTGTCAGCTTGGGCACTGGTCAGCCATCTTTGAAGCTCTGTGATACCAGACCGAGCCTGATTGAATGTTTTGCTGACTCTGGCTTTCCCTTTGCTGTAGAGACAAGAGTATAATTTTTGAGGAATAACTGGAGCCATTGTTGTCTCAACTGAGAGAACAAGGGTGGTTAAGCCGCAAGCGCCAACATGCCAGCATGGCTGTGAGAGTGCTGAGGGATATATCCAGCAAGGCAGTTTAATGTTTAATGTGAATTGTAATGAATGCCCTATGTATTCCATATGAATCTCCTACGTATCCGCTCTGAATGGATCGAGTCCACCTTGTATCCACTCTGAATCCTCTCTCAATCCACTTTGAATCCACTCTGAATGTGTTGCAGATCTGACGGGGCAGCTGCTTTCTCACCTCCCCAGGTTCCCCAATGTAACGAAGCTTCGTACAAATGTTCCAAAGAACTCAAATGGAATCCGAATGCCCGTCTTCGAATGGGCCAACATTCAGACAAATTTCAGTATTTTATTAATATTCGTGCACATCCCTAATTACACGGATCCCAGTTCATCCATTCACTTGCCGGGTGGATTTTCACTTTTAAAGTTTTATCCAGCACAATCTTTCAGCTTTAGGGGCCGTGATCTGTCAGAAGTGATATCCTTCCTTCCCTCTTTTGTTGGATTGCAGACTAAATACTGTAGTATAACGGAAAATATTGGTTTGGATAACAGGTTGTGGAAAGCATCCGTTCCATACGAACTACGTAAACTCTTTAGTTCAATTGTTAAATTTTTATTTATTTACATTTATATCCCACCCTATACCCTAGGGTTCCAGGGCGGGCAACAGCATATTTAAAAGACAAAAATATTTAAAATAAAACCATATATATAAGATGGTACAAAACAATAATATGTGCAGTGGGGAAAAACTGTGCCACATTTAGCCAACGGCCAGAGCAAATAGGTGCGTCTTCACCCCTGTCCTGAACGTATACAGTGATTGGGCCTGACGCACCTCGAGGGGGAGGCTATTCCACAGCCTGGGGGCCATTACTGAAAAGGCCCTCTCTCGAGTGACCACCGGTCTTACTATAGAAGGAGGTGGAACAACGAGAAAGGCCTCCCTCCCAGATCTTAGGGCACGGGCAGGTTGATACGGGAGGAGGCGTTCCTTCAGATATTTGGATATAGAATTTTTATTCATTGTTAATCAGTCTATTCTGTTGCACTCAGGGAGTGAGGATGAATCAAGTTAGATTTTTACCTACTTAAATGAATGCAATAACTGCTTTTTAGGGATGTCCACAAATACTGATAACATTCAATACTTGTACAAATTCATACAAATTCAGACATTGCATACAAATTGAATGTTACGACATTCATACATTGTGGAACATTCGTCTGAAGCTTCAGAAAATTCATGAAACAGGGAGGTGGTAAAGCGGCTGCAGCAGTCAGATCTGCAACGAATCCAGAGTGCATTGGACATGGTTTGAGAGTGGATTCAAAGTGGACTCAGGTTGCATTTGACGCTTTCAGAGCGGATATGTTACGGGATACAAATTGGATACATATGCATTTGTATCGGATATTTGTACAAATTCGTATGAACGCATTCATATTGAATAGCATCCCACCACATCCGAAGGGGATCTATTTCAACAAATATGAATTTTCTTACAGTTAATTCAATACGAACCAAATGCAGAAAAGCCCATTTGTGCCTCCCTACTGCTTTTGTTAATACAGTTCAGCATTTCACTGTAAGGTGAATTTTCAGGAACTAATTAAGTGCAGATAGAAGGGAAGAGTATATAACCGTTTTAAAATATCTTCTTTTTTTGATAGCTGAACCTTCAGCTGGTTGTGAACATGGACTGTGGCTGTTACATTTTTGGGTGGCTGTTACATTTTCCCTAAATATTTAAAGCAAAACCCAAATCAGTGCCACTTTAAGCCGCAGGAAAAAAATCTCTTCCACTCAAGAGTGGGTAAGTTAAACAAGTTTTTGCCTGCTGTCTAGAAGAAATAAAACTGGAACCCTCGATGCTTTGAGAGGTGATCTGGGCACTTGTTCGGGGCCACATTTTAAAAATGCTTGCTCCTCATCATGTATGAGTTACAAGAAGGCTTGTGTATTTTTCTTATCTTGGCCGATTTAACCTGGGACTGACCTGGTGGAAAAGATGCAGATGTTTCCCTGAAAGAACTCCACAGAGCAAATAGATCTCTGAATGCTTGTCAGCAGGGGGAAACCCAAAGACTAGTACAGTACATTGTTTGCCTCAGCCATTCAGCCAGGCTAACACTGTGTCCTAAAGGCTAAAATCTGTATCTGCCAGGTGATTGGTCTATGGAATTTGCTGCAACCAGCAACCAGCCTGAATGGCTTAAATAAAGGGTTAGACAAGTTTGTTTGTTTATATCCTGCCTTCATCCAAGGGTCCCAAATGTTCCAAAACCAATGTTCCAAAACCTGTATCAAATACTAAAACATAATGAACAATGTAACCCTCCCTCCTATCTACTAACAGGACAGCACCCTGAGGAAGCTATTTAAACAGTGAAAGCCTGGGTGAAAAGATACGTTTCCATCAAGCACCGAAAACTATACAGTGTGAATCTCAAGAGGGACGCTGTTTGAGAGTCTGGGGGCCACTACAGAAAAGACCCTCCTGCGTGTCCCTATGCCTTGCACCTCTGAAAGAGAAGGAACGGGTATATCAATGGCTACTAGAATGGATACCCAAGTATTTGCTACTGGAAGAGGTGGTGACAGCAACCAGCTCGGATGGCTTTATGAAACAATTGGGTGGCTACTGGAATGGATGTCCAGCTACTGCCTCCGGGCTGGAGAGATAGGCAGGATGCCTCTCAAGGCCAGGTCAAGGTCTTGTCTTGGTCTGCTGCTTGAGATGCCCAGACGCAACTGGTGGGCTACTGCATGAGATGGGATGCTGGACGAGATGGGCTCTTAAATCCCTCCTAATGGCCTTGAGAGGCCTCCTGCCTGTCTCCCCAGCCCGGAAGTGGTACCTAGGCACCCATCCTAGTAACAACTGATACGCCTGTACTCCGTGAATTTATCTAATCCTTTCTTAGAGCTATCCAGACTGGTTGCTGTCACCATCTCCTTCGGCAGTAAATTCCATAGAATGGTGACCATCTGGGAGAAAAAAATACTCCCCCTTTTTCCTCCTAACTCTCCTGCCCATCAGCTTCAGCAAGTGCCCTGTGGGCTGTGACCCCTTTGCGGGTTGAACTACCCTTTTAGAGGGGTCACGACGAGTCCTGCCACCCCTCCCTCCCCCCTCCCAGCTGCCCCACCCCCGTGGTTGGCAATCCCCACAACATGAGGAACTGCATTAAGGGGTCACGGCATTAGGAAGGTTGAGAATTGCTGTTCTCGTGGTACACTTTGCTATATATTTTTCATACTGCTACAATAACAGAAAAACAGTTTTGCCCTGCCTCCTGGTGGTCAATTAAATCCAGTTTTAAAATCAAGGTTTTTTAAATCGGCAGCAAGGTCTGGTTTTTTCCATTCCCACTGCTAGCTTATAATGTGGACTCACTCTCCATTTTTCAGTGTCTGGCAGGAGAGGAACCCCACCCCTCTCTCCTCCCCTCAGCAGAACTCCTTCCCCATGCAGTCAGCGATTGGACACCGTCATACCCTGACTTCATCAGGGCAGGAAATTAAAACCCCACCCTCTATATAAACCTGGTCCTGGAGATCATGGAGTCTTTTGGCAGCAGCTTTTGTTCACCGCTTGCGCGCCACCAGTATAGCACAGCTTCTTTCTCATGTTAACAAAGCAGTAGAAGATTGAAGATCACTTCCCCTTCTTATAATGGTGTTTTGCATTAGATCGATAGATCAGTGCGAAATGGTGGGAGTGAGGCAAAGGGAGAGCAGGCATGCTTTTACCCAAGAGCCGGTAGCTTTGTGGCTTTCACAATTGTTTATCTCATTGTAAAATCAGACACTTCGCACCCTGATACATCGTTACATCTCACTGTCTTATACATGTACCTCTTGTTAGCTACTTCAAGCATCCTTCAGGCTGGGGGGCGGGGAGGAACTGGGGCGCTTCTAAGGCCATCTGCTGGGACTCGAGAGCAGGAGAAGGTTTGTCCTTGTCTCTGCTTGAGATGCCCGTGAGCATTTGGTGGGCCACTGTGTGTGACAGGGTGCTGGACTAGATGGGCTGTGGCCTGATCCAGCAGGGCTTCTCTTATGTTCTTATGTTCATTCTTCACCTCCCTTTCAGCCAGGGCAGTCTCCTTAGCACGTAATGGCGGACAGCTCAGGAAGAGGGCGTCCCTCCCCTCCCCAAAATGCTTGCATTCCCATTTGCTAAATAAAGTGGAGCATTTCTAAAACCAGCAGCAAGACCTCTTTTGATCCAAATATAGATAATCTGCATTTCAGGACCTTTAATCCTCGCTACAAGTGCGAGCGCTAGTCAATATTGATTCATCGTGCTCCTTTCCAATCCAGCAGATGGGAAGGGAAGTTTAAAATCACCCCGGATGTGTGTGTCAACAGAAGGTTCAAGAGCAACACTGGCCACACGGTGCTGTCAGGCTACAAAGCGATAAATGCCGAAGGACCAGTACTCTGGTTATCACTTTCTCACAGGACTTCTGGCCCGGAGGTGTCCTCAGACATGGAAACTCTTAGAGTAGCCTTCAGCCAACTGCTGCTTCTTAGCCTGACCTACCTCACAGGGTTGTTGTAAAGATAAAACAGGGCAGAATAAGGAGTAGCACCTAGAGCTTTTCAGAAGGCAGATGGAGATACAAGCCAGTAATTCCTCTCTCTCTCTCTTTCTGACAGTGCCTCTCTGCTCCGGACATTTTTGCCCTCACGGGGGAGAAAGCCAACCTCACCTCCTCAGGGCTCCTGCAGTTTTCTGCGGCTGTTGCCTTCTACCTGACCGACCCTGCGGCAGCTTGCCAGGCGGTGAAAGATGGACGCTGGGTGGCTAAGGTGCAGGCGTTCCATGACCAGTTCTTAAAGACGGATCCTGCAGCAGGAGCCACGGAAGAGAAGGTAGCGGAACTCATGGCCAGGATCCAGAAGAACCTCAAGGGCAGCGAAAGCAAGGAGGTGAGGAAGATGCACGTTGCCCTCTGTCCCAGTCTCAGGCCATCTCCTAAGGGGTTAATCATACGAGAGAAGCCTAGATGTCCCTTTAAAAAGAAAGAAAGTGGAGAAAGGCACATAAATTAAATGCTAGTCCACTTTGAATGCTAATCCACTTTGAATCCACTCTCAGTTCATGTTGAATGCACACTGGATCCATTGCAGATGTGACTGGCACCTCCCTGGTTCATGAATGTTCTGAGCCAGTTTGGTCTAGTGGTTAGGGAGCCGGACTCAATCTGGGTTTGATTCCGCACTCCTCTGTGAAGCCAGCTGGGTGATCTTGGCCTAGTCACAGCGCTCTTCTGAGCTCTCACAGCCTCACCCACACCTCACAGGGTGTCTGTTGGGGAGGAGAAGAACAGAATGCTTGTCAGCCGCTTTGAGTCCCCTTAAATGGGTGAGAAAAGCAGGGTAGAAAAGCCAACTTTTCTTCTTTGTCCTGTGGAGCCCAAACCTGATAAATTCAATGAAGCTGTTCCAATCATGCCCCTCCCATGGCTTTACAAAATGAAATAGGCAAAAGTGAAAGTGGCCAGTTAGGCAATGTCCGTCTGACCGGCTCTCCTTCGTTTCTCAGCCCTGCACCCGAGTGGGCGAGCTCCTGGCCAACAGCAAACTGATCTCCAGCCAAGTGGCCTCGGACCCACCCGGGAAGGCGCTGTCCTTTGTGGCCTACCAGGTGCTGAAGGGCGGCTGCTTCCACACCCTCCCTCCAGAGGAGTACTTTGTGGAGTTTGTCTTCCAGCGCTTCAGCAACAAGAGCCAGAACCTCACGCTAGCCGGTGAGCCAATGGCCTGGGCCTCCGGGAGGTTGGGGCTGGAGGAGGAAGGTGGTCCCCCCCCCCAGTGCCGATCAGTGGCCAAGAGCAGCTGAAGGTGCCCTCAATAGAAACGTAGAAGAGGGTTTCCTTCTACCTTTTATGCCCAGTGTAGACTTACAGAAACAAAGGGTGGGAGGACCAGAGGTTGCCCCCCCTCAGATGCTGCCCCAGCTGTCAGTGTGGGAATTTTGGGATGCAGCCATCGTTGCACTTGGAGATCCCTTTGATGTGCGGCACCCAAGTGGGCTAGAGAGGCTGATGGCAAGTGGATCGCCTGAGGCCCCAAGGATGCTGGGAAAAATCAGTGCCACCTCCATGTTTCCAACAGGTTTGACCCAGCTAATGGAGCAGCTTGAGGTAGGCCCGGAAGCCTCCCACGACCACGAGGGCCACGACCATGCGGACCACGACCATGGGGACTCTGCCCATTCACACTCTCACGATGACCATGGTCACCATGACCATGACCACGACCACCATGACCACACGACCGAGGGAGAAGCTCATGATCCTCATTCGGGGCATCCCCATGGAAGCGACCCAGGCGATCACCATGACAACGGATCAGAATCTCACCACCATAATGAGACGGACCACCATGAAAACCACACTAAAAGTGTTCCGGTCCGCCTGAGGCGGAGTCCTGGCCTAGAAGAACCTGGGGACCACAGAGAAGAAGTGTGGGACACGGTGAGGAGCATTGTCCCTCTCCAGAAGAGGGTTCAGTTCCATGCCTTCTTCCCGGCCCTGGGTTCGCTAGATGCTGTCACGGGGAGAGCAGCCCACTTCCACCATCATTAATGGTTACCTCCAGGGACTGCTTTGGTGGGTCGACCTCATGAGGAAAGAAGTCCAGTACTGATTTCCCAATGACAAACCATCCATCTTGCTTTCCATGGAGGATAAGACCCGCAGCTTTGAGAGACCAGCTGCCAAAGGGACGCCCCCTCATGCAGCCCCACCCTTGGAGAAGGCTTATATGAGAGCTGCCTCATGAGCTGCCGGGGGGGGGGGGGCTTCCAAGGAGGCTCACGAGCCAGCTTTCAGCAGGGGGAGGGATGTCCGGCTACCCATACCCATGGTGGCCGCCATCATGGATGCACCATGAAGCAAGAATGCAACCTGAATTTCTTCTGTTTGCTGCTGATTCTTCTTGGGATGCAGCCTCTCTCTCTCTTTCTCCTTCCAGGTCTGCCTCAGCTCCAGTGACCTGCTTGAGATTTATGGGATTGATTCAGGTACAGGAATTTCCCGCCCTGAGTTCACACGCGTGAGCCCAGCACTGGTGCAGCAGAAGCTCAGCAAGGCCTGCTCTGTCTCCCGGGTGGCCCCCGTTGAAGGACGCCTCACCACAGCAGAGAGTGAGTCCCCCATTTGAAGGCCATGCTGTGGGTCTTTGCTGCCTGGAAAAGAGCAGGAAATCACTTATCTGGAATCTGACACCTGCTCAGCTTGTGCCTTCTGGTGTAGCATTTGTGGTTTTCGTGAAAGCATAGGAGGAGCCCTGCTGGATCAGGCTGTTGCCCATCTAGTCCTCCATCCCATCTTACGAGGTGGCCCACCAGTTGCTTCTAGGCATCTCAAGCAGAGACAAGGGCAGACCTCCTGCTCTTGAACCCCAGCAAATGGCCTTAGAGGCCTCCTGGTTGTTCCCCCAGCCTGGAAGATGTACTTAGGCATCCATTAGAGTAGCCATTGATACATCTGTCATCCATCAATTTGTCCAACCCTTCCATAAAGCCATCTAGGCTGGTTGCTGCCACCACCTCTTCTGGCAGCAAATTCCACAGACTGGTGACCCTTTGGGCACCTGGATGTCTTCCGCTTGAGATGCCCATGGACAATTGATGGGCCACCGTGTGAGACAGGATGCTGGACTAAGTGGACTTTGGCCTGATCCAGCAGGGCTCCTCTTAGGTTCTTAGGTTCTCCTCCGTGCCCAAGGGGCAACATCCCCTGTGAAAAGGACCAAGTGGGCGGCTACCAATAGGGAAAGCTCTTATCCGCTTGGGACCGGTGCTTGGTTTCCCATAAGTAGTCAGTAGTAGGGGTTTGCAGGAATGCAGTTTTTGACATTTGATTTGATTCATATGGAATATTCGAAGGTCCAAATAGAGAAAAAAAATGAATGTATTAAAATTTGAAATGATTTGAATACATCCGTATCTATTTTGATATGTATTTGATTATACAAATGTCGACAACATTCATATGTATCTGTACGCATCCCGTTTTTATCCTGTATGCATCCCATGTCCATCCCATGCATATGCATACAGATGTGTTCGGATACGAATAAGATGTGTCTGGATACATATATAACGCGTACGGATACGTACACCTACGAATGTCTGATGAATGATTCAAAATATTCGTATTCGTTTGAATATTTAAAAAGGAATGTCTGGACATTCAATTCGAATTCAGGTGTCTGAATTTGGCCGAATTCAATCAAATAACGAATATTTCGAATATTCTTGCCCATGCCTAGTTTGTTGCCACAGTAGGTCTTTACAGCTCAGCAGCAGGCGTGGCGTGGCCGGTGGCCCTTGTCCCACTCCGTGGCAGGGGGCTGACGGCCTCTGTTTCCTCTCCCTTCCAGAGTACATCTATGGCACGCTGGCCACCCTGGTGATCTGCCTGTGTGCGCTTTTTGGGATCGTGGTCCTCCTGTGCACGGCCTGCATCGGCGCCTACAACTACATCATCCAGCTCTTTGTCAGCCTGGCCGTGGGCTCCCTCACAGGGGACGCCATGCTGCACCTGATCCCCACGGTTAGTGCCAAATGCTGGGGGCACAGCCAGGGGGGGTAATCTTTGGAGGTACGCCTACCTGACACAGGTACAATATCATAATACCGTACCGGGTTCGTCAGGCCGAAGTGCAGCGGCGGCTATTTGCACTACGTGAGCTGGACGAGCCCCGTACCTCTCCAGCAGTGCTTGCAGTGTGAATGGGCAGCTGGGCAAAGTCTGAACTGGCATTCGGTGCTAGGGCAGACGTTGGCATGGCAATCCGGACTCTGCAAAAGACCGCACAGCTGCAGTCATGCAATCCACGCCCCCTTGCTGCGCAGCACCTGGAAAAGGTGTGGAAACACCTTCCCAGGAACGATCCAGCAGCCGCAGCGAGTTGGCCTGCAGACCGCTTTGCAGGTGCTTGAATACTAAATCAGAAGAATCCATGGAGATGTTCACAGGTTATGAAGGAAGCCTGTGTGTGTGTCTGCATGCAGGATGTGGCCCCAGCGCTGCTCCCCCCCCCCAAATGGCTCTGCCAGTGGCATCATCACCCCCCTTTCCTTGTTGCAGTTCCTGGGCCTCCATTCTCATTCCGAGAGTGACGGTCATGCGCATGATCACCACGAAGCCGGAGGGCACGATGCCGTGTGGAAGCTCTTGGCTGTGCTGGGCGGCCTCTACCTCTTCTTCCTACTTGAGAAATTCTTCATCCTGCTGGGCCAGTCGGACTACAAGGTGAGTGCGTTTGGCCTTGTGGTTGGTGCCAGCCTCATATCTCGTAGTCACCGTGTTTGATTACACACGCCTTCATAAAGCCAGCTGGGCGACCTTGGGCAAGTCCCAGCTATCTTTCTGAGCTCTCACAGCCGCACCAACCTCACAGGATCTCTGTTGTGGGGAGAAGAACAGAAGGTTTGTCAGCTGCTTTGAGTCCCTTAAAGGGTAAGAAAAGCGGGGAATAATAGCCAACGCTTCTTCTTCTTGGGCTAGTCACAGCTCTCTTCCTGAGCTCTCTCAGCCTGACGTAAATCACAGGGTGTCTTATGGGGAGAAGAACAGAAGGTTTGTCGGCTGTCTTGAATGAGTGAGAAACGCAGGATATAAAAGCCAACTCTTCTTCCTATACGAAGCCAGCTGGGTGACTTTGGACTAGTCACAGCTCTTTCTGAGCTCTCACAGTCCCACCGACCTCACAGGGTGTCTGTTGTGGGGAGAAGAACAGAAGGTTTGTCAGTTGCTTTGAGTCCCCTTAAAGGGTGAGAAAAAGCAGGATAGACAAATCAGCTCTTCTTCCTTTTCTTCATCTTGGGCTAGTCACAGCTCTCTTCCTGAACTCTCTCAGCCCCACGTACCTCACAGGGTGTCTTTTATGGGGAGAAGAAGGTTTGTCAGCTGCTTTGAGGTCCCTTAGGGGTGGATCAAAAGACTGTGTTAACTAGATGTGGCTGCCTCTGTGGCCTAGAGAGGCATCCAGTGTGGTCTTTTCTCTCTTCCCAGGAGGCGCCAGAGTCCAGCAAGGGACACCAGTGTGACCACGGCATGTCCTTGCAGCTGTACCAAGACGAGATGAAGAGAAGAAAGCAAGAGAAAGGAGCGTCTCACGCCGATTTGGTAACTGTCTTTGCCATTTCCCTAACCCGCCATGACAGAAAACCTGCTGCTAAATTAAATTAAGCCTCTGTCTTGCTAACACATTTCAGGCAAAGAACAGAGGCTAAAAATCTTAGAAATATTAAAGGAAAACCTTTACTAGAGTGTGTAGCCACCCTCAGGAACTAAAAGGGTGGGCTACTTTTGACGGGGCCTTCTTTGTGGCTACTCCCAAGCTGCGGAGTGGCTTCCTTCCTGAGATGCATCAAGCATCTTCACTCTGTGAATTCAGGAAGTTGATGAAACAACATCGCTTTACCGAGAGCTTCAGCTAAAAAGGCAGTGATTCTCTACCTCCGGGCATTGCACAGTTTTTAATTTTGCTGTCCTATATCTTGAGTGTTGTGAGTTGCCCTGAGAACTGAGACTATAAGGTTGCGTATAAACGTAAATGATCAGACACCCAAAAGAGGTAGTCAGTTTGTTTAAAGCAGGAGGCCGTCCTCGTGTATCCGGGCGAGAGGCAGTTTGAGGGTTAACAGAATCCTTTCGGTAGCCCAGGGCTTGTGAGCGAGCTGTGCATTTGCAAAAATAAGTCCAGAAAAAGAGACGGTGCCAGCAAATGGCCTGGGAAGCTCTAAGAAAGGGTTAGAAGAATCTCCAGAGGATGGAAGTGTCAGTGGCTACTGGAATGGGTGCCTAGGTATCATCTCCAGGTTGGAGAGACAGGCAGGAGGCCTTTAAAGGCCATTTGCCAGAGCAGGTGAAGGTTTTGCCTTGTCTTTGCTTGAGATGCCCATGGGCAATTGGTGGGCCACTGTGTGAGACACGATGCTGGACTACATGGGTTGTGGCCTGATCCAGCAGGGCTCCTCTGAGGTTCTTATGGACCAGATGGGCTGTGGCCTGATCCAGCAGGGCTCCTCTGAGGTTCTTATGGACCAGATGGGCTGTGGCCTGATCCAGCAGGGCTCATTTAGGTTCTTATGGACTTGAAGGGCTGCGGCCTGATCCAGCAGGGCTCCTCTGAGGTTCTTATGGACCAGATGGGCTGTGGCCTGATCCAGCAGGGCTCCTCTGAGGTGGACCAGATGGGCTGTGGCCTGATCCAGCAGGGCTCATTTAGGTTCTTATGGACTAGAAGGGCTGTGGCCTGATCCAGCAGGGCTCCTCTGAGGTTCTTATGGACCAGATGGGCTGCGGCCTGATCCAGCAGGGCTCTTCTGAGGTTCTTATGGACCAGATGGGCTGTGGCCTGATCCAGCAGGGCTCCTCTTAGGTCCTTATGGACCAGGTGGGCTGTGGCCTGATCCAGCAGGGCACCTCTGAGGTTCTTATGGACCAGATGGGCTGTGGCCTGATCCAGCAGGGCTCCTCTTAGGTTCTTATGGACCAGATGGGCTGTGGCCTGATCCAGCAGGGCTCCTCTTGGGGTCTTATGAACTAGATGGGCTGTGGCTTGATCCAGCAGGGCTCCTCTTAGGTTCTTATGGACTAGATGGGCTGTGGCCTGATCCAGCAGGGCTCCTCTTAGGTCCTTATGGACCAGATGGGCTGTGGCCTGATCGAGCAGGTTCCTCTTATGTTCTTAGATTCTTCACTATCTTGTTGAATTTTTGTGCTATAGAAAGCTCCATAGTTCTTAATATTTAATTAGATAGATAATAACTAATCAAAAGCTGTGGACTGGGCTGAATTCTGGTCCCCCATGCTCTGCTTTCTCCATGCTGCTAAACTCCATCAAAGGGTGGTCTTGCAGCACCATCTAATGGGGAGGAAAGGAAACTCCTGTGCGAGGAAAGAAATTCAGGGTCCATGGGTGGGGGGCTTATTCTGAATTTACTCTTGAACCTGCTGTACTTTCATGGGCTCCTCTGCCAGTTACTCTCTGGAGTTTCAGGCAGAGAAGGATCATTTTTCATCTCCTGGTTCTTTAAAATGGAGACACTGGCATTGAACCTGTATCCTTTTGGGCACTAGCTGTTGCATTCTCCCTGACCGTGATGCCTCAGCCCCTTAAATTAAAATGCAGGTATATTCTGAGTTTGGAAATGTTCCCTTTTGGACTACAATTCCCATGCTCCTTAGCAATAGTCTTTCCCCCAAAACATGGGTAGATATGCAAGAGGCAGTGGTGAACTAAGTGTGTCAAAATGGAAATTGCATGGCTGGAACAGCATGGCTGGAACTCTGCTTTGCCAGTCTTTTATCATTAAAAGGATAATATTCTTGATTTATCCCTGTTTCCAATGCAAGAAATGGATCGGCTGTTATTTAAAGCAAAAACAAGATCTTAAAAATATACGGAAAGGCGAGATGCTACTGGATATGCCAACATGCTGCCTACACTATATTGCCTAAGGACTGTTCTGGGCTGCAGAAGATGGTTGATGAAGATTGCAAACACAAGGATAAAAAGAAAAATGGTGATTGTAAGGAATTAGGGAGCCCAGTGTGTTTGCAAAGACTGATAAAAATGTCTGCCGATTTTGCAGCTTCAAAGGAGTGACCGGTCTGTGCCGGTCAGTGCAAACTTTGCTTGAACAGTTCTTAGACGTTTTCGCACGGGGCTGAACGGAACGCGGAAAAGACAGCTGCGGACACGTCATCCGCATTGCCCGCGCGCGGCTTGCGTTCCGACGTGTCCGCAGCTGTCTTTTCCGCGTTCGAAATGTAGAGCACTTTAAAGTGCTCTACATGCGTTCCAACGCGGACGAGCCGCCCGCAGCCGTTCGGGAGGAGAAGCGTTCGCGCCTGCTTCTGTCTCCCGAACAGCTGCGGGCTCGCCTCCGACGCCGCGCGGCTTTGACAATCAGCTGTTTGTCAAATAGCTGATTGTCGATCTGCCTCCGCGGCTGTCTCCGCGCCCCTTGCCGGCGTTTGCCGGCTAAGACAGCTCCCGGCGCTTTCCCCTTTCGCACACAGACGCTCCGGAACGCGTTTACACGCGTTCTGGCGCGTCTGTGTGTGAACGGGGAAAGCGCCCGGAGCTGTCTTAAGCTTTCCGCCTGAACGCGTTCCGTTTGGAACGCGATGCAGTGCGGAAATGCCTCTTACTTTGCCTTTACTGTGCATGCCAAAAGAGAAATTTCATATATACTTCTCCTCCTTATCGTGAATAAGTTAGATGCAAATTAACTTCAGAGGGTGTGAAGAGGTGTTATCAGGAAGATTGTAAACTTCCATCCAGGTTAAAGATAAAAAAAGTCAGGCTGTGACGTGAGAGAGTGTGAACTTGTCCTGATGGGATGTCTGGAAGGCAGGTTTCCTGTATTGCAATACAGATAAAATAACTCTTTTGTCTCTAGCTTGTTTGTGTACTCAGATCCACGTGGATGGAGGAAAGCTGATAGGGCAGCAGTTTTCCTAACAGGTAGATCTGTGTTCATTCCCATTAAGGAGACTGTGAATAACAAAAACGGCAAATCAAATGAGCCACAGTAGGAGACGATTTCTCTGGAAAAGAACGATCGTCTCCCAAATGCCAAATATTGTGATGTAGAAACTGGATATGTAGTACATTCTGAGAGCACAAGGCATCCAAGAGAATGTATAAACTGCACTCATGAAACATAGAGGAGATCTGTTCTCTGTTAGGTACCTGTGGGCCTTTCTGCACTTACATTTCCTTGGTCTAGATTAGTGAGTCTGGATCATGCGGCAAGGCTTGGACTGGAAGAGTGCCGTCCGCAAGGGTAATGGCTGTTCCATCCCAACCCCTGCACCAGCCCCAAAGCTTACATGAGCTTCAGAGCCAGGAATGAATGTTCCTAGCCTTGGAACCCCTGTGGGACTCATTTTAGGGGTACACTTTTGTGTGCTGCCAAAAGCTGTTCCTTCTGCATGTCTTTGTGATCCAGACGGCCCACGTTAGTACACCAGTGGATCTGTTTAATCAGGCCCGTCACTAACCCAGGGCTCTTTCTGCACTGGGCCTTAATCCGAATTATATCCTGGAATAAGGACCTGGCATTGACTTGCTGATTCAGGCTTTGGCTGGCCTCACCTGGCACTGCTGTAGTCTGCATGATTATGAGGATTCTGGGATATATTCTGAAATAAAGCCCATTGCAGAAAGAGGGCAGATATGGGTTAAGCTCCGTCGGGTGCAGATGGAGTAGAGGTCAGAACTTCTCTAGTCTCCTGCACCAGCATGTGGACCAAAGCGCCCTGAGAAGGCCTGTGAAGTGCTTGAATTCAGAATACAGGTGAGTCCATAAAGGAGCAGAGGTGGACACTGGATTTCTGTATTTTCCATACTGTATGAAAGCAAAGAAGCACCTGTGCGTGTGCATTTGTGCTGGAAAATCCGGTCACTCCCGCAAAGCACAAGGGACCTAAATCTTACGGACACTCACCCATGGTGATTGGTGGCGTCAGGGGCTGAGGGCACCTGAAAGGAAGAGGCCCCAGGGGTCAGAATGCCTGGTGGTGGGACTGGGGAGTCAGTCTGTGCAAGTCACGTGAAAGAGGCTGTTCTGTCTGAGCAGTGTGGATTAGGCTCTCTGAATCAGGGATGAGCCAAACCCTGAGTCCTGGGCCTGGTAGAAGTCGCTGCCCACTGTGTGCAAAGGGTCCAGATACCTCTGGTGGGAAGGATGTCCGCTCGTCCGCTCACCTCTGCTGCCTGCTTTTGCGTCCGAGTGAAAGATCAGGAGGCAAATGGCACCATGCATCTTGGAAAAGCCCTGGGGTGGGGTGGGGTGGTTATAAGGGCTAGTTTAGTATAGTATTAAGGAGCTGATCTCTTATTTGGGAATACTGGGTTCGATTCCACCCTCCCCCATGAAGCCAGCTGGGTGACCTTGGGTGAGTCACAGCTTTCTTCTGAGCTCTCACAGCCCCACCTACCTCACAGGGTGTCTGTTGTGGGGAGAAGAACAGAAAGTTTGTCAGCAGCTTTGGGTCCCTTTAAGGGAGAAGAACAGGCGGTTTGTCAGCCGTGCTGAGTCCCCTTAAATGGGTGAGAAAAGCGGAGTAGAAAAGCCAACTCTTCAGTTCTTCTTCTGACTCTCTCTTTGTTCCTGTAGGTGACTGCAGAGGAGGCTGACTTCAGGCAGAAGAAGGAGCAAAGCCGGGGTAAGAGGTCAGGGGGGTCTGGCTCAGTCATGGGGGGGTCCTCAGCAAAGCCAGACTCTCCCCCCACCCCCAGCTGCTTTCTGGATCTCCCCGCACCTTGGGAACAGGAATCCTTGGGCTTCTTCCTGCCCTCGCCATGCCCTCTGGCTGCCTCTTTAATCAGACCAGCCCTAAGGAGAGGAAGGTCTCCCTTTCTCGGTCGAGCAGGATCTGGTCGGCTGGTTCCCACCTGGGCCAGCAGCATAAAGGGCACCAGAAATGTACGGTCCGTCCGAGAGTTCCTCGTCGTCTTCTCCCACTCCATCAGTGCCATTAACTCCCCTGAAAACACGGCCCTCAGACAGTCTTCTGAATCTCCCACTTTGATTCTCTGAAGCCTCTTATTATCTCTTGCCCACGATTTTTCTCTTTTTGAAAAACGAGGGATGCTGTTAAAAAAAAAAGGGAAAAAAGGTATCTCGACCCAGGTGGGACTTGAACCCACAATCCCCAGCTCCGGAGGCTGATGCCTTATCCATTAGGCCACTGGGCCATATCTGACTGAGTTTCCTTTAGGAGGGAGAACAAATGCTGCATTGTGCACCGAGGCCCTTGGGGCGGCCTATGCGCAGCTCAGGAGGCGCCCGGGATTTGGCTCGCCTTCTCAGAAGCCCTTTCGCTCACACATGGCATGTCGTCGCCTCCTCTGGGCTGCAGGGAGCGAAGGCGGCTGGCCGGCAGGCAGGCAGGAGAGGCAGCCGAGTGCGCTCGGCTTTGCATTCCAGGCGCACAGTGACACCTTCTGCCCATGTCTTTGCAGAGCTGCGCATGCTGCCCTACATGATCACCATCGGAGACGCCATCCACAACTTCGCCGACGGGCTGGCGGTGGGCGCCGCGTTCTCGTCCTCTTGGAAGACGGGGCTGGCCACGTCCCTGGCCGTGCTGTGCCACGAGCTGCCCCACGAACTAGGTTTGGGAGCGGGCAGCTGGACACACTGGGTTTCCCTGCTGGGCTGGACTGGGGGGGCTTGAAAGTACGCTTCTGAAGAACTTAGAGCTGAGCTGGACAGGGGTGTCGTGTGTGGGTGCGTCACCCTGGACGGCTTTTTTTTTTTTTTTCTGGCCTGCCAAAGAAGAAGTTTGCACTGTGATCAAAACACGTTGGTTTCCATCTCTGCAAATTTGTGCAAAGGAAAGAACTGGAGGTCGCTGCCACGGTCACACCTTGGGCTGCGTAGAGCGGCTGGTGGCCACTGTGGCTTTTGTCTAAAAAAAAGGCCAAAGAGGTGTTGTGATCCATTTCCAGATCCTTGGCACACAGCAGCTGCGGGGATCCGGCCGCTGAGCCAGCCGAATCCCAGGGGGTTCCAAGAGTCGGATTTCTGCTGAAGTGAGGAGACCTTTCTGAAATGCAAAAATATTTATTTGTTTACATCCCACTCTATAGCCAAAAGTCTCAGGGCAAGTCCCTCTCTCTCTCTCTCTCACACACACACACACAAGTCTAAAAATAGAATAAGTGTGTTAGGATGGCAATGGCTTTGCCTAGCCTTTCCCGTTTGGTCTTGTGGTTAGGGAGTCAGACTCTTATTTGGGAATACCGGGTGTAATTCCACACTCCCCCGTGGAGCCAGCTGGGTGACCTTGGGCAAGTCACAGCTCTCTTCTGAGCTTTCACAGCCTCACCTGCCTCACAGGGTGTCTGTTGTGGGGAGGAGAACAGAAGCTTTGTCAGCAGCTTTGAGTTTCCTTAAACGGATGAGAAAAACAGGGTAGAAAAGCCGACTTTTCTTCCCCCATGAAGCCAGCTGGGTGCCCTTGGGCTAGTCACAGTTATCTTCTGAGCTCCCACAGCCCCACCTACCTCACAGGGTGTCTGTTGTGGGGAGAAGAACAGAAGCTTTGTCAGCAGCTTTGAGCTCCCTTAAATGGGTGAGAAAAGCGGGGTAGAAAAGCCAACTGTTCTTTTTCTTCCATTGCATCATCAAGGCTCAGGGTGAAGTAGCAACCGTGGTGTGGCAAGTGCCTTTGGGTGGGAAGCTGGCCTTGGCTGCACAGAGAGGGTTGCCCGGCAGAGGTGGTGCCCACGGCATACCCAGGAGTGACGTGGGCGGCTTTGCTGCGTTCCTCTGCTGTTTGATCCAGGAGAGACTTGAATGCAGGGCGTTTCTCGGCCACCCAAGTAGTCTGCGCCTGACATTTCCAGGAATCATGAGGTGGCCCCAAAGAGGAGTCCCCAGCACCCCCCCCCCCCCAGTGCTCAGTGTAGAGGGGCCCTCGCCTTCTGCTGATTTCGCTCTCTCCCGCTCTTTCAGGGGACTTCGCCGCACTGCTCCACGCCGGGCTGAGTGTCAAACGGGCCTTACTGCTGAACTTCGTCAGCGCCCTGACGGCCTTCGTCGGCCTGTACATCGCGCTCTCTGTGTCCACCGGGAAGGAGTTCGAGGCCTGGATCTTCACGGTCGCCACAGGGCTCTTCCTCTACGTGGCCCTCTGTGACATGGTGCGTCAGGGGTCCCTGGGGCAGGAGGTGGGGCCCTGGGAAGAGGTCCGCCGGGATCTCCGCTGGAATTCTTGGCTTCAGGCTACACTGTGGGCTTCTAGGCAGAAGGCAGGGGGAATTGGCATTGATTTTGGCCGTGCAGTCTGGCCTTTCACCCTCGGCTTGACCAAAGAATTGTCCTTGGACTATGCTTTTATCTTCAGGATTTTGTATGCTCGGAAACACTTTACCTGTTGAATTTCAGGTAGTCACTCAAGGGGTGTGTTTTGGCCCCTTCCGCACTGGATCTTATTCCAGATTCTATCCCTGAAGCCTACTGTGCAGACTAGTAGTCGTTAGCATGTGGAGGCAGGCCCCTTCCTCTTCAGGGGTCCAATCTGGGATCTGGCCCAGCGAAAAAAGAGCCTTTATTTACCTATTCATAGCTGCCCACCTTTTCTTCTCAAGAACTCCAGGGGCTGAGCATGATTCTCCTCCCCTCCTTTTGTCCCTCACAACAGCCCTGTGAAGTAGATTAGACTGAGAGAGGCCACTGGCCCAGGACCGCCAGATGTGCTTCCGTGGCTGAACGGGTATTAGTCGGTGGCCTCCCCGGTTTTAATCTAATGTCCCTCCCACTGTGCCACACTTTTCTCTCTCACTCCACCTAGCTCATACTGGAACTCCATGACATGAGGTCAGCCTCCCTGTTGCTCTCATACCTGTGGGTGGGTGGCATCCCCACATGCCTTTAACTGGCTCTTACACAGGGCATTTGGTCACTCACACTGAGGGCCGCTCTGTGTGGACTGACCACATGGCACCCTCCTTCTGTGTTCTTTGAACACATGGGAGGAGAAGCCTGCAATAGATGGGCTGCGGCCTGATCCAGCAGGGCTCCTCTTAGGTTCTTATAGACAAATTCATGGGGGCCAGGTGTCTCAATGGCTACTAGAATGGACACCCAGATACCACCTCCAGGGAACTGAGAGCAGGTGAAGGTTTTGCCTTTTCTGTTTGAGATGCCCAGAAGCAATTGGTGGGTCACTGTGGGCATAGATGGATTGTGGCCTGATCCAGGAGGGATCCCCTTAGCTTCTTAGAGATAAATTCATGGAGGACAGGTGTATCAATGGCTATGACAATGGATGCCTAGCTACCACCTCTGGGTTGGAGAATGCCCAGAAGGAACTGGTGGCTACTGCTTAAGAGGGGATGCTGGACTGATTGGGCCGTGGCCTGATCCAGCAGGGCTCCTTTTAGGTTCTCATGTGTTCTTCTGTTCTTCTGTGTGGTTCTCCAAACTCCTTGCCAAGGCTTTCTTTTCCTCCCCTTGCAGCTCCCGGCCTTGATGAACACGACTGACAAGCGCCCATGGCTGCTATTCGGCCTGCAGAACTTGGGCCTGCTGGCCGGCTGGGCCATCCTGCTTCTCCTTTCCCTCTTTGAGGAGAACATCACGCTCTGACCGTCCCTGGCCCCGAGGGTCAACTGGCACCTCTTGTGACTCCGTCTGCCTGGCAAGGTCTGGGGCGTGCGTCCGAGAGACCGAAGAAAGGGAGATTGGCTCTGGGCAGAGGAAGATGCTGTGGCAGATCTGGGCACCCTTGATTGGAGAACGCAAGAGCAACAGCATCTCCCCACATCCCTGTAGCCTGCACTTCTGTGACACCTGTCCTGCCCCTCCCTCCCTTCCTCTATTTATTGTATTTATTATAGCCCTTTTCAGTCTCAACCACCTGTGCCAAAATGCATTTCTTCCCTCTTGTTTGAGGACCCAATCCATTTTTCCACGGAGACCAGGCAGGTTCATCCATTTTCTCATTCATCAGTGCTGCCCCAAGTGCTTTCCAGTGCAAAGACACCCCCCCCTTCCTCTCCCTTCCGTCTCTCTCTCTCTCCAAAAAAACAGAGTGGAGGCCACATCTCATCCCTTGGGGCCCCTCTGCTGCACCTCTCTGCCTGGCACAGGATTCTCCCAAGCCCAGAGCTTTTCCTCAGCAGCTGCGCCCAGTGGCTGTTGGTATAGCTGCGGACAGTCAAGGCAAGGAGTCTCTGTCTGAAGGTCTTGCGATGCCAGGGGGGCAGACCTGGCAGCAGTCCACTAGGTGGGCGAATCATAGCAGAGCTGCTGCTTCACCAGCCTGTAGCCTCAGGCTGAATCTTTGCTGTGTCCAGATAGAAGAGCTCATAAGGCAGGAGAGAAAGACCCCTCCTTGCTGCCTCCCCCCCTTGAGAGAGCCCCCTGCTCCTTAGGGCGGCAGAGACCTGGACTGGTCCACAACCAATAAATATGCTCTGTGTTCCACTTCCTGACTCACTCAGTTATGTTGGATGCTCAGGTGTCCCAGATGCCCTTGGTCAAAGCTTGGACTATCTTCTCCTTGCCTGCCAACTGTCCAGCTGTGGCCAGAGCAGTGTCCAGAGGCAGGTACAGCTGGATCTCAGACATTTACCTGAAATCTCCTGATGTCCAAAGTTGGCTTTCTTCCATTACCTGCCTGCAGAGAAAGAAACACCTGTTCTACTCTGGCCGAAGCCTCAGTCTGCTGCAGCCCAGAGCTGATCAAGGCCTAGCAAAACCCAATGCACAGTCCGACTGGTATTTGTTTGAGGGCTGTAACTCAGGGGAAACAGCTGCCTGGAACACAGAGGGCCACACGTTCAATCCCCATCATGTCTAGGGAAGGTGACAACAGCAAACCACTGCTGCGCCTTTGCCAGGAAAACTGCATAGAAGTCAACCCGATGAGACAATGCTCAGCAACACCGTCGGCTGGACTGGTCCCACTTCTTTGCTGATACTGGATCTGCTGTCCCTAAAGATGGATCTCTCCTCCTCCGCGCCAGTGTCTCTGTGCCTTTCACGCTGCATCAGCAATGCACTGTTTTTGTAGGAACAGTTGCCTCAGGATGTATTGGTGAGAAATAAAGCTGTAGGTTTTTAGCATTTCTTGCTGGTGTTGCATTCACTTCTGGTTTGGTGTAAGAGCTCAGAGGGGTGGCTGGGTCCTTTGATATGCCAGGTTTTTACCTAGACGGACACGGCGTGGATGCACCTTTAAAATAAAGGACAGATTTGCCCCTAAAACGTCTCAAGTCAGTCTGGGCAGAACGGAGCTACCTGCAGTGAGAGCCCAAAGGTAGTGGGCTTTTTTAATGAGGTTGGTCCTCTTGCATTCATTCTTGCAGAAGGTACATTTTAGGTTGCCTTAGGAAATCTGGGCACACACGCCCCATGCCAGGTATGCTCCACTGGCCAGCCCCAGACTTCCTTTCAGCCCTCCTTTCCTCTATGTAATCAGACTAGAAGGAAACCTAAAAATTGCCTCTGGCCCTGGCTTCCTCTAGCACCAAGCAGGGAGGAAGGATCTGTGGCAGGAAGTCAGCCTGGATCTCAGCTCAATGAGAGAAGAACCCAAAGGCTGAATAGCTGCACAAAGACAAGCATGATGCCAAATGAGTCCTTGTCTGCCTGTAAAAGTGGAAGGTCATGAAGGTAGTGAAACCTCAGTCAGATGTTTTATTCCTTCCTTTCTGTAATCAATTGTCTGCAAAATGTTAGGGGCTTCTATCCCTCGCAAGGCTTGCTCTCCTACCCTGGAAGATTATGAGGGGCAAGAAAATTTTGCAGAAAATAATTGCATCTCACAGCCTTCCTTGGACCTTGAGGGGCAATGCTAACACAATTCTGTGTTCAGAATCCTCATATTCATTTATTAATTATAGTGCTTATTGGATATTTCGATTAAAAGGGTATGAAATGTGTAAGAACAACAGGTGTGTGAGGAAATCATTTACACAGGGAATCATGAGGCGAAGCAGTAGGTCTCTAATAGACACCTAAAAGATATGAATATAGGCACCCTATGCACTCACAAGATGGGTGCCATCACTGAATAGGCCCAGCTGGGTGACAGAGATTGATGGGACTCACAGCAGGAGCTCATCCTATGAACTAGGTCGGTGATGGCCAACCTATGACACGCGTGTCACAGGTGACACGCCAAGTCCTTTTGGGTGACACACCTGGCCACCCTGGCACCTGGGCATGTAGTGCTTGCTTGTTCTTGAAGTGTACTAAATACCAACTTTCAATTGAAGATTTAGCAAACTAAATTCAGCAACAAAAGTCACTAATGTAAAGAATTATTTGTTTTTGCTTTTAATAAAATACGTATATCAAAAATATAACTTCTTTACTAGAGCTACAAATATCACATTATGGATATTTCTAGAAGTGACACAGCACCCAAGTTAAGCTAGGTTTTCTTGCGAATTTTGACACACCGAGCTCAAAAGGTTAGCCATCACTGAACTAGGTTATCTGTCAGGTCTGTAACAGGAGATGTTCTCAACCGAGCAACCCAATCTCAGGTTATTCAGGGGCTTTTATGCCACTATTTAGATGAAACCCCTTCCTATTTGTGAAGGACAGAACAAGCACCAAAAGATTGCAGCTGAATTCTGGCAAGATGGAACTTTTCTGGTTCAGTAGTTCTCCAGTCCAGTCCAGTAGTTCTCTCAGTCTTGAACAGGATGGCACTCCCCCAAAGGAACCAGGATCAGGACCTAGATGTGCTCCTAGTCTATAAGATACCACTAGGCACACATGTAGCCTCAGGGACTTGGAATAGGTGCACACAGCCCCACCATCCTAGTGCATCAGAAAAGCAGGGTATAAAAGCCAACTCTTCTTCCTCCACAAAGCCAGCTGGGTGACCTTGGGCTAGTCACAGCTCTCTTCTTGAGCTCTCACAGCCCCACCATCCTAGTGCATCAGCTTTGGCCATTTCTAGTTAGAGACAGCTTTTGTATCCATCTCCAGCTGCAATAAAGATATTGGGGAGTTTCATTTGTGAATGCCGTCTACATTTAAGTGGCCACTGTTCTGGATTGGATCAGCCATGGTGACACCTTCTACCAGATCCTGAGCCTTACTTAATATCAAGTCCAGAATCCCTTTTCCCCTGGTTGGTTCCAGAACCATCTGGCCTAAGGAGGAATAGTTTAGCATGAATAGGAATTTTATCTCTCCCTCCTGAGCTGGACATCCAGACTATGTGAGGGTAGCTGAGGTCCTCCATTATGATTACTGTTTCCTTTTTTGGATGCCCTTTTTTTTCATTTTTAAAAATTCAATACCGGTTTTATTGTAATTACTGTTTTGCCTAAATCGTACTTAATGTCTTTTAACGACTATTTTTCTACAAAAAACACACAAGCCAACAAAGCGCCTCGCCTGAGGTAAATCTAGCGAGAGACAGGGCGAGAGACGCCTCAACGGCCGGCCTCGGGGGCGGGCCCTTTGACCACCGCCAGGCCACTCGACATTGGTTACCAAGCCATCATTCTCCTACCTCCGGCCAATCCCTCCTTGGGAATCTACAGGGGGTGGAGTTTCCCGATTCTCCGCCCTCGTCCCCTACTTGGCCAATCGGACGCTGCCAGTTTCTCCCTCCTCCTCCTCCTCGCCCTTCTGGAGGAGGAGGAGGAGGAGGACTCACTCATGCCCCCGCCCATTCAGCCACGGCCTCTCTAGCCTCTAGTCGCCCTCTCGCTCGTTCCGGGCGGCCGGGAAGCCGTTTCCGGAGCCCGGACAGCTTGTGCTGCCTGCCGGTGCCACCGCCGGCTGAGAGGAGCCTGAGGGAGCTTTGAGGAGGGGGAGAGGGGAGGTAAGACCGGCTTCCCGGCCGGCCGGGTGGGGAGGCGGAGGAGGGGCTCTCTGCTGGGCTGGGTGGGCAGCGGCGACCGCCTGGGCTGCTGCTGGGGAAGGGAAGGAGGCCCGCTTCGCCCCTTCCCTCCCTGACTGGGTCCGTTGGGGAGGCTTTGAGGCGAGGGGCAGGGAAAGGGCCCCCCAGAGGCAAAACCACCCCGGGCCCTCCGAGGCGGCGGCGGGCCTGCTGCCATGTAATCTGCTCTACATGGATGGGGACCAGCAACACACTGGAACTGGATTCAGACAAGGCGGAGGTCCTGCGTGTCACGGGTCACGGGCCCAGGCGGTCAAGGGGCGCCCAGTTCTGGATGATGGGCTTGTTCCCGACCCAGAAAGAGAGAACTGGGTGCGCCCACCTCCATCTCTGGCTACCTTAAGATCTGGACGGGAGGCCCTCCTGGTTGTCCCTCCACCCTCAGCAGCAAAAGGGGTGGCCACCCGGGAGAGGGCCTTCTCACTGGTGGCCCCCAGGCTATGGAATAGTCCCCCCCCTTGAGGTGCGTCTGTCATTTTCACTGTACGGATTTCGGAAGGCAGTGAAGATGCACCTCTTTGCCCTGGCCTTCAGTTAGATGGGGATACACTTTTCCCTTCCCACTTGCAAATGCTGTGGTTTTAATACACACTTTTTGCTTTAATGGTGTCTGATTTTAGATGTTGTTAGCGGCCTGGAGGTATCAGGCGGGATAAAAATGTAAATAAAGAAATAAACAGCTCACCATTTCCACCTCTCCTGCATAGGGACAACTTGGGGCCACAACGGTCCATGCTCTAGTAGCTTCCAGGCTAGATTACTGTAATGTGCTCTACACGGGGCTATCCTTGATGACTTGTCTGGAAGCTGGAAAGTAGGGCAGATTGCAGCACCTCAACTGCCGATAGTTGTCTCTGGCCAGATGCACCTCACCTACAGTGAAGGGGCCTGACGCACTTCAAGGGGGAGGCTGTTTCATAGCCTGGGGGCTGTTACTGAGTAAGCCCTCTCCTGGGTGCCCACCACTTTTACTGCTGAAGGTGGTAGGACAACCAGGAGGACCACCCCTCCAGACCTTAAGGCACAGGCAGGTTGATATTTGGGGTCTATGTCATTTAGGGCCCTATAAATCAAAGTTAACACCTTGAATTGGTCTCAGTAGTGAACTGGCAGCCAATGCAACTCTTTTACGACTGTCATGATGTGTGTTCGGCCAGCTGTTCCAGTCAGCAGCGTAGCAATTGCATTCTGCATCAGCTGCAGCTTCCGAACTGTCTTCAAGGGCAGCCTCATGTAAAGTGCATTACAGTCATCCAATCTGGAGGTTACCAGAGCATGGATAACTGTGGCCAAGCCATCTCTGTCCACAAAGGGCTTCAACTGATGCACCAACCGTAGTTGGGAAGAGGCACTCTTGGCCACAGCTTCCACTGCGCTTCAAGACTTACAGCACCCAAAACAGCTCACGCCCTGGGTATCTGAAGGCACCTCTTTTCCCATATAGGCCTGCCTATCCTTTAAAATCACAATGTGAGGAGCTTTTTGTAGTTTTGCTACTCACAGAGGTGTGATGTGTTGTGGCACCTGAGAGAGCCTTCTCTGTGGCAGCCCCCTGGCTTTGGAGTAGCCTTTGGAGGTATCAGTTTTTCAGCGCCTGATTAAAATATGCCCCTTTACCCGTGCTTTAAGTACATAATTCAAAACAAATGCTACTCTCCTCAACATCTCTGTGAGATAGATCAGACAGAAAAGCAGCGATAACCTAAATTGTTTGTGGCCCTGGGTGGATTGATTGATTTCTATCCCACCCTATACCTGAAGGTCTCAGGACAGGTCATGATCATATAACTTTTAAAAACAGATACAGTAAGTTACTTAAAACAGTGATGATGCCTGCATTGAGAGGCTGCGCTGTTCCCTCAGTCACCATGCTGGGGTTCAAACAATGGTGAAGATTTTTGTGGGCTTTTGCTCTGCTTTTTAACTTAACTTTCCGTGTCTCCTCCAAGCTTCCCCCTCCCCCCCCCCCGGATTTGCCTTAACAGTTGCTTGGCCCAGTACCTTTGGCTACGAAAAGTCAAGGATGTGTGATACCCAAGAAAGACTGATTGTAGGAATGTACTTTGAAATTGTAGCCTGCAAAGTAAGATCTTCCCCACTTCCCCAGCCTTCATTTAGGAGCCTTTTTGGACATACCTCTCTTAATCCAGATTAAGAAGATCTGGAACTTTGGTATCCAGTCCTCATGGAATCCGATTCAAGTAGTTCCGCATCATGGCAAGGGCCCCATGCATCTGCATGGGCTGTCTAGCACCCAGTGGCAATGGGTGCTAAACAGGGCTGCCGTGCAGACACCATAGCACCCATCCTGAGGCTCCGATTAGGCCCAAGCAGGAAGGTCTGCTGGTGGCACAGTGCAATTGGCCCACGTAGCCATCAGTCAGGGGTCGCTTCTGATTACAGTGGGTGTGGTGGAGAGTCACGGCTTCGTAGCTGGCTATGTAGCGGCTATGAAGCTTGTGCTCAGCTTCCTAGACTGCTACGAAGGACCTGCAAGCCTATGTAGTGCGTGTGTTGAGGGCCAGAGCCCCAGCCATCCCACTGCAAATGGCGGCCTCTAAGCCCATCCCTGGACCCCAGTGTCCAGGTATACATGCGGAAGTACAGCCTCTGATCTGGACTTCATGGCAGAAGACCTGCTTGAAGGCACCATTAAAGGGGTCTTATGTTAATCTGGATTTAAGTCCCAATGACCCCATTAAATCTGGATTTCAGTGGTGCTCATGCGGACAACACGTTCAGAACGGGGTCCCAATGGGGTCCTTAAGGGGCTGTATGTGCAGAAGGTACATAATAATCTGTACCTATTGGGTTCCTGATGGGGTCTTCGTTACACGTGAAAAAAGGGCCTAGGTGCCACCCACGGCCCATTTTTCTGTCTTTTAGCTGAACAAATGAGTCCTTTCAAAAGAACCCTGAAATCGAGGGAAATGGGAGATAGTAAGGTTTGAAAGGTTAAATATGTGCTCATTATATATTATATGTAATGAGTGCAATATATGAGAGACTTGGAGGGATTAAAAGTGAGAATTGTCTGAGGCAAATTACTTCATCCCCTTTTAAAAGTACTTTCCCACCCACTCTCAGGCTACCTGTTGGGTTGCCAGTTGGCTGTGGTGAATTATTTAGTTTGGCCCTCTAGCCAGTTTGGTCTAGTGGATAAGGAGCCAGACTCTGATCTGGGAATACCAGGTTTGATTCCACCCTCCCCCATGGAGCCAGCTGGGTGACCTTGGGCTAGTCACAGCGCTCTTCTGAGCACTCACAGCCCCACCCCCCTCACAGAGTGTCAGTTGTGGGGAGAGGAACAGAAAAGCTTTGTCAACCGCTTTGAGTCCTCTTAAATGGGTGAGAAAAGCAGGGTAGAAAAGCCAGCTCTTCTTCTTCTTATATAAATAGGTGTTACAATCTGGGCAGCTGTCATTCTGAACTGATGCTAAAGGACCAGTGTTATGCCTCCGATGTTGCTGAACTCCTGCTCCCTTGATCCTTGACCATTCACCTTGCTGGTCACAGCCGATGAGAGATGGAATTCAGCAACTCCTGAAGGGTGTCAGGTTGGCTCTCCTTATTATACCTGATTGATCATCTTCATCTCCACTCCTTAGGCTGTCCTTGTGTTCCCACCTAGTGTCAAGTACTGGAATAAGGAAAAAGACCAAACTTCTCACCTACGGATCCAAACTGAACATGGGGAGATCTGTACTTTGCTGTCTGTCCATGGTCAGCAAAGGATGAAGTTCCCCACACGGGTACTGAGCCTTCACACTAGCAAATGCCAGAACATGCGATTCCCTCCCCTGACATCTGTGGACGCTGCCTACAGTTCAAATGATATCTGGGCGTTGTCATCTTACAGATCCCAATACATGTATTCCCAGGAGATCCCAGTACGTGTATTCTGGTGCTGTCACATCATGTGATGCAGCAATGTGCTTATGTAGTGCATCATGTGCTGCTCCTGCACCATAGAGGTGTGAATGGACCTGCCCAGAGCATTAATCATGCTCCTGCACAGGACCATTCCCCGGATTGACTACTGGGCCGAGGGCGGAAAGACCCAATGATATGGAGGAAGTTTCAGTATGGATTACTGCTCCACACTGTCAGGCCCTAACTGTAGCCCTAGCCCCAGGAACTATGCGTACACATACATGCTGGATACTGTACAGTAGTTTATTGATGCAAGGAATATACATTGACAGAATCTCATGCCTTCAGTGGCCCACTGCCAGTTTACATCCCAGATAGCTGCACCTCACAGTCCTAGCAACCACCGTTTCACCTGTCCTCCAGATGCCTTACTCCATTGCCCTGCCTGGTTCTGTGAGCCATCTTATCCAACTGATGTTGTTACCTGGCCAAGACCTCCGGGTATAGGGCGGGATAAAAATGTGAATGGATGGATGGATGGATGGCTGCGGAGATGCATTTCCTCAGCTGATTGTGCAACCGGGTCACATAACTATTTGGTTTCTTTTGGTGCTGGTACCCCCAGCGCGGCCTGGGGAGCAAGCAGGGAAGTGGGGTTTAGCAGAAATGCAGTGGGCAACAAGTAGTTCTCAGCTCACCCCCGTGGGACTGCTCAGACCAAATACTGGGGGCCCCCAAGCTGAAGTGGGCATCTCCGTCGGCATCTTTCTTCCCCTGAGATGTCCCTTTCTGCAGGGATCCTGTGGAGATGTACGCGGTGTACAAGCAGGCGCACCCTCCCACAGGGATTGAGTTTTCCATGTACTGCAACTTCTTCTCCAGCGCTGAACGCAACTTAGTGGTGGCCGGAACATCCCAGCTGTACGTCTACAGGCTCAACCATGACTCTGAGGTACCCTAGATTACTTGTTCTTGTTTGTTGCATTTTGCAAGTCTCTATTCATATGTATAGGCTTGTTTTCCCCCCAGATTTTCTTCCCTGTTATTGATGTGGTTATGTGATTAATCAACAGGCCTGAATTTACTTAATCTATTTGCTTGTTTGTGGATACATTAGCTGTGAGCCAGTTTGGTCTAGTGGTTAGGGAGCCGGACTCTTATCTGGGAATACCAGATTTGATTCTGCACTCCCCCACAAAGCCAGCTGGTGACCTTGGGTGAGTCACAGCTCTCTTCTGAGCTCTCACAGGTTGTCTGTGATGGGGAGAAGAAGAGAAGGTTTGTCAACTGCTTTGACTTCCTTTAAAGGGTGAGAAAAGCAGGGTATAAAAGCCAACTCTTCTTCCTCCACAAAGCCAGCTGGGTGACCTTGGGCTAGTCACAGCTCTCTTCTGAGCTCTCACAGCCCCACCATCCTCACGGGGTGTTCTCTTGTGGGGAGAAGAACAGAAGTTTGTCAGCAGCTTTGAGTCCCCTTAGGTGGGTGAGAAAAGCAGGGTAAAAAAAGCCAACTCTTCATAGCCAGCCTTGTAATTAAGCACCTCTAAATTTTTATTTCTATCCAAACCTATATCAAAAGGTCTCATAGTGGGTTTGCCAGGTGCCTACATTTTCTGGTTTTCAGGGCATTCCCCTTCACCCAGACATTTGATGCTTAGTGTCTTCTGGGTGCTGTCCTGCCAGGAAGGAAGGGAGGGTTATATTTTAAGCATGTTTTCACTATTGTTTTTTACCCTGGGATCTTTTGGTGAAGAATGGGATATAAATTCCCATTGTCAACTGCTTTGACAAACTGCTTTATAAATTGTGACGGGGGTTGAGGGCTTGTTTTTTTTGTTGGGCCAGAGGGACAGAATAGGGATGTTGCTGGTGTACCGTTCACCCCACAGCCCAGCATCTTCCCTATCTGAGCTGGCTGAGCTGGTCTCGGATGTGGTGGTGGAAACCCCTGCCACAGTGGTGTTGGGGGATTTCAACATCCATGCTGAGGCCACGCTCAGTGGACCGGCTCAGTTCTTCATGTCCTCCATGACAACCATGGGGCTGTCTCAGTTTGTATCTGACCCAACCCATACGGCAGGCCACACCCTTGATCTGGTTTTTGCCTCAGAGCAGACTGGTGAGTATCCGTTGATAGGAGGGTTAGCTGTCTACCCGTTGTCATGGACGGATCATTCGCTGGTGAGGTTTGGACTTGCAGCGGCAACTACCCTCTGTGGGGAAATAGGACCCATTGAGATGGTCCGCCCTCGGAGACTTATGGAATCCGGACGATTCCTGAATGCTCTTGGGGATTTTCCGGTTGGCATGACTGGTGCTCCTGTCGAAGCCCTGGTTTCTCTCTGGAATCAGGAGATGAGCAGGGCTATTGACACGATCGCTCCCAAGTGCCCTCGGCATGCTTGTAGAGCTCACAAATCTCCTTGGTATTCCATGGAGCTAAGGGCGATGAAACAGGAGGGTCGACGGCTAGAGCGCAGGTGGCGTAAATCCGGCAGTGGGTCTGACCGAACACGGGTTAGAGCACATTATCGTGCCTACCACGTGGCGGTGACGGCGGTGAAAAAGAGATTTTTCTCCGCCACCATTGCGTCCTCAAGTAGCCGTCCAGCAGAGCTCTTTAGAGTAGTAAATGGCCTGATAAGACTGAGCTCAAAGAAATATGAGCCAAGGCCAACTAATATCTGCTGTGACAAATTTGCGAAGCACTTTGAGGACAAAGTCGCTCAGATTCGTAGGGGATTAGATGCCACAATTGGGCATAGTCCGAATGAGGTGTCCAGAGAACTGTCTGGTCCAGTTTGCTTGGATCAGTTTCAATTATTGCGGCCTGAGGATGCAGACAAGCTGCTTGCAGGGGTGCGGCCGACAATGTGCTCTCTAGACCCTTGCCCTTCCTGGCTTATTAAAGCTAGCCGGCAAGATATGACCGGGTGGATCCAGGAAGTGGTAAATGCCTCTCTGAGGGAGGGGGTGGTTCCATTGGCCCTTAAACAGGCCGTGGTGCGTCCCCTCCTGAAGAAGGCCTCTCTGGATCCAGAAGATCTGAACAACTATCGCCCGGTGGCAAACATACCTTTTTTAGGCAAGATTCTGGAGAGGGCTGTCGCTGCTCAACTGCAGGCATGTTTGGATGAAGCTAATTATCTAGATCCATTTCAATCTGGTTTCAGACCCGGTCGTGGCACAGAAACCGTCTTGGTCGCCCTGGTTGATGACCTACTCCGGGAGAGAGACAAGGGGAATGCCACCCTGTTGGTTCTCCTGGACCTCTCAGCGGCTTTTGATACCATTGACCATGGTATCCTTCTAGAAAGGTTACAGAGCTTAGGAGTTGGAGGCAGTGCTTGGCATTGGTTCCGCTCCTATCTCCAAAACCGATCCCAGATAGTGGCTGTGGGAGATACGGTTTCGACACCCTGGGAACTCACTTGTGGGGTTCCTCAGGGGTCGATCTTATCTCCTATGCTATTTAACATCTACATGAAGCCGCTGGGAGAGGTCATCAGGAGATTTGGAGTGAGGTGTCATCAATATGCAGATGATACCCAGCTCTCTCTCTCTGTACCATCTGAATCAGGAGAGGCGGTGGAAGTGCTTGATAGGTGTCTGGAGGCAGTAATGGGCTGGATGAGGACCAATAAATTGAAGCTGAATCCAGACAAGACAGAGGTGCAGTGTGTCACAGGGTCTCGGTTCCGGGTAGTTGGGAGATACCCTGTCCTTAATGGGGTGGTTATGCCCTGGAAGGGACAGGTGCGTAATTTGGGGGTACTCCTGGACTCTGCGCTGACACTTGAAGCTCAGGTGGAGGCCGTGGCCAGGAGTACCTACTCTCATCTATGGCTGGTACGTCAACTTAAGCCTTTTCTGGATAGAGATGACCTGGCCACAGTTATCCATGCTCTGGTAACCTCTAGACTGGACTACTGCAACGCACTCTACATGGGGCTGCCCTTGAAGACGGTCCGGAAGTTGCAGCTAGTGCAAAACACAGCCGCCAGAGTGCTGACCGGAACAGCTAGCCGGACACATATCACGCCGGTTCTTAATGAACTGCATTGGCTGCCAATTCGCTACCGGGCCCAATTCAAGGTATTAACTTTGACTTATAAGGCCCTAAATGACTTGGGCCCCAAATATCTAAAGGAACGCCTTCTCTCATACCGACCTGCCCGTGCCTTGAGGTCCGAAGATGAGGTCCTCCTAGTTGTCCCACCACCTTCGGTAGTGAGGTTGGTGGGCACCCGGGAGAGAGCATTTTCAGTGGTGGCCCCCACACTGTGGAATGGTCTCCCCCGTGAGGTACGCCATGCCCCTTCCTTGTTATCATTTAGGAAGGCTGTAAAAACATACCTTTTTGCCTTGGCCTTTGGCTGAGGAGATACATTCTCTCCCCAGTTATAGTTCTTATGAATATACTATGGAGCGAGCAGCTTATATCAGAATTTTTAACCAAGTACCTTGTTTTAATTTGTATTGTGTTTTTAATTGTGTTTTTAATATGTTTTAATTTGTATTCTGTTCTTAATATGTTTTTAAATATGTTGTTTGATTCGTTGTTACCCGCCTAGAGACCTTCGGGTATGGGGCGGGATAGAAATGGAAATAAATAAATAAATAAATAAATAAATAAATAAATAAATAAATAAATAAATAAATAAATAAATAAATAAATAAATTCTTAAATAATTAAATAAAATGATGCCCAAGGATCAGAAATGTAAAATCAGTTACTGATGGCTGCCACCTCAACAATGGCAAGAGCATAGAAGGATGTGGGAAAATGTAAAGTTGAGATACGGCATAGTTATATTGTTGACCATTTTGGATCTGATTTTTATAGACATCAGCGGATGAATTATATGGGAGTACAGAGTAGAGTATCAGTCGAAGAGAAGTGGAAAGCTTATTAAGTGCCATTAATAGACCAGGAGTGACAGGTGGATTGAGTGAACAAATAAGGAATGTGATAATTAGCCTTAATAATTGAATTATAAGATCCCCACTGGGTAGGAGGGTTAGCAAAGGGGGGAAAGAAAAAAGGAAATATGGAAATATGCTTGGAATGTGTAATTATGAATGCAGAGGTAAGATGAGAATGTGTGGCTGTATATCTAAAATGCATATAAATAAATGGAAAGTAAATAAATAAAACGATGCCCCTCGCCTGCTGCTGTTCCTTCACATCTTGCCTGGCGTAGAGCAGGCGATGTTAGTAGTGGGCCCCGACATTCAAAACGTGCTCCAAAGAGTGGTGGCCCCTGTTAGAGGATGGGAGTGGCAGTAAGGAGCACCCACAGAGGATTGGGGTGGGAAGGGAGAGCCCTGAAGCCCCTGTGGAAGGAAGGGGCTAGGTTATGGGATGGAGGATGTGAAGAGGGTTGTGGGGTGATTTAGGGTCAAGGCATTTCTGGGGCAGGGAAGGAGAGAAATGCCTGCTCAGCACATGGCTTTCCATTTCTCCTGTGAGGCTTGTCACTGTGCCGCCTCCGTGCGGTGTGTGTGTGTGCCACTTTAAGGTTCACAGTGGTTGGTTGGCTCTGTGCCCTGGAGGGAAGAGGAGCTGGCGCCATCTGAGCTGGTGCATTGTGACTGCATTGTGACAGCAGAACTGATGAAGTGTCTCTGCTTCTCTTGTAGACCTCGGTCAAAAATGACAGAAACACAGGTGAGTAGAAGCGCGAGCAGCTTGGCTGGAGATAACAGGCATCCCTGGTTTCTTAACTATCATTGCTTAACTATCTAGTATCAATGGCTACCAGACTGGAAGACTAGGTGTATCCTCCAGGCTAGGGGGATAAGCAGGAGGCCTCTAAGGCCATTTGCTGGGATTCGAGAGCAGGAGAAGGTTTGCCCTTGTCTCTGCTTGGGATGCCCATGGGCAATTGGTGTGGGACGGGATGCTGGACTAGATGGGCTGTGGTCTCATCCAGCAGGGCTCCTCTTATGTAACTAGTGGCAGGGAATAGGATATTTATTAGTCAAACTTGCTTCAGTAAGATTCCAGATGAGGTACAAAGTAAAAATATGCAAAGCAAGAAAAAGCATGAAAAGAAAGGAAGTCTGTAAAGGTTTAGAAGCAATAAAATATTATTAAAAGGATTGGTGCCTCCACTGGGAAATCCCTTAAACCACAGCCTCTCCCTGCTGGTGCTGAGGAGCTTCCTAGGAGCTGTTTGTTTCTCTGAGATCCTTGCGGTTCTGTTTCCCAAACCTGCTTCCTGGTCAGCATGCACCAGCCAGGTTTGGAGGCCAGAACTTGGGAAGACGGTGGTCATGCTTTGCACAGACGGCCTCCAGTTCAGCCCTGGCATCCTGGGTTAAGAGGATCTTGGGTAACAGGTCTCCCCCTGTGCCAGTGACAAACCCCTCACAGGAGGCAGTATCAATGGCAGATTGCAGTGTCCTATATTCAGGGCACCCTGTGCAGCTGGGGAGGGAGAGCTCGTACATTCCACTAGCAATTGGCTTTCTGAGCTAGTGTTGATGGGCTAGAATGGAGATTTGTGTGGCACAGAGCACCGAAGAGCCTGGTTGAAACAAGAGGAGACTTAAGGCAGAGTTGGGGGATCCTTTATTTTCTTGGGCTTATAGATTTAGTCTATAAGAGGCCTGGAGGGTTTGGTCGGGTCCAGACCAGTGTGCAGTGGGAAGGATCTCGAGGCAAAGCTGCTCCGTAGGCACTGTGAATGAGGGGTCTGCACTACCATGTCCCTGTTTGTTGTCTTGCACAGAAGGCAAAGGTCACAAAGAGAAGCTGGAGCTGGTGGCTGCCTTCTCTTTCTTTGGCAATGTCATGTCCATGGCCAGCGTGCAGCTGGCAGGAGCCAAGCGAGATGCCCTCCTCCTCAGCTTCAAGGATGCCAAGGTAAGATGCCACCGGAAGGAAGGCAGGGGCAGGACAGGACTGGGTTCTGGTCAGGCGATGAAGGGTTTATATCTTGCATTTATATCTTACCTCTGTTCTGAAGAGGTTGAAATGGTGCATGCTATACTGGTCATCGTGCTGTTCTCTTGGCAGCACTGCCAGGCAGACTATGCTGAGAGGCAGTGAGTTTGCCAGGGTTGCCCCATGAGCTTCCATGGCCAAGGGGGGGATTCGAGCCCAGCAACTCTTGGGACCGGTATAGCTACCATTGACTTCCCTTTTTGGAGTTCCAGAAGGACAAGTAGAGCTTGTCAGCTATAATTCCCTGAGGTCAGGGAGAATGTCCGGTCTTGTTTAGGTCATAGGATGAATCCTAGATTGGTTTCTCTGAATGATGTGGTGCGGCATTTAAGTTGTCTGGCTCTTTCCAACTCGGGCAGAAAGGCAACCCGTTGATATTTTAAGTGCAAAATTACCTTTGTTGCCAGGAGAACTCGGCATAATACCAAAGAAATTCTGTTTGCGTTCTCGGGCTGGATGGAAATGCAGAACCTTTTTCCTCTGGTTTTCCGGATGAGTCAGAGAAGACGATCTATCAGAGCCCTTAAAACACTGTAGTTGAAAATGTTTTTGGGAAATGTGCAAGTGTTTAGCTTGCTGAAACTGAACCTGTTGGACATTTCAAGCGTTCCTAAATGCAAATAGGTCCTTGTAGCAAGCGTGTAATAACAGAACAAGGATCACCTTGTCCTTTTTCTAGTTGCTACCTATTTTGATGCCTTTCTGCTTTAAATTTACTGCCACACAATCAAAAGCAGCTACATCTTCATCGCCAGAGACTGGGATTCATCGTGCAGTTTTTGGAGGTTGCAGCTGGGAAAAGATTTAGTTTAGATGTTAGGAAAAAATTTCTAACAGTAAGAGTGATCAACCAGTGGAACAGGCTACCACGGGAGGTGGTTGGTTCCCCTTCGATGGAGGTCTTCAAGCAGAGACTGGACGGCCATCTGTCTGAGATGGTTTAGGAGATCCTGCCTTGAGCAGGGGGTTGGACTCGATGACCCAGGAGGTCCCCTCCAACTCTACCATTCTATGATTCTATGATTCTATAAGTACATATAACGTGAACTCTCCTCAAGGGGATAAATAATTATACTTTTCTGTAAAACAAGAAGATATATTACATTCTAGCAAATAGTCCTCTCTTAAAATGTCCTTTCCCCCCTTCCTCCCAGCTTTCCGTGGTGGAGTACGACCCTGGAACTCATGACTTGAAAACACTTTCTCTCCATTACTTTGAGGAGCCGGAGCTGAGGGTAGGTGTCCTAAATTGTGTGCTTGCTTTTGAAGGCCATATATATACGTATACGTATACGTATACATATGCATATACATATACATATACATATACATATACATATACATATACATATACATATACATATACATATACATATACATATACATATACATATACATATACATATACATATACACACATTTTCAGCTGTGTTCTGGGAGCCACTGGAAACCTTTGTTTCTGTCTCTCTCTCCTTTCCCCTTTCCCGCCTCATCTTGATGTTTTGTGGCATTCAAAAAGCAGGGATTGGGAGGTGAAGATGTCCTCTCTTATGTTCTGTATAAGGGGCAGGGAACCTTTTTCATTCCTGTCAGGGGAGCATTGGTAAGGGAGGGGCAGACAGGCCTAGAGATGGGTGTGACTGACGTTGTAGCTATGACTGTTTTAGTAGGCTGGATTCTTCTTACACAAAATAAAAGCTGCAACACAGTCATACGCAACATCTCCTCAACACACACAGAGAAGCACAGGCCACCTTGTTATGGCTACAGAAAGGAGTCATTACAGTTCAGCGACGTAAGAGCGGAAGTGTTTGTGGTCATGGAACAAGCGTACTAGGAGTGTGGCCTTGAAACATGGGAAGATAATCTTTGGGACAGTCCTGTCCTGATTGCCCCTCTGGATTCAGATTGGCAATGAAGCCTGTGCCAAGCAGAAACATTTTAGTTTTGGGTGGATGTGGACTGTGGGGGAGTCTCATCTCCATCTTTGTTAAGAAACCCAACCAGGACCCTTCCCTTCCTGGATTCTGTGCCAGTTTGGGTACTGCTGGAAATGACAAACACAGGAAGAGCCCCAAAAGCCAGACAGGAGGAGAAACCAAAGCCCTACACTGCTAAAGGAAAGGGAAACCATTGTCTTAAAATCCAAAATTGTATTACCCACACAAAAATTTTAAAAAAAGTTTCAGTGGGACATCTTCTTTAGAAGGCTGCATAAATGTAATATTAAAAATGACTAAAATTCAGATAAAATTCCGGCATTTTAAGATGCTTTCCTTCTCATTTGGCACTGGACATTGGTTCCCCTTTGTCCGGCATTCTAGGCACTAGCTATGTTCTTTTGAAGTCATTTGTAATATCTGGGAGTTCACAAAAGAGCAGAAAGGATCAGAAAGGAGAGGGACCCATTGCGCCATCTGTCCTGTGGTGTTTTGGACTCATGACCTCTTGTGTCTCCCCCTCAGGATGGCTTTGTGGAGAATGTTCACATCCCAAAGGTTCGGGTGGACCCAGACGGGCGCTGCGCAGTGATGCTGATCTACGGGACGAGGCTGGTGGTGCTGCCTTTCCGCAGAGACACTCTGACTGACGAGCATGAAAGTGTCATGGGTGAAGGGTAAGGCCTACGTTTGCTTTTATATCCATCAGATTGATTGACGACGTTTTGATCTCCTTCCCTGATATAGACCAGTAAGATTGCTGAGGTCCTCTGGGAGATTCTGCTGTAGGAACCACTTCATTATCTACTCAGTTTCTAGAAATCCCTCTGTAACAGTTTTTATAACCTAATTTTGATCTTGAAGAAACTCTGGGCTGGAAAGCTCCTGTGGAAGGATGCTACCACAATAAAGGCCCTGATTCTTGTGATAGCAGAAAACAGGGCAGAGTCTCTTGGATGGTCTTTACTCGGAGCATAGAGATATGCAGAAGGATTCACTCTGAGATACCCTGATGAGTAGGTGATCCGCTATCGGCAGGAAGACAGGTCCTAGTGCAACTCTGCCTTAGATGGGCGAGGGTGCAGACTACCTGGATCTCCTGCTGGCAACGAATCTGGCTAAACTAGTCCAGCAATCCCCTTGGGAGGAAGCTGATTGAGATTGATTGCCTGTTTGGGGTCTGATCTGTGCTGGATGGATCACCTGGGAGTAAATTGGGCCCTTGGGCCACAAGTCCATAAACCTCTGAAGGAATTCCTCTCCGCTGTCCTGCAGAAAGCAACAGAAGGACTGGGTTTTGGGGCACCAAGCAGCAACAGTTATAGCCTTGGTGCACCATCTGTCGTTTCCTGCAGAGTAGTTGAAGACACACCCATTGACAGGCATTCCTTCCCGGCTCCATCTTTGGAGAAGAACCTGACTTGGCACAGCTATTTAAGCTTGTTGGCCATCCACAAATTTGTGTAAATCTTGAAGCCACCTAGACACAGTTCCTACTATTGACTTTTTGATATTTTTACTCAGGTGTCTGAAAATGCTGCCGCTAGGGAGAGATCCCTGTCTGTGTCCCTTTAGTGTCACTCTGGGACCTTCCAGTTGCTGTGATTTGTTCTTTCAGCCAGAAATCAAGTTTCCTGCCCAGCTACATCATTGATGTGCGAGAACTAGATGAGAAGCTGCTCAACATCATCGACATGAAGTTCCTCTACGGCTACTATGAGCCTACCCTGCTGATTCTCTTTGAGCCCAACCAGACCTGGCCAGGGTATGATCTCCCTTCTGTCCCTCTCCCTGGTGAAAGCCCAGCCACAGGGGCCAGCTGAGGACAGAGTGCCCAATCACCGAGGGGAGAACCAGTGGTTGCTGCTTCCTTCAGCCTGTCCTGAGGGGTGGGAGAAGGTGTGGAGGAATAGAGTAGGCCAGAAAGAGAAAGAAGAATGAGCTTCACTGCCAATTTGGGGTATGAATACCCTAGGCTGGTTTCTTCCCTATGGAAATTTCCAAAATCAGGAAGAGAGCATCATAGGGCAGAAGCAACCTTTGCTAAGATGAATGGGCTGAGTGACGTCAGCAGCGGCCCTTATTTCCTTCCAAAGTAGGGATGTGCTGAATATTTGTAACATTCGTTATCAGTACGAATTTGGATTAATTTAGACATTCGTACATGAATCGAATGTTTTGACATTCATGCATTAACATTCATACGAATGCAAATGTTTGCAACATTCATGCAAATAGTTCGGACATTCATTAAACTGGGGATATGTATTGGATATGCATCGGATATATATCCGATACGTATGCATTTGTATCGGATATGTATCAGGTCTTATTGAATACATATCCATTCATGTCTGATATTTGTACGTACATACGAATACATTCTTTCAGATTAGGCCTGAAATAAATCACTCAGGCACGAACAACTCAGCAGATCTAGAAACATGAAGTCAGAATTCTTTTCCATCAGAAGGTGCCTTATTGCTTCAATGAAGTGTATAGCATAACATATCAAAGCAAGCAGTATAAATGTTGGATATTTAAATGCACGGATATGTGGATAGATACAGTACATGACAAGTGAATGTCAGAAGATGAATGAGAAGTAGAATGGATACATGTGTGAGAGAAAGGATATGATTCTCAGCACACAGGAACACATGGCTTCTCATGTCCAATTGTGTTGTGGGATTTGCCTCTGAGGTCAATCTGACCCTTTCTCAGGAGGTAGAATATTCCCATAACGTCAGTGGACGCGATTGGTCATGTTTAGACTATGCCATTGGGATAACAACAATAGAACAACAGCATCTGCTGATAGTGGTTCTCGGCCTTGAGGCCTAGCGTGGGATTTCCGTTACTGCATGGCATCGCACACTTGAATGTCTGAAATACATTTGGATCGAATAGAATCCTTCCACATTCGAAGGGGATCTATTCGAACAAATTGAATGCCAAAAACCTCCATTTGCGCTCATCACTATTCCAAAGTGCTTCACAAGGATGGAGAGAAATGACAGGTGGAACGAAGACAGATTAGAGAAGGTGTCCTAGACAGAATAAACCTTTGAACTGGATCCTCTCATGTTGATGAAATTTCCACATTGGGAGATTTCTGGAGCATGACGTTCCCTTAACTTTACTCTTAGGATTATGGGTTGTTGTTGTTTTGTTTTTGTTTTTTGCTGTAATGAAAAATTTATGTAAGCATAAAATGTTTTTATGCTTACAACTTCCCATGGTCAAACCACAAAGCTATTCCTACAATGAAGTAAAAACAATCAAACAGTACATTTTGGTCTAAGTAAATATTTATTGCTTTTCTTGCACCAGGAGTCTCAAGGCTGATGACACAAAGGGCAATAAATTTACAGTGCAAATAACTGGAACTTCAAAACTGAAAAATTTACAGTATGAGAGTCAGGTCAGGGCAGTAAAGTTTGTATGTGTAGATTTGCACATCCAAAATCTTGATACAGTAACGTATAATGCGGTAACAAAAAGAAGAAAAATGTGGTTTCCCCTGCCTAACTTTATTCCCTGCCCTGATTGCCCCAGGACAAAAGTCTTTTGGTTCTCTTTATTGTCTTGTGCTTAGAGGTGGTAGGTCTTAAATAGCTGGCAGGCACCTCTAAAACAGGGCATAGGCAAGCCACACTTGATGTGATCCAGGGGCCTGTTCACACTTGGCCTTTTTCTGGAGTATATCTCAGGACTGGGGTCTGTTGTCTGCTTGCTAATGCAGACTCTGGCAGGCCTCACTAGGGGCCTGCTGTAGCCTGCACTAGCATGTGGATGGCAGACCCCTATTCTGGGATACATTCCAGAATAAAGCCAAGTGCAGACAGGACCCAGAACTCTCAACCTTGAAATCAAACTCCAAACTTACAATGTGCAAAATAATGACATAGATAAGATGACTTTTAGACTCTGCCAATGGGAGGAATTCGGCTGAGCAGCAGCACATGTGAAAAAGACTTGGGTGTCCTGGTAGATCATCAACTGAACATGAGTCAACAGTGCGAGGCAGCTGCAAAAAAGGCAAACGCAATCCTGGGGTGTATTAGGAGAAGCATAGAGTCCAGATCACGTGAAGTTATTATCCCCCTCTACTCTACCTTGGTCAGACCTCATCTGGAGTACTGTGTCCAGTTCTGGTCACCCCAGTTTAAAAAAGACGCTGACAAGCTGGAGCAGGTTCAAAGGAGAGCTACCAAGATGGTGAACGGTCTGCAAACCATGTCCTATGAGGAACGGCTTAAGGAACTAGGAATGTTTAGTCTAACAAAAAGAAGACTGAGAGGAGACATGATAGCTGTCTACAAATACCTCAAGGGTTGTCACAAGGCAGAGGGATCAGCCCTGTTCTCACTCTCTCAAGGAAGGACTAGAAACAATGGGGTGAAACTGCAGGGGAAAAGATTTAGTTTAGATGTTAGGAAAAAATTTCTAACAGTAAGAGTGATCAACCAGTGGAACAGGCTGCCACGGGAGGTGGTTGGTTCCCCTTCGATGGAGGTCCTAGTGGAAGCGAAGGATCAGGGCATTAGAATGGAAGGCTGTGATATCTGTGAGATTAAGGGTGGAACCCCACAAGCATTCCTCACTGTCATGCTGGGAGAGAAAAGACTGATGACGCTGGAGTTTGTTCTTCCAATATCCCAGTTGTCAACTCGGTTATTCCTCACCCCTCCGTCTTGCGCTCTGTTTTAGACTTATCACTGAACTCCCCTTATCTCCGCGTGTTTGGACAGTGGCTGTGGAGCTGCATACCTCTTTTTCCTTATGCCCCACACAGGCGAGTGGCGGTCAGACAGGACACCTGCAGCATTGTGGCCATCTCTTTGAACATCATGCAGAAGGTCCATCCGGTCATCTGGTCTCTGAGCAATCTGCCCTTCGACTGCACCCAGGCTCTGGCAGTGCCCAAGCCTATCGGTGAGGAGCATGGCCTCATGCTGGCTTTGGTCTGGGAAACACGAAAATGTGAATGGTGTTCTGGTGGGATTCCGTTCCGAGTGGAAGTCCAGGTGGTTTTAAAGTTGGTTGGACAATGCAGAGTGGTTCATGCCTGAGAGAATATTTGCTCTGTATGCGTTCGTCTTCATAAGTCTTCACTTCAAAAAGATTTGGGGAAAAGATAGACAACCTTTGCCACTTAGGATAGATGCCTTTGAGTTGGATGGACTGGTGGCCTGGGACAACTTCACTTCTAACTCCAGTTTGCCATTCCTGTTGCCAGGTGGAGTTGTGATCTTTGCAGTGAACTCACTGTTGTACCTGAACCAGAGTGTGCCACCTTACGGCGTGTCCCTCAACAGCCTCACCAACGGCACCACTGTTTTCCCACTGAGTATGTTCTTCTGTTCTCCTGACCTTTCTTGGCTGGATGATGGCAAGCTGGAAGGAGCTTAGAAGCAGAAAGGAGACTCCCTCTGAGCAGCTGGCAGCTGTGGAATGGGGCCTATTCGCGCTACAGCCAGTAGTGCATGATCCGTGAACTCACCTCACCTCAGTAAATTGTATGAAGTGGAGACTAAAACAAAATTAAATATATTTAAATCAGTTAAAAACCAGAACCTGAATTATTAAGATTAACTCGTAACCCATCCGATTAAGAACAAAACACCCCTTAATCCTTCTCCATCTCATTTATTTGTCATTTGTATTTCTATCTCGCCCTATACCCAAAGGTCTCAGGGCAGGTAACAATGCTTAAAATTCAGCACATTAAAACGAAACAATATATATTAAAACAGTAATATCTACAACCACATTTAAAATCCAGGATGTTAAAACAAACCAAATATTTATTAAAAACAGAACTACCTAAAAATGAGGGGGAAATGTATCCACATTTAGCCAAAGACCAGGGCAAAGAGGTGCGTCTTTACTGCCTTCTTGAACATATACAGAGAAGGAGCTTGATGCGCCTCAAGGGGGAAACTATTCCATAGCCTGGGGGACATTACTGAGAAGGCCTTCCCCCAGGTGCCCACCCGTTTCACCGCTGAGACACATGATGGGGTCAATGTCCTCTGGCTGACTGGGGCCCATGTCGTAGCAGCAGATAGGTGGAATGCCTCAGCCACTTGGTGGGAAATGTGCTGGCCAGACTATGCTATTGAAGGGGGGCATCTGTTTAACAGTTGTTCTTTCCTTTTCGCAGGAGTTCAGGAGGGGGTGAAGATCACACTGGACTGTGCTCAGGCCGCTTTCATCTCTTACGATAAGATGGTCATATCCCTGAAAGGAGGGGAAATGTAAGGCTTCTTTCCGTATAACAGATGAGATTACCTGTGCCAGCTTGCAATGGGGACAGCCCAGCAAACGTTGGCACACTCTACCTGTGCAGGGGGGATTGGCCTCTTAAACCCACCTGGAAGGTCTGCCTCCAGTGAGGGCTGGGGTGTGGACTCTTGTGCCTTTCCCAGATTATCTAGAAAGAAGAGGTCAAAGTTGGAAAAGCCTCACTGCTTCACAATAAAAGTGATCAGTTTATTTCCCCATGTGAGGTTTTTGGTTTTTTTAAGCCCTGTGTGGGTGATAGAAAACCGCATGCTGGTTTTCCCGCTGGGCCTTAGTTTGCCTGTCCCTTATCTTGCCTGCTCTCCTTTTCTTAGTTATGTCCTGACCCTCATCACTGATGGCATGCGAAGCGTCCGGTCCTTCCACTTCGACAAGGCGGCGGCCAGCGTGCTCACCACTTGCGTAAGCTCCGTTCCACTGGGCGGTTGGCACCAGCGGGGCCTGGCAGAGCCGAGATGGGGAGACAGGAAAGGGAGAAGAGTGGTCTGCTCGGTAGCTAGGAGGTGGCATTGAAGGCATGGGGCCAGTGAGTCATCTTGGGACACAGAAGGATGTCAGACTTGAGAGCTTCTTTGGTGGGACAACAGTGTGAGGAGCGACCCCCCCCCCCCAAATCCTGTAAACCCACCAAGACAAGTTAGTTCTTGAGCCTAAAGTATTCTTGAGAAGTTCCAAGGTAATGTGGAAAGAGAAACATCCTGTAACTAGATAAACAAAAGTCTTTCTCAGAGCTGATAATGTGACATAACCATAACTAGCTTCTTCCGGGCTTTATTCTAATCTTCAAGTTGACCCAGCAGTGTTGGAAGGGTCATGATAATGGCAACTAACATGTTAAAGACTCTGCCTAAGGGTGGAAGGCCAAATACTAATTAGAAGAAGGAGAAGAGTTGGCTTTTCTCCCCTGTTTTTCTCACCCATTTAAGAGGACTGAAAGTGGCTGACAAGCCTTCTGTTCTTCTCCCCACCACAGAACAACCTGTGAGTAGGTGGGGCTGTAAGAGCCAGAAGAGATCTGTGACTAGCCCAAGGTCACCCAGCTGGCTTTCTGGAGGAGTGTGGAATCAAACCTGGTATTCCCAGATAAGAGTCCAGCACCTTAACCACTAGACCAAACTGGCTCATCAGTTATATGTTTTCAGTTAGGGAATAGGTGGGCTATATTTTAATTTCATTTCCATTTTATTTGTGTACCGCCTTTCCAAAAGAAAATCTGTCCAAGGTGGTTTACAACAAACAGAAAATATCCAATGCAAAATAATAATCAAAACATTATAATAAAAATAAATTATAAAAATCGTATATCATGCAAAACATTGTAAAATAAGCCAAACACACACATGTTGTAGATTTTTGCTAAACTAGCATAAATGCAATTGATCATATTATTTGTAAACTATAACTATGCACATAAATACTTCTTTATTGGTGGATTCAGACAGATCTTTGAGAGGTAGCTTCTGGTTTCCTTTATTGCTGGCCATAAAGAGAGTTGCAACACCTGCCTTGGTGTGGTTAATTGGGAAGGCACGCCAAGCAGGAACCCAGAATTTGGATATAACAATTGGGTCAGAGTAGTAGTAGTAGTAGAAGTAGTAGTAGTAGTAGTTTTTCTCACCCATTCAAGGGGACTCAAAGTGACTGACAAACCTGTTTGTCTTCCCACAACAGACACTCTGTGAGAGCTCAGAGGAGAGCTATGACTAGCCCAAGGCCACCCAGCTGGCTTCATGGAAGAGTACGGAATCAAACCTGGTATTCCCAGATTAAGAGTCCGGCTCCTTAACCACTAGACCAAACTGTTTAATAAACCTTCTAGAAAATGTACATTTCCAGTCGGATCCTCTGCAGAGTTGTTCCTTGTTAACTGATAACAAACCATTTTCTTCTTACTTCTGAGATAAAAAGTATAATGACAGTTGGCATTAATGTTCAGATCAGTAGGGCAAATAATTAAGACTTTCCCTACAAAATGCTTACTATGGTTAGGGAAAAAAATCCCTATAAGGAACTGAAAAAATGTGGCTTTTTTTACCTTTTCACATAGGAATAATATCCCTGTTGCGCACGTTATCCCCTCCAGTGTTTGCTGTGCAGAACTTGGCTTGGCCTGTAAGAGGCTTTGCTGGCTTGGCAGGACTTAGGAGCAGATGCTCACTCAGCCTTGAACGTTGTTGCTGTGCAATCCTGAGCCAGCTTCATCACCTCCCGTTTTCTGCAAAACTGTCCATTAGCATGCAGAGTAGCAGAGCTGTTGCGGAGGGTCCTGGGGGCACAATGACGGTGTGGACATTACAGGGTTAAAATGGACATCTCCTGAATATAGAACATAGGAGCAAAAAGGACATGCAAGTAGAAATGTGGCATATTTAGCCAAAAAAAGAAAGAAGCTAGCCTTGGAAGGTTATGATTTTCAGTAGGCTTTTGCCTTTGGATGCTCTGGGCTCTCATTGGATACTTCTCACACTTGGTCTTGACCTGCTTTCCTCCTATGTTTTTCTTCTTCCTTCTTGATCTCAGATGATCACCATGGAACCTGGCTACCTTTTCCTGGGCTCTCGCCTTGGCAACTCCCTCCTCCTCAAATACACTGAGAAGCTCCAGGAGGCCCCCACAGGCGTCACTAAGGACTCCACAGAGAAGGCGGTGCGTTCAGCTGGGGAAAAGATGCTGTCTGAGCAACTGCCTCCCTCATTGCAGTCCTGCTGGGTTGGACTTAGGCAGCACCTAGCTGACCAATGCATGGAGGGTGTTGCTGCTTTGGTCACTGTAAATGGACAACTGAAGCCTAGTTTGAGAGCTCGTTATCTGGTCGTGGGGCCTGGCAACGTCTAAGGGGTTTGATGGAAGTGGAGGGGTGGAGAGACTCCTCTGGTCAGCATATGACTCTGTTCTACTTGCAGGAAGAGCCTCCAGTCAAGAAGAAGCGTGTCGAGCAGGCTGGCAACTGGACAGGTAGGTGACTTCACCCTCCTTAGAGGGAAACCTGCTTTCTTCAGGTGAAGGTTGTGCTCCTCTGCTCTCTTACAAAGGCTATCCAGGACCCTACGTTACAGGTCAAGTTCTGCATGAACTCCCAACAGGGCCTCCTTGCTTATTTGCACAGTTGAGCCTGTTTTTATTTCTGATGTTCTTTGTTCATCTGCCACACTACCAAGTGTTCTGAGTCTACTTTGGGCTGGCACTTGTGATGCCAAGCATCAAGCGAAGGAGGTCGTCTTCACTCTTCTCTTCCCTTAGATGTCCTTTGTCTCCTTGAGAGACTGGATCCCTTTCTGTGGCTCACTGGTCTCAGAGGAGGACCCATTCAGCATTTTCTATACATCCTCAATCTCCTTCTTTCCACTGTACTGTCTTAGCTGTCAAGTAAAGGGAGTAATGGGAAAAGGAGGTGCCTGGTAGTCGCCAGAGGATGGACTGGGGGAAAGAGGTACCCCCTCCAAAAAGTGAGAGAGATGGGGGAAATGCTCCCCATTGTTTCCCCCACCCATGTCTCAACCATCCCATGCAGGGGGAAAGTCAGCCCCGCAGGACGAAGTGGACGAGATTGAAGTGTACGGCAGCGAAGCGCAGTCTGGAACCCAGCTTGCCACCTATTCATTTGAGGTACTGCTCGGCTGCTTGATTCCTACCTGGAGGAGAGAAGGATGCCTTGCCAGGGATGTGCGTGAATGCTCGAAACATTTGTATACGCATCGAATGTTATGACACTTGAACATTGACGTTCATACGAATACAAACATTCATGAGACAGGGAGGTGGTCAAGTGGCTGCATCAGTCACACCTGCAACGGACCCAGAGTGCATTCAATATGGAGTAAGGGCAGATTCAAAGTAGATTCAGGGTGAATTTGACGCTTTCAGAACGGGCATGTCACAGGATACACATTGGATCGGATATTCATACGAATACATTAGTATTCCTACCACATTTGAGGGGGATCTATTCAAATGAATACGAATTTTCTTACATTTGATTCAGTATGAATCGAAGGCAAGAAAAAACCATTCACGCACATCCCTATGCCTTGCGTGTCTCTTGGTGGGTGAGGGAGGGACAGGAAGATGGGCGCCTCCGTGCCGTCAGTGAGATTACTTCCATGGTTCCTCTGACCTGGGCTGAATCACAGTCTCCTATCCCTGAGTCAGAAGAGCCTTTTGGGTTCATCTTCCACTCTGTCTTGCCTAGACCTCTCCCTGGGGAAGTCCATGGTCCGTGTGCCTTTGATCAGTCTCTCTTCTCCAATCTCGGCAGGTGTGTGACAGTATCCTGAACATCGGTCCTTGTGCCAACGCCGCCATGGGTGAGCCAGCCTTCCTCTCGGAGGAGGTGTGTAATATCCTTGTGCTCTCACCTGGGGGGATTTTGCCTGAGCCCCACCAGGGAGTAAGAAGCAAGGAGGGACCCTGAGTTTACCATCTGAAGACAGAACGAGCATGGAGAGCCCAGCTGCTGGGGCAGAAGGTCCCCATGGGTTTGTGCCTTCTGCCCATCCAGAAAGCTCTTGAAGCTGCTTGAGTTGGAGCAGCTGAGGGGAGACCAGTTTGGTCTAGTGGTTTGGGAGCCAGACTCTTGTCTGGGAATACCGGGTTCGATTCCACCCTCCCCCATGAAGCCAGCTGAGTGACCTTGGGCTAGTCACAGCTCTCTTCTGAGCTCCCACAGCCCCACCTACCTCACAGGGTGTTCTGTTGTGGGGAGAAGAACAGAAGGTTTGCCAGCTGCTTTGAGTCCCCTTAAATGGGTGAGGAAAGAGGGGTAGAAAAGCCAACTCTTCTACCCCTCGCATGCTCCTGATCACGATTGTCTTTGTTCCTCCAGTTCCAGAACAGCCCTGAGCCTGACCTGGAGATTGTGGTGTGCTCAGGCTATGGCAAGAACGGTGCCCTTTCGGTTTTGCAGGTGAGTGGGCATCCTGCTGGGGCTGGGGGGCAGGACTGCACTGTGCGAAGGCCTGTGCCGGTGAGGAGAGTCTGGCGCAAGTCAGGTAGCAGTGCCACAGCAGCAGCGTGGCCTGGGATTACCAGGGCTGCCCCAGAGATCATTGGGGCAGCCTGTAAACGCCTAGGGACAAGCGGGAGGGCCAGGCAGAGCGGGCCAGAGACTTCTGGGAACGCTTGGGGCTGGTTTTCGCTTTGGCATTTTGGAGGCACTGGAAGCCTCATCAAATCTTCACCAACTCCAGAGGAGAAGGATGAACAATTCGGCGTGCAGCTTGCATTCTATTTCTTACTTTTGCTTCACTCCGTCTCTGCGTTCCGCCTTTGGGGAGAAAGGTTTTATTTTTAAAAATCTGTATAAATAATTATTTTGCAAGCAGTAGTGTGATAGATGAAGAGGGATGAACTGATGGGCAGCGAGAAAGGTGTGTATATAAGTGGGAGCCATGGAAGGAGCTTTTATCCCGTGCTGTGCTTACTCCAGGATGCTAAAGAAGCAGAGCAGGTTTAATCTGTCCAGGATTTAGCTTTCTGGGAACCTCAACCCTCTTCTTTGCCTATCCCTTGTGCCTGCTGGTGGAAGGTCTATGCGCAGGGTTAGGTCTATGCGCAGAGGGGGCTGCATCAGAGCAAAGGCTTAGTGCTGTGCGCATCTCCTTCTCTCAGAGGGCGGATTGGGGTGAAGGTTTGAATATGGTCACTTGCTTAGTCCTGAAGTGACAGGTGCCCTTTTCGGTATGAGTTCTTTGGTCCCAATACGTGGTCCCTGCCTCATCTCATCAGGGTTCAGGAATTGCTTTTTCCACACAGGCTTTTCTCAGGGTTTGTTCCACAGCCTTTGCCTTTGGGTGCAGCCACCTTAGCCTGGCAGGCGCCTCCCGAAAGCCCTGGGAGGAGGGCTTTTCCTTGGCCCTGAGGGGGGGCTGTGGAAGGGGCAGAGGGAGGCATGCCTCATCCGCCTTTCCCGCAAATGTTAGATGTTCAGGCTTCTCTTGGCGGCTCATCTTGGTTCCCTTTGCTTCCGTGAGGACCAGAGGCTTACCTGCCAATCAGCGCAGATCAAGAAGGGGCAAAACCTTCACCGCCTGCACTTTGTAAGGAGCCCACGGGTGTTTCTGCGTTGAACGGGACAGGTGCATTGTAGACGGAAGTTTACTAGCGCTCACACTTGCAAGCGCTATTGCACAACAGCCTAGCCCCTGCACGAGCAGAGGCTTACCTGGGATCCTCCGTGGGGTGCCGCCATTTTGATTGTGGTGCATTGCACACGTGCCGCCGCCGCTGTGGTGATGCTGATGCAGTCGCATCAGGGGTCATCTGAGTTGCCAGCTCGCTGGCACGGCAGCTCAGCTGATGCCTCGCACCGGAAAAGGTACAGAAGCTCGCCACTGGACACTCCCAGGTAAGTTTCCTATCACGATTAGTTAATGTTAGTTAGCTTGCGGTGCACAATTTCATGCACCACAGCTAGTTGATTATTAGTTAACATCTGGGCAGGCAGGGGGGTGTTTGTAGGCTTTAAACGCCTCCTGCAAGTGCAGGTGCGCTTGACCAGATGTTAACTGATGATCAGCTATAAAAGGTCAAGTGTGACATGGCCTTAGGTTTCAGTAAAAGAAGATAATAATAAGTGTCCATAATGCTGAAACATGGACTTCAGGTGCACGTTCAGTGGTTTGGGGGTGCATTGCCAAGGATGATTGGCACAGAGGCAACGATCCCCTGAAAAACGGCACCAACTCTGGCTCCAGCTGAAGGCAGTCATTGTCCTTTTTGTGTCCAACCAACACATTTTAAATCACTGATGGACGGGCAACCTGATGGACACATGAGCTGGGCCTGGTACCAAAGATCTTACAATAAAGAACTCCATGTGCCAGTTCAGGGCGAAGCGAGTGACAGTACCCAAAAGATCATCTCCCTTTGCTCTTTTGTGTAAAGAACTGTAAACATCACAGAGCAAATGATGTTAAGACGACCTATGCAGATCTTGGTAGCTGCATGTTTTGTCTGTGTGATGCCAGGGTGGAATGTCAGCCTGCTTGCTAAAACTTCCTCAATTTCTCCCTCGCTCGTCAACAGAAAAGCATCCGTCCTCAGGTAGTGACGACCTTTGAACTGCCTGGCTGCTATGACATGTGGACAGTGATCTCGTCCCAGAAGAACGAGGAGCAACTCTCTGTATGTATGCACTCGGCTTTGAGCTGGGCGTTCACTGAGCTCCTGTCTGCTCCTGCACCAGTGGGGAAAGGTGTTTTGCGGGAGAGACCTGTCCCCACTCCCAGCGCTGGATTGTCCCTGTTCTCTCTTGCGCAAGATGGGAGGACTAGAAACAGTGGGATGAAACTTCAAGGGAGTCAATACAGATTAGAAAAACTTCCTGATATGAGGGCGATCAGTCAGTGAAATAGGTTGCCATGAGAGGTGGTGGGTTCTCCTTTGCTGGAGGTCTTCAAGCAGAGGCTGGACCTACATCTGTCTGGGATGGCATTGAGCAGGGGGTTGGACTAGATGACCCTAGAGATCCCTTCCAACTCCATGATTCTCTGAATATGTGCTGCCCAGCAGTGTCTCTATGAGGTCAAGAATACATTCAGGCACTGCAAGTGCTATAGCACTGAACCAATTGTTTTCTGTTTTCATTGTCCTATTGTCAGAAGGATTCAAGGAGCCTTGCTGGTTTAGACTAAGGGCTGGAGTAATCTAGCAGCTTTTGCCCTTCAGGAAACCTGACCATAGGGCTTGCATTTGGTGCTTAGTTCTTGCTCCTGAGAGCATGCAAGTCACAGGGAACAATTATTTTACTGGCTTTTGCTGGACCACATTCATGAGCTTCAGTCGCCTTTTAACACTAATTTTAGGGACTTTCTGCACTCGCCTCTCCATTGTCTGTGTGCCTGGGTCATGGAAAAGTGTGGTCTGGAACAGCACCAGTTGAACAACAGTGCTGGTCCACAATAGCCTCTGCCCTGGCTCCAAAGCTAGTGTGAACCTTGAGATCGGGCTCCAAGCCATCTGAAAGGCTGGGAACAAAAGTTCCCAGTCTTGGAGCCAGTGGGGGAATCTTTTTGGTGGCACGCTTTGGTGCAGTGCTGAAATAGGTCCCCCATAACTTGGAAGATGGAAACGTGCCTTCTGCATCCCTCTGTGTTCCAGACCAGGTTGTCTTGGTCCACTAGTAGACCTCAATGGCTTGGTCTGCTGATAATCCCAATCAGGGCCTCCGTGATCAAGTTTACACTCCATCCAGTGTGGACATTGTGTACCAGTAGTGGGCAGGGCCGCACAGATTGCAAGAACACGCAGACTGGTGAGGCCCAAAAGCCGACTCGATGCTCCCATTTCACATCTTAGGTAAGTGCAGAAAGGGCCTAAGTTAGTAACTATTGTCAGTCCAGGCACTTTGGAAGGGATTGTCTGTCCTCGGAGGGCACATTTCTTAACTTTTTCCTTTGGCGGTTGCAGAGTCCTGTTGGCCCTTCCACAGAGGCATAAGGATGCGTGCTGACGGTCTCCCCTGTCGCTTTCTTCTGCCAGCAGGAGGAAGATGCTGAGGGGGAAAACACAGAGAAGGAGCCGGCCCCTTCGGAGCCTCCTGATGACGGGAAGCGGCATGGATTCCTCATCCTCAGCCGTGAAGATTCCACGATGGTGAGACTCAGGAAGTTCTCTGGCTTTGATAACTGGGCTGGGCAGCTGCAACTGCTTGGGATGGGCCGCAGGGTCCAGTGCTGAGTTCAGGAGGTAATCAACTGGCAAGAGGATTAGGGGATGGGTGACAACCTGACCTTGCTTGCCACGGAGTCTTCAGTAGAGGAACCTGGGCATGGCTGCTTCCTAATCCTCTGCCCACCCTTTCCTGAACTGCCATGAAAGCCTTCAGCTGTGCTCTTTTGCCTCTCCCAGATTCTGCAGACTGGCCAGGAAATCATGGAGCTGGACACAAGTGGCTTTGCTACCCAGGGGCCAACAGTGTATGCTGGCAATATTGGCGAGAACCGCTACATTGTCCAAGTGTCTCCCCTGGGTATCCGTCTCCTGGAAGGAGGTAGGTGCAGCCAGGCTCCCGTAACTTTAAGGACAGGCTGGGGGAATGGAGGGAGAGTGAGTGAGAGAGAGAAGCTTGCTCTGGCAACCGCACTGGCCCTGACTGAGGGGAAGGAAAAGCCAGGCAGACTGGGGAAGGACTTCCGCTCGAGCTGCGATGGCACCACAGACTTCGTGGCCCTCTAGGCTTGTTCTGGCTCTGAGCTGTTTCTGCTTTTCCTCACAGTGAACCAGCTGCACTTCATCCCTGTGGATCTCGGCTCGCCAATTGTGCACTGTGCTGTAGCAGATCCTTATGTGGTGATCATGAGCTCAGAGGGGCAGGTCACGATGTTTGTGCTGAAGAGCGACACCTACGGGGGCCGGACACACCGCCTCACCTTGCAGAAACCCCAGCTGCATCACGTGAGTGGGAACAGGCAGGAAGCGGTCTTTGTCTCTCTTGCCAAGAAGGTGTTTCTACGCTAAGATCCTCATAAGGATATCATAGAATCCTAGAGTTGGAAGGGGCCTCCAGGGTCATCTAGTCCAACCCCCTGCTCAGTGCAGGATTACCTAAGCCGTCCCAGACTTCTGCTTGAAGACCTCCAACGAAGGAGAACCCGCTGCCTCCTGTGGCAACCTATCCTGGGCAGGCTTGGAATCAGCAGAAGGTAGCTTCAGGCTCTCGTCCACTTTGGGCCAAGGGTCCACAGCTGCCGCCTAGAACCTGCCCTGAACTTGGCCAGACTAGAGGGACCTTTGGCGATCTTCCCTCCACTGCCATGGCCATGCTGGCTGGGAAGAAACAGAAACAGGGCAAGGGAAGGGCAGAATCATAAAATCATCGAGTTGGAAGGGACCCTAGAATTGAGGCTGTGTTTTGCCTGGATTCTTCTGCCTGGGAAGGTGATTCTGACATTCTGCATTGGTGGATATGTTTCAGTGCCCTTGTGCTGAACATTATACGTTTTCGTTAACATGTTGGGGGTTTTCTTGCCCTCCCATTGGCCGCCTGTTTTGACGCTGTTTTTGTACTTGAAATGCTCCTGAAGCTAAGAAATGGCAGGACCAAAGCAGTTCCAGGTGTGTTTTCACATGAGAGAAAGAATTAGTTAAATTCACGGAGTCAGGTATATCAACGGCTACTAGAATGGATGCCTTGGAATCACCTCCAGGTTGGAGAGGGAGGTGGGAGGCCTGATGGAGGACTAGATGGGCTGTGCCTGATCCAGCAGGGCTCCTCTGATGCTCTTGTGTTCTCCAGCAATCCAAAGTGATAGCGCTGTGTGTATATCGGGACGTCAGTGGAATGTTCACCACCGAGAGCCATTCGTCCAGCTCCCGCGATGAGCTCTCCATGAGGACGCAGTCAGAAACAGAAGCTCCCATCCAGGATATCAGGTGGGCCTGTGGCCGTGGCAGCGACCTGTGGCCGTGGGAGATTAAGGGTGGTGCTGGTGAAAAACCTGGATTACCTTGTGATAAAGAACGTGACTGCAGAAAGCAGTAGGAGTAAATATCAAGCCTCCACTTTCAGTCTCTCAGCTACTAGAGCTGCCCTTGAACAGGCAGTTGTTTTTATGTTTTTATGAACTCACACACCATGAGCCACTTTGGTCCTGGAGTTAGGGTGCTGGAATCACATCTCGTACTCAGCAAGTTTGAGTCTGCACTCCTCCACGAAGCCAGCTGGGTGACCTTGGGCTAGTCACAGTTCTGTTTCTGAGCTCTCACAGCCCCACCGACCTCACAGGGTGACTGTTGTGGGGAGAAGAACAGAAGCTTTGTCAGCCACTTTGAGTTCCCTTAAATGGGGGAGAGAAGTGTGTGTGGGGAGCCAGATGCTCCTCCTCTTCTTGGGCGAGTCACAGCTCTCTTCTGAGCTCCCACCTCACTGGGTGTCTGCTGTGGAGAGAAGAACAGAAGGTTTGTCAGTCACTCTGAGTTCCCTTAAGGGTGAGAAAAGAGCCTGGTCATTGTTACTTGACCGAAACGTGTCCTAATAAGCCTCCTACTTATAATATGAAATACAGGCTGCAGCAGTGCACAGTAAAAAAGTGGCTTCGAAGCAGTTTTGTGGTGGTAGCATCCACACATGAATGATTCTAATCCACACTGAAGGCCAGAAAATCGACTATTGAAAGCCCTTTAATGTGGATTAGAGGTGTGATGAGAAAACTAGTGTCTGCATGTTTCCACCTCTGAGCTGCTTTCAAGCCAATCTTTTAGTGTCATGGGCACAGCCACCCACTCAAAACCGCTGCTTATTTCCCTCACCACAGCATCAACCCTATCAGAATGCCAGCTGAATCCTGAGCTACGGTCGCAAAGCCTCTCGGTTTTGAGAACTTCATGGTGTCCTTTCTGAGAACGTCTGTGTTTTCTTCTGAAGGTGAGAAGGTTAGACTCACCAGGTGTGACAGCCCCTCCATTCTTGCTTTTGTTTCAGCAACACGGTGGACGACGAAGAGGAAATGCTGTATGGGGACTCCAGCTCTCTCTTCAGCCCCACCAAAGAGGAGCCACGCCGCAGTAGCTTGCCCTCAGCTGACAAGGACACACACCAGTACAAGGCAGAGCCCACGCACTGGTGCATGCTGGTCCGAGAGAACGGTACCATGGAGGTAAGGACCGCCCGGTTGTTCCCTCAAGTATGAGCAGCTCCATAGCTGGACTCTTTCAGATGGAAGCTCACTCCTTTTCTCTCTTCTCACAGATCTACCAGTTGCCAGAGTGGCGCCTGGTCTTCCTGGTGAAGAACTTTCCCATGGGGCAGCGGGTGCTTGTGGACAGCTCCTTTGGGCAGCCAGCCAGCCAGGGCGAAGTCAAGAAGGAGGAAGTTCTCCGCCAGACCGAGATGCCACTGGTCAAGGAGGTGCTGCTGGTGGCCCTTGGAAACCGGCAAAGTCGCCCCTATTTATTGGTGAGCCCCAAACTTCTGTTCTTCCTACAGCAGACACCCTGTGAGGTGGTTGGGGCTGAGAGAGCTCAGAAAGAGAGCTGTGAATAGCCCAAGGAGAGGAGGCTTTTATGGCCCACTTTTCTCAATGAAGCAGAAGCTATAGTACGTTTATCTGCAGCAGCTGGTGATGATGATAATATTATTGGAGCCTCTTGAAAGAGGCCTTTGGCCCAACTTGTGCAGACAAGCATCTCTAACGCTATTTTTGAGCAGGTGTTTCTGGGCAACAGGTTTGTGCTTTATCTGACCTAGGAAAGAGTGGGGAAGGACATTTGTCCTGGAAATCTGAGATCTTTAGAGGAATTAAAGTAAGTTATTGACTCATTGGTCTTGTTTCCCAATCTACCACTTGGAGACTATTTGAGATAAACCAAGGGAAGCTTTTTATTGTAAGCTGTTTTTGAGAAGATTTTTTTTCTGAAATGTATAAAACATTTTTTTAAAAAATCTATGTTTAGGGGGAGAATCGTTTCCAAGAGTGGCTGTGCATAATGATGCTTATCTTGAATGGTGATGATGCTTATTCTAGGAAACAGAAGGAAAAAACACCATGTTGAGTGTTTTTGCTCTGCCTCAGGCACAGAACAGGTTTGCTAGCAAACTGAACACCCATTTGTTTGATTCAAGGGTAAACTGGTTAATCAAACAAAAGGGTAATTCACATTTGATTGAGAACGTGTTTGAAAAGAAGAAAAAGCCATTGTTCCCATTGAAGAATAGCAAACATGAAGTGTTTGATCAGATGCTTGTGTTTGCGAGTAGGAGACTGGTTTGGTTCTGTCAAATTTCCAGATTTTCAAACAGTTGCATTCTCAATTCAGTGCAAACATTTTCAAAAAATGAACAGTTAGATTGAATTTTTGAAGGCGAACCAAACTTTGCTTGTCACTAGTCATCATAGAAGATTGTTATGGAGATCAAGTCCCATGATCCTCCTGATGCAGAATGGCCGAAGGGATTGGAAACCCACTGGTGTGAAATACCATTTATGCTACACTACTGCCACCAGACCCTTGCCCAACAGCACCAGTAGGGTATTTATTTCTGTTCCTTCTTCTGAGAAACTGAGGCTGTTCCTGTGAAGGAGCCAGAGCTGGTGGGGTTATCACGGGCTTCTCTTAGCAGGCAGCAGTTTGTGGACCATACAGGTGAAGCTCAGTTCTCTCCGTATCCTGTTGGCAGGTCCACGTAGATCAGGAGTTGCTCATTTATGAGGCCTTCAATCATGGCTCCCAGCTGGGCCAGACCAACCTCAAAGTGCGGTTCAAGAAGGTAAGAGTCGCCTGCTTTTTCTCCTTGGCTGCTCTGTTCCTAGATCTTTGCTGCTCCTTCTCTTTCACACCTGTTGCTTTTTTGCCCAGGTTCCCCATAACATTAACTTCCGGGAAAAAAAGCCCAAGCCGTCCAAGAAGAAGTCAGAGAGCGCAGGTGGGGAAGAATTGGGTGCCAGCCGAGGGCGGGTTGCCCGCTTCCGCTTCTTTGAGGATATCTATGGCTACTCAGGGGTGAGTCCTTCAGGGGGCGGCGTGATAAGGAAGGGCCAAGGAGTCAGCAAGGAGAAATCCCTCTCTTTGGTGAGCACCTTCAGGTTTGGTTCTCAGAAGGGTGCACTGGCACTGAATGCCAGGGATCCCAGGTGTGATCCATCGCCTTTGGCTTCAAGTGGAGGAGAGCTTTGCCTGACAGATTTCAGCAACTGGTTCTCATTCAGAGTCGATCACTGCTGAGCTAGAAAGGTCACTGGTCTGATCTGGTGGGCCAGTCTGGTGAGTATTTGTTTCCAGGCCTCATTGTGCGAATTGATTCTTTCCAGGTATTCATTTGTGGTCCTTCTCCACACTGGCTGCTGGTGACGTCTCGGGGTGCCCTGCGCCTGCACCCCATGACCATAGATGGACCCATTGAATCCTTTGCCCCTTTCCATAACGTCAACTGCCCTAAAGGTTTCCTCTACTTCAACCGACAGGTACGTAGGCTGGGCTCAGTTGCCAGAAAATGAAGCATCAGAGAATCAGAGAGTTGAAAGGGACCTCCAGGGTCGTTAAGTCCAATGCAGGATCTCTTAAACCATCCCAGACAGACGTAGGTCCAGTCTCTGCTTGAAAACCTCCAGCGAAGAAGAAGACCGACATCGGTTTTCATAATCTTCACCTTGCTTGCTTCACTCATGGCAACTCCTTTGGTGCCTTGTGGGGCTGCAGGTGGCAGCAGGTTGTTCTTAGGTTTAAAAAAGGTCCTTCTTTCTATTCCGGGACACAGGGGGAGCTGCGCATCAGTGTCTTGCCTGCCTACCTTTCCTATGATGCCCCTTGGCCTGTCCGGAAGATTCCGCTGCGCTGCACAGCGCACTATGTGGCTTACCACGTTGAGTCTAAGGTAGAGCTCCCTGTTGTGAAATTGATACGTGGGGGGGGGGGTAATGGGGTACTGGAATGGCTGTCTCAGCTGTACTTTTGGGTACTGAAGTAGACAGGCTGAACATGGGACATACAGCAGGGTGTCTTGGAGAAACGTGGCTCTCTTGGCTCTTGTCCTTTGCCACGTTCTCTAACCCGTTGGCTCCACTTGGCAGGTCTATGCTGTGGCCACCAGCATCAACAATCCATGCACCCGGATCCCTCGCATGACCGGAGAGGAGAAGGAATTTGAGACAATAGAGCGAGGTGGGTGTGTTTGTGATTAGCCCTCCTGGGAAAACCTAGTGCCATTTATTCTATCCCCTTTCCTTTCTGCGTTTCCTCCTCCTCCGTGGAATCTGAGGTGGTGTACGTGCAGTTCTCAAGACCAGATCCTAGTTATGTAGCAGGGCTCCTCTTATGTTCTTATGCTTGCACTCCTGCCATCTTTCCTTCTTTGCAAGAGAAGCATCCCTCTTTCTCTCTTCCTCATGTTTAGATGATCGCTACATAGCCCCTCTGCAGGAAGCTTTCTCCATCCAGCTCATTTCCCCCGTCAGCTGGGAGACCATTCCAAATACCAGGTGAGGGATGGAATCGGTGCTTGGGCAGAAGCAGCTATCAGGTTGCGGGCTGTAGGCTGGGCATGTCTCCCCCAGTGAGAAGGGTCAGAACAGCCTGGTGACTAGATCCAGCCCAAGCATGCTGTCCCCTGCTGCGGTCCGCCAGATATTCCCTCGTGAACTCACAAGCAAAGAGAAGTGTGATTGCAACTTGGCCTGGCTGTGCAGGAGAGGGCTCTGCTCATGGCAGGCTTTCTCCGGTTCTGACCTGCAGGATTGACCTGGAGGAGTGGGAGCACGTGACCTGCATGAAGACGGTGTCTCTGAAGAGCGAGGAGACGGTCTCGGGCCTGAAGGGCTACATTGCCGCAGGGACCTGCCTTATGCAGGGCGAAGAGGTGACCTGCCGGGGCCGAGTGAGTTGGACAGGAGTTTGCTTGGGCAAAGGATGCGGCGTACCTCCACGGCTTCTGCCTGTCCTTTCACCTGAACCTCTTGAGATGGATCTCTCCCATCCACTTGGTGCCTATCTCTCTTGTGTATTCGTGCATTACGCATTTGCCCGCCTGGTGGTGGCTTCTGTACTTGAAGAATTGTCAGTGTTTCTGCTTGGATAGAGGAGGTGTGTTTCATGGGTCCAAGAGCCAAGGAAGATTCCAGAGTATCTTCCAACCCGTCCATAGATTGCGGGCCAGTCACCATGGCAACATCCCAGTGTAAGCTGCATGTTGCGGTGGCTCTCTGGTTGGCCCATCCACACTCCAATGCTGGAGAATACAGCAGCATTTCAAGTGTTAATGGCTCTCTCCGTGTCTGATCTTCAACTGAGTGGGATAATATAATAATACCAATCCAGCAAAAACAAAGTGCAAACAGGCTTCCAGCCTTCTTCAGCCTTCCTAGCTGCTTCTCTTCAGACTTTGTATCCAGCCCTCTCACTCTTGTGATGTTTCCTTCTCTTGCTTCCCCTCGGCCTTTTGTGCAGATTCTGATCATGGACATCATAGAGGTCGTGCCAGAGCCTGGGCAGCCGCTCACCAAGAACAAATTCAAAGTCCTCTACGAGAAGGAGCAAAAGGGCCCCGTGACGGCCCTCTGCCACTGCAACGGCTACCTCGTGTCGGCCATTGGCCAGAAGGTGGGTGCTGCTGGGAAGAGGTGGTGGAGTCCATATCTCAGCTGAGGTGCTCAGGAGCCTGGATTCAGTGCTTCCAGATGTTTTCTAGCTACCCTGTCGCGCTCACAGGGGGAGTATCTTGGGAGCATTTTCAGGATCAGTATTTGGGGGTAGTTTTTTTCCACAGCCAAGAGGTCACTGAGAGAAAGTCCTCTCCCCAGCTTGGTCTTGTGGTTAGAGTGCTGGACTCATATCTCATAGTCATATGGCATTTGATACTGCACTCCTCCATGAAGCCAGCTGGGTGACCTTGGGCTAGCCACAGCTCTCTGCCTGAGCTCTCACAGCCCCACCCACCTCACTGGGTTTTGGTTGTGGGGAGAAGAACAGAAGGTTTGTCAGCCGCTTTTGAGTCCCCTTAAATGGGTGAGAAAAGCAGGGTATAAAAGCCAAACTCTTCTTCTCCAGCCACTGCACTAAGAATCTCGTACGGCAATGGAATTATTAGGAGAGCTAATGACTTAATGACATAAGAACATAAGAACATAAGAGAAGCCCTGCTGGATCAGGCCACAGCCCATCTAGTCCAGCATCCTGTCGCACACAGTGGCCCACCAAATGCTCACGGGTATCTCAAGCAGAGACAAGGACAAACCTTCTCCTGCTCTCGAGTCGCAGCAGATGGCCCTAGAAGCGCCCCATTTCCTCCCCCCCCCTCAGCCTGAAAGATGCACCTAGGCATTCGTTCTAGTAGCCATTGATACATCTGTCATCCATAAATTTGTCTAACCCTACCTTAAAGCCATCCAGACTGGTAGCTGTCACCACCTCTTCTGGCAGCACATTCCATAGGCTGATGACCCTCTGTGTGAAGAAATACTTCCCCCTGTCAGACCTTATGCTCCTACCCATCAGCTTCATAGATGCCCCCTGGTTCTAGTGTTGTGCGATAGAGAAAAGAAATTTTCTCTATCCACGTTTTCTATGCCGTGCATAATTTTATATACTTCAAGGATGCTGGACTACGTGGGTTGTGGCCTGATCCAGCAGGGCTTCTCTTATGTTCTTATGACCTAGTTATAATGACACAGCCATGGCTATCTACCTAACCCACTCTTCTGTACCCTGTTGCTCCTTGGATACCTATTGAAATTATCAGCTCTTGGGACACAGACTGAACAGGCTTAACCTGCAGTTCACACGTCAGAAGGGATGCAAACGTTCCTGTGCTAGAAAGCATCTCCCATATCGACCTGCCCGTGCCTTAAGATCAAGCTGTGAGGCCCTCCTGGTTGTCCCACCACCTTCAATAATGAGGCTGGTGGGCACCCAGGAGAGAGCCTTTTCTGTGATGGCCCCCAGACTATGGCATAGCCTCCCCCTTGAGGTGTGTCATGCCCCTTCCTTATTTATACATAGGAAGGCGGTGAAGACGCACCTCTTTGCCCTGGCCTTTGGCTGAGCTCCTTATGTTCCCTCCCAGTACAGACACTATTATTTTAAACATATGTATTGTTTTATATCTGTTGAATTCTTTTAAAGTCTTTTAATGTATACTTTGTTTGAAGGTTGTTACCCGCCCAGAGACCTTCGGGTATGGGGCGGGATAGAAATGTAAATGAATGAATGAATGAATGAATGAATGAATGAATGAATGAATGAATTTCTTGGAAGCCCCCACCTTCAGACTCAGGCATCACACGTGAGGAAGCACACTGCAATTTCCCACATTAAATAGTCGGGAATAGTTTTCGCAGATGTCCAGACTGTTGCATCTCCACCTTTTTGACATCCCTTCTATGCTTACTGTAAGGAGAGGCGGATGACGTGACCGGTGGGAGGGAGAGTCACGCAGGTGGGAGGCAGTGGTGTAGGAAAGCGTGGCAGGCTCCGGGTGGCCTCCTCTGAACCCCACTTGTTCCCTCTGTGGCAGATCTTCTTGTGGAGCCTGAAGGACAACGACCTGACCGGCATGGCCTTCATCGACACCCAGCTCTACATCCACCAGATGATCAGCGTGAAGAACTTCATCCTGGCTGCCGACCTCATGAAGAGCATCTCCTTGCTCCGCTACCAAGAGGAGAGCAAAACCTTGTCCCTTGTCAGCCGGGTACAGAGAATGGGGGGCTGCGGGGGGGGGGGGGGGCAGTGTGATCTGTGTGAGCCCTGTAGCACAGCGGTCCGACCTCTCTGTCTTTCCCTCCCGACCAGGATGCCAAGCCCTTGGAGGTTTACAGCGTGGACTTCATGGTGGACAATACTCAGCTGGGATTCCTGGGTGGGTAACCTCTGCGTGGTAAGGGCAAAATGGGGAAGCCTTGTGGGGGCAGCAAAGATGGTCAAGGGAGGCTCCTTTCAACCTTCAGAGGGGGGCACGCAAACCACCCTGCGTACCAAACTGCAGGAATCGTCTCTCCGCCTTAGAAACAAGGCCAGGCAGGGTTTTCTGTGCTGCCTGAGCAAAGATGTTTCAGTTGGAAGCTTCTACCCCGCACAGCTGGTGAGGTGGATGGTTTAAGGAGATAGGCTGATGATAACCTTGGAATGGTTCCAGTAAAGCAAGAAAAAGGGGGAAAGCCCAGCAAATAACATGCAACTTGGTAAAACCCTCTAAAAAAGAACTGGGATTATCACTGGATCAGAGCTGTAAGAGGAACCCACAATCCTCTGGTCAAGTTGACCTGGGGACATAGGTCTCTGGGGAAGGATCCTTGCAGTCCTAGCCTGAGGGTGAGGGGGGCCGGTGTGCAGTTGTCATGTTCCATTCAGGGCTGCCTGATTGCAAGAAAGATCAAAGAACATTGGTGATAACAGGCCTGAAGTTCTGATCTGGGTGATTACACTGTTTGTGGGAGAGCTTAAGGGAGGGCTGGACAGGGGTATCAGTGGGTACTAGAATGGATGCCCATGTACCACCTCCAGGTTGGAGAGACAGGCAGGAGGCCTCTAAAGGCCATTTGCTGGGATTGGAGATCAGGTGAAGGTTTTACTTGAAATGCCCAGATGGAATTGGGCCACCGTATGAGACGGGATGCTTGAACAGATGGGCTGTGGCCTGATCCAGGCTCTTCTTAAGTTCTTGCAGAGCACCAGCCAATTTAGACAGCAAGCAGGATTCTGCTCCAGGCCTTACACCGCAGAGCCACAGTCCACCCCCCTGATCAGGGCAGGAACCAATAAAACCATTCCTAGGAGAAAGATCTCCCAGCCTCAGCCTGCCCATGACTCCGCAAGGCAGCCAGTTCAGAGTTCTCGTGCTTTGGAATTTTTCCTCATAGTCTGGCCCGAGTCTCCTTACCTTTCGTTTCATCCCATTGGTCCCAGCCCTGTTTTAGCTCTCCCTTCAGACACCTTCCTTTTAGAGTGCTTTCAGATGTTCCTTGTGGGAGTTAATCTCCAGATGCCAGGCTTTCCTAAATTGCCTTTGCTGATCTTCTTTGCCCTCTTTTGCAGTGTCTGACCGGGACCAGAACCTCCTTGTCTACATGTACCTGCCAGAAGGTGAGCACATGGCTGTTGTTGGGAGGGGTGCCCTGGAGAAATCAGGATCCGTGGATCTCCCTGTGCCAACCTTCCTTAGTTTTGGCACCCCCACGCCTGACCAGAATGTTTGCTGTCTGTACAAGCCTTGAGGAAGAGGTGCTTAGGCCTGGTGGTTCCCCCAGGCCTTGGCTTCAAGGTCCCCCTTCATCCTGGGTCCCCAATGGCCTTTCACCATGCCCCCATCTCTTTCCCCTTCCCCCAGCCAAGGAAAGTTTTGGGGGCATGCGCCTTCTACGGCGAGCCGATTTCCATGTGGGGGCCCACGTCAACGCCTTCTGGAGAACGCCTTGCCGTGGGGCTGCGGAAGGGCCCTCCAAGAAGTCCAGCGCTTGGGAGAATAAACACATCACCTGGTTCGGTAAGTGAGGGCGCAAGGCGGCTCGGCTGGTACTTGGGTGGGCCAAAAAAGCTTTTCATTCAGCTGAGGGCAAAGCAAATTGAACTGGGAAATCACATTCTGGCTTTGGAGTTTCAAGACGCACCTCTTTTCCCAGAACTTTGGTTGAGCTGATTATATTTTCCCACCCAGGACAAACACCATCATTTTAAACATAATGTGTATTGTTTTAGTGTTGTTGAATTTTTAAAGTGTTTTAATGTACATTCTGTTTTAATCGACTGTTTTAAGGTTGTAACCTGCCCAGAGACCTTTGGGTATGGGGCGGGAAAGAAATGTAAATAATAAATAAATAAAAGCTTCTGCTGCAAACCTTAATCTCACGTGGAGGTAGACTGAGGGCTATGTTTTACTGGAACTGCCTTCTCCACTCACTTTCCTGTGGGTTAGGAAGATATGGGAGTTGGGTGCAGATGGGACCATAAGGGACCTCTGCCTGAGCAGCCCACCCCACTTCCGACAAGCTGTTTGTTTTTCTCTTCAGCCACGCTGGACGGTGGGATTGGCCTGCTGTTGCCCATGCAAGAGAAAACCTACCGGCGCCTGCTCATGCTGCAGAACGCCCTGACAACGATGCTGCCCCATCACGCCGGACTCAACCCTCGGGCCTTCAGGTACTTGAGGGCGCTGGGGTCACTCCTTGCTGCTCCTAGAAATGGTGCTCCAGGAGAGGGGCTGTGGATTGGGTCCAGGGGCCCTCCCACCCAAGCCCTTCAAGGAGGGGTTGAGCCGTGGAATGTGAAATTTGGGGATTTATATCCTGCCCTTCACCGAAAGGTCTCGGGGCAGGTCACAGTAGTAAAAAGTATATATAAAACATCCAAACATATGGGAATTGCCCTTCTGTGTGCTGGGGTTTGGTTCAAGAGAGCACTAAGGTCACCTGTGCCCTGGGGAGTAAATATACCTGCAAGCGAAGGAATAAGTACCCAGTCTAAGTACATCTTTCAGGCTGGGAGGACAAGCAGGGTCTCTAAGGCCATTTGCTGGGATTGGAGAGTAGGAGAAGGTTTGCCCTTGACTCTGCTTGAGATGCTTGTGGGCAGTTGGTGGGCCACCGTGTGAGACAGGATGGTGGACTGGATGGGCTGTGTCCTGATCCAGCAGGGCTCCTCTTAGGTTCTTATGGATCAGATGGGCTGTGGCCTGATCCAGCAGGGCTCCTCTGAGGTTCTTATGGACTAGATGGGCTGTGGCCTGATCCAGCAGGGCTCCTCTGAGGTTCTTATGGACTAGATGGGCTGTGGCCTGATCCAGCAGGGCTCCTCTTAGGTTCTTATGGACTAGATGGGCTGTGCCCTGATCCAGCAGGGCCCCTCTTGGGTTCTTATGGACTAGATGGGCAGTGTCCTGATCCAGCAGGGCTCCTCTGAGGTTCTTATGGACTAGATGGGCTGTGGCCTGATCCAGCAGGGCTCCTCTTAGGTTCTTATGGACTAGATGGGCTGTGTCCTGATCCAGCAGGGCTCCTCTTAGGTTCTTATGGATCAGATGGGCTGTGGCCTGATCCAGCAGGGCTCCTCTGAGGTTCTTATGGACTAGATGGGCTGTGGCCTGATCCAGCAGGGCTCCTCTGAGGTTCTTATGGACTAGATGGGCTGTGGCCTGATCCAGCAGGGCTCCTCTTAGGTTCTTATGGACTAGATGGGCTGTGGCCTGATCCAGCAGGGCTCCTCTTAGGTTCTTATGGACTAGGTGGGCTGTGGCCTGATCCAGCAGGGCTCCTCTTAGGTTCTTATGGACTAGATGGGCTGTGGCCTGATCCAGCAGGGCTCCTCTTAGGTTCTTATGGACTAGATGGGCTGTGGCCTGATCCAGCAGGGTCTTCTTAGGTTCTTATGGACTAGATGGGCTGTGGCCTGATCCAGCAGGGTCTTCTTAGGTTCTTATGGACTAGATGGGCTGTGGCCTGATCCAGCAGGGCTCCTCTGAGGTTCTTATGGACTAGATGGGCTGTGGCCTGATCCAGCAGGGCTCCTCTGAGGTTCTTATGGACTAGATGGGCTGTGGCCTGATCCAGAAGGGCTTCTCTTCGGTTCTTATGTCATTCCATTGATTTATGTAAAGAATGTGAAGAGTGTGACTAGGGAGGTGTAAGGGGGGTTCAGCCCGGTTTGTGTTCGATCTCTTAGGAAGCTCCCTCCCCCCAGCAGATCACGGACACCAGGCAGAAGTGGAGGCAGTTTTATTTTCATCTTCCAAAATGTCCTTTTCGGTGCTCCATAAGAATATTTGGCACTTCTGCGTGGATTTTTTCCCCCTAAACTGCACAGGAAAAGGTGCCAATCTAGCAAACAAAAAGGGGAGAACTCATTCCGTGACGTGCTGCGAACGCCTGTGAAAAGCAAGCTGGGACTTGGATCGGGGGACGGCGTGTAGCTTTCAAGAAAAGTTATTCCACCAGGCTATTCTGAGGGCTTCCAAGGGAGCAGGGACCCCCCCCCCACCTGCAGGCCCAAAGACCTTCTCCACCTTGACATGCTCCTTCCCCTCCCTCCCACCAGGATGCTGCACATGGACCGGCGCATCCTTCAGAACGCTGTGCGCAACATCCTGGATGGGGAGCTGCTCAACCGCTACCTCTACCTGAGCACCATGGAGCGCAGTGAATTGGCCAAGAAGATCGGCACCACGCCAGACATTGTGAGTGGGGGGAGCACCGGGGGGTGGCTGGGAGAACCTCTGCCATAGAGAAAGGAGACTGTGGGTCACTTGAGGGGGGTCAACCCAGAAGCAAACTAAAAAGATTTCCCAAGGAACGTGGAGTAGGTGGGCATCCCTCGCTTTTAGCAGGTAGCCCTTAGGAGATGGTTTCCAGCTGCCTGTGGGCCTCCAGCTTGCATCTTAAGCCTGGTCAGCTTGGCTGGCTGCAGAGTCCGTCAGAAGGTTTCTGTCTTAAAGTGGAGCCTCAGTTTCTGATGCCCCTCCAGGAGGGAGAGAAGAAGAAGAGAACAGGGGATCTCTGTCAGGCAGGGCTAGCTGCCTGCCATGTTATTTGAATATAGGATCTCTACCACCTTTGTGATTCTGTATATATGTATATTATGGCTGCCTGTTGTTTTGGAAGTGACAGTTGACTCCCCCCTCCGTGCTGGGGTCGAGTGATACATTTTGGCTCCAAGTTTAAACTGAGTTTTGAAAAATAGTTATTGTTGATTGGTTGAAGGCCAAACCCTGCCCAGCTATAAAACATATAAATATGCTGGGCTTTCTCTTCAAAGTTGCTTCCAACAAAAAATGCCTTTATGCTGAGCTGAAATAAATCACTGTTCATCTTTTTAAAGAAAGAGTCTCATGATTATTCTTTGCCAGCCTGACAATCTCCTGGCTCACCAGCCCACGTTTCCTAACAGCCTTGTTTTTTCCCTTTGTGCAGATCCTGGAAGATTTGCTGGAAATCGATCGAGTCACGGCTCACTTCTAGGCCTTTTCCTTTTGTGACTGTGATTGTCCGATGGACTTGAGCTCAGCATCCCTCTCCCCCCAAGTTGTAAAGTCTTGCCGGCTGTGCTCCTTGTCCCCTTTTCTACATATCGATGCCCGTTTTTTATAAATTCAGAAGGATTTGTAAAGAAATTGAAAACTCACAAGCTTTGAGCCGTCTGTGGATTTGGGCAACTGTGACCTTGACCAGTGCATGCGTGAAGGGGATGTTCGGTAGGGTGTTGGGTGAGGCTGCAGTTGGGCACCCGGACCCAGCAGTGCAGGATATGAGCGCCACAGGCCTCCCCAAGAACTGGGTGGCACAGGAGTCAAACTGTGAGCCAGGCAAGACTTCCGAAGCACCCTGTGTTTCACCTGCTGCTCTTGGTGTGCCAAGGTGAATCCTCTGGGTCACTTTGCTAATGTCCGGTAACTAGCTAAAGGACAGGAGACAGAGCAGTACTAAACTGAAGAGTTCTCAGAGTGGAAGGGAGCAAAAAGCGGCCTCCCCCAAGGGTCAGCATCGGGACATGAGGCCTATTTGCACTTGGCTGTATTCTGGGCTATATCTCAGCATAGGGACCTGTGCTCTGAGTGCTACTGCAGACTCTGGCAGACCTCCCTTAGGGCCTGCTGTAGCCTACACTAGCATGTGGACAGAAGGCCCCTATTCCAGGATATATTCCAGAATAAAGCCAAATGCGAATAGGCCCATGCACTTTTTACTCATACAATGGTCTAGAAGTAGGGGAAAACAGTGAGGAAGCAAACATTGCTGATGACATGAAATTGTTCAGGGCAGTAAAAACTGAAAGTGGTCATCAAGAGCACCAAAGGGATCTACTGACCGTGGGTGAGTGGGCAGCCAAAGGTCAAATGAGCTTCAGTCTTAGCAAGTGGAAAGTGCTGCCCATTTGGGGAAAGAGTCCCAATTATAGCTGTAAAAGTAATAATTGGGGCTGAGCTTTCTGTGACAGACAAGGGCCCTTTCTGCACTGGGCCTTATTCCAGATTATGTCTCAGAACAGGGACCCTTCATCCGCATGCTGGTGCCGTTGGACCTGCCTGGGGTCTGCTATCATCTGCACCAGCATGCGGACGGCATGTCCCTATTCTGAGATATAATCTGGAATAAGTACAGAAAAGGGATCTCGGGGTTCTGGTGCACAGCTCCATGAGGGTGCCAACCCAGTGTACAGCAGTGGCAAAAAAAGCTAATTCACTGCTGAGAATAATTAGAAGGGGAATCGAAAACAAGTCAGCAAGTGTCATGTTGCCTCTTTATAAATCTATGGTGAGGCCACATCTGGAATACTGTGTACAATTCTGCTCACCACACCTCGGAAAGAATACTGTGAAGCTGAAAAAGTACCAGGGGCCTTTTCACACCTGGCCTTATTCTGGAATATATCCTGGAACGAGGTACTGATGTCTGTCTGCTAGTGCAGATGATGGACCCCTACCCTGAGATATATTCCAGAGTGAGGCGAAGTGTGGAAAAGGCCAAAGTGACCCTCACTGCCTCTGCTTCTTAGGAAATGCTGTCCCTATGGATCCACGGCTGCTCATCTTATGGAGCTTTCCGAAGTAGAACCACCGGTATTCCCTGCCACCCCAGTTGTAGTTCCGGAGTCTAGAGAGGCAATGCTGAGTGTGCTGATGTTATGCAACTGTCTCCATTACGGCACAGCCAAGAGAATGCTGCCTCCTTGGATCACGGAAAGCAGGAGACCTTCTGGGACAGACCAACCCCTCTCACAAGCCACATGGAGAACGTTCCTCAAACACTGAAGCTACAATAGCTTTATTCATACAAAAGTCTCTATCTTGGTCATGGGTGTAAACAAATTGCCCATGTTACTCTGCAGAGGTGGGTGGAGCCCTTCACGAGGTTCTGTTCCAGCCGATGCCAGGCAAGCTCTCGAAGGGGAAAGCCTCAGGCCTCCAGGTATTGGTACATCTGCTCCTGCTCTCCACCACTCGGCAGGAAACCAAGGTAAACCAGGAACCGCAGAAGAGAGGTAGTTAGCTTCATGGAGGTTACCTGTGCCCTGTTTGGGGCAAGGAATAAGAGAAAGATGAAGCGAGAGTGGGGCCTTCGCAGCCTTGCAAGGAGCCCAGCGGGCAGGACAACTCACCACAGGGTCAGTTCAAAGACGAGGCCATGCCAGGCGGCATGGATCCAGCGGAAGGGGAAGATACTGCCAATGCCTCTCTGTCTTTGGCTAAGGGTGTGGCTCCAGGCCCTGACAGCACTGTAAAAAGACAAACAGAAGCCAGGTGGGCATTTACGGGGAAGTCAGAGCAAGGGAAGGTTCTGCCTTTGTCTTCTGTTTGAGATGCCCAGAAGCTACAGGTGGGCCACCGTGAGCCAGGATGCCGAACTGGGTGGGCTGTGGCCTGACCTAGCAGGGTTTCTCTACACTCTTCTGTTTTTGACAGATGTGGGCAGGGAACAGGAGGCAGCTAAATTAAAGGACCAGCAAACGAGGTCACAGCTCTGGAGATGATCTGGCTGTCCTCAGCTGCGTTGCAATGCACAGATCAGAGGAGGACCTGGCTAAGGCTATGAGCACAGAATGGGCAGCTACTGAAGTTGGGGCTGCAGCATGTTCCTGAAAAGGTTTTTGATGCTCCTGGTCCAGTTCTGAAGCAAACAGAATGTCCCTCCGCATCAGATTAGGGGCACGGGCAGGACAGAAGCCCTCCTGGACTATATTCTCCCTGCACACCTTTTGGCCATGATATAGTAGCGGTCCACCGGTGCGCCTAGAGCCACGTTGATGCTTCGGACTGTGTTGATGTTGCGGAAGACGAGCAACATGGAGCGTGGAAGGTCCTTGAGAACTTGCATGATGCGGTCGAAGCGGGTCTTGGCCATGTCCACCATGTAGGCGGCCTCCTCTTGGGTCAGCCTGTTGGACAGCACCAAGTGGGCCGTGTTGATTGGCCGCTGCATCAGGATCTCGCAGAACAGGAAGTAATCCTGCGCTGGGGGGAGAGAGCAGGAGCAAAGACATCCTTTTTCCTTCCATTCTTGCTGCTATCATTTTAAAATGCAGGTGAATCCTGGTGAAAATGTATTATACTCAATTCATCCAGTTTGTCTGACCACACCCTAAGACTCAAGGCAAGCCACCACTCTGAGCCCCCCTCCCACAAGCAGCAGTTATGGAGACCAAGCCCCCAGGATGCTTCATGGAGGAAGAAGAGTTGGCTTTTCTACCCTTTAAGAGGGACTCAAAGCGGCTTTCGAGCCTGTTCTCCCCAGAACTAACCCTGTGGGGCAGGTGGGGCTGTGAGAGCTCAGAAGAGAACTGGGACTAGCCCAAGGCCACCCAGCATTTCCAGATAAGAGTCCATCACCCTATCCACTAGACCAGTGGTTCTCAACCTTCCTAATGCCGTGACCCCTTAATGCAGTTCCTCATGTTGTGGAGACCCCCAACCATGGAGGCAGGGCAGCTAGGAGAGGGAAAGGAAGGGTGGTGGGAGACTCATCGCGACCCCTCTGAAAGGGTAGTTCGACCCCCAATCCACAGGTTGAGAACCACTGCACTAGACCAAACTGTCTCAGAGAGGGTTGCTGCTGTCTCAGAATCGGTGAGGTTGGAATGGAACCGCAGCTCATAACTTGAGAGCTGGAGGTGGCTTTGAATCTCTGCACTCTGTTCTGCATTGCCCACGAATATAGGCAAGAGTGTCCCAGTCTCTTTGGATCTATATTTCACCCTCTGCTGGCTGCCTTGTGCCAGATCACAATTAAAAACTGGGCACTGGAGAAAGGAGCAAACTTGTGAAAAGGAACACCGGTACTTACCGTGAGGTGGAGTTCTAGAAGATGGAGAGAGAAGGAATGCCTACTGATGGGTGTGCCTTCAACTACTCTGCAGGAAGTGACAGATGGCGCACCAAGCTATAAAAGCTAGTGCCCCCTACTTGGATACCCAGTCCTTCAGGAGCAAAATAAAGGATGAGGCCTTTATACACGTCAGATAAATCATAACAGAATAAGAAATGGTCAGGGGCAATGGCCTCCCTGATCGACTGCAGAGTTTCCACCCTAAACCTTTGTCTGGAGATAAAGCTGTTTACGTATTGGAGGTCTAGGATAGATCCCCAACCACCTTTCCTCTTGGGCACAACAAAGAAGAAGGAACATACTCCGTTCCCACACTCCTGGTCAGGGACAGGTTCAGTTGCCCCTGCCAGAATTAGTTTGTGAAGGGCTTTCGTGATTTCCCTTTTGTGGGTCACTGACAATCTTTGAAGGGACTGGATGAAATGAGAAAGAGGTAATGAGTCAAAACTCAATTTTGTAACCATCAGAAATTATTTTATATATCCATGAACCAACGTCACAACTCCAAACACCAGCAAAGAAATGCAGAGGACCACCTACAGGTGTAAGGTGTCAACAAATTCTAGTCATTTAGGTTGCCGGAAAGAAGCGCTCCCTGGGCCTCTGGATTTGGGTTGGAACTTAGGCTTCCCCCAATTGGGTTTGCCAGAAGGCCTGTTGGCATCTTCCCTAGACATGTGGAAGCTTGAGTACGAATCCTGGTACAAGTACCTAGGCGGAGGGAACCACTTGTAAGTAGGGTACCTATGACCTCTACCTCTGCTGCTGGACATCGGGAGGGAAGGCATGGTTTTCTTCTTCCCCCTTCCCTCTACAGGAATGTCCTTGAGTGCTGCTTCTCCAAACAAGAGACCTCTGGTAAAGGGGGCGTTGGCTACATTTGCTTTTGCTGTGGTATCGACTTGCCAAAATCTAAGCCACAGGGCTCTCCTTGCTGACACGCAGTAAACTATTCCTTTAGCAGACAGAAGCATTGAGTCGATTGCCACGTTGGCTATAAGGGCCAGCACCCTCTTGATATACTTCAAAGGCTGCACCACCGAGTTGGGAAGATGGCCCTCCTCAATCAAAGAATCTGCGATCAGGTGCAGATCCCAGGGGCAATGTCTTACCAGTCAGGCGAAGCATGAACAGGTCGAATGCTTGGATCTTGCCCCGAGAGGGAGCCTGGCAAAACCATAGCTGCAGATCCAAGGGAAAGGCTCTGTCAAGCTCCTGTGCCCCGCTCGTGATCAGATCAGCAATGGATCAATCTTTCGATATTAAATCTAGACCCTCAAGGCAATTGTCCATCCACTGAAAAAGAAGTCTTTGCTATCTTGCAGAAAGCGACAGAAGGACTGGGTATCCAAGGAGGGGACACTAACTTTTATAGCTTTGGTGTAGTCAAAGACACATCCATCAGTAGGCATTCCTTCTTGGCTCCATCTGTGAAGAGTGTAAACACTCGCGGTGACAAAATGGTGCATCTCTGTGGATGGAAAGCACCCGGCTTCCCATGCCTGAGGAAAAGCAACCAAGTGATGCCTGGGGGGGCAGGAGGGCAGAAGAACAGAAGACACCCCCCATTTTTTTAGGCAGAATGGGGAGACTAATTCTTCTTAAAGAGCCACAGAGACCCCTCACCTTTCACACCCAGCTGTTTGGAGTACTCCTGCATGTTTGCATCGTTGCGCAAGACGACCGCTCGCCAAAGCTTGCACAGCGCCTCTCGGTCCCTGGAAGAGTCACAGGTGCTGTCAAAACCCTTGGCCTGCAGACTCAGCCGAGGAAAGGAGAAGAGGGGCGCTCTTGCAGCGACCACCCCATAGCATCAAACCTTACTTTTCATGAAGGAACTCGTACAGGCCATGGTCAAGGAGGACGAGGCGAGCCTTCCCATCCGGACCCCGTTGCACCAGTACTGTGAAGGGGAGTACAGTGGGTGGATGGGTGAGTAGAAGGAAGGGTTCAGCCAGAAGAGGACCCCTCCTGCCTTTGACCCCTAGGCCCTGGCTTTAGTTCTCAGACAGCTAGCCAGTTCTGCCAGCCTCTCGGCAATTCAAGAAGTACAGTCAGGCCACCGTATCCATCGGGGATACGTTCCAGGCCCTACTGCAGATAACGTAAAACTGCGGATAATAGCAAATGCTGGGAAATGCACTCCATTTCCCATAATTCCAGTGAAATCCCATGGGTTTTCACAAGAATCAGGGGAAATCTCGCTTGAGATACACACAATTTTCCATAGGATTTCAAAGGCATTATGGGAAATTGCACACCATTTTGGGCCATTTCCTGCCTGTCCCTGGCCTTGGAAGACCTCAAGGTAGGCCTAATGGCACCTGTGGGGGTGGACTGATCTGGTTACCACAGGGAACTGAAACGGGTCTGACTGTACTCAGAAGCACCTTGTCTTACCTCAGCAGGAGGCGCCAACCATCCACTGCCCTGATGGCTGCCCCATGGCATCTGGAGGAGTCACCCAACCTCCCTCAGCATCCACATTAACGTCCTTCTTCCAGCTCTGGGGCACTTGTGGAAACC